>CM053789.1:241646759-242846759 GCA_028749045.1 Cupressus sempervirens | reverse complement strand
AGTTTAGATGTAATTTTATACATGTACATGCTCATCTTTTATGTAGGATGTAGGTATCAACCATTGACTTCCTTGAATTGCTAAGATGAGTATGCCCTATTACAATTCTCAAATGGTGAGAATGGGAAGATAATAATAAGGTCCAATCCTAGCCATAGCCTAAAATACTTGTCATGAAAGGAGGACTTGTAATTGATTGTCAACACTTTTTAAAATCCATGAGTCTTTTGTGTGTATGTCATTTGATTCTTGCTCTAGTTGATTTCTTTATGCATTTCTTGAGGTCTGACTTGGTGATTTTCCTAATAGTCTAGTTATTTGTCATTCTTGGATTGATTGATGAAATTGATTTATCAAATGTTATTTAATTTAAAAGAAAAAAAATGTTACAATTGGATGATCTTACATTTTTGGAATTATTGTGATTAAATGGTTTTGTTTAGTTAAATTAAGAGATTTAATTTTAAAGTCCTAATTTTAGAAAACTATGATTAAAAGGATTTAAAAATAAAATATTAAATATTAAAATCTAATTATGGAGTAGCATTATTATTTAATTAATAGAAAACTAAAATTTGTGGCATTTAAATAACACACTTAGGTTATCTTTATTAATCAAATAATAAAAAAATGGTCTTTTTATAAAGTTACTTTAAATAATAAAGCGGACAAATAAATAAAAGAATATTTTAAATTAAAAAATGTGAATTAAGTGTGCATGAAAGGAATAATTAAATAAAACAACGTTGTGTCACCCTTCAGGCTGACTTATCAGAACGACTAAATTTGAGTATTTCTATGCAAAAAACAATTTTGTTCAAACATATTGTCTAGATAAATTCATTCTAGCTAAGTTATATATAGTCTCACACTTTTCCAATTGTAAATATCTATTAAATGCATGTTTTATACTAGTTTGTATCCAATTACTAAAATAATAAAATTATTTCATAAAACTACGTTGCAATAACTCTTACTAATTTTTACAATATTTTTTTCATAACATTTAAACACCATTTTATAGAGATCAAAGTCAAGAATATTCTCATATAGAGTTTATAGTGGTTTAATTAGATATAGTATATTTTACTTTAAAAATTCTACAAGCACATATTTTAACACTCGAAAAGATGTCAATTTTGAGAAGGAAAAAAATACTAAATCATATTAGGAAAAATAAAAAATTATATGATGTTCTAGAGGAGAGAGTCCTCTTCAAGAATGTATAAATTTTCTTTTGGTTAGAATAGATTTTTTTTTCAAAAATGTGGTGGGAGATGAAACCTGTCGATTTCAGGTGAGTTAAAATTTGAATCATTATAAAAGAGAAAATATAGTTCTAAAGTTAGGTTTTATATTTGATTGTTCTAGATATATATATATTAATATAACATAGTCTGAGCTCAAATCCATATAGTTTTATGGTGGGAACTAAGCCCCTACTTTTTAGCACTTTTCAACAACTAAAAAATCATCTATAAAAATTAGGAAAATATATCAATTCTTATTCCAAATAATTTTAAAAAATTATAATTCTAAAATTCATCCATTTCTACACATTTCATTAGTTTACTTCATTTTCAAATTCTAAATAATAATACTAGTTTTATGTTATTGAAGGTGAACTATTATACTTTTGTTATCTTTTTCCTTTACAAAAGGGTGACACAGGCTTGTGCGTTTACCCATAATTAGAGTTCTATAATCGAGTTTTCATGTCATTATTGCACACAATTAATTTTGGGGAGCAATTTACAGGATTGGAGAGGAAGAAATTTTTGGTAGTTTGAAGTGTTTCATCTTAGCAAGGGTTTCACCACGTTACCAAATTATTTTAGCATCATTGTGAGGTAGGGTTTGAAAACTCAAGATTGAATATGTCTTTGGAAAAGACCTATTTTCTTTGTGTTTGATTGGGCGCTTGAATATTGTATGACTCATGTTTGATTGTCTTTCTATTTATTTTTCAAGATCTATATGAATGAATTTAGACTCTCGATTGTTTCTACACAAAGAAATTTAGAGAGAAAATGAATTTTCATGCTAGGGTTTGATTGGATTTTATTTAGATTAATTTTACAATTTGTTTTCAATTTCTACTCATTAGCATTTAAAATTAAAAATTAAAAAAACAAAATTGCTTGGCAGAAAAAGTTTCATCTACATGTAAACAATTTTAAATTATATATAATTAAAATTTCTTTTAATATAAAAATTTATTGTTATAAAATAAATTTTTAATATATATTTAAAAAAAAAACCATAATCATATAAATTATATTGATGGCTTTTTATTAAAAAAAAGAGAAATGAAAAAAATTGATATGTTGAATGTAGTTCATAAATCTATAATAGCATATAAATTATGATTCTACAACTTATCGTATTGAAGTTCTACTCTAACCATGCATTGAAAAGCACACCCACTTTAAAGAGAGTAAACTGTATTAAAAAAAAGATAAGGAGGCATTTATATTTGTTTTAGTTAAACTTCCACTTCTTTTCTCATGTGGGTAAAGGGGAGTGAGAGATGGGCCCAACTACCTCTCTATTTATTATCTTATTGTACTTTCCATAGGTAATATACCATTGCATTTAGTTGCTCCAATTTTTCAATTAATTTGCACCAATCACAAATGACAATATTTATGTAATTAACATGTTTCCAAAATTTCTTAATTTATTGATGAATTTTAAATATGAAAAAAATTAATTTTCACCACAGTGATTGGTTCTTTTAATTTTGTCTTATAGGACCCCTTTGTTTGGAGATAACTCCATAACTCATTTTCATCAACATGATTTTAGGAATGAAATAATAAACTATATTATGTTGACAACAAAAACGTAATGATCTTAAGTATTTAATTGTTTAAAAAAAAAAATTCATTTAGTTTTACAAATGCAATCATAATCTTTTTAAATTCACGTTTCATTGTAAGACACATTTACTTTTGTTATTTAACATTTATCCACCTTTGGTTGTAGAAACTAAATTTTATATTTAAACCTACTCAATCAATTAATAAAAGAAAAAATATAGAATCATAAATATTAATAAAAATAATTTTAACTCAAATAATTTTATTAAATTTATATACTATAGTTTTACTTAAACTATTCTTATTAAAATAGACATTAGTAAATACAAATCTATAACATTTTATTTCACTATCATTTCTAACATCTCAAACTAAATACTAAAACAATATCATGAGGGTGATTAATAATTATTTTTTTGCATGTATCTACTCTTTAATCTACTTAATCCAATATTAATTCACTACAATTATCCTACTAATAACTATTTACTATTATATATATTTTAATCTACAATATTAAAAATTAACAATCTATTAATTCAACTAATCTTATTAGTATTCATGGCAAGTACTTGCCACTATGTGGCACTTGTTTTAAATTAAAAGCATCTCACTTCCTTATTCAAGTGGGAGTTTCCTTATTTTATATCTTGACAAGATATTTCCCATTTAAATACTATGCATGATTAAAATTGAATGTTATTATTATTGAATACATATTTTATTGTTATTTAGTTTAAATGAGTTGCATTTATTATATTTTGGTATTAGTTATTATTTATTAATAATTATTATATATATAAAACATTTCTTTATAAAAATAAAAATAGAAGTGTATGAAATATTTATTTATTTTAATTGGGAAAAGTATGTTTAAAAGAGGAGTGCACATATTTATTTATTTTATTTATTTGAGATTTCGGTAAGTTTTTCTTGTTTGTACTCAATTAGTAGGAAAAATTGAATGAAAATATTTATGGTCAAATTTGACTTCAAAGAGAAAATTGCTTGATTTTAATCAATTGAAATAAGACATTGTTTTAAGTTTGTTTTGGCAAACTTAGTTGTTTCAGATGACATATGTACATGGTTGATTTGGAATTTTGTTGAGATTATATTGTGAGGTGTTTTGAGTTGTCTAGTTGGCCAAACTAGGATGTACACTAGAGGTTTTCTTTTCATGATTTATCCTATGTTGTTTATCTGCTCCAAACTTATGATGAGCTTATATTTTAATTTGAAAGTTGCATTTATGAGATTTTCTATGTGTTGCATCTATGTTACATGGGTTGGGAGAACCAACTTATTTTTCGGTTGTGTGTTAAGGAACTGAGTTTGATCATTATGGGTGTTGTAGTTTGGGATACAACTATGTTTTATGTGCTTAGGAGAGGTTGTTTAGGTACACGTCTTTGGGAGTGGTTTGCAGTAGGGGCCCAGGACCCAAAGCAGTCAGTCCCAAGGTAACTTGTTGTAAGTTTTGTAATAAGTGATAATCTAGTAGTTAATATTTTGGGAAACACACTATAACGATAAGTTAGCGATATTTTCCCTGGTTATGCCTTGAGTGCTTGTACAAACTATGGATGGGAATGGGATGATACCTAGTGAAAGGTATGACTGATTTGCCTCATCTTCTTAAGAGGGCATTTGGGTTTTGCATGTGTCACGTGGAGGGTCTGGGGTTCGAGTAACTAGTCTAGGGTAGCTCAATGCTTGAGGGTTTGGGGTCTAATGAGAGACTAGTCTAGGGTAACTCAAGTAGTTTGACCATGAGATGACACTCCCGAGTATGTAGCCTGAGTCTCCTCTATAGATTTTGTTTGCACTTTTGGTGGTGTACTTATTGTTGGATGTTCTTTTTAATGAGGTTATTTACTTTCATTGATGGTCCTTATTGTTGGATGTTCTTAATGAGGTTTTTTTTTTTTATGAGGTTATTTACTTATATATTGTACTTTTGACATGTGGTCTTTGACTTGAGGAGGATATCTCTCATTGACTTTATCTTATGATTTTGGTGCTTTGATCTATTCTTGGTATATGTATGATGTTGGTATTGTATTGAGTGTTTTTTCCTTGGAGTATCTTATCTACTTGAGTTGTATGTGTTACCTTTGATGTAATTTAGGCTACTAGGTATTCCTTGTCTAGGAATGTTTCATGAATGATGAGCTATATGTGGATCATATATTATCCTCCCCACACAATGAGAGTGGAAGGTTGACTAGGTAACCACACATTTGAGTGGTAGTCTCTTCTTACCATTTGGGTCCCCCCTCACATTTTCAGCTATTGGATGTTTTGTGATGCAGTTATACCTTTATCATTCTTATTCTTATCTCAAAGACTTATATTCAGTTGATGCATATATGCTTTCAAGTATTTTGATGTATTGTATCTATTCTCACATATCCTATGACATGTGTAATGGATGTTTTTTCATTGTTTTAGTTGTATTTATACAATTTCTTATGAGATGATATATATGTTATTCCATATCATTTTGACATTACATTTGAGATTTAAACTAATTGATACAACTCCTTAACGTAACTCAACATGAAGGAATCCTTGAGGAATTGAAACTATATTCATAATTTCTTATGTGTATTTGATGTGTATGTTCATATTGCTTTTGCGCTAATGCTATCTTGAACTTTAATTTTTTTTAGTTTAGTAAACATTGTAACATGTTCGGTTTAACTCTTCCGGGTTCCTGAGTAAGGTGATACATTTGGTATCAAAGCTTGAGTTTCAACATTGGGAACTCTGGGCATATTGTGTGGCATCACTTGAGAAATTAGTAAACTTGCAACTTGTGAAATGAAAAACTTAAATTGACATCAAACTTAGAAAAAAACTATGGAACAATGAACTCTGAAGTGATAAAATTTATGTACATGGAACTAGAAAACTTATAATACTTTCTAGATTCTTGCTTTATGTCAATAATTTATGACCTTATATTTTATGATGGATTCCAAGATTCCTTTCTTGTGTTCGAGTGTTATAGGAGAGATCACTTCTAGTTCTAGATCCATTGCTAGGGGTCATAGCTTAGGACATAGTAGAACTCATGGGAGATCTGGTCATTGTAGTGCTTACTTGGTTCATTTAGGGGACCCTATTCAAGAAGAAGCGAGAGGGGATGATAGTGTTAAGAAGCATGCTAAGACAAAAGGACTGGTCACTAGAGACTTGGTTAAGGAGGTTCTAGAATCCCTACCCTTGCAAGATCGAGTTCATTATTTAGAGTATGGAGAAAGGGATATGTCCAAGAGTCCTAGAAGAGGGAACCTAGAGAGAAGAAGGAAGTCTAGCTTGATGAAGGACCTACTATGGGTCAAAGTCAAACCTTTCAATAGACAAGGTACTAGATATGATGCTGAGAACTATTTGATAACACTAGATAGATGCTTTTCCATGCAAGACTTTGACTCCAACGTCAAAGAAAGATATGCCATCACCCACTTAGAGGTCTTCATAGTAGTTTGGTGGAATATAGAAGAGAAGAAACTTGTGACAAATATATAGATTGTCACCTTGGAGTTGTTCCTTGAATAGTTTCATGAGTAATTTCTATTAGAGTGGTGGCAACAATATAGGGTAGATGAGTTTCACGACTTGAGATATGGTACCAAGACTATGGTTGAGTATGAGCTTAAGTTCTTTGAGCTTATGTTTTATGCATGAGTCAATGATATCTCACCATTGATGGTCCAACATTTCATTAGAGGACTTCATGCTAGCATGATTACGGGTGCTAAGGATTGCGAACCAAAAAAACCTTAAGGATGCAATATTGCGAGCTAGTTTGGTTAAGATGAGTTTGACTTCGGGTCAAGGTGGCCTCTAAAGTGTTCAGGAAAGAGGGTCATTTTAGTTAGGAGCATCTGGGCTCAACCAGTGTTAGGGAGATGGTGTTAGATTGTGGTGACTAATCAAGAAAGTACTGTACATACTTCATAAATAGTGGGGTTCGGGGCATCGGCTTGAATTTTTTTTTTGGGTGGTAGCCGACATATTATGGCTGACATATGGCTGACATGTTATAACCCTAAAGTGGTTTAATACTTGTATAAAAAGGGCTTAGGGTTGGGTATTTTTTATAATGTTGTGATAAGAAATTGGTTCTTGCGGCGGTATTGAGCTGTAAGGGATTACGAATTGTAATCAGGTTGCAATCATTGGATTGTAATAAGATCGAACTTGCTATTTGGTGGACGTAGCCCAGGGATTGGGTGAACCACGTTAAATCTTGGTGCCTTATGTTCATTTCTGTGTGTTCTATTATTTTTTCTGTTATTGGTTATATTTGCATGTAGTTTTTATTTCTATCTGTGGTTTATCCTAATAGATGGAAGTTCTAAGAATCCTCCTAACTTCTCTAAGAGTAATTAGGAGCAACAATGAAGAAGGTTCTTCCATGGTAATAGTGGCAGTTCATAGTCAGGTAACTATCACAACTAGCAGCATAGTATGCACAAAAGATTAGATCGAGCTCCTTAGGGTCACAGTCAGGATGGTAATGTTGGTAGCTTTCATCAACTTCATGCACTTGGAGCTCAGGGGGGATTTAGTGGAGATTTCTATTCTTGTGGACAATGTTGTCATAGAGCAACTGATTGCCCTGAGTGTGCACCTCAATTCTTGAGTAAAAGGCCTGCACCCTTAGTGCTTATAGTAGGTATCAATCCAAGATGACCTACACATTGAGTTTTGAGTTTTTTTTAAATTTAAAATTCATGTGTCTTTGTATTGGGCTTCTAGGAGTAAGCCTAATTTTAGGGTGGATGTAGTGTCCACCCATAGTTTTCTTTTTGGTTATGAATGCCAAACTCTTTTAGGCTGATTTCATGCATTGGTTAGTTTTTGAGATACTAGATTTATAGTTATATGATATTATTTCCTAACTTGAATTACATATATTTCAATAATCATTGCTTAGTTGATTACATTTCATGTATTTTTTAATGATTATGATTGTGCATGCATTAATGATGTTTCAATGATTCTTATTTTTTATTATGATTGCTTCCATGATGATTTCATATGATATATCTATAATGATGATTATTTTATATTCGTAATAATGGAATGTTATATCTGAGCATTCGATATTTTACTTGTGGTTATTATGCTAGTTATCCCATACTTGCATGTGTATGATGTGTGTTTCTATCTTATCTTCTATCTGACATGGTTGATGTGGTTAAGGGAGTGAGTCATAGTCACCTGCTAGCCTAGATCTACACGATGTACCACTCTCTATAGTTAATGAGGTTATTTACTTTCATTGATGGTGATGGGTGATTTATGGATATTGTAATTTTGACATGTGGCCCTTGACTTGAGGTGGATATCTCTCATTGACTTTATCTTATGATTTTGGTGATTTGATCTATTCTTGGTATATGTATGATGTTGGTATTGGATTGAGTGTTCTTTCTTTGGAGTATCTTATCTTCTTGAGTAGTATGTGTCACCTTTGATGCAATTTTTGCTTTTAGGTATTCCTTTGCTAGGAATGTTTCATGATTGATTGGTCATATGTGGATTGTTTATTATCTTCCTTGCACGATGGGAGTGGAAGCCTGACTAGGTAACCACGTGGTCAAGAGGTAGTGTCTTCTTACAATTTGGGTACCCCTCACATTTTTAGTTGTTGGATATTCAGTGATGTAGTTGTACCTTTATCACTCTTATTCTTATATCTACTTTCATGTATTCTGATATATTGTATCTATTTTGACATACCTTGCGACATGTCTAGCAGATGTTATTTATTGGATGTAGTTTCATTGTTTTAGTTGTTGTTAGGATAAACCACGGACAGAAATAAAAAACTACATGCAAATATAACCAATAATAGAAAATAATAGAATACACAGAAATGAACACAAGGCACCAAGATTTAACGTGGTTCACCCAATCCCTGGGCTACGTCCACCAAACAGCAAGTCCGATCTTATTACAATCCAGTGATTACAACCTGATTACAATCTGTAATCCCTTACAGCTCAATACCGCCGCAAGAACCAATTTCGTATCACCACACATCAAAAAATACCCAACCCTAAGCCCTTTTTATACAAGTATTAAACCGCTTTAGGGTTATAACATGTCGGCCATATGTCGGCCATAATATGTCGGCTACCATGTCGATGTCGGCTACTTCCAAAAAAAATTTTTTTCGGGGCGATGCCCCGAACCCCACTATTTATGAAGTATGTACAGTACTTTCCTGATCAGTCACCACAATCTAACAATCTCCCACTTGGGGACTGATCAGGCTCCACACTAAACAACAATCTCCCACTTGGAGACTGATCCTGTAGCAATACAACTACCGCATGGGGCTCCCACTGGATCAAACCACCCTGGACTCTGCTGTTCTTTTATTCACATTTAGTCTAAAAGACCAACTGAAGCTGAAGAGGAGTTCAACTTCTCCCTTGTGACAACCTTTGTCAACATATCTGCTGGATTTTCATTGGTATGTATCTTCTCCAGCTTTAACTGTCCATCCTCCAAAACTGACCGAATGAAATGGTACCGCAACTGTATGTGTTTGGTCTTAGAATGCAGAGCTGAATTCTTAGCAAGATGAATGGCACTCTGACTATCTGTGAACAAAAAATTATCCTTCTGAGGATGTCCCAATTCTTCCAAGAAGAACTGAAGCCATATCATCTCTTTGGCGGCCTCTGTAGCAGCAACATACTCTGCCTCTGTAGTGGAGAGAGCATTAATCTTCTGTAGCCTAGAAACCCAGCTCACGGCTGCCCCACCAACAGTAAAGACATAACCTGTAGTACTCCGCCTGGTATCAATATCCCCAGCCAAATCTGAGTCAACATAGCCCTGTAAATCAGTAGTAGAGCCCCCAAAGTGTAAACACTTATTGGATGTTCCTCTCAAATATCTGAGAATCCACTTGACAGCATTCCAATGCTCAAAACCTGGATGACTCATATACCTGCTAACGACTCCCACTGCATGTGCAATATCTGGCCTAGTGCATACCATAGCATACATCAAACTTCCTACAGCTGAAGCATAGGGTACCTTGGACATCTTATCTTCCTCTTCCTGTGTCTTGGGACACATCTCCTTAGTCAATTTCAAATGACCAGGTAAAGGTGTGCTGACAGCTTTAGCATTCTCCATAGAGAAACGTGGCAACACCTTCTCAACATAATCAGCTTGAGATAGCGTCAATGTTCTGTTCTTCCTATCTCTGCAAATCTTCATACCAAGGATTTGTTTTGCTGCCCCCAAATCCTTCATAGCAAATGCATGTGCTAATTGGCGTTTCAGCCCCTTAATATGATCCATGTTAGACCCAGCTATAAGCATATCATCAACATATAAACATAAAATAATGTAGCTATCATCATCCAACCTCTTAAAATAAACACAGTAATCTGAATGACACCTATTATATCCATGCTCATGCATAAAACTGTCAAATTTCAGATACCATTGCCGAGGTGCTTGCTTCAGGCCATATAAACTTTTCTTCAATTTGCACACTAAGTTCTCCTTACCTTTGACCTCAAAACCCTGTGGCTGAGCCATATATATTTCTTCATCCAAATCACCATGAAGAAAGGCTGTTTTAACATCCATCTGCTCTAAATGCAAATCTTCAGTAGCCACAAGACTTAAAACAGTACGAATAGAAGTCATTTTAACAACAGGAGAAAATATTTCATCAAAATCAATTCCTTTTTTCTGTGCAAATCCTTTTACAACTAACCTGGCCTTAAATCTTTTCTTACCTCCTTCCTCTTCTTTCAACCTGTAAACCCATTTATTCTGTAAAACCTTTTTACCTGCAGGCAACTTGCACAAATCCCATGTCTTATTTTTCAGCAAAGAGTCCATTTCATCTTTCATTGCAGACTCCCACTGAATCTTAGTATCCACCTGCACAGCTTCATCATAACTTTCAGGTTCACCAGCATCAGTAAGTAAAATAGAATACAAAGAGGGAGAAAACCTTTGTGGAGGTCTAATTGGCCTTGTTGACCGTCTAACATTCACTGGTGTATGTGGTATTTGTTGTTGCGGTTGTTGCACATCATGAGGAATGGCTGGAACATCAGCTTTTGGAGTATCATCCAGCACTACATAATCATCTTCTTTCTTCTCATGTTGCTGCAACAGATCTTTGTACAACACTTTTTCATTGAATATGACATCCCGGCTTCTTATAATTTTATGATTTTCAAAATCCCAAAGCCTATAACCAAATTCATTAATGCCATATCCAACAAAGACACATTTCTTTGATTTAGCTTCTAGCTTGGTTCTATGTTCAGAGTCTATATGAGCAAAAGCTTCACAACCGAAGGTCTTGAGAAAAGAATAACTCACCTTCTTACCAGTCCATGCTTCCTCTGGAATACCACAACCCAAAGGAGTAGAGGGACCTCTATTAATCAAATATACTGCAGTATTGACAGCCTCCGCCCACATGTGTAAGGGCAACCCAGCATGCAACCTCATGCTCCTTGCGCGCTCCATTATAGTCCTGTTCATGCGTTCAGCCACTCCATTTTCCTGTGGAGTCCTTGGAACAGTTTTTTGTCTACAAATACCATTAGTGGAGCAATAATCTTCAAATTCATGACTGCAATACTCACCACCATTATCAGATCTGAGACATTTTAATTTCTTACCAGTCTCATTTTCAACCAAGCATTTCCATTTCTTAAAAGTTTGAAATACATCAGATTTCTGTTTAAGGAAATAAACCCATACTTTTCTAGTTGCGTCATCAATAAATGTAACATAATAATGAGAGCCACCAAGGGAAGATACCTGAGCCGGTCCCCATACATCTGTATGCACAAGTTCTAATTTCTCCTTTTTGTTTTCCTTCCCTGTCTTTACAAAACTCACTCTCTTTTGTTTTCCATACACACAACTTTCACAGAAATCCATATTCACACATTTTAGACCTGGTAAAACTTTCCTTGAATGAAGTACTTTCATACCTTTCTCACTCATGTGCCCAAGTCTATTGTGCCACAGCGCTGTATCAGAATCCACAGCAGCTATTTGTTCTCCCTGCTCATCTGCAGTAATTGTTCCTGAATATTCATTTTTCTCTGAAACAATCAAAGTAGAAGGAACAATATGACCTGTACAAAGATATAAGGTGCCTACTTTCACACCTTTTGCTACTACAAGGGAACCTTTTGAAACCTTCCAATTTTTATCATTAAAAGTAACTACACAACCCTCATCATCGAGTTGCCCTACTGAAATTAAATTTCTACTTAGTTTTGGAACATGTCTTACCTCATGTAGTAGCCAATGATTCCCATTCTGCAACTTAATCTTAATTTTTCCCTTTCCAACAATCTGACAGGGTTCATTATCCCCCAAATAAACAAGCCCAAAATCCCCTTGGACATAATCAATGAAATAACCTCTATGAGGTGTAGCATGAAAAGAAGCACCAGAATCTAAAACCCATGAATCATCAACACTCTCTAAAGACAGAAGCAAAGCATCCTCTTCGGATTTGTTACTTACCACATTTGCCTCTTTGTCTCCATCTGATTTATCTCCTTCATTTTTCTTTCGAGTCCAGCAATCTTTCTTTTTGTGCCCTGGTTTCCCACAGTACCAGCAATCATTTGGTCCTCTCGATTGAGACCTCCTCCCCTTTGACTTTCCTCTTGATTTCCCACGATTTCCAGAGTTACTTCCTCTTTCAGTCGTTCTGCCCCTGCTTTGTGCATTTAAAGCACTTCCTGATGTAGATCCACCTGAGGATTTTCTACGAGTTTCCTCACTTAAAATAACACCGATCACATCATCATATTTTAGGGTACTAGATCCAGGAACAGAATTACTCACCGCCATTACCAAGCCATTCCAGCTTTCAGGCAAAGAACACAAAATCAAGAGAGCCCTAATTTCTTCATCAAAATTGATACCCACAGAAGATAATTGACTAGTAATAGTATTAAACTCATTTAAATGATCTGCAACAGATCCACCTTCTGCCATTTTCATATTAAATAAACGCTTCATGAGAAATACCTTATTTGAAGCGGAGGGCTTTTCATACAGTGTCGCTAGGGTTTTCATCAAATCTTCTGTCGTTTTTGCTTTTGTAATATTAAATGCCACCGATGGTGCCAAGCATAACCGAATGCTTCCAAGTGCCTTTCTGTCCAAAAGATCCCATTCAGCCTCTGACATAGTTCCTTGATTCTTGGCTTTTCCTTCCAACGGCTTCCACAAATCCTTCTGATATAAATAGTCTTCCATTTGCATCTTCCATAACTGGAAGTTCTGCCCATTAAACCTATCAACCCTCAGCTTACCATCATCTGCCATTGCTCCCACTCAACCGTGAGACTCCCACTTAACCGTGAGACTTTCCTGCAGAGGATAACTGAGAAACAACTTGGCTCTGATACCACTTGTTAGGATAAACCACGGACAGAAATAAAAAACTACATGCAAATATAACCAATAATAGAAAATAATAGAATACACAGAAATGAACACAAGGCACCAAGATTTAACGTGGTTCACCCAATCCCTGGGCTACGTCCACCAAACAGCAAGTCCGATCTTATTACAATCCAGTGATTACAACCTGATTACAATCTGTAATCCCTTACAGCTCAATACCGCCGCAAGAACCAATTTCGTATCACCACACATCAAAAAATACCCAACCCTAAGCCCTTTTTATACAAGTATTAAACCGCTTTAGGGTTATAACATGTCGGCCATATGTCGGCCATAATATGTCGGCTACCATGTCGATGTCGGCTACTTCCAAAAAAAATTTTTTTCGGGGCGATGCCCCGAACCCCACTATTTATGAAGTATGTACAGTACTTTCCTGATCAGTCACCACAATCTAACAGTTGTATTTATACATTTTCTTATGCGATGATGTATATAATATTCCTTTTGATTCTAATATTACATTTAAGACTTAAACTAATTGATATAATTTCTTAATGTTGCTCAAAATGAAGGAACACTTAAGGAATTGAAAATATACTTGTAATTACTTATGTGTATTTGATGTGTATGTTCATATTGCTTCCACACAATGCTATCTTGATGTTGTTTAAACTTCAGGAAAAAAAATATTAGTTTAGTAAACATTGTAACATATTAGGTATATTTCTCCTGGGTTCCTAAGTGGGGCATTACATGAGCCAATGTAAGCTGAGTGAAGATAAAACAATAAAGATTAATGATGACTGAGTTGAAGAAGATAGTGATGACCCAGTTGATTTTTTTGATGAAAGAAAAAGCCATTATAGATCTTACTATTCTGATGTCAAAAATGTAAATTGTATAACATTATGAGTTTATTTTCTATTTTTCCATTATTTATGTATTGCTTCAGCATAAAATAGTGAGATTCACTAAAACTTGAATAACTTTTTTAGTTTTTCATATTTTCAAAATTAATTTAGATGTCATCAATCTTCACACAATTCTTTTGAAGTTAAAAAAAAAATGATTTTTTTTTTTAAATTTTAAATTATGGTGCCCATACATGAGAGGTTTTAGAAATTAGCTTAATCATAAATTAATAATTAATTTAGGAAAATGTATTCATTAAAAAATACAAGAAAATTATTCTCATCAACCTTTTTAGTGTTAGGTAACTTCATTTAAAAGGATTAGCAAAACTTCATTTAGTTGTGTCAAATTATGGTGTCCATATACAAGTGTCGTATGGTCCTAAAATAGGCAATTTGATAAAGTTGTTTTTAAAGATCCATACCAAAAAAAAAACTATCATATGGGTATACAAATAAATTACAATTTCAAAAATTAGATTCTAGGCACTACAATTTTTGTTTGTAAGGATGTATGTTTAATCTCTAAATGCCTCAAATTTTGGCATCAATTGACAATATATTTCAAAAATAGGAAAATCACTTCTACTTTTTGGCAAAAAGTGAGACCCAACTTCTTGTATTGACCCATGTATATCTATTCTTATGAAGAAGTGAATTGTATAATTGCATGTTAAGGTAGTGGGCTCTTCTTGCATACATTGTATTTGTCCTACCAACTCCTAATAGGGTTGAGGCTTCTAATAAGGCTTACTCCTCTAACAAGGACTTGAGACATTATATGTACTCCATAGACTCCTAACAGGATCAATATCCTTAACTAGATCCTATTGTTTAGTGAATCATCTAGTGGGTTTCCCTTGGCCAGGGTTTCCCTAGTTAACAAATAATGATGTTATGAGTTCTCTATGTGCATGGATATATTTATTGTTCAACATTATTCGTTTACTTTCATATGCAAGTTATAAAGTAATTAACCATATTTAGTTCAGGGAAAAAGTTTGCTGAATAATGGTTCACCCCCACCCACCTCTTAGTATTATCTATTTCTAACAATTGGTATCGTAGCAAAGTTACTTTGAAGATGCTTAAAAACTTAATTAATATCCCTGTGAATATGGAACAATTGAAGAAAAATCTTGAAGAAGCTCTTGAATAGATTAATGTTCTTACTAAAGAATGAGACAACCTAAAATATAGGTATGAAGATGAAAATTTTTATATTCACAAATTGAAAGATAAGATTGATAATCTAAAATATTTTAAAGAAATAATTATCTAGATTAGTGATAATGATGAGGTAGGAAATCTCAAGAAAGAAAATGAGATTTTGAAACATGAGTTGAAAAATTACTGAACTTAAGTTGAGTCTTAAGTCCAATGATAGCAAAAATGAGCCTAATCTAAAATATGAGAATGTAGACCTTAGATCATAGTTGAGTCAAGTGACATCCAAATTAGATTCTATCAAGATAGAACATGTTGAGTTGGAAAAGTAAAACACAATTGCGAAAGGAGAGTTGACACAAGCCAAACAATGGTTAGAGAAACTTAACACAAGTTCTGAGAAGTTTGATGAACAAATATTTCACCAAAGACCCTCATATGACAAGACAAGTCTTGGATACTGTATTGGAGAAAAGTAAGCAAAGAAAGTTGAGATTAGGAAAGAACTAGATCGCATTGTAGAAACCCCTAATGAAACTAATCAAAGTATGATCCAGTCATCTAAAGAAGTTGAAATAGCTGATTTTTCTAAGAAATCTAAGGAACCTAAGATAATAGAGCAAGTTGATCATCCTAAGAAAGATGATTCATCCAAAGAAGTTAGACATAAATATAGAGGTAGATGTTTCATATGCAATGAAGTTGGAAATATGAAGAGAGATTGAAAAGGTAAATTTTTTAAACCCGTTACTAATTTCTATTGTTATAATTGTCATGGTTATATACATATAGAAGTAGAATATAAGAAACCTAAATTGGATGGTAATAATGGGAATAGGAAAATATTTAGGAATACTAACCCTGTAGGTAATGAAACAGGTAGATCATATAAAATATCTATTGGTGGTGAGAAATCTAATGGTGAAAGAAAGAAGATTGTATGTTTCAAGTGTAAAAATTATGGACACATTGTAAGGAATTATAGAGCACATGAGAATTAGAATGGAACCATTGAAAGGAGAAATGGACCTGTATGTCAATTATGCAATAACTTTGGACACACAACTAGATACTATAGAATGGATAGAAGGAACCTTAATAAGAATCCAAATTATAGGAGGAAAAACAGCAATAATGGTAGAAGAAGTGAAAAATGATAGTGACAAAAATCAAAAGGAATCAATTAAGGAACATGTTAACAAATTCAAGGAAGCATTTGTGAAAGCTTGTAATCTAGTAAGATCTTGTATAGTTTTGGTAGAATATTTCTTTGATGCATCTAAAGGAAAGATGAATTCACAAATTGTTTGTAACTCATCCTATCTAAACTAAGATATTTTAGTAGTAGTAGAGTATTAGTGGGTCAGAACAGATGTTGGAGAGAGAGTTGGAAGTTTCTTAGCTAGTAGAAGGTAAATGACATAGAGAGGAAGTTTTGGTCAAGTGAGAAAGTCTAGATATGATGATAGTGAGCATGAATTGAAAAATTAAGCTTACTGGTAAACAAAGACAACATTTGAATTTGTGGTAGATACACATTTAATCTGTACTATGACTTTAAATGATTTAAGGATCACAAGGAAGATTGTATGTACCATTTTCTTATGCAATGTGTCTTGACAAAAATTGAAGATCAATTTTATAGCGAATTAAAGAGTGAAAAGAAGTTTGTGAAGTATAATATTGCTGATGTAGGAGCATTTTGGGTGTGAGGGAAATCTTGCATCACCCAAAAATATTTTTTACTTTCAGCTTGTATCTTTTTTGTTTTAGGCTTTTCTATTTTAATAAGGACTAATAGATAGGGGCATGACTAGGAAAAACTGAAGGGATATGCAAAGATCTTGTGGCAGGAGGTTCAGTTGGAGTGAAATAGAAAGTTTCCAAAGGATAAAATCAACAGATGGGATTAGATGGTAGCTAAAATGAAGTGACAATTCATTCCCATGGATTATGAGCTTTATCTATTGAAGAAATGCAAGGGTTGAAGCAAGAAGGAAAATCTATTTAAGAGTATACCGAAGAGTTCTACCGAGTTCTCATTAAAACTGACCATGTAGAAGCTGATAAGGAGAAAGTGGCCAATTATTAAAATTAGTTAAGGGAAAGTATTTAGGATGAGGTGAGTTTGGTTTGAATAAATAGAATTGAGGAGGTGTACCAATTTTCCCTAAGAGTTGTGGAGAAACTAAGAAAGAAGTTTGACAACAAGAATGGTGGAAGAGGTCATGGTGGAAGATCTACAAGCCAATCTTATGATGGCCAAAATGATGATCAAAAGAAAAAGGATGAAGCTCGAAGTAACAGTCAAAACTAGAGGGGACATAATTCCAATTGTTTCCATGATAAAAAAAATAGAGATTAGAGAGCAAGAGGCAAAGGAAAAGGATATGGAATA
The DNA here is from genome assembly GCA_028749045.1 of Cupressus sempervirens. NCBI lineage: Eukaryota > Viridiplantae > Streptophyta > Pinopsida > Cupressales > Cupressaceae > Cupressus > Cupressus sempervirens. Next base: position 242,829,012 of record CM053789.1, on the reverse strand, counting down.
GGATGCTTCTGCGAGTGTCATGTCCCCTTTTAAAATAATTAAAAAATAATAATCTTTGCTAAGGCAGGCAGGCCCAAGAAAGTAAATGTTTCGGAAAAAGGGGGTTAATCTTTGGAAACCGTTGAACTAATAAATAAAAATTATTATTAAAATATGTTTCATTAACCTCTTTTAGACGTGAGTTACAATTATTCCCTCTTTTAAGGGGTTTGGAGGCATTTTGGGCGGATTCCAGAACTTGATTTTGCTCATTTTCTTTGTTATTCTTCAGAGGCTGCCAAACCTGTGGAGAAGGAGACCCAAGAACGAGAGTTTATAGGTTTCCAGGGAGACCCAAGAATGGGAGTTTGTAAGTTTCTAGGAAGGCTAAGGATGGGAGTTTGAAGCCATTCCATGTGCATGCTCATACAAATTTTTCCTTTGTACTGAACAATGCAGATTTGTGGGTTTTTGGGTGTGTGTTTTGTATGAGTTTGGTGTTTTCAGTTTAGTATTTCATATCAGTTTGGGTTGCTACTGTATTTTAGAATTTAAGGTGTTAAAATAGAGCTGAATATATGTATTGGGATATGATTAAACTTCTGAGATAGATTATTAGTGTTTTTGTGGTGTTTTCGAGCATTTTTGTGTTAATTTCGAGAGCCCGATGAGTATAGTTTTTGTCCTACATTTGAGAACTGTTGTGTAAAGGCTATACGGATCTAGAAATGTGATTTTGTAGGCTTTTATGCTGCTGAAATTTCTGTAAAAATGTCCACTTTCAGATTTATTAATAATAGGTGAAGTTGTGAAGCTTTTGACACAATTTCTAACATATCCGATTTGGGGTTTCTTGAGAAATTTGGTGGATCTTTGTGATATTAGTTGTTTGATCTTGAAAATCTGATTAGAGATTGGAAATATCATACAAAATTAGAGAAAGGGAAATTTCAGTGGTATCAGAGCCATGATCTTGCCAGCCTGAGGGTTTGTAGAAGTTGCAGGTCAGTTTTGACAACTACCCAGATGTTACATGTCAGTTTTGACAACTACCCAGATTTTGCATGTCATAATTTATGGTTGCATGTTGCTTCTAATTCGCTGCATGTCAAAATTTATGGTTGCATTCTACTTCTAATCATTTTCATTTTAGTTCTTGGTGAATTTGGTGGTTGTAGAAGTTTGCATGTCAGTTTTGACAACTACCCAAATCTTGCATGTCAGTTTTGACAACTACCTAGATCTTGCATGTTAGTTTTGACAACTACCCAGATCTTGCATGTCAGTTTTTATAACTACCCAAATCTTGAATGTCAAAATTTAAGGTTGCATTCTACTTCTAATCATTTGTATGTTAGTTCTTGGTGAATTTGGTGGTTGTAGAAGTTTGCATGTCAGTTTTGACAACTACCCAGATCTTGCATGTCAGTTTTGACAACTACCCAGATCTTGCATGTCAGTTTCGACAACTACCCAGATCTTGCATGTCATAATTTATGTTTGCATGTTGCTTCTAATCAGCTACATGTCAAAATTTATGGTTGCATACTACTAATCATTTTCATGTTAGTTCTTGGTGAATTTGGTGGTTGCATGTTGCTTCTAATCAGTTGCATGTCAAAATCTATGGTTGCATGCTACTTCTAATCATTTGCATGTTAGTTCTTGGTGTTTGAAGAAGTTATATCCTTATGGGGTTACACTCTACTTTATCCAGAATGGACAGATATAGTACAGAGTCTCAAAGGACACGATCTTGGACAATTGATATCCAGAGTCAAAACAGTAGAAAGGATGGTTATTTAGACATTCAAGATAAACTTATGAAAATAAGCCATGACATGTCTGAACAATTGGTTGAGCACCACCGTATAATGAATGACATGTTCTCCGACCCAGCTAAGGTGGATAAGCTGACTGGATTTCTATTTGGCAGATTTTCTCACAGGACAGATGAAACAATTCCCAAGAACTTGCATGAGGAGTTTGAGAAACTAACTGATAGCCAGGTAGAGGTCTTAGATTCTACTCTACCATAGGAGGTGGTGGGAAAGGATATTACATAGATTGATAGTAACGGTCAACATGATACTAAAATTGAGACAATTGTTTACAGGTCGTCAAAGGGTGATGCCATAGGTATTCAAGATGGTATAGTTACAATAGGCAGTGACTACAGTGTAGTGGGTTCAGATGATGATTATGAGGATGTTGTTGTGCAAGATGGTGAGATACCTGGTAGAGATGAGTAGACATTGAGCATTCATGACTTTGCTGAGAAAGAGTACCAAGCACAATTAGATGCTTCATCACATGAGGTTGAGGTTGGTAGTACTTCACATGATTTGTCCATCCAGCTGAAGGTGAACAAAGATAGTATTGTGACTTCATTATCTCATCATGACAGGTATGTGGAGTTAGTTGGTATTGATCATATTACTTAGGTGATGAGTTTGCTTGAGTTACCAGTTGATTCTAGTTTATGGATATGGACTCGAGACTATTATATTGGCATTTGGGATTCAGTTGACTGGAGATCTTTAACACTTTTTGGTAGCAGTGTTTGTTTGGGTGCTATCATAGATTTGATTAGCAGATTACACGGTGTTGTCTTTTCTTGTGCTAGTATCTTGTCTAATGTTGGTATTAGTTTTTATACACCAATGTTGGGCTTTGTTCATTTATCTAGTTGACCATACTTGCTGGAATGTGTTGATGATATTTCATATTTGGCAGTGTGTATAGATGAGTCCCAAGATCATATTGGCATTGATGACATCCAGGAGGATGCAGTGGGCAGTTTTGAAGACTTAGTTTCCTTGGGTATAGAGGAGTTGGACAGCAATGCTAATGTTTTTGATACTCCGTATGTTGATATGAGTTTTAGATTTGATTCACAGGATATGGATGGTAATACTCTAGAGACTAGTAACTTTGAGGATACTCCTTTAGACAGTGCATCAGAGGATGTTTGTAGGAGACAGTCAAGCCAGTGCCATCATGTGTCTAATCAGTTGAGAGTTAGTGACCGAGACATTGCTATCACTTGCCAGCATTTCGATGCTGCTCGTTAGTTGTTAGCAGTTTATGGATGGGGTTCTCCTACTAGTTATGAGCAGGGAGGTAGTTATCTTTCCTTGATAGAGTTCCACTCTTTATGGGAGGCTATCCAGATTCTAAGACAGGATTATATGCAGTTGGTAGCTGATAGAGATTATCTTATGAAGTGGGGAAGTACAACATATGATGCATTGTTGGCCAAGGAAGATGAGGTGAGTGAGCTTACTAAGTAGCTTGAGGTGACTTTGGAGATTCTTGAGAGTACACAGTTGGCTTACAAGGAGTCACAATTTCATTTGGCTAAGGTAACCATGGAGTTAGAGCAACTACAGTCTTTACCTAATTCTGTACAGTCACAAGTTGTGGTGTTTGGTGATCCAAGGATGTCCATGGCCGAGATTGTCAGAGACAGTGGAGATGGGGATGCATCCATTCTTGATACTAACATTGGAATATAAGGTTCATTCACACTAGAGTCAAGTTCAGTTGAGTTGGGTGTTGTAGTAGATTGTTTTATGCCTGACATGGTGGTGGCCTCTAGTATAGATGACACCGAGACTAGAGATGTAGCAAAGATCATGTGTGATGTTGGTGAGTCGACAGTTGGCATGGTTCGTGCTAGTAATACTACTCCCTTGGTGATATCTTCGGAGGTAGTAGTCAGTTCCAACATGGTTAATGATTAATTGCAGTTAGTTTCATCTGGATTACAGTCTGAGCCACTGACTGAGATTGGCGCATTCTATCGGCATTACACTGTAAGTCACGCTCATCAATTTACCTTTGATGACCATGTTGATGAGATAATGATACATAGATGTACTTTGGTTCCTAGTGCTTATCATCAGTTATGGGACAATTTGATGCCTCAAGATGAGAGTTGTGATGGGCATGACATGGTGATAGGTTCTGCAGTTGACAACTTGATAATATGTGACTTAGAGCAAGAGTTTGGGAGTGATGCCTCAGTGGGTGTTGTTATTGATTCTACTCCTTTGGCTATGACATCTCTTGACTTAGCTAGTGATTAGTCACAGTGGGTTGTATCACTTGTTCATGGTGAGCTATTGACTGAGGTTGGTTTTTTTTAATCAACATTATATTGCATGGTATGTACATTAGTTAGCATTTGATCCTTGTTTTGAGGAGTTGATGGCAGGAAAATTTGGTTTGGATTCCATTTCTTACTCTCTATCTTGTAATGTCTTTTCACCATCAGCAGTGCATGGGAGTTATGGTTATGAGATACTGGCTAGTGATTTGCAAAGTTGTGTTTACTACAGGAGTTGTACAGTGTGTGGATTCTCCATACTCGGTACAATTTCATTTGAGAGCATTCACCATTGTTGCAGAGTTGGATTGTACATTCCATATAGGCCAGTGCGATGCGTTGATGGTATTTACTGTGTTGCTAGTTTGATTTGTCCACTTTACTTGTGTTCTAATGTTGTAAGAGTTTGTGTCTCATGGGTTTTTGACTGTGGTATTGGTGATTTTGGAGTTTGGTTGAGCTATAATTGTCAGTTTGATTATGGATTCCTCTTGGTCATATTGCAGAGGATATTGCAAGAGCCAGTGTTAATTGGTAGTAGTATAGTTCATGACTACATTTGGGATCCAGGTGGATTGATTGGTTAGTTGTTTAGCCATTTCTTGAGGACAAGAAATGTTTGGGAGGGGAGGACTTGTCATGTCCCCTTTTCAAATAATTAAAAAATAATAATCTTTGCTAAGGCACACAGGCCCAAGAAAGTGAAGTTTCAGAAAAAGGGGGTTAATCTTTGGAAACTGTTGGACTAATAAATGAAAATTATTATTAAAATATGTTTCATTAACCTCTGTTAGATGTGAGTTATGGTTATGCCCTCTTTTAAGGGGTTTGGAGGCATTTTTGGCGAATTCTAGAACTTGATTTTGCTCATTTTCTTTGTTATTCTTCAGAGGCTGCCAAACCTGTGGAGAAGGAGACCCAAGAACGGGAGTTTATAGGTTTCCAGGGAGACCCAAGAATGGGAGTTTGTAGGTTTCTAGGAAACTTAAGGATGGGAGTTTGAAGCCATTCCATGTGCATGCTCATATAGAGTTTGCCTTTGTGCTGAAAAGTGCAGATTTGTGGGTTTTTGGGTGTGTTGTTTGTATGAGTTTGGTGTTTTCAGTTGAGTATTTCATATCAATTTGGGTTGCTGCTGTATTTCATAATTTAAGGTTTTAAAATAGAGCTGAATATATGTATTGGGATGTGATTAAACATCTGAGATAGATTATTAGACTTTTTGTGGTGTTTCCGAGCATTTTTGTGTTAATTTCGAGAGCCCGATGAGCATAGTTTTTGTCCTACATTTGAGAACTGTTGTGTAAAGGCTATACAGATCTAGAAATGTGATTTTGTAGGCTGTTATGCTGCTGAAATTTCTATAAAAATTTTCACTTTCAGATTTATTAATAATAGGTGAAGCTGTGAAGCTTTTGACACAATTTCTAGCATATCCGATTTGGGGTTTCTTGAGAAATTTGGTGATCTTTGTGATATTAGTTGTTTGATCTTGAAAATCTGATTAGAGGTTGGAAATATCATACAAAATCAAAGAAAGGGACATTTCAATGGTATCAGAGCCATGATCTTGCCAGCCTGAGGGTTTGTAGAAGTTGCAGGTCAGTTTTGACAACTACCCATATCTTGCATGTCAGTTTTGAAAACTACCCAGATTTTGCATGTCATAATTTATGGTTGCATGTTGCTTCTAATCAGCTGCATGTCAAAATTTATGGTTGCATTCTAATTCTAATCATTTTCATGTTAGTTCTTGGTGAATTTTGTGGTTGTAGAAGTTTGCATGTCAGTTTTGACAACTACCCAAATCTTGCATGTCAGTTTTGACAACTACCCAGATCTTGCATGTTAGTTTTGACAACTACCCAGATCTTGCATGTCAGTTTTGATAACTACCAAAATCTTGAATGTCAAAATTTAAGGTTGCATTCTACTTCTAATCATTTGCATATTAGTTCTTGGTGAATTTGGTGGTTGTAGAAGTTTACATGTCAGTTTTGACAACTACTCAGATCTTGCATGTCAGTTTTGACAACTACCCAGATCTTGCATGTCATAATTTATGATTGCATGTTGCTTCTAATCAGATGCATGTCAAAATTTATGGTTGCATGCTACTAATCATTTTCATATTAGTTCTTGGTGAATTTGGTGGTTGCATGTTGCTTGTAATCAGTTGCATGTCAAAATCTATGGTTGCATGCTACTTCTAATCATTTGCATGTTAGTTCTTGGTGTTTGAAGAAGTTATATTCTTTTTGGGTTACACTCTACTTTATCCAGAATGGACAGGTATAGTACAGAGTCTCAAAGGACACAATCTTGGACAATTGATATCCAGAGTCAAAATAGTAGAAAGGATGGTTATTTAGACATTCGAGATAAACTTATGAAAATAAGCCATGACATGTCTGAACAGTTGGTTGAGCACCACCGTATAATGAATGACATGTTGTCCGACCCAGCTAAGGTGGATAAGTTGACAGGATTTCTATTTGGCAGATTTTCTCACAGGACAGATGACACAATTCCCAAGAACTTGCATGAGGAGTTTGAGAAACTAACTGATAGCCAGGTAGAGGTCTCAGATTCTACTCTACCATAGGAGGTGGTGGGAAAGGATATTACACAGATTGATAGTAATGGTCAACTTGATACTACAATTGAGACAATTGTTTACAGGTCGTCAAAGGGTGATGCCACAGGTATTCAGGATGGTATAGTTACAACAGGCAGTGACTACAGTGTAGTGGGTTCAGATGATGATTATGAGGATGTTTTTGTGCAGGATGGTGAGATACCTGGTAGAGATGAGCAGCCATTGAGCATTCATGACTTTGCTGAGAAAGAGTACCAAGCACAATTAGATGCTTCATCACATGAGGTTGAGGTTGGTAGTACTTCACATGATTTGTCCAGCGAGCTGAAGGTGAACAAAGATAGTATTGTGACTTCATTATCTCATCATGAAAAGTATGTGGAGTTAGTTGGTATTGATCATATTACTCAGGTGAGGAGTTTGCTTGAGTTACCAGTTGATACTAGTTTATGGATATGGACTCGAGATTGTTATATTGGCATTTGAGATTCAGTTGACTGGAGATCTTTAACACTTTTTGGTAGCAGTGTTTGTTTGGGTGCTATCATGGATTTGATTAGCAGATTACACAGTGTTGTCTTTTCTTGGGCCAGTATCTTGTCTGATGTTGGTATTAGTTTTTATACACCGATGTTGGGCTTTGTTCATATATCTAGTCGACCATACTTGCTCGAATGTGTTGATGATATTTCATATTTGGCAGTGTGTACAGATGAGTCCCAGGATCATATTGGCATTGATGACGTCCAGGAGGATGCAGTGGGCAGTTTTGAAGACTTAGTTTCCTTCGGTATAGAGGAGTTGGTCAGAAATGCTAATGTTTTTGATACTCCGTATGTTGATATGAGTTTTAGATTTGATTCACAGGATATGGATGGTAATAATCTAGAGACTAGTAACTTTGAGGATACTCCTTTAGATAGTGCATCAGAGGATGTTTGTAGGAGACAGTCAAGCCAGTGCCATCATGTGTCTAATCAGTTGAGAGTTAGTGACCGAGACATTGCTATCACTTGCCAGCATTTCAATGCTGCTCGTCAGTTGTTAGCAGTTTATGGATGGGGTTCTCCTAGTAGTGATGAGCAGGGAGGCAGGTATCTTTCCTTGATAGAGTTCCACTCTTTATGGGAGGCTATCCAGATTCTGAGACAGGATTATATGCAGTTGGTAGCCGACAGAGATTATCTTATGAAGTGGGGAAGTACATCATATGATGCATTGGCTGCCAAGGAAGATGAGGTGAGTGAGCTTACTAAGTAGCTTGAGGTGACTTTGGAGATTCTTGAGAGTACACAGTTGGCTTTCAAGGAGTCACAGTTTCATTTGGTTAAGGTGACCATGGAGTTAGAGCGACTACAGTCTTTACCTGATTCTATACAGTCACAAGCTGTGGTGTTTGGTGATCCGAGGATGTCCATGGCCGAGATTGTCAGAGACAGTGGAGATGGGGATGCATCCATTCTTGATTCTAACATTGGCATATAAGGTTCATTCCCACTAGAGTCAGGTTCAGTTGACTTGGGTGATGTAGTAGATTGTTGTATGCCTAAGATGGTGGTGGCCTCTAGTATTGATGGCATAGAGACTAGAGATGTATCAAAGATCATGTGTGATGTTGGTGAGTCGAAAGTTGGCATGGTTCTTGCTAGTAATACTACTCCCTTGGTGATATCTTTGGAGGTAGTAGTCAGTTCCAACATGGTTAATGATCAATTGCAGTTAGTTTCATCTAGATTACAGTCTAAGCCATTGACTGAGATTGACGCATTCTATCAACATTACACTATGAGGTACGCTCATCAATTTACCTTTGATGACCATGTTGATGAGATAATGATATAGAGATGTACTTTGGTTCCTAGTGCTTAGCATCAGTTATGGGACAATTTGATGCCTCAAGATGAGAGTTGTGATAGGCATGAAATGGTGATAGGTTCTGCAGTTGACAGCTTGATAATATGTGACTTAGAGCAAGAGTTTGGGAGTGATGCTTTAGTGGGTGTTGTTATTGATTCTACTCCTTTGGCTATGACATCTCTTGACTTAGCTAGTGATCAGTCACAGTAGGTTGTATCACTTGTTCATGGTGAGCTATTGACTAAGGTTGGTTTTTTAAATTAACATTATATTGCAGGGTATGTACATCAGTTAGCATTTGATCCTTGTTTTGAGGAGTTGATGGCAGGAAAATTTGGTTTGGATTCCATTTCTTACTCTTTATCTTGTAATGTCTTTTCAACATCAGCAGTGCATGGGAGTTATGGTTATGAGGTAGTGGCCAGTGATTTGCAAAGTTCTGTTGACTGCAGGCATTGTACAATGTGTGGATTCTCAATACTTAGTACAGTTTCATTCGAGAGCATTTACCATTGTTGCAGAGTTGGATTGTACATTCTGTATAGGCCAGTGCGATGCGTTGATGGTATTTACTGTGTTGGTAGTTTGATTTGTCCACTTTACTTGGGTTCTGATGTTCTAAGAGTTTGTGTCTCATGGGTTTTTGACTGTGGTAGTGGTGATTTTGGAGTTTGGTTGAGCTATAATTGTCAGTTTGATTATGGATTCCTCTTGGTCATAATGCAGAGGATATTGTAGGAGCCTGTGTTAATTGGTAGTAGTATAGTTCATGACTACATTTGGGATCTAGGTGGATTGATTGGTTTATTGTTTAGCCATTGCTTGAGGACAAAAAATTTTTGGGAGGGGAGGATTTGTCATGTCCACTGTTCAAATAATTAAAAAATAATAATCTTTGCTAAGGCAGGCAGGCCCAAGAAAGTGAAGTTTCGGAAAAAGGCGGTTAATCTTTGGAAATCGTTGGACTAATAAATGAAAATTATTATTAAAATATGTTTCATTAACCTCTCTTAGACGTGATTTACGGTTATGCCCTCTTTTAAGGGGTTTGGAGGCATTTTGGGCGGATTCTAGAACTTGATTTTGCTCATTTTCTTTGTTATTCTTCAGAGGCTGCCAAACCTGTGGACAAGGAGACCCAAGAACGGGAGTTTACAAGTTTCCAGGGAGACCCAAGAATGGGAGTTTGTAGGTTTTTAGGAAGGCTAAGGATGGGAGTTTGAAGCCATTCCATGTGCATGCTCATACAGAGTTTGCCTTTGTGCTGAACAGTGCAGATTTGTGGGTTTTTGGGTGTGTTTTTTGTATGAGTTTGGTGTTTTCAGTTGAGTATTTCATATCAGTTTGGGTTGCTTCTGTATTTCAGAATTTAAGGTGTTAAAATAGAGCTGAATATATGTATTGGGATGTGATTAAACTTCTGACATATATTATTAGTGCTTTTGTGGTGTTTCCGGGCATTTTTGTGTTAATTTCGAGAGCCCGATGAGCATAGTTTTTGTCCTACATTTGAGAACTTTTGTGTAAAGGCTATACGGATCTGGAAATGTGATTTTGTAGGCTTTTATGCTGCTTAAATTTCTGTAAAACTATCCACTTTTAGATTTATTAATAATAGGTGAAGCTGTGAAGCTTTTGAAACAATTTCTAGCATATCCGATTTGGAGTTTCTTGAGAAATTTGGTGGATCTTTGTGATATTAGTTGTTTGATCTTGAAAATCTGATTAGAGGTTGGAAATATAATACAAAATCAGATAAAGGGAAATTTCAGTGGTATTAGAGCCATGATCTTGCCAGTCTGAGGGTTTGTAGAAGTTGCAGGTCAGTTTTGACAACTACCCAGATCTTGCATGTCAGTTTTGACAACTACCCAGATTTTGCATGTGATAATTTATGGTTGCATGTTGCTTCTAATCAGCTGCATGTCAAAATTTATGGTTGCATTCTACTTCTAATCATTTTCATGTTAGTTCTTGGTGAATTTGGTGGTTGTAGAAGTTTGCATGTCAGTTTTGACAACTACCCAAATCTTGCATGTCAGTTTTGACAACTACCCAGATCTTGCATGTTAGTTTTGACAACTACCTAGATCTTGCATGTCAGTTTTGATAACTATCCAAATATCGAATATTAAAATTTATGGTTGCATTCTACTTCTAATCATTTGCATGTTAGTTCTTGGTGAATTTGGTGGTTGTAGAAGTTTGCATGTCAGTTTTGACAACTACCCAGATCTTGCATGTCAGTTTTGACAACTACCCAGATCTTGCATGTCAGTTTTGACAACTACCTAGATCTTGCATGTCATAATTTATGATTGCATGTTCCTTGTAATTAGCTGCATGTCAAAATTTATGGTTGCATGCTACTAATCATTTGCATGTTAGTTCTTGGTGAATTTGGTGGTTGCATGTTGCTTCTAATCAGTTGCATATCAAAATCTATGGTTGCATGCTACTTCTAATCATTTGCATGTTAGTTCTTGGTGTTTGAAGAAGTTATATCCTATTGGGGTTACACTCTACTTTATCTAGAATGGACAGGTATAGTACAGAGTCTCAGAGGACACGATCTTGGACAATTGATATCCAGAGTCAAAACAGTAGAAAGGATGGTTATTTAGACATTCGAGATAAACTTATGAAAATAAGCCATAACATGTTTGAACGGTTGGTTGAGTGCCACTGTATAATGAATGACATGTTGTCCGACCCAGCTAAGGTGGATAAGTTGACTGGATTTCTATTTGGCAGATTTTCTCATAGGACAGATGACACAATTCCCAAGAACTTGCATGAGGAGTTTGAGAAACTAACGGATAGCCAGGTAGAGGTCTTAGATTCTACTCTACCACAGGAGGTGGTGGGAAAGGATATTACACAGATTGATAGTAACGGTCAACTTGATACTAAAATTGAGACAATTGTTTACAGGTCGTCAAAGGGTGATGCCACAGGTATTCAAGATGGTATAGTTACAACAGGCAGTGACTATAGTGTAGTGGGTTCAGATGATGATTATGAGGATGTTGTTGTGCAGGATGGTGAGATACCTGGTAGGGATGAGCAGACATTGAGCATTCATGACTTTTCTGAGAAAGAGTACCAAGCACAATTAGATGCTTCATCACATGAGGTTGAGGTTGGTAACACTTCACATGATTTGTCCAGCCAGCTGAAGGTGAACAAAGATAGTATTGTGACTTCATTATCTCATCATGACAGGTATGCGGAGTTAGTTGGTATTGATCATATTACTCAGGTGAGGATTTTTCTTGAGTTACCAGTTGATTCTAGTTTATGGATATGGACTCGAGATTGTTATATTGGCATTTGGGATTCAGTTGACTGGAGATCTTTAACACTTTTTGGTAGTAGTGTTTGTTTGGGTGCTATCATGGATTTGATTAGCAAATTACACGGTGTTGTCTTTTCTTGTGCCAGTATCTTGTCTGATGTTGGAATTAGTTTTTATACATCGATGTTGGGCTTTGTTCATATATCTAGTCGACCATACTTGCTAGAATGTGTTGATGATATTTCATATTTGGCACTGTGTATAGATGAGTCCCAGGATCATATTGGCATTGATGACATCCAGGAGGATGCAGTGGGCAGTTTTGAAGACTTAGTTTCCTTGGGTATAGAGAAGTTGGACAGCAATGCTAATGTTTTTGATACTCCGTATGTTGATATGAGTTTTAGATTTGATTCACAGGATATGGATGGTAATACTCTAGAGACTAGTAACTTTGAGGATACTCCTTTAGACAGTGCATCAAAGGATGTTTGTAGGAGACAGTCAAGCCAGTGCCATCATGTGTCTAATTAGTTGAGAGTTAGTGACCAAGACATTGCTATCACTTGCCAGCATTTCGATGCTGCTCATCAGTTGTTAGCAGTTTATGGATGGGGTTCTCCTACTAGTGATGAGCAGGGAGGTAGTTATCTTTCCTTGACAGAGTTCCACTCTTTATGGGAGGCTATCTAGATTCTGAGACAGGATTATATGCAGTTGGTAGCCAACAGAGATTATCTTATGAAGTGGGGAAGTACAACATATGATGCATTGTTGGCCAAGGAAGATGAGGTGAGTGAACTTACTAAGTAGCATGAGGTGACTTTGTAGATTCTTGAGAGTACACAGTTCGCTTTCAAGGAGTCACAGTTTCATTTGGCTAAGGTGACCATGGAGTTAGAGTGACTACAGTCTTTACTTGATTCTATACAGTTACAAGCTGTGGTGTTTGGTGATCCGAGGATGTCCATGGCCGACATTGTTAGAGACAGTGGAGATGGGGATGCATCGATTCTTGATACTAACATTGGCATATAAGGTTCATTCCCACTAGAGTCAGGTTTAGTTGAGTTGGGTGTTGTAGTAGATTTTTGTATGCCTGACATGGTGGTGGCCTCTAGTATTGATGGCACAAAGACTAGAGATGTATCAAAGATCATGTGTGATGTTGGTGAGTCGACAATTGGCATGGTTCCTGCTAGTAATACTACTCCCTTGGTGATATCTTTGGAGGTAGTAGTCAGTTCCAACATGGTTAATGATCAATTGCAGTAGTTTCATCTGGATTACAGTCTGAGCCACTGACTGAGATTGGCGCATTCTATCAACATTACACTATGAGGTACGCTCATCAATTTACCTTTGATGAACATGTTGATGAGATAATGATACAGTGATGTACTTTGGTTCCTAGTGCTTATCATCAGTTATGGGACAATTTGATGCCTCAAGATGAGAGTTGTGATGGGCATGACATGGTGATAGGTTCTGCAGTTGACAGCTTGATAATATGTGACTTAGAGCAGGAGTTTGGGAGTGATGCTTCAGTGGGTGTTGTTATTGATTCTACTCCTTTGGCTATGAAATCTCCTAACTTAGCTAGTGATCAGTCATAGTGGGTTGTATCACTTATTCATCGTGAGCTATTGACTGAGGTTGGTTTTTTTAATCAACATTATATTGCAGGGTATGTACATCAGTTAGCATTTGATCCTTGTTTTGAGTAGTTGATGGCATGCAAATTTGGTTTGGATTCCATTTCTTACTCTTTATCTTGTAATGTCTTTTCACCATCAGTAGTGCATGGGAGTTATGGCTATGAGATAGTGGCCAGTGATTTGCAAAGTTGTGTTGACTATAGGAGTTGTATAGTGTGTGGATTCTCCATACTTGGTACAGTTTCATTCGAGAGCATTCACCATTTTTGCAGAGTTGGATTGTACATTCCATATAGGGCAGTGGGATGCATTGATGGTATTTACTATGTTGGTAGTTTGATTTGTCCACTTTACTTGGGTTCTGATGTTCTAAGAGTTTTTGTCTCATGGGTTTTTTTACTATGGTAGTGGTGATTTTGGAGTTTGGTTGAGCTATAATTGTCAGTTTGATTATGGATTCCTCTTGGTCATATTGCAGAGGATATTGCAAGAGCCTATGTTAATTGGTAGTAGTATAGTTCATGACTACATTTGGGATCCAGGTGGATTGATTAGTTTATTGTTTAGCCATTGCTTTAGGACAAGAAATGTTTGGGAGGGGAGGACTTGTCATGTCCCCTTTTCAAATAATTAAAAAATAATAATCTTTGCTAAGGCAGGCAGGCCCAAGAAAGTGAAGTTTCGGAAAAAGGGGGTTAATCTTTGGAAACTGTTGGACTAATAAATGAAAATTATTATTAAAATATGTTTCATTAACCTGTCTTAGATGTGAGTTACGGTTATGCCCTCTTTTAAGGGGTTTGGAGGCATTTTGGGTGGATTCCAGAACTTGATTTTGCTCATTTTCTTTGTTATTCTTCAGAGGCTGCCAAACCTGTGGAGAAGGAGACCCAAGAATGGGAGTTTATAGGTTTCTAGGGAGACCCAAGAATGGCAGTTTGTAGGTTTTCAGGAAGACTAAGGATGGGAGTTTGAAGCCATTCCATGTGCATGCTCATACAGAGTTTGCCTTTGTGCTGAACAGTGCAGATTTGTGGGTTTTTGGGTGTGTTTTTTGTATGAGTTTGGTGTTTTCAGTTGAGTATTTCATATCAGTTTGGGTTGCTTCTATATTTCAGAATTTAAGGTGTTAAAATAGAGCTGAATATATGTATTGGGATGTGATTAAACTTATGGGATAGATTATTAGTGATTTTGTGTTGTTTTCGGGCATTTTTGTGTTAATTTTGTGAGCCCGATGAGCATAGTTTTTGTCCTACATTTGAGAACTGTTGTGTAAAGGCTATACGGATCTAGAAATGTGATTTTTTAGGCTGTTATGCTGCTGAAATTTCTGTAAAAAGTCCACTTTCAGATTTATTAATAATAGGTGAAGCTGTGAAGCTTTTGACACAATTTCTAGCATATCCGATTTGGGGTTTCTTGAGAAATTTGGTGGATCTTTGTGATATTAGTTGTTTGATCTTGAAAATCTAATTAGAGGTTGGAAATATCATACAAAATCAGAGAAAGGGACATTTCAGCGAGAAAGTCTTTCAATTTAGAGAAGAAGGGCATAGAGCATTTGATTGTTCTCAATGCCAAGGAAGGACATATTGAAGAATGGAAAGCTAGCCTAGAGTTGCACATGCTGATGAAGATGTTGGATCATCACATTCTAAAGATGCTAAAAGAGGAGAAATCCTAGTTAACAAAAGATTCATGCTAAGTGGTGAGAATGGACCTCATTAAAGAAGGAGCTTGTTTCACACAAGGTGCAGATGTGAATATAACTGCTGTGATATTATCATTGATAGTGGAAGTACTAGCAATTTGGTGTCAGAAATAATGGTCACTAAGTTGAAGGTCAAATGACAAAAAAACCTGAGTCCATACTATATTTCTTGGGTGCAAGATGACTACAAGGTCATGGTCAATGAGTAGTACTCATTGAAGTTCAAGATTGGAAGCTACTAGGAAGAGGTACAATGTGATATCATACCTATGGATATATGTGATATGTTGTTGGGTAGGTCATGGTACTTTGAGAGGCATGTTGTACATAATGGGTAAGAAAATTCCTATACTCTGACCAAGGATGGAGTGGAATATAAGTTGAAGTCGTTGAAGGAGAAATAAGAACAGGTATGTAGTACTGCAAGAATATGTTTTGTTGATGGAAAAGAGTTTCTCAAAGGTATTAAGCATGAACATATGTATTTTTCTATAATTTCAAAAGACAATAAAGAAGAATTAGAGGAGGTACTTGCAAAAGATGTAGATATGTTTGGAGAGTTTTTTGATATTGTATCAGATAATGTACTTGATGGATTTCTCACAATGAGGAAGATTAGTAACCAGATGGATTTTTTTCAAGGAGCTAGTTTCCCAAACAAGGTAGCACATAGAATGACACTAGCATAAAGTGAAGACTTGAATAGACAAGTTCATGAGGTGTTACAGAAGGGGTTGATTCGAGAGAGTCTAAGTCCATGCATTGTACCAACCATATCAGCACCAAAGAAGAATGGAATGGATGATGTACATAGATTGTCATGCTAATAACAATATTACAATCAAGTACAAGTTTCTATTGCCAAGGATGGATTATATTATGAATTGTTTGAGTGGGGTTGAGTATTTCACAAAGATAGATTTGAAGCGTGGATACAATCAAATTTGCATTAGAGAAGAAGATGAATGGAAGACTACTTTCAAGGAAAGTGAAGGACTATATGAGTGATTAGTCATGCCTTTTGGGCTAACAAATGCACAGAGAACTTGCATGTGGCTCATGAATGAGGTACTGAAGTAGTTTTTGGGTAAGTTTGTCATTGTTTACCTAGATTATATATTGATCTTTAGTAAGACATTGGAGGAGCATTTGATTCATATTCATAAGGGGTTTGATAAGTTGGGAGAAGAAAAGTTGTTGATAAACTTGAAGAAGTGTAGTTTTGTGAAGAAGGAGTTGGTGTACTTGGGATTTGTAGTATCAACACAAGGTCTGAAAATGGACCCTAACAAATTTTAGGCTATCCTTGAATGGCCTACTCCAAGGAGTGTGATAGAGGTAATATATTTTCATGGACTAGCTAGTTTTTACAAAATGTTGATAAGAGGTTTTAGCAGGATTTGTCGACTCCTAATTGAAAGAATGAGAGGGGATAGGAAATAATTTAAGTAGACTATAGGAGCATATAAGAGTTATAATCTATGGAAATATAAAGTTACTGTGCAACCTATTTTAGCACTTCTTAATTTAAATAAGGTGTTTCAAGTAGACTGTGATGCTAATGGTATTGCAATAGGAGCTATTTTAGCCAAGGAGGTAGACATGTTTCTTATTTTAGTGAGAAGTTGAATGATGCAAAAAGAAAATATTCTATTTATGATTAGGATTTTTATGTTATAGTTCAAGAATTGAAGCAGTGGATACACTATCTTCTTCCTAAGGAGTTTGTTTTGTATACTGATAATCAAGCTTTGTAATATTTGAATAGTAATGGAAAATTGAACCAAAGGCATTTGAAGTGGGTTGAATTTTTGTAGAGTTATACATTTGGTTTGCAACACAAAAGTGGAAAGTGTAATAGATTTATAGATGCTCTTAGTAGAAGACACTTTTTGTTGATAGAAATGAAGATTGACGTGGTTGGGTTCAAGGAACTCAAGAATTTGTATCCAGATGATCCTAATTTTGGTGAAGCATGGAAGGATTGTACAGTACCTATTACACTTGATAGGACAAAGTGGTAGAATTTCATTATTCAAAATAGTACATTATTCAAAGGTAGCTACTTGTGCATTCCCAAAATTTCTATGAGGGAGAATCTCATCAAGGAGAAGCATAGTGGAGGATTTGCTAGACATTTTGGCAGAGATAAAACCATAGCTTTAGTTGCTAAGAATTATTACTAGCCAAAGTTGCAGCAAGATGTAAAGAAGTTTGTGCAGAGTTGTATAGTATGTTAGATGGAAAAGGAGTGCAGTAGAATACATGGTTGCATCAGCCATTACATGTATCACAGAAATTGTGGAAGGATGTCAGCATGGATTTTGTTCTTGGATTATCGAGGACAATGAGGGCATGATTCTAATTTTTTGGTGGTTGACAAGTTTTCAAAGATGGCACATTTCAATCCTTGCAAGAGGACTAGTGATATTGTTCATGTAGCAGAGTTGTTTTTTAAGGAAGTGGTGAGACTACATGGTCTACTAAAGAGTATAGTTTTAGACCGAGATACCAAATTTTTTGGGTATTTCTAGCATACATTGTGGAAGAAGTTGAAGATAGATTTGAAGTTTAGTTTATCACATCATCCATAGACTGATGGATGGATAGAAGTTGTGAATATGAGTTTGGGAAATTTACTGAAGTGTTTGGGTGGAGACAAGCCAAAAGGATGGGATATTATTTTACCATGGGAAAATTTTGCATATAATAATTCTAGCAAAAGGAGTACCAAAAAATCACCATTCTAGACTGTAAATGGGAGTAGTCCCAAAAATGCTTCTGAATTGTGATAGTTGGGTAAAGGAGAGATAGGTAGTGGTGAAGCAAAAAGAATTTGTTTAACTTTTGAAGAACATCTATGAAGAGATGAGGAAGAACATTGTAAAGATGAATACGTAGTACAAAGCTAAGGCTGATGTGAAAAGGAGGTATAAGGAGTTTTAGATTAGATATGAAATCATAGTTCATTTCAAAAAGGAGCCTTTTCTAGTGGGTACATATAATAAGATGAAGATGAAGAATTTTGGACCATGCATGATAGTGAAAAGGCATGATTCTAGAAATGCCTATGAAATAGGGTTTCTTGCTGAATTGAATATTTCACCAATATTTAAAATTTTAGTTTAACAGAGTTTTATGAAGGAGGTGACAGAGATGTAGTTGTAAAAGAACAATAGAGTATTCTTGTGGCTACTCCAGATACAAAGGAGATTAAGGAGATATTAGATAGTTGTACTGGTAGAACTACAAGGAGTAGAACCTATTAAGAGCACCTAGTCAAATGGAAAGGGCAACCAGTCAAAGATTCATAATGGCCAGCAAGGGAGTAGATTAACCACCTTGGTTTTCCTCTGCACATCTGAGACGTGATGGAGTCACTTCTCAAATTACTGTGGGTGTCTTATGTAAGAGCATCTTAGGTATGAGGGAAATCTTGCATCACCCAAAAATATTTTTTACTTTCTGTTTGTATCTATTAGAAATATAAGATAGGAAAGGTTACTAAGAGGGGAGGGGTGAATTAGGAACCAATAAAACTTTAACTTTATTTTTCCAGTTAATCCTTTATATATATTTAGATCTAATTGCATACATAAAAGACTAAAAGGAGTAAAACATTCCTAACACTTTGACACAAGATATGGTGACCCAGAAACCTTCCAAATAGAAAGTAAAACTAGGGTGGAGATGACAACCACAATATTTAGTACTATAGTATAAATTTGGCTTGTTAAGGCTTACAATTGATCACTTCTAATGATATTCCTTTTTAGGAACAATAAGGACTATAAGGTCCACCTTGTGAAAGGATTTACAAAACATACAATGAAGTATGCACTCGGTAAAGAGATTTGACAAAGACTATTAAGTCTACCTTTTTAAAGGATTTAACTAATACACCTATTAGGATGAACTGGTGGTTGATCTCTAATTTTTTGGTTGAGATTCCTTGTAGTTTCAAGATCACCTTGTTGTGATAGATAAATATTTGTTGTTCCTTATACTGCATGTATCCTTCTTAATTCTCACTACTACTCATTTTACTTATACAACATACATTACATATATATCAATCTAAATTACAACTCATTAGATTTGGTTGCAATACAAGTTTCCAATAGGATCACAAAGTCACCCCAACTGCTGACACTCAGGTTTTGAAGATAGACTCAGTGATGTTCTAATACTTGGCAACCATTATCAATTCTTGGCATCATCATGCACTAGGTAGACATAGAAGCTTGGTCCATATTAATCACTTCAAAGTAGTCTAAAGTTGGTCAACACTAGTGAATCAGTGAATAGTGTGAAACTCAACATATAAATTGAATCACTTGGTTGACACTGCATGGCTTGGTCAACACTAACACTGCAAGCTCAGTATAAACTGAATCTGGCATATAAACTGAATCACATAATACTAAGAGATTGGTAGATACTAGAGAGCATGGTTGACACTATATAAATTGGTTAATAATGTGAA
Organism: Cupressus sempervirens; assembly: GCA_028749045.1. NCBI lineage: Eukaryota > Viridiplantae > Streptophyta > Pinopsida > Cupressales > Cupressaceae > Cupressus > Cupressus sempervirens. The sequence goes on along the minus strand of CM053789.1, from coordinate 242,809,310 downwards.
GCTTGGTTAACGTTGACACTAATCAACTCAGGAGATACTAATTCTAGAATTTGGTAGTAATTGTAGAACTCAATAGCAACAAAACAACTCAGTAGAAACTATATAACTCGGTAGTAACTATAGAGATGGATTGAAGTTTAACTAATTTGACTAATTGTGAGTCAGTAATGAACAAACCTGACCTTAATGTTGACAACCTCCTCCTTTGGCATCAGTGAAAAAAATACTTATCAACCAAAAATTGAATGCTCAAAATTTCAAATCCAAAACATTATTTTATCTTATTCCTATATCTACAACTTGGTAACATGCTTTGTTTTTTAGATTTTTCAAAATTTCTTTTGTAAGAGATATTTTCTAATTATTTGTACATGTATTATGTTTTTCCCCCACACATATATCTCATCTATACAAATATATCTCGAGTACTTCTCCCCCATACATATATTTACATACCTAATATATTCTTCTCCCCAATATTCTTCAATATATATTATATTATACTTCTCCCTCTTTATGACATGAATGCCAAAGGTGTATATATTACATGTTGATGCCAAAATGTAATAAGAAGTTAGAATGTACCTTCAAAATCAATATCATCATCTTGCCCCAATTTTCCTATAACACTTTGTTGGCATGTAATGAAATCTCTTCTTCTACTGATAACTCCATCATCTGATCAGCTATGGAGAAGTTATTATCATGGATGAGAGTTTTGGCATGTGCAATGTGTTTCTACAATGCATGCATGTTTGGAAGAATCATGCCTTGGATGTCTACATATGTGGCCCTGATCCTAACTTCTTCCCTTAATAATTCTACTTGTAAATTAGTTAGAAATATGATCTTTGAGTAGCAAGTAGAATTATAGCTTGGGTCAAGTGACAACTAGTGTGCACTCACCTTCAAGTCTTCATCTTTCTTAGATAATTTATCTTTGATTCACTAGGTGAAGATAGATGTATCAAATAACTTGCTAAATAATGAAGTTACATTATATGTAGACGTTTCAAATGAACTAAGACCTGAGTAGAAAATTCTACTTTATGAATAGCAAATTTTTGAGCTATTTGTTCCAATACCTTGTTCTAAAATTTCCTCTCTGCTCTTTGTAAAAGCTATCCTTGTCCATTCAGAGCTTCATTGAATTTTTGTACAACATTTTCTAATCCAACAAAAATAGGTTGAGTACTATCAACCTCAAGACTTAGTACATCTATAAATATGTTCTTTATATCTTTAAGCACTTGGTTTTCTCTTCTCTTCTCTTCTCTAAACTTTTATTTCTTAGTTCTCTTTTGCAATAGCTCACTCATTATGTTCATTTGATCAGGATTTAGAGTAGAGATATGAAAATTCAGGATAACTATGTCCTCATCAAGATCAATGTCTTCTTCTTTACCCTTATCCTTGCTTGAAACTTTAGTATTTGATTGACACTTGTTCTCAACTGTGCTTGTACTTGTTACTAACATGTTTGGAATTGTAACAATAGTAGAAATAGAAGGGCTAGCAACAAAAAATAGATATTGTACTGACAGTAGAAAAACCTTATTGTTTCATTTTCAAATGTAATGATGAAGGCACAAGCTGCTTGGTTGATGAAGTGCTAATCACTTCAGTCAATACAATACTTAGTTGAACAGGTGTAGAGATTGGTTGGGTGCTTGGTGTTGTAGTAGTTTCCACAACCAACTCAACATAAGCTTTCTTTGAGCTCAATGGCATTAAAACTTTGCTCAAACAATGAGGAAATGAGGCCATTGCTACTACTATAATCTTTTTTGTGTCAGTTTCGTCAATACTTTGAATCTTAGTTAGATTCTCTTTCATAGCTTCCTATTCTTCATCCTAATCATTCATATTTACATCTTCTATTTATATATCTTCATCATTATCATCATCATTTTCGTCATCCTTGTCATCTTCATCATATTTGTTACCAACATGAACAACAAAGTCACTTGGTTGATGAAGATTGTAAAAATTCTTCCATGTAGTTGTAGTTGTCTTCACCACATGTTGAATGCCTTTTGTCAATATCATGCATGTGTTGAATTTTAGAGTGAGCTTTTCCTCATTTTTCTTCATGGATCCTTGCACCTCTTTGTCACTAAAACTTGGCATGAGTTTCCTCAGAGTCTTTTTAGATATATCTTTTGCATTTTTCATAGAATTTTCCCATTTTGGATTGATGGCTTGAAGAAGTGCATTAGGAACTTGTGAAGAAATCTCATTTGGTGAGTATTTCCACTTACCCAATTTAGACAATAGAATGTCTTCAATTTTTTTTCTTCTCCTCTACTTTCCTAGTTTTATATTTTAAAGATTTGAAACTATTCATGCTAGATCCTTCTTCTATCTTCTCTAGCCTTTCTTGGAGGAGACTTGAGAAGTACAATTTGGTTATCATCTTCCTCTTCTCCCAACTTCAATTTCTTCCTAGATTTTGATGATCTTATTGTGAATAATAATGTAGATGACTTGGTGGGTTTGATAATGATAACCTTACCATTCTTCCTTATAGGCTCATCTTCTTCATAATTTGTTTCTTCTACTTCATCTTCTACTACATCTTCTTCCATATCATGTCCTTTTCCTTTAGTTGGTAGGAGAGTAGAACTTGCTTGCCTCAGTTTTTCTATCCTCTTCTTTCCTTTAGTAACTACTTGAGCAAGCTCAATTTCAAGTTCTTTTCTTTCTTTGGCTTCTTCATAAGAACCAAAATATGTGGCCTTTGGATCCATAGGTTCATTCAGCAGTGCTTCACTAATATCCTTGGTGTCATCAATGTTAACCTCATACCTTAGAGGCTTAACACACACCACTCTAGGTTTGACTACTTGAATGTACATTTTGTCACAATCTACCATGGAAAAAATATCATCCTTGTAGTCTTCTACAATTTTCTTAGGTATTCTACATCTATTATTCATCTTTTCCTTGAATGCATCAAAATAGTTTACCCTGATAGTGACAAATTTCTCATCCATCTCTACTATATATTCATTAATCTAATATAACACTGGTACATCTTTTCTTCATATGACTATACCTTTAGAAGGGTAGAATTTTTGTACATAGGAAAATAAAAAAGTTAAGAGTGAACCAAAATTAGATGGATTATTCTTGGACCCTCTAATGCTTTACATATTCTTGGTGAACTAATTCAATAGTAACTCGGCAAGGTCGAATGACATATTATTCTTCACAACTTTGAAAGCTAGCTCCACTGCTTCATATGACACACTATAGAGACAACCTAAACTATAGATCTTATGAGTGATCACATGAATTCAAAATTTTAGCTCCATGTTAGTCACATTGCTGATCTTCATTCCTCTTCCATCCCACTTAGCAAGAGTTTTCTTTGCCAATTCAACCCAACCTAGGGTTTTGTTAGTCTTTTCTTTGTTCAACATTGGAAGCCCTATGATTCTATGAATGATTTTATTTTTTATTTGAATAGGCTCCTCCAACCATAATATCCCATTATGTACATGGATGATGATAAACCTTATCCATTTTTTCTGAAAGTCTTAGGTCATATGCACAATGTGTGTTAAACCCTTGGTCTCCAAATGTTGATGCTTAGGTTTCAACACACCATTCACACATAACCTTTCCAAAATCTCATCCATCTCTAGGGTTCTAATTTCTTGTATTGGATAGTGAATATTTGAATGAATATTGTTAATGAGTAGTACCTTGGGTAGAATCTATGGTTGAGCTCTAGTTGGGTGAAACACTTTTGCAATTGTTAGACTCAATTTGATGTCTAGTGTCTTCCATTCGACTCCCCAAACCAACATCTGAGACCCTTTCCTGGTTTTGCTGCTAGAAGACACCATACTAGGTAGGTTTTATGAAAACACAAAAAATATCAACAACAAACACATAGATCACTTGGAAGCACATAAATCACCCTTTGCAAATAGCTTAAAAAATTCACGATGAAAAAAGAATTCAATTTCCTTCCTTTTAACAAATTTTGACTTCTCAATCACTATAAATGCTTGGTACATTCACTTAATTAATGAAAAATTGTCTTCCACTTGGTTGAACATCAATGCTCAGTAGGTTCACTCATAACTTGGTGTCCACACATTATTTTATTGTATCCCAACCTTGCTTGGCAAGGTCTTGCAACTTGACCTAGCTTCGTAAGGTCTTGAATTTTTGCAATTACTCAATGACCCCTTCGCATCTTAAATACTAATATGGATCTTTCTTTCTTACTAGTTGGAACTAATGTAAGATGTAAAATTCATAGTCTTAGTCCTAGTCATTCTTGTGGGAGATCAAGTTGAAATGCTTGTGTCACCAAATTCTTGAGTGGCATCTGCTTCATGACTCAGACTTGCATTCTTAGAAGATTTTGAAATCCATTGCTACTTCATCTACTTTTTGATATTATTAGCTCTAGCTTTCTTTTCATCTTTGATCATTCTAGTGTTCATATAGTTGTTAGCAAGATGTTCAAGTTATGTACAAATGAAGCATCCTCTAGTGGTGTCTCTTTTCCTCATGTGATGTTTAACACAATTTGCTCCAATGTGCCCAAATTCACCATAGTAATGACATCTACACCATGTGTTGTCCTCCCATCCAAATATAGCTTTTACAATCTATTCTACTAGATTCAATTTCTTAGTTTAGCATTCTGAAGAGTTGTGTTCTTGTTTATTGCAACTATAGAATTTTCCTTGAAACATTGATTTCTCCTTGCATTCACTTACTCTATGCCCATGCTTATTGCAATTGTAGCATTTTTCATTGAATTTTTCTTTTCCATTGCTCCAACATTTTTTTGATGCATGACCTATCTTACCACAATGATTACAAGTAGGCCTTTGATTCTTTTGTGCTCCTTTCTTGGATGATTTTCCTTTTCATCTATATTGATTTTGTTCAATCAACTAATTCATGCTTTCTTGAAATTTCATCATTTTTTCATTGGTTTGCTTCTCAATGTTTAGCTCATTTTGTAATCTCTCATTTTCTAATATTAGATTCATGAGTTCTTCATTTACAATGGTGAGTTGATCAATAAAATCTTCTTGTTGAAGGGATAAATCATTGATTTCATTTTTCTTTTTTTTCCAACTCTCCAATTGCCTTATTCTTTTGATCCATAACTTTACATAGTCTGACTACTTGTATTTCATGTTCTCTTTTTAGCTTTCTTACTTCTTCTTAAAGAGTAAGATTCTTCTCAAGTAGATCTTTGATTGCTTCACCAACTTCATCTAAATTTATTTTTGGACAAATGCCTTCAATTCTTTCTTCACTGGAGAGACTGTCATTTGTTTGATTTTCTACTTCCTTCTTTGTAGAGATTGAGAGAGATTCCCTTTTGCCTTCTAAGATTTTCAATAGCAAGTTCCAAATCCACCTTATCATTCTTAATAGCCTTCTCTAGCTTGTATACCTCCATTGCCTCTGATCTTTGCTCAAGCTATTAAACTTCTTTTCTGAGAACCAAATGCTCTGATACCAATTGTTGGAAATATAATTTAGGCAAGGTTACTAAGAGGGGATGGGTGAATCGGGAACCATTTAAACTTTAACTTTGTTTCACCAATTAATCCTTTATTTATATTGAGATCTAATTGCATACATGAAATAATTAAAATAGTAAAACATTCATAACACTCTAACACAAGATATGGTGATCTAGAAATCTTCCAAATAGAAAGGAAAACTGGGGTGGGGATGATACCCACAAGATTTAGTACTATAGTATAAAGTTGGCCTATTAATGTTTACAAGTGATCACTTTCAATGATCTTCCCTATTAGGAGTAATAAGGACTGTAAGGTCCACCTTGTGAAAGGATTTACAAAACATACAATGAAGTATGTACTCAGTAAAGAGATTTAATAAAGACTCTTAAGTATACCTTGTTAAAGGATTTAATTGATACACTTTTTAGGATGAACCGGTAGTTGATCTCTAATCTGTAACTCTGATTTACTAGCTGAGATTCCTTGTAGTGTAAAAATCACCTTGTTGTGATAGATAAATCTTTGATATTCCTTATACTACTTGTATCCTTCTTAATTAAAGATCCTTCTAATTATACTCATAAAAAATACAATTTGAATATGATAAAATACATTACATATATACCAATCTAAATTACAACTCATTAGAGTTAGCTACAATACAAATTTCCAATAAGATCACAAAGTCAACCCAACTGCTGGTAGTCAGGTTCTGATGACAAAATTGGTGATGTTTTGATACTCAAAAACCATTGTCAATGCTCAACATCATCATGCATTTGATAGACGTAGAATCTTAGTCCATACTAATCACTTTGAAGTAGTCTGAACTCACTCAAGATAGGTGACTTAGTGAACATTGCAAAAATCAACATTTAAATTGAATCACTTGGTTGAAACTACATGGCTCAGTCAACACTAATAATGTAAGCTTGATATAAACTAAATCACTTGGTTAACACACCTTGGCTTAGTCAACACTAAAACTCCAAGCTTGGCATATAAACTAAATCACTTGATATTGAGAGCATGGTTGACACTATGCAACTTGGTTAGTACTATGAAGCTTAGTTAGTAGTATCACTAATCAACTTGGTAGATACAAATTCTGGAATTCAGTAGCAACTAAACAACTCAGTAGAAACTATATAACTTGGTAGTAACTATAGAGCTCAGTAGTAGTTTAACTAATTTGACTAAGTGTGAGTCACTAATGAACAAAATTGACCTTAATGTCAACAATATCTTTTTAGTTTTAGGGTTTTATATTTTAATAAAAAGTAGTAGATAGGAGGGTTACTATTTTTGGGAACTTTGCATTTTTAGTAAGTTTTTCATACAAGCTTAGAATATTCTAATTTTTGACAGGAAGGTTCATTGTAGAATTATAAGGCTACCATAAAGATCTCATGGCTCCACCTTCCATACCAGAGAAGTTATTGCAAGTTTTCAGTGGAAGATTTTGTAGAAATATATTTGAATTCAATTTTGAAATTTTTAGATTTTGTTAAATATGGTCAAACCTCTGTTGAGTGGTACCTCATGTCTCACACGTTGTAGTTTAGGATCTGTCCTTTCCAAAAAATGCTTATAATATTCAATCAGAGCTATAGTATGTGAGTTATGGTCTCTAAAAGTTTGGTGACCTTACTCATGGTCATAAAATAAAGTTTTTAATTCCTTGAGCTAACTCTAATTTAATAAATGTAATTTATGTAATTTGGGGTTTGTTGGCCTCAATGGTTCATCTCTAGAACCTTCTAAGGTGGCATTAAATTTCCTATTTAAGAAAGGCCCAGAGGATTATTTAGCTTAGTTCTTGGTAGCTTTGGGTGGTAGTTCATAGTTTAGTCCTATAGATTATTGTAATGAAGACACCCATGTGGATTAACATATTGTACTTGTGAATTCTATAATTCTACATTTGCGGTGACAATAGAAAGCCCATATTTTGTTCTCAATTTTTGTTGTTGTTTCTTTGCTTTCTATTATATGTTTATGGTATCAAGGGGATCACCCTTCATCAGTTGTAGAAGCCCTAAATCAAGTTTTAAAGGTATTTTATAGAGTTTGAATCTAGTTTTTTAGTATTTATAGTTACTACTTCAATGGCTAGTCAGATAGTGTATTATATAAGTGATAGACCATGATATGTGTTTAAGAAACATCCATTTGTTTTTTTTTTTTAGATGACCCATTGGGGGAATTTTTGCAATTTCTAGAGAATGTGCTTCATGAGGATATTAGAAGCTATATTTACTACAAGATAGGAAGTATTGGTGATGATGCTATTAATTAAGATTTGGGAACAATGTGTAACAATGACCTAACCTTGAAGTCTGAGTATGTGAATCTGAATGGCTTAAATCTAATGAAGTATATGTTTTGTATAGAGTTTGATAATCACAATTAGACTCCAATTATTTTGAGTAGGGTACATGATGATATGTTGTGGCTAGGTGATGCACAAATAGTTATTGACAATGACCTAATTCATAAGGTCACATGATTGAGTAATGAAGGTTGTAATCCTATTAATGAGAATAATGTCACAAAGATGGTTGAGACAAACTTGAATACAAGGTTTGATGGAAGAAATAGGAAGGTATACTCCACTCAAGACAAAGGAGTAAAGATACTAAGCAAGATATTAGGGTACAAGTTCAATCATCGATTAGGGGTTAACTCAATACAAATTAGATTTTTGTATGCAACTTATGTAATGGAAATTTAAGGGAGAAAATTTAATCTATGTGAGATTATCAGATTACAATTGTGGGATAACATTGCAAAGTTGAAGAAGACAAAGAGCATAGTTTTTATATTTGAGTCCCTACTAACTCATTTACTCTTTTATGCTACAAAGAAGTTTCCTGGAATGAAAAATTGAGATAGGAGTGAGTACACAATGAAGATGGTGACTTAATGCTACAAATCAAAGTTAGAGAATGTCAGAGATAATGACATAGATGGGATGATGAAGTGTATAAAATACCTCTCTCCATGGTGGAGAAATATAAGGATGAAATATGGATCATGGTGTAAACTTATAACACCTGTATAGAAGCTTGATACCAAGAGTAAAGTTCATAGAACCCATGGGATATGAGATGAGCATAGAGCTCATATAAGGGTATGCATAGATCATACTCTAGTTAGAAAAGGACACATAGTGTCCTAGATGCAAAAATTATGAGGAAAAAATGAGAATAGTTCAATTAGAACTACACAAAAAAGAGAGCAAGAAGAAGGTAGATAAAGTAATTAATTCCATCCTCAAGGAATTGGGAATGACTCGAGAGGAATTGAATGTGGTAAATGGAATAGCACTAGAGATTAAGGCAAGTGGGTAGTCTAAAGTGATAACATAAACTCCAATTGCTGTTGCAGGACCTTTAGAAGGTGTAATCATTGCTAGAAAGAGTGCACAAGTACCTTATGCCATAGTTTCACAAGTGCAACCAGTAAGGAAAAGAAGTGAGTAGTTGAGAAGGAAGCAAGAGGTGGAAACACCTATTATGTAGAGAAAAAAAAAGAGATTGGAGAAGGTGAAGCAAGAACCTACACCATCACCAAAGAAAAGGGTTAAGAAAACCACCAGTGGACCAGGAAAGAGGAGAAAGATGATGCAAGTAAGTGAATTCAATAGTTATGAGGATGAAGCTAGAGAAAGACAAGTAGTGCAAGATGCACATGAAGGTAGAACTGCAACTAGAAAAATGTATGGAAAACCAAAGGTAGATAACCTTAATATCCATATAATAAATGGTGATAATTTTGTTCAATTGAATAAGTATTATAACTTTTATAGTAATATAGATAGAAGGTAGTTATAAAATTCCATAGTGAGAAATATGATTATAAGATATAATAAATTTGAGAATATACAAAATAATATACAATAAGATCTGTTTAATAGGTTTATAAACAAAAAGAAGAGAGTATTGGAAGAGGATATGAACATGAGAATCACTATGATAAATAAACTATGTGAAGTTGACTCCAAGGAGGATTCAAACAAAATTTTGAAGGGTATTGAGCCCTTTTTGAGGAACAAAAGAAGAAAAAATCTTCTGATGGGAGGCAATTATGAAAATGTTAGAAAATAAATAGAGGATGCAATTGTTAAATAAATGACCATAGTGCCAAAGGTAAGTGCATTGCCCAAACCTATGAGCCCAGTCATTGCACAAGAAAGTACACTTTCTAGTGAAGGGGAAGAAGTAGAGGAGACACAATAGGCACTTTCATCACCACATAATGTTATGGGTATTTAGTAGAGGAAACATTTAAGTGCCTATATCACTAATGCCAAAGTGTGCTAACAGAAGACCATCGAGTAGCCATAGCTAAGTCTCAAGAATCACCAAAATCAGTTAGTTGGAAAAGACCATGATCCTTAAGACTCACTTCAACAATAGACTAAGTCTCCCTATCAATGATGATATGTTGATGTGAACTGAAGGTGACATCCAACTATGGAGAGTGTCACAGCAATTGATTGACTGAAAGGAAATTTAGTTCCATCCCTGGAACGTAGTACACATCAAGAAAAATGAGATTCCTCCCATACTGAACCTGAATTGTTACCTTTGTCGACAAAGGTGCTCTTCTCTGCCACCAAAAATAACAAAATCTAAATAAGACTAGTAGTCAATGAACCAATCTCCGCAGTGGGTGAAATGACAAGAGGCACTTAAGTCAATGTACCAGGCAAACGACTTCACATAATTTGCAGGTCTTTTAGCCATGAAGGCGTAAAATGTGGATTTCATCCGCTTATTGTGCTCTGCACTGTTCGCTTTGGGTTGTGAACCTAATTGCTCAGATTGGGCAGCTAAGTGTTTCCGACATTCAACCTTCATGTGACCAAACTTGTGGCAATAGTTGCATTGATTCTTCTTCTTCCGGGAGCTAAGTGAACTTGAAATACTCACTGTTAGGTTACAACTCACAGAGACCAATATTAAGGACTATTGAGTAGATGTTCAGAGGATACATGATGAGATCAAAGGTTTGGAATCTGGTAAGGAGAAGATAGAAAAAATATTCTCTAGTCTTAGAGAATTTGTGTTAGCCAAGATCAACATTTTGTAGAGACAATTCAAGGAATGTCTTGCAGCAAAGACTTCTTATGATAAGTTTTCTTATACTAACTTGAGCATAGTTGAAGTGGCATCATATGAAATATGTGCACAAATAAATATTTTAGATATAGTGAAGGAGAACTTGAAGAAGGAAGTGGAAAGGCTAAAACTTGTATATGCAGATTGCTTTTCTAGAATATCAAGTTGATCACCAGTAGGCCATCCAACTTTTGTTGATATAGTTTTTCAAAACTTTGTCATTGATGTCAAAGGGGGAGTAATATGTAAAGGAATTTTTTATAGTTGTAATTTATATATTGTATATGTAAGGTAGAGTGTACTTATTTATCAATGTAAAGGAGTGATAAGGAATGTAATGATCTATCAAAACATGAATAAAATTGTTATGTGTTGAAGGCAATTTTGTGTAGTTACTTTTATTTATTTTTTACTATGTGTGACATCAATTTGGGACTTTGTCAACTTTCCCAAATGTTTCCATCAATTCCAAAGGGGATATTGTTTGAAATATGGTTAGATAGATGTCTTGATGGTTGTCATTTTATGGAAACATGTATTCAACATTTCATTTATGCATTTAGAGTTAGAAAATTGTTTAAGTGTTAGATAGTTTGTAGTAGTACAGAGACAAATGAGATGTATATAGATAAATCATTGAAAGTTATCTTATGAATAGTTAAGGAAATATTTATGATAGTGTCATGATGACATCTACCAATGTGTAAATGTATACAAATAGTACAATGTGAGTTACATTTGTAATCCTAGTGTGGGTGTTTTACAATAAGAACAAAGCATAATAGAGAATTGGATTGTATGACTTATGGAAATTTTTTGGTTCCAAAATAATTACTAAGTTATGATGAGCCATCTATGTGGATATTACAACATAATTTATTTTATAGTAAGTCAAGCATGTGAAGACATGAAGGTAGGTTGAGAAATCTTTTTCTAATATGCAAGGTATAAGTAAAGATATTATATTGCATAGATATAGAGTGATATATGTGTAAGTTTTATGATATGAAAAATATTGCGTGAACTATCTAAAAGATATGTTAGCCTTATGTGATGTGAGTTCTGATGTATGATCTAAATAAGTATGGAGTACAATAGTGAGAAAGTATTGTATGTATATCTATTCTTGTGAAGAACTGATATGTATGCATGGTTATATTTATTATTTAGTATTTTCAATTTACTTTCATATCTAGCTTATAAAGTAATCAAAAATATTTAACTGTGGGAAAAGTTTTGTATAATACTGACTCATCCCTCCCCACCCCACCACCACCCACACCCCCTCCCCCCCCCTTCATTATTGGGTTAAAGTACAAAGTTGTGTCACCTTTTAGGCTAATTTATCAGAACAACTAAATTTGAGTATTTCTATCTAAAAATCAATTTTGTTCAAACATATGATCTAGATAAACTAATTCTAGGTAAGTTATATATAGTATCTTACTTTTTCAATTGGAAATGTCAATTAACTGCATGTATTATGCTAGTTTGTATCCAATTACTAAAGAAATAAAAATATTTTAGAAAAATGGAATTTCAATAACTCTCACTATTTTTTATGATAGTTTTTTAATAACATATAAACACCATTTTAAAGAGCTCAAAGTGAAGATTATTCTTGTATAGAGTTTGTAGTGGTTTCATTAGATATAGTATATTGTAATTAAAAAATTCTACAACACATATTTTAACACTCAAAAAGATGTCAATTTTGAGAAAGAAAAAAATATTAAATCATATCAAAAAAATATTAAAATTATATGATGTTATAGAGGAGAGAGTCCTCTTCTAGAATGTATAATTTTTCTTCTAGTTAGAATAGATTTGTTTTGAAAAATGTGATGGGAGATGAAAACTATCAATTTCAAGTGAGTTTAAATTTGAATCACTATAAAATAGAAAATATAGGTCTAAAATGATTTTTATTTTTGATTGTTCGAGTTATATATGTTATCTCTAACATAGTCTAAGATCAAAGTAAAATACATTTATTTCCATATAGTTTTGTGGTGGGAACTAGACCCCTAATTTTAAACATTTTTTAGTAGCTAAAAATTATCTATAAACAATAGGAAAATATATCAATTCTTATTCCAAATAATTATTAAAAATTATGATCCTAAACATCAGCCATTTCTACACATTTCGTTAGTTTACTTCGTTTTCAAATATAGAATAATAGTACCAATTTTATATCATTGAAGATGTATAGTTATACTTTTGTGAGGCTTTTCCTTTACAAAAGGGTGACACAGATTTGTGCTTTTACCCTATTCTATATTTCTCACAATGTACTAAGGAGTATGTGGTGCACATTATATGGACAAGACTACTATTCATAAAGTGATGATAGTTGTCTTATGGTGGGGTTCACATTTTCTAACTAGGAGATAGCCATCCTTGAATAAGCTTGGCCACCATCCTTGAATAAGGTGATGAGAGTTGTCTTATAAGAAGTTAGTAGAAGTCCAAGAACCTTTCCAACAATGGGAAATATACATCATGGGGGAAATAGAAAATAAATTTAGTATTGGTTATTCATGGATTCTGGTAGCAATTAACTATTTCACCAAATGGGTAGAAGCCATTCCTATGAGAAAAGCCACTAGGAAAGTTGTTAACAATCTTTTGTTCAACAATATAATCATTAGATCTAGTTGTGCTAAGAGAATCATAATTGATAATGCCATGTTCTTTATAGATCAAAGGAGTTTATTAAATTTTATGACAAATATGGCATCACTAGGTCAACATCCTCTGCATATCATCCACAAGGAAATGGACAAGATGAATCTACAAAAAAAAATTATGTTGAAGATTATCATAAGAACATTAGATTATAACAAGAAGGCATGGGATTCCAAGCTAAGTCTAGCAATTTGGGCTGATAAAGTGACAATTAAGAGACCAATAGGTGTTTCAATTTTTGATTTGGTGTATGGAATTTAAGCAAGAATCTCTCAGAACAACCTGATAGGTCTATACAATTACATCTAGATGTATGATGATGATATAATTAATGATATGCAAGAGAAGATAGATGACATAGTTAGATTACTTAAGATCAAGAATGAAACCTCTATCAAAAATACAAAAAACCAGTTGTAGGCAAAATACTTATATGATAAAAAAAAAGTTGCAGGAAAGTTTGAGCCTAAAGATTTGGTCTTAATGTGAATGCAAGGATTGAAGATGAAGGAAACCTGTTAGAATCTGAAAAGATTAATAACCCAAAAAACTAGTGCAAAGAGTAAATATCTAAACTATGAATGAAAATGATACAAAATCAAAATAACATCATAGAGTTAGTCTCCAAGAGAGTAATGCAAATGCTGGAAGCAAAATAGCATTAAGAGGATGCAAAAACAAGATATACAAATACAAGCTAGGTAGCATGCTTATATAGGCTAGGAAGAGGGAGGAGGTGGTAACACCAACCAATGAGGAGCAACCATCTATCAGACTAAAGATAGAAAATTATCTTCCCAAGATAGCTAATGGATGCTCACATGTAGGAAGGTGACACCTCTCAACCATTCACCTAATAAGACATGCTTTATTAACCTAAGTGAGATTATTAAAAGTGTAGGAAAAACCTAGCAAAATAGAAAAAATAAAAAACTACACTAACACCCCCCATAAGCGAAGCTTAGGTGGATGTAGAAATGGGTCCCGACAAGTCAAGCCTGATGAGGTAACCATGTACATAAAATTCACCCAAAAGAGAGAGAAAAGAGACTCCCCAAAGAAAATTAGGACTCCAAGTGAGAGGAAGAAGCCCCCCCAAAAGATGAAGCATCTCGCACCTCCAGCAAAGCTTGCAAATTTTGTTCGGTCGATCCACTTACATCGAAAAAGTTTTCTTCCCTTAGAAAAAGGGACAAGATCCCAAGTGTGGTTCCTCATCAAGGAACTATACTCTTCCTGCATAACTGTATCCCACTCAAAAATATCAGAAGCCTCATGAAAGGATTGTGGATTTGAGGTAGTAGCAATGAAGATATGTAGAGCATCTTGGAATTGTAAACAAGTCTTTTTGGTGTCTAATGGATCCCCAACCCAATCACCTGCAAACTGCAAGGTCTGTCTAGCCCAAAGTGGACTAGAAGATGGAGAATCTAGAGGAGAATCATCAGCCTATAAATGATGACTAGGAGAGGAAGGAGGTGAGTCCTTTGAATCACTCTCTACATCAAAAGTGGAGGTAGAAGACTGCTCAAGTGAATCTGACCCATAAGAAGATCTATCATGTATTCCAAGTGACTCCAATGTCAAAGTAGAAGGCAACCTTGTGACCATGCTCTGCTGGTTAAGTTGATGCAAGTAGTGGAAGTTAAGATGGCCAAACCGCTCATGCCATAATCTACTCAAATCATTAAAGTAAGTGAGTGAAACAGTCAAAGGAGGATCAGGAACAAAGTGAGAATACATATAGAGTCGTGACTGATGATCTGCTCTCCCAACTACAACTGTAGAATCATTGTGCAACTCACATATCTCCACTGAATCAGGAGTGAACTCAACCCGCTTGCCTAAACCTATGTGAGTGATCTGGTGTACCGATTGGAGATTAGCTGACAATGAGCGTACATAAGGAATATCATGGAATGTGCCTTCCCCCACATCAACAGACCCTCTTCCACACACCTCAACAAGAGTGTTACCACCCATCAAAATAGAAGGCATAGTACATGGCTCCAAGGATGCAAGTTCTTCCTTAAATGAAGCCATTTGGTGTGAAGCACCCAAATCAAGAACCCAAGTGGATGGTGAGGAAGCAATTGCAAAAAGGGCCTTGCCCTTTCCTTTCCCCTTGCTATTTTCTTTTTCCTTGCTAGACCCTTCGTTAGAACTTTGTTTGATAGACTCAGGAACACTGATATTATTCTTCTCAAGAATGTATGTCAAGTGATCAAGTTGTTTCTGCAAACATTTATGTTCATCATGACCAGGCCTTTTACAATAAGCACATTTGACCTTTTCTTTCTTAGGCTTATCGCCCTTGGAAGATGGTGTATCAATAGTTTCTTTTGAATAAATTGGCATCTGATCCTTCTTCTCCTCACTATTCTTTTGTTTCTTGTCCTTTCTATTGTTGTTACTACTTTGTCCTTGTTGTTCTTTTGTGCCTTGGTTGGCAGCCAAGGCATGTGACTTAGAGGACTTAAGAATGCCCATCTGGATTAGCTTGTCTTGTTCTTGAGTGAGATTGACAGCAAAATCATCTAAAGATGGCATGGTGAATTGAGTACCAAGTGCACCCTTAGTAGCATAGAAGGTAGAGACAAACACAGAATATTCTGAACTTAGCTTAGAGAGAATACTAAGAATCAGTTGTTCATCTTTCTTTTCAATTCCACATTGTTTTAACTACAGCCTTAGTGATTTCAATTTGGTGAAGAAATCTTGGATTGTGTTAAAATTGCCTAGACTCAAACTTATTAATTCATTTTCCAACATATGACCCCTCATTGAATCTTGTGTACCAAATAGTGTTTCTAGCTTTGTCCATACTTCATTTGGTGTATCCAAAGACTCAATGTGAAATAGCAAGTCAGGAGAAACAGACAAACACAATGTTCCAAATGCCTCATCACATTTGTTAAACCACTTAGGCTTATCTTCATCTTTAGCAAGTTCAGTTTCAAGTCCCATAGTTATCCTATTTAATCTAGCTTTCCTTAAGTGAATTGTCATGCATGATTTCCACTCAAAGTAATTGTATAGAGTTAAGATGGGCATATTTGTTTGATCCATGATGAAGAAATGCAAAGAAGAAATGCTAGAAAGAAGAGAACCCAGCCACAACAATGCCCCCCCCTTTTTACTCAATCAAAGAACCCCCCTCCAAAGAAATATGATTTGGCAATTTATTCTAGTGCATTTACAACTACCATTAGAAAGAAATACTTAGTGGTCGTGATTTTAATGCATTACAAACCCTCATGAAGAGCATATGCTAGAAGTGAAACTTGGGCACAATAATCAAGGAAAAAAATAGCACCACTGTGATCTATTCAAAAAATTATGCACTCTCAAAAAAAGAATTGCCTCGATACAAGGTCATATGAGAAAGTTATGATCATTCGAAGTTTCCAAAACAAGAACTGTGCATTGTCATGACTAAGAATCTACAATTTCGGAAGAATTCATGCATGAAAATAAAAAAACAACTCCACTAGTGGATAGAGCACAAAAAAATAGCCAAGTTCACAACAAAAATCATCAAAATCAGAGTCCGTATGAGCAAGAACGAGACATTTGAAAACTGTGTTCAAATCTGCGACTGCCGATGGAGAGGGGTATGGCTGTAGCTTTGCATGCTCGATTCTGAAAAATGTACAGCTTGCATGCAAAATCTAAAAGATGCCCAGATGGTTTTTCGGGGCTGCAAACAAAACCCAAAAACCATTTTTCTTGATGATGTACAGAAGATGTTGCTGTAGTGTAAATTAGATGCCTTTAATAGTAAAAAATGGCTCCAAAAATCAAAAAATGACCCTAGCAACCAAAATATGACATGCAAATGCTAGATTAGCTTCTGAAGTCCATCAATGGCATGCCGAAACCTGCAAAATTGATTGAAAACTCCAAATATGCAAGTTGGTTGTCAGATTTGAGATTGAAACCCCAGAGAAAAACTGTTTTTGTCAAAACTTTTCTGATTCTTAGGATCATCCAAAGATGAAAGAGAAGAGCATACTTCATTTTTCAAAAAACTACAATAAGGTTTATTTGTCCCCCCCGAATCTCTCAAATAAGGAAACTAAAATCTACTCTTGCACATAGAAAAGCTCTGATACCATGTTAGAATCTGAAAAGATTAATAACGCAGAAAACTAGTGCAAAGAGTAAATATCTAAACTATGAATGCAAATGATACAAAATCAAAATAACATCATAGAGTTAGTCTCCAAGAGAGTAATGCAAATGCTGAAAGCAAAATAGCATTAAGAGGATGCAAAAACAAGATATACAAATACAAGCCAGGTAGCATGCTTATATAGGCTAGGAAGAGGGAGGAGGTGGCAACACCAACCAATGAGGAGCAACCATCTATCAGACTAAAGATAGCAAAGTATCTTCCCAAGATAGCTAATGGATGCTCACATGTAGGAAGGTGACACCTCACAACCATTCACTAATAAGACATGCTTTATTAACCTAAGCGAGATTATTAAAAGTGTAGGGAAAACCTAACAAAATAGGAAAAATAAAAAACTACACTAACAAAACCATGGCAAGTTTGATCCAATATATCTTGTGCCATACTTAATAGAATCCATGTGGTGTGAAGATTCATATATTTTGAAAGAACTTAGTAGAAATATTCTGGAATTCATAGTTCATGGAAAATTCCTAAAGAAGTACTTCTATTGAAGGTATTCTTTTTTCTATAAATGGTAGTTTAGGTTCTTGTACACATGAATATCCTCATATATATGTTGTCTTCATTTAAATATGTTGTCCTTTTCTTGTTGTTTGTGCATTGCTCTCTGTATTATTGTCATGTATGTGGTTTCCTTCTGCAATATGTTTTGAGCCCTCATATGAATATGAATGATTTGTAGTCCATAGATAAAGTTACTGTTAGCCCCTATTTGTTTCAAAGTAATTCTACAATATTTTGAAATTTCAACGGTCACGTCCTTTGTTTAGGGTGGGAAATTTGAAATAAACCCTAAGTGCAAACATGAGATATCTATAAAACCTTACTATTTTTTCTAAAATTCTTTGGTAGGGTTATTTCCTTATTAGTTTTCAATTCATGCAAAACATGGTTAATTATTTACGCTATTTCTTTTTCTAAACCAATGGTTAGCTCACATTCTATATAGATGCACCATTTTCACCCAAGTGATGAGTTAGTTTGAATAACTATTGATCTCCCTCAAATCTATGTCTTTTTCTTTCTCACAATTTGAAGATTTTTTTGTTAAAGAAATGTGAAAATATGATCTTGTGAAACCTATCATATGGGACCAAAGGAATGTAGTAATCAACAATTTAAATATTAGCCCTCAAATCTTCCTAAGATCAACACTTCTCACTTTATTACTGAAATAAGTTGTGTGCAAATTAACAAAAGTGACAACGTGAGGGAATGATGTGGAGTTTGTGGGACCATAGAAGTATTTTAAAATGCTTCATCATCATATGCCATCTTCCATCCACTAATTGGTTCTCAAATCCTTTCATTTGGGTAACTTCATGATCATTGGTCGAACTCTAGATCAATGGCTCTCTCTATCTCACAAAATAAAGATGTTCAAGCTTTAACAAAAGAGAGAATGTGAGGAACCACCATGTGTCCATGTGGGTCCCTACAAGGCTAGAGTACCATACAATATTTTCAATTGCTGATCAAAGACAAGATCAAAAATTCTTGTATTGTCACAAAATCAAGGTGCAAGCTATTTAAAATGTGCTCCAAAGAGGGCTCTTGATGCATGTCCAAGTGGGCCCACACAACATTGAATAATTTGAAGAATAAGCATCTTTATTAGTAGCAGATTAAGATGAGGATCTACAGTAGTTGTATTCTAACAAAAGAAACACGAAGGGTGAAAATACAAGGGA
This sequence comes from Cupressus sempervirens, assembly GCA_028749045.1. Lineage (NCBI taxonomy): Eukaryota > Viridiplantae > Streptophyta > Pinopsida > Cupressales > Cupressaceae > Cupressus > Cupressus sempervirens. The sequence goes on along the minus strand of CM053789.1, from coordinate 242,790,091 downwards.
GTGACATGTGGAGTTGGTGAATCCAACTTGTATTATGAGCTTTAAAGGGAATGATGTCAGCATGAAGTACTAGGTGGCATGATCTAATTTCTCTTAGTATTATGCCTTAAAAACTTTCTCCCACCCTTCAAATCAAGGGGTCATCTCTGCTTCTCACCATGCCACAAAATAAAGGTGTTTGAGCTTCTATCAAAGCAATAATGTGAGGAATTGCCACATGTCCATGTGGGCTAGCCTTTTAACACACTAACATGTAGAAATCATAACTATCCAGTATCAAAATATATATGCTTCTCACATTCTTATAGAAGGAACATGCAAGATGATTACCCAAAGAGAAAATGTAAGGTAGTGATACATGTCTTGGTGGACCCATTGTTTAAAGGGAATATTAAGAGCACGTGGTTATTTCCTGATCATTCAATCCAATATTGATCAAGGATTGTCATGATCTCACAAAATTGAAGAGAAATATTTTTAATGAAAGAGAAAATTTGAGAAGATAAAATATGTCCCACTTAAAAAAAAAGGTGATGCAAAATCACATTTGAATCATATCCATGATATTTCATTTAGATCAATGGCTATTTTCAAATTCTTCACATTAAATGCACAATTCAATTGTTAGAGTATTAATGGTATTTTAAGGCAACCTCATTCGAATGAATTTGGCATAAAATCCATAATTCATTCCATAATTTGGCACAGTGCAAGATACAATTGATGTAGAGTAAGCAGAGCCTAGATTTCTTAGCCTTCATATTGTAAATTATTGTGAACAAGTTTTTTCGTGTGATAAGAGATATGTAAATAAGTACTGAGATGTTTACTATGAAAACTTTTTGTTTTTTTTTCAAATTTTTATGAATTGATAAGATGCCCTATGAAGAGACTTTTCTGGAAAGATAGACTATCACTACAGAAATGTGCATGATGATTTCCTTGAACAATTTCCTTCCTCCACAAATGAAATTGAAAAAGGAAAGAAATTCATCCCAAGGAGCCTTACATTGAAAATTGATGAGAGTTTCTATAAGAAAGGAAATTGGTTGAGTGATGTAGAAACATAAATGGGTGGTCTAGAATTGTTTAGGAAATGCTCTCCACAAGGAAACCATGATACACCACTAGACAATGTTTGGGAATTTGATTTTGGAAAGCTAGTTGTGCCAAGTGTATTTATGGATGATGATTTGTTGGCAAAGAGGTATGACTTTGTGTTATGGGTCATGAAGGACCATGTTAGAGATAATCTATTTTATATAACAGGTGGGGTGATTAGAGAGGCTTTTATGTTAAACCCCAATCTTTCTCTACATGAGAAGATCGATGCTCAGAGAATATACCTTCGAGGGGTGTCATTGCAAGACCATTTTGAAAATGTAGGACATCTGACGCTAGTAACATCTTCTATCCCAAAGCCCTTATTAAAGAAATATTTTAACCCTAGGGCACTGAGTCTTTATATTTCCCTCAGTAAGATTTTTTCCATGGATAAGAAGGAGCACATCCTAGGGTCCTTAATTTTTATGATGGCTAAAATCTTGTAGTATGGAATGAGATCCATTTATTATTTTCTCTCCCATTTGGCTGAAGAAATACACAATGGGAAAATTGGCATAGGATAGAGTAAGGTTGTCAAACCCTTTTCCTTGTATACTTTTCTGATGTATATGTGTCTATCTAAGGGTGTTTCTATCTTCATAAAATACATGGAATTAGAGCAAGAAAGGAATGGAGAGAAGCTACTATTTTAGCTCTGGAGTGTAGATATGACTTGGAAAGTCATAGATGTTAGTTTTGCTTACTTTGATAGATATTTTGTGCATCAAAGATGAGGACATTTTTAAGTGGAGACAACCCTCAAATTCCTAAATCCTTATTGGAGCTGATCAGACATAAGGATCATGCTAAGGATTTGAAGGTTAAGTCTCAATTGTGGAGACATCATCTTGTATTCAATCTATTATTTTTGGAGTGTACAATTTCGAAGGCAAGCCCATGTCCTACCCTAAAAGGTGCTTTTGAAGGTAGGAATTGTTGAGTTCTTATGACACATTGGAGGACTTGAACACAGAGAGAGAGAGAGAGAGAGAGAGAGAGAGAGAGAGAGAGAGAGAGAGAGAGAGAGAGAGAGAGAGAGAGAGAGAGAGAGAGAGAGAGAGAGAGAGAGAGAGAGAGAGAGAGAGAGAGAGAGAGAGAGAGAGCTGGTGGGAAAATCTAGTGGGACAATCTTCCAACATTTTATAATTATCCACAATTTTGTGCTAACCAAAGGAGGATAGAGACACTTGGGTATGCTCCTTGATATATATCAAATCATTAGTTTATAGTAGAGTTTTGGATTTTATTAATGCTTAGATAGAAATTATGACCCTTTAGTTAATATCAAGTTTTGGGGAGACAAGGTGAATAAATTGATGACACATTTTGTTGGGATCATGCAAACCTTGAATGAAAAGGAGGCATTGATAAAAGCATACCTAGACAAGATCAAGGAGGTAGAAAGAAGAATGGAGAATAGGATTATCATCAGTCCAATTTAGTAAACCCTCTAGAGGAAGGCCAAATATGTAATTTCTAGGAATATGGGGAGATGTCTTGTGCTAGTTTATAAGAGACAACAATCAGAAAGCTCGCCTTTAGAACCAGTAGTAAAAAGGAAGAAGTTGGAATAGAGATCTTCATCAAAGGAAGAAGAGTACCCTCCCTCTCAAACACATATTCATTTTAATAATGAGGACTCCTTAAGGGAGGAATTGAAGAAAATATTGAGTCAAGATGATGTTCTAATAACAACTTCAAAAGCAGAGAAGGGGATGTCTAAAAAACCTGTAATGCCACTCTTAGCTCTCACTATTAAATATTTCAAAGGGAAAGATATGGATATTTTTGTAGAATTGGTTGCTAAGAAATTTTTGAATGATGATGAATATGTAAAATCTATGGTTTTTATTCAATTGTTATGGAGAATCAATATATCATATTTTGAGGCAAAGTGAAAAAAGGTAAAGGTGGAGAAACTTGACAAATAGGACCCTGACATAGAGAAAGAGAAAAGCTTATTTAATGTAGAACTTTAGTCATATAACTCCTAAAGTGGGGAGGAAATTATTAAAGTATTTAGGTGTATGTATACTACCGGAATGGGACATTAATAATGGAATGGTCATTTATGCTATTAGGAAGGAGAAAGAGACAAAATTTAATATAGAAGAAGAGGTCAAGGAAGCCTACAAAGGGGTATAATACAATAATGATTATAAGGATTTGGTAATATGGTCCATAAAAAAAGGGATAAATCTAAACTCTAGTAAGTTTTAAATGTAGAACACATAGGGAGCCTGGTAGTGTATAAAGAGGGACAAGTAGATAGCAAGAAAGTTGCCTAAATGAATAAGGAGGTAGCTAATTTTTGTGTGGAGGCTGTTATAAAAGACAAAAATAATTTTCTAGAGTTAAATGCTAGGTTTAAAAAGGTATTATAAGCTTATGATGAAAGGGGAAGGAACATTTATGAAATGGAGAATGGCATTTCAATATTGTAGAAGAAAAAAGGAAAGAGAAAAGTGGGAGAGGAATCTAACTAGCTTATGATTACAGCTTCTCCTACTCCACCTCCTCCATTGTTCTAATCATTGAAATCCATAATACACCTCAACATCAAGAGTATTATAGTGTATATGAGTTGAGTGAGGAAAAGGCTAAACTTAGAGTAGCATAGGTAGACATGCAAATTCAATATGAAGATAGGGTTAGAGATACAATTTTGTTTCTAGTACATAGAATAAATTGGCCTCTATTTTATTTGGAGATGTAAGGGTTAGTAGATATTTAGAAGGAATTGGAAAATAATGATGCTACTTTGAGATTTTTTTTGAATAAATGGATCAGTAAGGAGTATAATATTACTACTCTATGTTTTACTATCATTCACAAGATGAATAGATTGAGAAAACATATGATCAAGAAAGTGACCTACTTGATTTTAATCTAATGAGAGATACTACAAAGAAAGTTGAGAACATGTTTTTTAAAATATCTTAGTAGAAATTTTCATCTTTTCCATCATGTGCTGAAGGGCCTTGGCATTATAAAAGGTAAAGAGGAATGAGGAAATAAATTGAAAGAAATGATGAGTATCTAAATGAATAATGTTGTTAATAAGGACAATTATACTTGGTTTACAAGAATTATTGAGGAATTCATTTGTTAGAGTGGGGTTTCCATTGCACGAAAAGACTGATTTATCAATGCCTGTTACAACTACTCAACTTATAGTATAGAGGAGGTGGTTAATCCCTTGTCATGAATCATGAAGGGAGCACTAAAAAAATCCTCAACAATCTCCCCCTCAACATTACCCAAGGGTTTGAGGATTCGAACCTATGGCAAAGCTCTAATACCACTTGTTAGACTCAGGTTGTCATTTGCACAAAGAGATCGATCTATCAATGCTCGATACAACCACTCAACTTATAGTATAGAGGAGGTGGTTAAGCCCTTATTATGAATCTTGAGGGGATCACTGAAAAAATTTCCAACATGGTTAATGTCAAAATATTATTCAATTATTTAAAACAAGATTTTGAAGAAGTAAAGAGGTTGGGAAAAGGTATTGTAAAGAGAGAACAAGAAATTTTCAAATTCAATTGGCTAGATGACACTATTTTTGACAAATGGATGACAAAATATTCCTCTACATATAATTTAATGGCATTTAATTTATGGAAAAATCCATTTCTACTAAAGAGATAGAAATGTTTGACAAGGCCATCCAAGTAAGCATCGAAGAGCTAGATGAGATGAGCCCTCAACCAAAAAATATAGTTGAAGACACAACTTCAAAAGTGGTTGAGGAAAGAGATAACCAATTACCTATGATAGATATAATATAATCAAAGATGAGTAGAATAAAAGAAGAAAAGGTGGCCCCACAACCTAAAAAAGAGCAAGAAGATGAGGACCAATCATCAGATGTTGTTGAGGAATAAGAAACAGACAAAAAAAATAGGCCCCACCATAGAGCAATGAATGGAGGAGCTACTCTATTGTTAAGAAAAATGCCATGAATGTTTTCTATGAAGAAACTGATATTTTGTGTAATTTGAATCTTTATTTTTGTTTTACAAACATCTATTATTTCCCCTCTATGCCTAAGGCTTATTACAGCTCATGCTATATAAATGAGTTCCCAAGGCTAGAGAAAGAGTCCAAGCTTTTTAGTTTGAATAGAGTTTTTTTCATTTTTTTGAGTTGATCCATATATTGTATAAGTTTTTTAAGAAAGATATAGAAAGCTAATAGTTTCTTGTTTAATTGAGTTGTCTTCTTATAAGAATTGTCATTGAATTGTATACAATTCAAAGAAGTTAATATACAATGTAGAAAGTTGGGTTTTCATTCTAGATCTTCTCTTCTTTTATCTTCATTTTGATCTTTGAGATTTAATAAGAAAATTTTATTAAATTTCTATTGTAATTCATTATGAATTATATTTCAATTTAGTTTTTGCTAATAATCTAATGGGTTATGTTAATGCTTAATGTAAACTACAATAATTCTATCATTTTGATTGAAGATTTTGATAAGTATGAGATCTAGAAATAAATATTGACAATCTTTTGACAAAGTGTTAACATAGATCTAGAAGTAGATGTTAAATTCCTATGAGATAATAGCCCTATAGATAAGGTACTATTCATCCTTGAATTTGATCTAGTTTGGAACATCTATATGGTATAGTTCTTATAAATCAACCATTTTAATGTTTTATTGTTGAAGATTTGACACATCAGCCTATGCCTTATTCTTGAAGTTTTAGGGTTTGATAAAGTAGAAATTTATCATTTCCTTTGGAGTCTTATAATTATAACAATTAAATTATCTACTATTTTGGAATTCATTTTGAGATCTTGAGTTTTGAATAGATAAAGAATGAATTCATAGGGATAACCACCTGAATTTTATAGAATTCAAAGTGGAGAAGATATCATAGTCTTGTTAGTTGGTTCTCTTGTTGTGTTGCTTAGAATACCCATTATGGTTTCTTACTAACTCCTAGGTTTTATAATCATTTAAGAGGTTGTCAAAATTCTATCAAATCAGAAGCCAACACCTTGTTGTCTAGTTGTGAAGTAATTCTCACTACAGAATACCTACTATATGTTCAAAGATCAAGAATTTCCCTTGGATTATATTTCTCAACAGCTGTATATAAAATGGTTTCCTTATCATTGCCAATATTCCTTCACCATCTAGAGGTATTTTCATAGGCATCCATTACATTCAAGACTAATTGAGGATTTCCCTTTTTAGTTATTCTAAGGACATCATCAAGCATTGCTTTCTCTCACCAATTTGTAGCCTGACATGTACAAATGAGTTCCTTCATTTTCATGATTTCCTTCATGAAGGAAAAGATCATGGATAAAGCTCCCATATCCTTATTGTTGAACTCTAATAAAGATATGATTTTTGGGGGACAACATGGGATTGCATATAGTGATAACTTTAAGAAACTCCTCCCAAAAAAAAAGCCTAAAATTTTGGTGAATCCAACATTTTGTGGGCAGGAAAATTTTAATGTCAAGGGCAATTTTTTTGATCCATATAGGGAAATAAAATATTATATGTTGGCAATTTTTTTCATGCCCTAGCAAAAATCATTTTAAAAGTGGCAAATTATTTTAATCTTTTGCCTACGGATAAATAAATGATGGCTATTTTTCACTTGCCAAAAATGAATTAATAATGCCAGAGGAAAATTACTCGTTTTGTACGAAAATGAATAATAATGGCCTTGGCTAATCTTTAGTGGTAAACTAAAAAATTGTTTAATTTGAAAGGAAAATTTGCACATGTATTGGCTAGTGACTGTACTGACTGCTAAGTAGTCACTTCAAGTATCAACTTTTGTATTTTCTTAGGTGTGTTATTAAGAATGTGGTAAAATTGTTATGTCAGTATCACTATTACCAAGTTGGCTACCATCACTTTCATATTGTCAATAGTAAATACAATAGTTTTATTGACTGTTTATTAGTTAGAGATCAACAATAGAAGATGCATCATGAGTCCACTCATTTGAAAAGACCTAGAGTCGCACGTAATTCTCTAGAATAGAGACATGTGCAAAGATTTGCACAAAAATCATTACTCAATGTCAGGCACTATCGACTGTCTGACATTAATGCCAGTACATTTTGGCATTTCACACACTTGAAAATTAATAGAAACATGAAAAAATAAGATATGAAAGATCATGAACACCAAATAATTAAATGCAGCTACCATTAAATAGCCTCTTCAATTCCTCTTTCATTATCTTTTCTCATATTCTTCAATCTCAATTCAGTTTGTAGTTGTATGCAGAGTTTCTTGAATCTTAGTCATGGATATGCCAATTTGCCTAAAATGCACTACAATGGCTCTACAAAAGCCCTTTCTAGGTAGGATTCTTGATCATTTCCTTGTCATGGTTTGCAAGGTAGATGCCTCAAGTCCTTTTATCTGCCATGCTATATTCATGGTACTCAGCCATGAATTCTTGAGAAATAATAAGAGATACTGTGTGTCCACAGATATTACCTCCCACTTCCTCACACCTCTTCTCAACATTGGAGGTAGTCAAATAGACATGCTGATGCTTCTACATAATGTTTTTAAGGAAACTTTTTAGAAGATGATGTCAAAATTCTTGTATTGGCTGAGTAAGTACCAGAGCCGAGCATTAACATCCCTTTTGCAAATGTAGTAGACAAATGTTTGCAGGAAGGCGTAGGGTGCATTATACATAAGTATCCTTTCTTGCTCGGGATGAATGAATGAAAATTGATTTGCCATCAGAAGTGGGTGTGGCTTGGAAGGGATTTTCTATAGAAATGGTTGTTGTTGCATTATGTTAGTGAGACCAACTTCACATGACTAGACGAGTTCAGTGTCATCATCTTCTCCAATAGATTTGTCATGGATGGACATGAAGACCTTTCTGATTAAAGGCTTCAAGTCCTCGACCCCTCAGCCCACTGATGCTTCCATCCATCCTAGTTCCCTAGTTCCCTATTCATTATTTCCAAATATTGTTTCCTTACCGATTGCTCTTAGGGAAAAAAATGTTTTCAAGATATTTGTATTTTTCTTTGGATTGGGCCTTGCCTTTTTTTATAAATTATGAAATAGTAAAACCAGGCTGATGTAATCAGCTATTATGAATATCTATGAGTATGCTATGAATCAATACTATGTACATTGTGCAGTCTAAAATATTATCAAAGAAAACAATAGTTTTTGGCTTCTCAAATCATTGTTCTTGTTAGTCTATGACTTTGTAAGTTTTTTTTTGGTATCTTGATTCTCAAAGCACTATTGAAATGTTACTGTTACTCTATGACTTTGTTAAAAATAGTTAATTGTTAATAACTAACTATTTTTCTTTGATTTGATTGGTTAAAACAAACAAAGCTTCAAGGAAAACTAAAGATTAATAGATTATAATCTTAACAAAGTTAAATATAATTTTAATAATTTATGCGTCAAATTTTTATTCCATACCTATCTTGTCAACTATTTTTAACTTTTTTTTTCATTATGAAATCTTTTAAATGATGAAGAATAGTTTACAAACAATTATCACAATTTTCAATATATGTTAAATTTCAATAATTTATAGATATTTTAACTATATTATATTTTAATTTTGAAACTAAATATTAAATATAAATAAAACTATAGCATTTGCAATTATATTTTTAAATTGTAATTATTTTATTTACATTAAACTAATTTCAATATTATTATTATTTCATGATATCTTGCAACAATTTTATTTTATAAAATTTAATATATCTTCATTGAATTTTTTATATCATCTTTACAATAAAAAGCTTATGATAGAAAAGAAAATCATTTCTATAATAGAAAAGGAAATCCTCTATTTATATATATTAAAACTATTCTAATAATAATTATAAATTATATTATAGATATAATATTTAATATAAATAATTAAATTCACATCATGATTTTGACATGCTCATTGCTCAAGCTTAAAAGTAAAATAATAATAATTAATAACAATTTATTTTATTTTTCTCTATATTAATTAATATGCTATGTAAATTGACAATTCTTTTCAAAGACTGTGGCTCAATTTCAAGCCAAATTTAAAAAGATAGAAGATAAAGTCTATTTCTACCTGAAACTAGGAAATGTGTACTCAAAGATTCTACCAAAAATTCTGACCGTTGCATAAAAGAAGGATCGATGGCCTGAGATGAATTTTAGGGTGATTTGGGGAATGCTTTTCCATGTGCCTAGATTCATCTAGAATCATGATACGTGTCTAGTCATTTCCAATTAGAAGACTTGGTTAATATTAAGCAAAAAGAAGGGTAAAAATTTATTAAGACAGAAAGAAATACAACAAGGAGAGCTCAACAAGGAGCTCGATCTTGAGCAACAAGATCATCAAATTCTTGCACCATCTCAAAGAACAGTTGCCTCTTATCCCTAATATTCCAACCCGGATCATGACTAGATGCCCATTTAGCTAAACAATCAGCAGTTCTATTCCATTCACGAGGAATATATGTGAACCTAATGAACTGAAAAGACGAAGAGAAGAAAAGAATCTCCTTAACAAAAATGGCCAATTGCCAACTAACATCCTTAAGCTCTTGCGAAGAAAGCATGTTCACCACCACTTGGGAATCAGACTCACAGATAATCTTACTCCATCCCCGCAAGAAACACTATTCCACATCATATAAAATAGCCTGAGCTTCCATGAGATTGTTAGTATAATCACCCTTATGAACTGAGAAGAAAAATTTAACATCCCCAACACTACAACGAGCCACTCCGCCAATACTAGCCGGACCAGGATTCCCATGGGAAGAACCATCAGTGTTAATTTTCAGAACTCCACAGGGAGGAGGAGTCCAGTGCCCATCCCGGTTAACCCGACCCTTCCTCTGATGGTGAAGCTTCCTAGACATAGAAGGAAACCTATGAGTTGCAGCCCCATCCTGTAGATGAAAATTGAGGTGATTATAGATAGCAAGATCAACCGGATCCATACCCCCATCAAGCTCACACTTCACAAGAATAGTTTCCTAAAGAGAATGTGATATTTTCCACCAAAGATGCAAAACACCAAGCCAAACATCTTGGAATATGCAACGATTCCTCTCCAACCAAATATGCCAAAGCATGAAAGATGGGCCAGCAATCCAAGCAGCATGGAGAAAAGAAGACTTGGAGGGAGCATTACCCAAGCGGGCCCAAAACTCAAGCAAAGAGGAAGCATGCCGACAAGAGCAACCCCAAGCGCTCCACCAATATATGTTTATTATGTTTATTAAAAATTATCACAATTATCAATAGATGTTAATAATTTATAGATAATTAAACTATATTACATTTTTATTTTGAAATTGAATAATAAATATAACATTTATAATTATATTTTTAAATTTTATTTATTTTATTTAAATTAAACTATTGTCATTATAATTTATTAATAATTATTAGTACTTGTCAGTAGGTACTAGGCTTAGGGCTCTTGGCTAAGAGCTAAACATTTTATTTTCAATCTGATTCATTAACATACATACATACATACATACATACATACATACATACATACATACATATATATATATATATATATAATTAATGTAAGTGCATTGGTTTATATTTTATATTGTAATAATATATATATTTTTAAATTAAAATATGTTTTTTGTCATTCAATTAGAAATAATATTACTTATATTATATAATCAATTAATATTTATTATTATTATAAAAATATTATTATTTTTATTTATAATTATTGATGATATGATAGAACATATAATATAATTATTTATAATATAATATAATCATTAAAAATATAATTATAACCATATGATATATATGTAGTAAAACATATATATCAATGATTATTTAATAAATTTATGAATAACATTTAAATTTAAATTAACATCATTATAGAAAAATATAATTATATTATATTTTTATTAATTAAAATATCTTATATATTATAATAAATTTAAATTAGATTTATATAAAATGTAAAGGCAACTACTAGTGGCACTTGTTCATATCTTGCACCAATTTTATTTTATAAAATTTAATATATCTTCATTGAATATCAATAATTAAACTAACCCAAAATTGGGACATGTGTACTACAGGATTCTACTCGAAAAATTCAAATCTTGACCGTTGACTAAAAGAGAGATCGGTGGCTTGAGATGAATTTCAGGTTGATTTGGGGAATACTTTCCCAAGTGCCTAGATTCATTTGGAATTATGAGACATGTTGTTGAAAAGTGTCACAATTCACATGTGTCTAGATGACTCTTGACAACAATGATATCACTACACAAATACACCCAAAAATCATATCGAATCATCGATAATTAAGTTCTATTTTTATTTATTTATTTATTTAAAATGAACAAATTTATTCAAATGTATATCAATGTAATAAATGTTTAATTATTATTATTATTGTTATGTGCATTACTAAATTATTGAGTCTTGACTCTTTATGTTGTTTACATGTACATTGTACATACTATAAATAAAGTACCTAAAACGATTAATTACTTAATACTTTCTTTTTAATTATTAACCCTTTCAAATTTCAAATTTTCTCAAACTGGCAGAATTCATTTTGTGTTCTGAAGACTAAAAGTGTGAAACTTAAGTATCAGACGATAACACCAATTATCCAATCTTGATTCAGGCTATTTAATTTTTTAAAGCTTTTATGATTGCAATTTGCAGCAATAGAAATCTTGATTTTAATTGTCTTAGGTTTACACTTTACAATTATTTTAAATAGGGCCTGAAGAAGAATTTTGTGTAATAACCAGTAGCAAGCATGGGAAAAACAAAATCAAAAACCTCCGGTACGAGTGCAAGCATAGAGGAAAAGAAACACATTATAGAACTCAGACAAGTGCTACAAATCCCAAGTTTCATGGATGAATGTAATGATATTTTTTATCCTATTGTCCACGAAGATTTAGGAATCATGGGAATTAGAAATTCATTGTTTAATAAGTGGAAAGATTCACCGAAGGGGAGAATTTATTACAAATATAACAACAATATTCATGCACATACAAATAAACTAGCTCCTTTGGTTACTAGATTTGCAAACCTCACTATACCCGAAGTATTGCCTTGCTCTGAAATTGTAATGCTATACACTTAGAATTATGATGAAAATAGAAAGTTAATTGTAAACCAAAACACTTAGGAGGGAATTTTATCCATAACTAAGAGTGAATTTTTCACTCTATTAGACCTAGAGCTAGGATTTAAACTAGAAAGCTCTAATGAGCACATTGACTTGGATAAACTAGCACATGCTTATGACAAGCTAGAAAGAGTTTTTCAAGATTCATTTATTAAGGGTTTAATAAACTCAAAGTCCTCTACTAGTGTTAGACTGGACATAGACCATAAGCCTCCTTATCAATATAATATTTTTGTCCCATGGGTTCATAATATTATTTCCTTGTTATCATTTTTTCTGGGATTGGACAGTAACAAGGAAGTGTGGGCCAGTGTTCTTGAAATGATTTATAATATCCATTATCAAGGTCAGTTAGTTGAGAAAGTATATGTAAGATATAATTTTGTTCAACATATTGTTGAATCTATGTAACAACAATTACTGATGATTAAACAAAGTACAACTATAGGCAAGACGAAGATATTTAGGTTCATAAGTTACTTGTGCTACCTTCTTTTAGCAAAGCATCACCCAATATTTGAGATAGAGAACAACAAGCTTGATATTGAGGTCTATAAGTTTGATGAGAAAACCCAAAAGAAATCAGAGACTCCAAGTCTAGTATATGAGTGGACACATACCTACATATGACAATATTTTGATTTATTTAAACCTATTCTTATTAAGTAAACTTGATTTTGTGGATGTCTTTCATGATATATCATTTAATTCAATGAGATCTAGCATGAAAGTCTTTGTTTTTTAATTTAGTTTTCTTCATAGGGTTATTTCACCACATTTCCTAATATTTTGTTTTTCAAATAACTAAATCCTATGTAGGTATTTCATGATGTGTCATTATAAATAGAGACATATATTTATAAGGAGTAGAATATTGTAAAACATCATTGCCTTGTACAAATCATCACGTCCTTAAGGTGAGGGTGTGATGAAAAAAATTGTTTTACCAAGAACAACAACTATGAAGTGATCTTGATCAAGTTTAAAGCATAGAGGTGGTAGTCAATACATATAAGAAATCCAAATGGGTGATGCACCAAAAACATAGATTAATGATAATCAAAATAAAACAATTAAGTCTTGTTGTTTACATTCTTAATTTAGTTCCCATTAGCCACTTTTATTATTTATCTCTTGATGTGGGTATGCATACATTGCCTATAGTGTATATAAGAACCACATCAAGTTCTATTTTCTCCACTGTAATATCCTTTGTAGTTTTACCCTTAAAATTTTCAATTTTGTGTAATATGCATTTTGTCAAATAGTTGGTGTGCAAAGTCTAAACTAAAATTTATTAGTTCTTGTACCCCACATAATACAAATTACAAGTACCTTACAAGGAAATTATATCAAACCGTTGTATGATAATATTAATCTAATATATTCGCTTGTAATAATACGGTGTGAACAAAAACAGTTAACACTTAGACATAACTTCACCAAACAATAAATATTCTTTCTTCAATATTTTAACAAATACTTAGCATGAAACAAAGATATGAGAAATTCATTAAACGTTTACCATTAAATTATTATTTTCTTATTAGTGACCAATTAAACTGTTGGTATAAACATGAACTTTGAAACATGTATCCTGCTATTAAGAAAACTAGAATTTTTTTTGTAGCTATGAATTATTGATACAAAATGGGCCATAGTAATGTATGATGCAATTTTGTCCTTACTTGTCAATGTAGTATGGAGTCTATGGACCAATAGAATTCAAAAACCCCCAATAAATGTTGGCAATATGACCAATCAATCAGATAAGTTGAGTTATGTGGTTTTCATTTATGGTAACTTTTTTTTTTTGTAGATTAGTCATGATTACTTTTCAAGAAAAAATGTCTAAGTATTAGGTAGTGTTACAGAAACATGATAGATTTGTTGATAGTAGAATATTCTCTTGCATATTTAACTAGAGATGCATAACATCATACTGATGATGTATACTAGTGCACATGTCTATATGACCAATCAAGTTCAAGTTATAAAGGAAGTTGTGATGTAGTGATGTTATAGTGCAGAATAGAGCATGTCAGAAAAATGTGTTAAACAACTAAAATAATTGATCTAATTATTATTTCTTGGTTAATTGACTCTAAGAATATTATTTCATCCAACTAAGGAAGAATTTACCAACATGTTTGGTATAAGTAAAGAACTTTATTTATGAAGTTGTGTTGATATGTAATGTGATATTGCAAAATACATGTGTAACCAGCAATTGTGAAGCAATGTGAATGTTGCGAAATACAAGTGACAAGTGATTTAGTGACCGTGATGTTATGATTTATGATTCCAAGTAAGGTCATGTGAGATATGATATAGATTGATATCTGAGCAGTCACTCTTTGTATGAAGAATTGACAATGAGAATATTTGTGAAGTACAACAAGTATTTTAGTATTATATGTATACTTATTTCTTGAAGGTTAAGTTATAGAGTTGCATGTTAGGGAAGTGAGCTCTTCTTGGACATATTTGTAATATTTCTACCAACTCCTAATATTGTTGAGGCTTCTAACAAAGCCTAGTCTCCTAACAAGGACTTGAGAAACTATAGATTCTTCATAGACTCCTAATAGGGTCAATATCCTTAACCAGATACTTTATATAGTGAATCATCTTGTGGGTTCCATCTACACCAGGGTTTTCCCTTCGCTAGACCTTCCCTAGTTAACAAAACATGGTGTTATGATCTCTCTCTTTGTATGGTTTTTTATTTTGTTTAGCACTATTGGTTTTCTTTGTTATGCATGTGGAAAAGTAATTAACAATATTTAGTTGTGGGTAAAAAGATTGAAAATACGGATTCACCCCCCCTTCTCAGTATTATCTATTTCTAACAATTGGTATCAGACCCTACTTATTCAGAATAGGCTTAATAGCTTGAATAAGATCCCTATGGATATGGAACACTTGAAGAAGAATCTTGAAGAAGCACTTGACCAGATTGATCTACTTATAGATGAAAGAGATGGCCTCAAAGACAAATAAAACGATGCAAAAGTTTACATTGGTTAACTAAAAGACAAGATAGATTATCTGAAGAAAAAAGGGCCTAGTAAGAAAACTAGTGATTATGATATTGAAGATCTAAAGAAAGAGAATGAGATTTTAAAACATGCGTTAAAGATAGTTGAACCTAAGCTAAGTCTTAAGAAAAATGGAGGAAAGAATGACTCTGAAATTAAAGCTAAAAATATAGATCTAAGGTCCTAGTTAAGCAAGGTAACATCTGAATTGGAATCTATCAAGTTAGAGCATGCCGAATTAGAAAAATACAACACTATTTTGAAAGGTGAGTTTGTACAAACCAAACAACAACTTGAGAAATTATATACTAGTAGTGAAAAGATTGAAGAACAAATATCTATACAAAGATCAAGTTATGAAAAGATTGGAATTGGATTTCTCCTTGGACAATCTGCCAAGAAATTTATTGAGAGAGAAGAACCTGATACCTCTAAAGACAAGAAGGATATAAGCAAAATAGATGATGCATCTAAAGACAAAGAGAATGTTACTTACTCTAAGAATTTAAAGAATTTGATCAAGATAATGATAACAGAAGGAAGGAATCTCGTGCCTAGTGTGATGAACTTGAAGATGATTGAAAAGGTAAGTCATTCATGCCTATCTCTAATTTTTATTATCATAATTGTCATGGATATGGGCATTATGCACTAGATTGTAAGAAACCTAAATTTGATAGTAGTAGTGCAAATAGTAGAATGTTTAGGAACACTAACCATGTAGGAAACAAAAGAATATCTCACAACAATGAAAATGGAGAAAGAAGAAAAATTGTTCATTACAAAAGCAACAATCTTGGACATATTGCAAGGAATTACAAAGAAGGTAACAACCAATAGAACGAACAAAGAAAAAATGTACCTGTATACAAATTATGTAATAATTTTGGACACACAAAAAAGTTCTATAGAATGGATAGAAGAGACTTGAAAATGAATCATAATTATAGAAGGAACAATATAAGAAATGATGATAGTGTGAAGGAAGGAATGAAGGAGCAGAAAAATGAATTCAAGGAAATATTTGTAAAGGAAAAGGAAGCTAAAAGCTCTCATATAGCTCTAGAAGATGTACCTGAGAAGATAATGAAGTCACTCATTGTCTGTGACTCATCCTACCAAAATTAAACTTTCTTAGTGAAATAGAACATTAGTTATTGATAACTGATGTTAGAAAAAATATCATAGGTTGCATAGTTAATAGTACATTCTAGACATTGAAAGGAGTCTACAGTGAAGTGCACATTGCTTAACATGAGCAGGATAGGGATATATAAGAAGAATAATCTCTCTGTTATACAGAGGCAATATATTGAGCTAGTGGCTAATATGCATTTAATGAAAAGTATATATTATGAAAGATTTAAAGGATGCAAATTTATTTGCATACATCATTTGTTTGTAAAAAATTTGAGTGTGAGATCAAAGCAAGATTTGAAGTGTTAAAGAGGTCTACAAACACACGAAGTCATCAAAAACCCTAATACATGAAGTTAAAGTATTTTTTCAATTTGTTGAGAATAATCTTTCAAAAATACCAAGACAAGAAGTTTTTAATGTGAGCAATAGATCTAGATACAATTTCAAGAAATATCCATTTGTTTCTTTGCTTGATGACCCTATTGGTGCATTTTTTCAAGTTCCAAAAAATGTTCTTCATGTCAAGGATATAAGAGGTTATATTCATTCAAAAATTGAAAGCATAGGTGATACAGAGATTCATAAGGAATAGTAGAAAATGTGTAGAAATAATTGGTCACTAAAACCAGATTAAGGATATCTAGAACAACTTAACCTAGTTAAGCATATGTTCTACATGGACTTCAACAATCATGAATGGACAAGGATAATTCTGAGCAGAGTACATGATGATCTTCTATGGCTAGGAGTTTCTATCATATGTATTGATAATTACCTAATTCACAACATCACAGGTTTGAGTAATTAAGGAAGTAATCTAGTGAACATTAAGAATGTGTGCAAGCTAGTTGAGACAAATCTCAACATATATTTTGATGGTAGTAACATGAAGGTCAACAACATTCAAGATGATGGAGTAAGACTAATTAGAAAAATTTTGGGATACAAATTCAATCATGGATCTAGGACAGATTTAGTTCTAGAAAGATTTATTCATGCAACTTACCTAGCAGTAAAAGAAAAAGATGTTAATCTATGTGACATTATACAAACATAGCTATTAGCTAATATATCAAGAATCAAGAAGTCTAGGAGTGTAGTCTTTAGGTTTGAATCCCTAATTCATATATTCTTCTATGTAATTAAGAAGTTTCTTGGTATCATAAATTGGGATGGGAGTGAGTGCGCAATGCAAACAATCACTCATGCATACAGAGCCAAATTTAAAATAGTCAAAGATAGTGATATTCACAGAGTGATGAAATCTTTCCACGCAAAAATGAAACAAAGGTATAGAATACCTCCTGTGTTAGTGGAAAAATGCAAGGATGAATTGTGCTTCATGGTAGAAATAGATTTCACATGTATGGAGGTAGTAGTTCCTTGAGTTAAATTCATTAAACTGATGGGTTATGAAATGAGTAAGAAATTGATTGAAGGGTATGCACAAATAATCCTTCACTTAGAAGTTGATTCAGAATGTCCTAAATGGGAGACATATATAAAGAAAATGAGAGAAGTCAAAACAAGTAAAATAATCAAGCACTCTAAGGAAATGGTAGAAAAGGTGATTGATTCTACTATGAAGGAATCTTGAATGACAAGAAAGGAATTTGATGAAGTGAAAGGGATAGCTGTAGAAATGAAGTTCAGTGGTCAATCTGAGCTATTGACCCTCACACCTATTGTAGTGGCCAGATCTACTGAAGAGGTCACAATTTCCTACATAAGCGCTCAAGCACCTACTATGCCATATGTAGTAGTTGTACACAAGCAACCATCAAAGAATCCATTAGAGGCTAAGGAAGAGCCAACAGTTAGGAAGTCTACAAGGTTAGAAAAAATAACCCCTCCTAAGAAAAGAGTCAAGCAGACTACAAGTGGTCCAAGAAAGAAGAGAAGAACCTTGTAGAATAGTTCTTTTAAATCTGAAGAAGAAATTTGTGACAGACTAGTAGAGCCAGTTGATCAAGAAGCAAAGACCTCTGGTGAATGAAAGGCATGGAAACACAAGGTAGATAACCTCAACATGCAAATAATTAATGAAAATAATTTTGTGCACAATTAAATAAGTACTATGATTTGTACAATAATATGGATAGGAGACAACTAGAGAATGTTGTAGTTAAGAATATGATTCTGAAAGATAAAATGTTTTTTAGTATAAGAGGTTAGATACCTGAAGATCTATATATTAGAATGAGAAATATAAAAAGCAGAGTGATAGACAAAGACAAGAAAATAAGAATTAATATGGTGAAAAAATTATGTACTGCAAATAATGAGGAAGAGCTGACAGAAATTTTGAAGGGAATAGTGTGACTAGTAACAAATAAAAAGAGACCCATTCTCTTCATGGGAGGAAACTATGAAGAAATAAATATGGAAACTCAAAAGGCTATAGTCACATTCATGTCTACTATGCCAAATTAGAGTGTGTAAATAGAAAAGGAAAGCCCTATGAGTGCATAGCCAAAGAAGGCAAGCTCTATGCATAAGGAGTCTGAGGAGTGTGTACAGAAAGAGGAGGAAAGTCCTACAATAGGTAGTCCACCTTATAGTTTCGAGCAACTAACTGGAACACTGATTTCAAGTAATTCACCACATATCACCATTGGTAGTGAATCTATGCAAGTAGATAACACCAATATAATAGTTGATAGAACTGAGAATCCATTCAAAGATTTTGGTGCCAACATTGTTGGTAATATTATGGATTATAGTAGCTCATCTGATGAAGAAAAAGATCAGAAGCCAAATGAAGTTGATGCACATTCTGCAGAGAAAATTGAATCTAGCATTGAAGTAACTACTTTAAGCATGCCCTTAATAGTAGTAGCAACAACACCCTCAACACCACCTACTCAAGTAACAGTGGTAGTAGTACAGCTAAATGAAGAAGATGAAGCATAAAATCTCATATCTTCTCTAAGTAAATTTCTTGTGAAGAAGAAATTAGTCAAGTCTATTGAAAGTACTTTGATTTTAGTTCTGGATAAATAAATGATGGCTATTTTTTCCTCTAAAAAAAATGAATAAATAATGTTAGAGGTGAATTACTTGTTTTGTAGGAAAATGAATAATAATGGTCTTGGCTAATCTTTATTGATAAACTAAAAAATTGTTTAATCTAAAAGTAAAATTTGCACATGTATTGGCTACTGACTATTGAGTAGTCACTTCAAGTTTCAATTTGTGCACTATCTTAGGTATATTACTATTATTATTAATGTTGTAACATCGTTACATCAGTGTCACTATTACCAAGTTGGCTACCGTCACGTTCGTATTGTTAATAGTAAATACAATAGTTTTATTGACTGTGGATTAGTAAGAGATCAATGATGGAAGATGCATCTCCAGGTCACTCACTTGTAAAGACCTAGAGTTGCATGAAATTCTCCAAAATGGAGACACATGGAAAGGTTTCCATGGAAATCATTACTCAATGTCAGGCACTATCGACTATTTGACATTAATGCTAGTACATTTCAACATTTCACACACTTGAAAATTAAAAGGAATACAAAAAAATAAGATATAAAAGATCATGAATGCTAAAGAATTAAATACAACTACCATTAAATAGCCTCTTCAATTCCTTTTGCATTATCATTTCTCATATTCTTCAATTTGAATTTGGTTTGCAGTTGCACTTTGTAGAGTTTCTTGAATGTTAGTCATGGATATGCCAATTCGCCTGGAATGCACTGCAATGGCTTTACAAAAGCCCTTTTTTGGCAGGATTCTTGATGATGTGCTTGCTATGGTTTGCAAGGTAGATGCCTGAAGTCCTTTTATCAGCCATGCTATATTCATGGTACTTAGCCATGAATTCTTGAGAAATGATAAGAGGTACCATGTGTCCATAGATATTACTTCTCACTTGGTTACGTCTCTTCTCGACCTTGGAGGTAGTCAAATAGACATGTTGATGCTTTTACACAATATTTTTAAAGAAATATTTTTAGAAGATAATTTCAAAATTCTTGTATTGGTTGAACAAGTACTGGGGCTAGGCATTGGCATCCCTTTTGCAGATGTAGCAGACAAGTGCTAGGAGGAAGGCATAGGGTACATTATACATAAGCATCCTTTCTTGCTCGACATGAAAGAACAAAAATTGACTTTCCATCAGTAGTGGGCATAGCTTGGAAGGAATTTTCTATAGAAATAGTAGTTGTTGGATGATGTTAGGGAGACCAACTTCACATGGCTGGACGAGTTCAACGACATCATCTTCTCCAAAAAATTCTTTGTAGACGGACTTGAAGACCTTTCTAATTAAAGACTTCACACCCTTAGCCCCTTAGCCTATTAATGCTTCTAACCTCCTTGATTCCCTGGTTCCTCATTCCCTGTTTCCTGAATATTGTTTCCTTACTTGTTGCCCTTAGGCCAAAAAATTATTTTTAAGATATTTGTATATTTCTTTGGATTGGGCTTTGCCCTTTTTTGTAAATTACAAAATAGTAAAAGCAAGATGATTTAATCAACTATTTTGAATATCTATGCTATGAATCTGTATTATGTACATTATATAGTCTTAAATATTATGAATGAAAACAATAGTTTTTGACTTCTCAAATTGTTGTTCTTGTTAGTCTATGACTTTCTAAGTTTGTTTTTGGCATCTTGATTCTCAATGCACTGTTGAAATGTTATTGTTAGTTTACAACTTTGTCAAAAATAGTTAACTATTAATAATTAACTATTTTTCTTTAATTTGACTGGTTAAAACAAATGGAGCTTCAAGAAAAACTAAAGATTAATAGATTATAACCTTAACAAAGTTAACTATAATTTTGATAATTTATGTGTCAAATTTTTATTTCATGCCTATCTTGTCACCTATTTCTAACTTTTATTTCATTATGAAATCTTTTAAATAATGAAAAATAGTTTATAAACAATTATCACAATTTTTAATATATGTTAAATTTTAATAATTTATAGAATATTTTAACTATATTATATTTTAATTTTGAAACTAAATAATAAATATGAATAAAAATATAACATTTGCAATTATATTTTTAAATAGGAATTATTTTATTTACATTAAACCATTGTCATTATTATTATTTCATGATATCTTGCACCAATTTTATTTTATAAAATTTAATATATCTTCATTGAATTTATCATATCATCTTTACATTAAAAAGCTTATGATAGAAAAGAAAATCCTTTATTTATATATATTAAAAATATTATAATAATAATTATAAATTATATCATATATATAATATTTTATACAAATAATTAAATTAACATCATGATTTTGACATGCTCATTGCTGAAGCTTAAAAGTAAAATAATAATAATTAATAACAATTTCTTTTATTTTTCTCTATATTAATTAATATGCTATGTAAATTGAAAATTCTTTTCAATTATCGCACCTCAATTTCAGGCTAAATTTTAAAAGATCAAAGATAAAGTCTATTTCTACCTGAAACTGGGACATGTGTACTCAAAGATTCTACCCAAAATCCTGACCATTGCATAAAAGAAGGATCGCTAGCTCGAGGTGAATTTTAGGTCAATTTGGAGAATGCTTTCCAATGTGCCTAGATTCATTCAGAATCATGACACGTGTCTAGTCACTACCAATTAGAAGACTTGATTAATATTATTGATAATTATGTTATAAATAATTATCACAATTATCAATATATGTTAAAAGTTTATTGATAATTAAACTATATTACATTTTTATTTTGAAACTAAATAATAAATATGAATAAAAATATAACATTTGTAATTTAAAAAAAAAAATTATTTATTTTATTTAAATTAAACTATTATCATTATAATTTATTAATAATTATTAGCACTTTCTAGTAGGTACTAAGCTTAGGGCTAAGAGCTAAATATTTTATTTTCAATGTGATTGATTAGCGTTAATATTTTTATTTTTTTAATGTAAGTGCATTGATTTATATTTTATATTTTAATAATTTATTTTAAAATAAATTATAATATGTTTTTTGTCATTCAATTAAAAATAATATTACTTATATTATATTATCATTTAAGATTTATTATTATTATAAAAATATTATTATTATTATTATTTATTATTTATTATATAATAGAACATATATATCAATGATTATATAATATATCTATCAATAAAATTTAAATTTAAATTAACATCATTATAGAAAAATATAATTATACAATTTTTTTATTAATTAAAATATTTTGAATATTATAATAAATTTATTAAATTTAAATTAGATTTATATAAAAACTAAAGGCAAGTACTAGTGGCACTTGTTTCATATCTTGCACCAATTTTATTTTATAAAATTTAATATATCTTCATTGAATTTTTCATATCATCTTTACAATAAAAAGTTTATGATAGAAAAGAAAATCCTCTATTTATATTATATTATAACTATTATCATAATTATTATAAATTATATATATATATATATATATATATATATATATATATATATATATATATATATATATATATATATATATATATATATATATATACATAATTAAATTAACCTAAAATTAGGACACGTGTACTAGAAGATTCTACCTAAAAATTGAAATCCTGACCATTAACTAAAAGAAAGATTGATGGTCTGAGATGAGTTTCAGGTTGATTTGTGGAGTGCTTTTCCAAGTGCCCAGATTCATCTGAAATTGTGACACGTGTTCTTGACAAGTGTCATAATTGACACATATAATGATTTTGGATGACTCTTGACAATAGTGATATCACTCCACAAATTCACCCAAAAATCATATCGAATCATCGATAATTAAATTCTATTTTTAATAATTTATTTATTTAAAATGAACAAATTTATTCAAATGTATATCAATGCAATAAGTTTTTACTTTTTATTATTATTGTTCTGTACATTACTAAATTATTGAGTCTTGACTCTTTATGTCGTTTACATATACATTGTACATACTATTAGTAAAGTACCTAATTGTATTAATTACTTAATACTTTTTTTGTAACTATTAACCCTATATGTTCTTAGAGTATTAAGTTGAAAGTTCTCAAAGCTAAGTCCAATATGATAGGGTTTTCAAATTTCAAATTTTTAAAGACTGGAAAAATTCCATTTTGTGTTCTAAAGACTGAAAGTGTGAAAATTGAGTATTAGATGACAACACCAATTATCCAATCTGGATTCTGAGTATTTAATTAAAAAAATAAAAAAATTCATTGCAATTTGCAGCAATAGAAATCTTGATTTTAACTGTCTTAGGTTTACACTTTACATTTAGTTTAAATAGGGCCTGAAGAAGAATTTTGTGTAATAGGCAATAGCAAGCATGTGCAAAATAAAGTCAAAAACCTCTTGTACGAGTGCAAGCATAAAAGAAAAGAAACACATTATAGAACTTAGGCAAGTGCTACAAACCTTAGGTTTCATTGATGAATGTCATGATATTTTTTATCCTATTATCCATGGAGATCTAGGAATCATGGGAATTAGACATTCATTGTTTAATAAGTGGAAAGATCTGCTAAAGGGGAGAAATTATCACAAATAAACTAGCTGCTCTGATTACTAGATTAGCAAACCTTGCTATACTCAAAGTATTCCCTTGCCCTAAAATTGTAATGCTATGTGCTCAGAATTATGATGAAAATAGAAAAGTAATTGTAAACCAAACCACTTAGGAGGAAATTTTATCCATAATTGAGAGTAAAATTTTCACTCTATTAGACCTAAGGCTAGGGTTTAAACCAGTAAGCTTTAATGAGTGTTTTGACTTGGATAAAGTAGCACAGGCTTATGAAAAACTAGAAATAGTTTTTCATGATTCATTTATTAAGGGTTTAATTAAACAAAGTACAATTACAAGCAAGAAGAATACATTTAGGTTGAAAAGTTATTTGTGCTACCTTCTTTTAGCAAAACATCACCTAATATTTGAGACACAGAACAACAAGCTTGATATTGAGGTCTATATGTTTGATGAAAAAGCCTAGAAGAAATTAGAGACTCCAAGTCTAGTATATGAGTGGACACATAAGATGAGGACTACTACTACAAATAAAAGCTACAACCATTTTGTAGACTTCTTTTTGGTAGCTATTTACCAAAAGATCATAAGCACTTCGATGCCTAGATTGCATGTGTCTTGTAAAGATTACATTCAATTCAGAGGTCAGATTCAATTGGCTAACTAGTTCTTCATGAAATAGTACACTATCTTAAGGTTTTACAGTTCTGTGGTTGAACCTTGCAAACTTTTAATGCATGTTACAGAAAGGGTTTTTGCACTAAAATATGTATGACAGCTGGAGAGCATAGATGAACTTTTCAGTGGAAAACAAAAGAAAATGATATTTTATTCCTTGCCTTTTGCAATTGGAGGCAAGAGAAAGGGTTTCAAAGTGGCAAATGAATTGGTAAATTTTTTTGGTTTTGATTTTGTCAGTCACTAAAATTATGATCCACTAAACATAATAAAAATGAGACTTATTGCCAATGGGAACTTTGTGAGAAAATATCAACATTAGGAGATGCCATTGATAGAAAAATTAAAAAACAAGGATTCGTGGGATGAGGTTAAGAAAAAGATGGAGAAACATGCAACAGAGAATAATATTTCAATGCAAGAATTGTAATCCCAAATTATGACATTGAAAAAATTAGAGCCTCTAACATACTTAAATTTCTACAAGAAAGCATCTAAACCTTCTAAGAGGTCTATGCCAAAAGAAATTAAAGAGGCATGCGTAGCTAAATTGTGGTGTCAAACCAAGATGACTGATTTTTGAAAAATGAAGCAAAATTTGGGTGAACCAATGGCATCAGCTAGTTTTGATGAAATTAAGGAGGATGAAATTTTTAGCAATTATTGGAATAAAGAGCATCCAATTGTACTATATTATTTTGGCAGTGATAGTGATAATGAGAGATAGAAGGACCTTGAGTCTGATGCTAACATTCAAAGTATTTAGTATTCTGGGTCAACTAGGGGCAGAGATATTGTTAAACTTCAAATGAGTGATTCTGTTAAACAAACACATAGTAAAGGGGCACCTATTATAGAAAAAATGGGTTATGCAGGTATAGGACCCATTGGTGCAAGTGGTTAAGGGATTTAAAATCTAGTTCTAGTACTAGACCCACCCAAAAGAGGATGTAATCCAATCATTGGACTCTCTAAGATTGAAGATGATTCATCTAGAAAGGGAAAAAGACATTATACTTTTGCTTCTAAAGGTCATCCCAACACATTATTTGTTAAATCTTCAAATCTAGTTGCAGTTGATCCCACTGGCACTAGCACTGGCACTGGCACTAGTATGGATGAACCTTGTGCAAAAATGTGAAAAGTTATGACAATTACACTACTAGCAATGTCACTGGTTACTTCACCAATGTATACACAAGTAGCTTCTGTAAAAAAAATTAGAAAATAGTCCTTAAATGCTAGGATTTTGAATGGGCCATCTTCATTTTTTTGAAAATCCTCAAAATACAATTGTAGGTGGAGTAAGTTTAACTGGAGTTGGAGGAGGATACAATGATACAACTGATAATTCACCTTTCAGACACTCAATTGTGTTAGTAAACCTAGATTTTAGTTTGAACGAGTTTGCATCAAAGTTTGAATAGACAAGTGAAAGAAATAGGCGAATTATGAAGACTTTGAAAAGTGATGTAGTTGCCGAATATTAGGGATCTACTAACAAAAACATATGATCCAAACAATGAAATGATGAACTTCGTGGCTGTTATGCCCCTGGGTAGAGATAATAATCCCCCACAAAATGTAATAAATTGTAACAATATGCAAGTTACCAGTCTTCAAATGGATTTGTCAAAAGTGAAAAATATTAACAAAATCAATATATCTAAAGAGAGCAACAAAATGGTCTACTCTACACTTCTAAAAGCAGAGAGAGAAATTTTTTTTTTTACAAAGCAAATAGAAAAGTTACAGGAAGACCTTGATAATGTGAAGGTGAAGGAGAAAGCAGTAGACAATATGTTCAAAGAATTGCAAAATAGGATAAAGAAATCTTCTCCTATAGAGGAAATCATCTAGCAAGAAAAGATGAATGAACAAGTGCAAAAATTGACAAAAGAATTGGACGAGTGCCAAAAAAGACTTTAGCATAAACAAGCCTCTACTACATAGTTGTTCAATTCTGTAGAGAGTAGTGCACATGTCAACAATAAATTGAAAACTGACATGGACTTTGTTGTCAAGGAAAATAATAATTTGAAGATTGAATTGGATAATGGAAACAAAAATTTAGAGTCTAGGGCAAGGATGATTTTTCATTTGCAAAAGGAATTTGGGAATCAGAAGAAAAAAGAGGTCTAGTGCAAACACAATCCACAATTTGAATAAGAAATTGGAGAATGCAAAGAAAACGGAGTCTAGTGCTACTACAAGCACTAAGACAATGCACCATATGAGGAAGGAATTGGAGAATACAAAAAAAAAAGAGGAGTCAGCTACAAGGGAAATCCTCTATTTGAGAAAGGAATTAGAGAATGTGAAGAAAAAGGAGTCTACTCAAAGAGTCCATGGTTTGAAGAATGAATTGGATAGTGTGAAGAAAAAAGAGTCCACTGCAAAGACAATCCATGATTTGAAAAGGGAACTCAAGGATGAGAAGAAAAAAGAGGTAACTACTGCAAATACAATCCAAGATTTTAAGAAGAAATTGGAGGATGAGAGGAAGAGAGAAACTAATTGGCAAGGACAACTAGAGGAAATATAGAGAAAAAGAGAAAAAAAGATGTCTGAAATGAAGAAAAAGATGGATAATGTAATGGTAGAAAATAGAAGGACCTATTCTTGAGACCATCATGTGAAGGATACTATAATAAACATGGTTAAGCCTATCTTAGAGTTGTCTTTGAAAATGTAAAAAATGATATTGCAGGTAAACGAAAAATCTTCACCAATTCCTTAAAAAATATTTCTGACCAAATTTTGAATAAAGTAAAGAGATCTAGTGATAGGTATTTGGCAAATCATGAAATAAACAACCACTTGGATGCCTTTGTAATGACCATTGAAATCTATCACAATTGTCAACAAGTAACGAAAGTAGTTGAAGCTCTCAAATCTGCTTCCAAAGATTTGATGAAGATGAATAACATCATACTCAACTTCTTGACTATTGGATTACCAAATCTATCTAACTTAGATGGTAAATTCATTGGAAAACAAAATTATATGAAAAATTTGTAGGATAACATGAATTCTAATTTAGGTAGCTTGCCTGAGGAAACCACTCTATAAATAATTGCGAGTTGCATCAAACCACTATCAACAATGAGTGAAGTTATAGATAAATTCCTTGATTCATGCAAAACTATCTCTCAAAAGTATTTATTATTATGAGGTTACAACTATTTAGCTACAACCTCAAACAAATGGAGCTTCCAAATGATGTAGAATGGAGTGCCCTAGAGAAATTCATTGCAGCTAGGTCATCTTCTCAAACTAAAACTATTACTGTTGCTATTAGTGGTAGTCATAGATGATAGAACTAAGAAGTAACAACTTAGTAAATGATAGTACTATAATCATTTTGTTACTTGTTTCTCTTAAATTTCAAATTTTAGATTTAATTTCAACTTTTTTTAATGTTAATTGTTATAGGAATCAAGAGCCAGCATATCAAGATAGTTGGGTAGCCAAGCACTAGCATACTATTACTACATAGAGTAGATCAAAAAAAAATTCCTACTACTTGAAATTTTTTTACAATTGGCAATGTGGAAAACTTGTAATGTGGTTGAACACACATAATGTATTATGTAGTAATAATCTAATTATATATACAATTACAAACTGACCTACAACTATTGTTTCTCCCTTGTATCTGTAAAAGGGAATTTAGGGTCATTTCAATTTGACATTGAGTCATTTGCAAAGGGTTGTAATTGTTTGTAATTAACAAATTTTGAATGTACTATGTTATAGTTTGATTTATGATTATAAATTATAATAATTTTTTTTTTAAAATAAAGCTTATTCTATTAAATGCATTACGTTACAATTTCTTAAAGAAACTAGAATCAATGAAATTCTCAACATGTTAAAAAAATACAATCAATAAAGATCTCAACATGTAGGTTTGTAACATCAAAATGTTCAAAAAAATAAATAAAGCATCTATAAAGGGACAATGAATGAAGGCTATAAATTAACTTCTAAAAACATGTTACATAATTAATTAGTAGGTAGACTCTTAGATCAGAGGTACTAGCCTACTACTTTACTCACACAGAAGTTAGAACTTGATGTTGAGACACTGCTATAGTTGCCATTCCACTTGCACTAGCTTAGCATCACTATCATCAAAATCCTCCTCATTTATTGCATACAACATTTCATTGTTCATTTTGTTTTCTTCAGATTCACTGTCAGCAGCAGACTCACTATGCATGCCAAAGTCAACATCATTCTCATTGCTTCCAATATCAAGATATGAACCACTGCCACTGCCACTGCCACTACCACTGCCACCACCACTGCCACTACCACTTGGGTTTTAAATGTTGGTAATCCCTCTTCTTGGGCATTGGTTTCTCCAAATTTTGATAGCCCTATCATAAGCAAAATTTTCTACCTCATACCTAGAATTATAGAGCCTTAGACAATTATCCAAATTTTTGTCTAATTTCTTTCTAACCTTTCACTATAGGAAGCACAAAGTATTGAAAATTCTCTCATCCTCCACTAAATGCAATATTATTGTCAACCATAAATTGGTAAGCTTGAAATATTCTAGTATTGCCTCTCTCAACTGATTGCTCTCACCAAGGGTTTTCCAAAGCTTTGTTACCACTCCCTCTTCATTTGGGTTCTCCATAAGAGAAAATTGTTCCCTCATTATGTTTGCAAAAGAATATGATTAATCTCTCAGTTGAGCTTCATCTGAAATTTTATTTATAGTGACTCCATTAATTACTTTAGGTTTACAAACATGCTAAATCAAAGTAGTCATCCTTCTTTTAAAATCAGTCAGATAGTTTAGAGACCAATATTGTGGAAAAATAATTGATATTGCTTTGAGGAGTTACTCTAGAGAAAATTTGAATCTGGTTTCTGATGAAATATTGTAGCAAACTCGCTTGACAAAGTCAAGCATAGTATTTGATCTTCTTGAAGTCTTCACTTGTAACACATGAAAGTACCTTCTCTAGTACTAATTCAACTCACTTCCTACTTTGTGTGGGTTGGAGTCGAGGTTGATGCAGGCAAAACACTGCATTGGAATGCCAACTCCATGTACCTTGGCATATACCTCATTGTTTACACCAATATTTAAAAAGTTCCTTGGATTGTTCAAATCTGAGATTTGTAACCACTTTGCAAATTTTATTTCATCTAATGGTATTAATTTGTATCGAGTATCCAGGCTACTACATGTCATTCTACATAACTTTTTATATTTTGCAATGTACATAGCTCTTTGTTAAACCTTTTTTATAATATTTCTCATGTGTTGTAGCATGGGGAGAATAGATGCTAAAGTTAAGAGTACCTTAACATTAGTTAGGCTTCAATATAGCCGAGGGAATTTTTGTCACATAGAGTGGATTACTCCAAGAAATGACAGGTATTTAGACATTACTCAATGCGCTAGTCCATCCAAAGAGATCCATCTAGTATCATTGTCTTTAAGAAGCTTCCTCCCACCAGTAAATCCTTTAGTAAAGTGTTGAGATTCCTAGACTCATTTTGGACTTTGACAGAAGTATTAGTAAATCTCTTTGAGTAGAGATTCCACTTTACTTACACAACCAAAATTGCTGACAATTCCAAAAGCTAGATTCATTCGATGGGCCATGCAATGAATGGTAATAGCATAGGGTGCAAAATCATTCTTGATTTTTTTGCAAAGACTGCCTTTATGACCTTGCATAACCAAAGCTCCATCCACTCCAACACACACCAACTTTTTGGCAACCTCCATGCTATCCAATCCTCTAGATTCAATTAGAGTAGTCTTTAATAATTCATATAAAATTTTAGTTGTCACACTACAATTCAATTTAGCAATAGATAGTAGAAATGGTTGATGACAAAGATTGTTTATAGGATAAACATGCATGCACACCCAAAAAGTATTATCAATTGTTGTAACTTCATCTAGAGATAATGCAATGAAATTTGAGTCTTTTATTTTTTCCTTCATATCTTTTTTTTCAACCTATGCAAGATATCTAGCCCATTCCCACCCGCTATTTGTTGACTAGTGACTATTCAGATAGTTTTGAGTTTTCAAAAAGCACAATAAGTTAGGAATTGAAGGGTAGTCCATCATACGACATCCTGTAGTTAATATATACAAGACCACACTTAATTGAACTACTTTTTCCATATTTTTCACTTCTATTGCTTTCCTAATGAAATATTCAATGGAAACTTTTACTACAGAATGCTTTTCCTATAATTGCTAGTGTAACTCATATATTTCGGCATTCCTGATATGTAGACAGTTGTCTATTGTTTTCCAAGTTAGCATGGATTTTTCAGCACCGTCTATAGTTTCCTTCTTGTAAACTTTATCGGCATGGTTTTCTATGGTATCAGTTTTAAGCTGCAACCTCTTCTCCTTCTTTGTTATTTCTATGCAAATCTTACATCTACATTCTATAGGAGGCTCACCATCAATTGGATTGGGCACTAGTTTAATGAACCATTTCTTTTCCACCCATTCTAATTGAAAATTTCTTTTGGGCAGATCCCAACGAGATCTATCTTTCATCAATTCCAATTTTCTTTTCCCCTTTTGTGTATGAACATGATTTATGGAATCAATTTTAGTTTTCTCACTCGACTAGTCTGGGACTGAATCCAACTCTATAATCTCATTTTGTGACTCCCTACTCAGAGAAAGTGCCTCCAAATCTTGTTCAAATTTTTCCTCGACTAAGATATCAAGTTCACCAACTTGAACTTCAATATGGTTTGAGGGTTCAACTTCTGATGAATCTCCTTTTTCAATAAGCATTGGAGATCCAACTTGTGAATCTTTTAGGTAGCCAACATTTCCACCACCAAAATATGCCGCTATGGCTCTGCATTTTGGTAATGGTGGCCTCTCTTGGCTTTCGAGGATCCTACTGGAACCCTTGTTATTCCTCTTTTTTGACATGGCAAACCAATAAAGGCTATAAAAAAAAATATCACCTTAGTTATTCAACAAAAGACTCAACTACTTAGACAATATATATTAACAATATGACTCATTCTCAAAAAATGGGTACTACTGCTACAGTACTACAGTCTACGGTACTACCCAATATAATTTGCAAACCTATAGATTATCTTAACATGTGAGATGTCTAGTCACCAGTGTAAACTAGATAGTAAAACTAAAAAAATAACCAATACCTCTATACTAGTGGTCCAGTACCACTATTGACATAAAAAAATAAATTAAAAATTAGTTGCCTTTTACAAAAACTAGGGTCCACAAGTAAGTGGCCAATACACTCAGCACTCTAAAAATTTGGTACCAATAAGAAATGTCAGTCTCCAGACTAGAAAATAGAGAATTTTGTAGAATAGTAATATCTTATAGTCCAATCTAAGTTGGTGAATTAAGTCGAATTAACAAGTGGGAATGTAAAATACAGATGAAATGCACCTTCCTATGCAAGCCCATAGTAGGAAATAGTTGGCTAAATGGCGCTGGGGGTCAAGACACGTCAGGAAAATGGTTGGTGACACCCAACCCAAGGGAAAATTATTTGGTTTTAGTAATGGAGAAAGAACGTGGGCCAATAAGAAACAACATGCAAAGGTTGATGATATGTTTAAAATAAATGTATCCAAATTGTATATTACATTGGCGATTGGTTCGATATTTTTGACCAATCATGTGATAACTAATGGGCAACTACCCTGGGTGTTGGAGCCAAATCTAATAAATATCTAGTAACGCAATTGACTTGCATTGTCTGCACTATTTTCCAAATTATGATTGACCCATTAGACTGGATAGCCAAAAGGAAAAGATTCAACACTAAATTAATCTCTGATTACAAACCCTTGTGAGAAAGTCGACATGTATGTTAGATATTTAAGCTCTATGTGTTTTGTCTTGCCTTTCCTATGAATTCTATCTTTGGAAGAAGTGATAATCGACGTAATAATGTAGATGTGACATCAAAAATGACTTGATGTAACCAATAATAACCCAAATAGATCAATATTTTTTTATCTCTAATTTATAATAGAAACATACAATCAATATTTATTGCTTATAGAAATGTTGCACTATCTAATATATCAATGATATTATTTTGTTGGAAATCAATGCTTGAGGTGATTAGAGTTTTCTATGACTATATATGAACACTTTCATTTCAACAATATTTTGGGCGAGTGCACCAAGTTCTGGTGCCAAAAATATGACAACCATCTTCATTTTTGAAAATTTCCTATAGCATGCACACACTTTTTGTTTTCCAATAATGCATGCACACGATTTGAAAACATATTTATGAATTGCAACCTGCAATCCATTCCATTTCTTCTATTTCTTTTGATGGTTATCTTTTCTACCCCCAACAGTGTGAATGCATTTTCTAGAATGTGAGATGTTTCCTCACTCCCCTCCTCAAAATGCCTCCTCATCGCTAGAGATCAAGAATGGATTCATCAAGTATGCTTTCTAACATTTTTTTTACATTGTTTTGTATTTTTTAGCATTTTTTTAATATGCGTTGTTTAGTTTTTCTTCTAGTTTGTTTAGTTTTTAAAAATGCAATTGATTTCTTATAAGGAAATGTGAATAATCAACCACCAAATCCCAAGCTCTATCAACAAAATAC
The DNA here is from genome assembly GCA_028749045.1 of Cupressus sempervirens. Taxonomy (NCBI): domain Eukaryota; kingdom Viridiplantae; phylum Streptophyta; class Pinopsida; order Cupressales; family Cupressaceae; genus Cupressus; species Cupressus sempervirens. Next base: position 242,756,810 of record CM053789.1, on the reverse strand, counting down.
TCCATAAAATCAAAATGAAAACCCTTCACAAGATCAAAATGAAAAACCTGATCAGGAATAGAAAGACAATATAAAAATCAAAATGAAAATGAAAACCCTCCACAAGATCAAAATGGAAACCCTCCACTTATTAAAAGACCTCCTCCTGGCACACAAGACAATAGAATGATTGAAATAAAAAAGGTTAAAAGTACAAAGCTATGTCACCTTTCAGGCAGACTTATCAGAATGACTAAATTTGAGTATTTCTATCTAAAAATCAATTTTGTTAAAACATATGACCTACATAATTTGATTCTAGCTAAGTTATATATGGTCTCACACTTTTCCAATTGGAAATGACTATTAAATGAATGTTTTATACTAGTTTGTATCCAATTACTAAAGAAGTAAAATTATTTTAGAAAAGTGGCATTTCAATAAATCTTACTACTTTTATGATTTTTTTTTAATAACATATAAACACCATTTTATGGAGCTCAGAGTGAAGAATATTCTCATATAGAGTTTATAGTGTTTTAGTTAGATATAGTATATTGTAATTAAAAAGTTCTACAAGCACGTATTTTAACACTCAAAAAGATGTTAGTTTTGAGAAGGAAAAAAATATTAAATCATATCAAAAAAATTATATGACATTCTAGAGGAGAGAGTCCTCTTCTAGAATGTATAATTTTTCTCTTGTTTAGAATAGATTTGTTTTGAAAATTGTGGTGGGAAATGAAAACTATCAATTTTAGGTGAGTTGAAATTTGAATCATTATAAAAGTGAAAATATAGGTCTAAAGATGATTTTTATTTTTGATTTTTCTAACTATATATGTTATCTATAACATAGTCTCAAATCAAAAGGAAATAAATTTATTTCCTTATAGTTTTGTGGTGGGAACTAGAGCCCCAATTTTTTACATTTTTCAATAGCTAAAAAAATTGTCTATAAAAGTTAGGAAAGTATATCAATTCTTATTCCAAATAATTGTGAAAAATTATAATCCTAAACTTCATCCATTTCTACGCATTTTAATAGTTTACTTCATTTTCAAATTCAAAATAATAACAACAATTTTATGTTATTGAAGGTGAATAGTTATACTTTTGTAAGCCTTTTCCTTTACAAAAGGGTGACACAGATTTCTGCTTTAACCCAAAAAGGGAAAACTCAATTAGAAGCAATCATTTGTAGGGTAAAAGTTTCTAGGAAAACCAATCCTATGAGAACACATTTGGCATCCTCCCTTGAGTCCATTATGAGCCAGGTAGCTTCTCATAGTGGTTAGTTGGATATTTGGCATATTAAGAGAGAAGAACAAAGAAGATATTATGCAAAAATAAATCATATGACGATGTTAAGAAAAAGGACATAACAAAAGGTAACATATGTGGATTGTTTAGAAAGCCACGAGAACAAGAAATTATTAAAAAGTACAACTAAAATATTAAAAACTTGTAGAAAAACCAATCCTATGAGAGGACCGTTGCCATCCTCCCCTGAGTCCATTATGAGCTAGGTAGCTTCTCTTATTAGTTAGTTGGATATTTGGCATATTAAAAGAGAAGAACAAAGAAGATATTATGCAAAAAAATTATCATATGAAGATGTTAAGAAAATGGACATAACAAAAGGTAACATACGTGGATTGTTTAGAAAGCCATGAGAACAAGAAATTGCTAAAAATACAACTAAAATATTAAAACCTTGCGGGAAAACTAATCCTATGAGAGCACATTTGACATCCTCCCTTAAACCCATTATGAGCTAGGTAGCTTCTCTTAGTGGTTAGTTGGATATTTGACATATTAAGAGAGAAGAGCAAAGAAGATATTATTTAAACAAATTATCCTATGAAGATGTAAAGAAAAAGGGCATAAAAAAAGGTAACATATGTGGACTATTTAGAAAGATAGGAGAACAAGAAATTTTTAAAAATACAACTAAAAGGTTCCCTATCAACTGGTGCATCCATGATGATAGTAGAAATAAGTTTTTCGATAGATGGTCGATGTTCTTTGTTGGCCCACCCTACAATAGTGGCAAGGTTCAAATACATTTCTTTAAGAAATTGTATTATGAATTGTCCTCAGGGAGAAACCCAATTATTTTGACATGTTATATTCTCATGCTAGAGGTGGGGATCATCATTTGAGTCACGTCATGACCCTAGTGCATTTAGGGCACCTATTGTCAAGCCACAAGGTGAGCATGTCATTATTCCTTTAGTTGTGAAGGAACATGTAGAGAACAATACTCTAGGGACTATCAAAGTTTTGACATAGACCCTCATTCATTTAATGGAGCCTTCTTTGCATCACGGTCATATATGCACATCATGTTGATGCTTATGTACATTTGACAATCCTATTGGAGACACTATGGATGATAGGCTAGTCATTGATGACTTCTTGAGTGAGACATTTGGTATTGAGACACATGTAAATTACAATTATAATAAACTAATTTGATCATGTTTTATATGTAAAATGAATGACTAATAAATTAGTATGTGTTGAAATTTTTCAAAATCTAGGTTAAGAGTTTTGATGGCCCTAGTATAGACTCTCTAGCCCCATTTTACATGTCATCAATGAGTTGACAGGTATGTATCAATTTAATCATTTCAATTAATACATATATTCATTAAGTAATCATATGAAGGATTCACAATTTTTTTTTATCCATGTGCACTACTCACAAGGGACTCTAACCCAAGGCATGATATGAGCTTCATAGAGGTACATTTTATATGCACCCTAAAATGGTCGCCTAGACAATGGGCCCCCATTTATCAATTGCCTAAATCAATGCCTGGTAGTATTTTATCAAATCAATTTAAATCATTTTCCTTGATCTAATCATAATTAATTCAATTATTTCAATATTTTCCAAGGTTTGATCATTTCATCCTAATTCTTATTTAATTTAAAGGAAACATGTGTTTTAATTAAATAAAATAATTTGATTTAATTAAAATAAAATCTCCATTTTAATTAAATAAAATAAATCCCCTTTTAATTAAAAGAAAATTCTCTTTTAATTAAATAAATAAAATTCTTACTTATATATCTCTTTGTGATGAAAAAAGGAAATAAAACAAATAAAAATAAATAAATAACCTTTTCCTCTACAGTTGAATGCACATATTTCTAAGTGGGATTCATTTTTTCCCTCTTTCTACTTTTTTGTCAAAATATCCTCTTTTCTCATTGGCGGAATTTTGTTTCACACAAATCAAACTCTTTTATCTCATATTGGCTATGAGAAGCTTCCCCCTCTACACTTTCCTTTATAAGGAGCCCTCTCCTTCTTAGTTTCATAGATCAAGATTTTATTGTTATGCTATAGGTTTGGAGAGGGATTTTAGAGGAGAGTTTGAGAACTTGAGTTTGGAGGTTCATTGCAACTTCTCTCTTCTTCTCTTCTTCACTCATGAATCCATGGCTTCCATCATCATGTTTCATCCTTTCATTTTCATATTAGCTTAGAGTCATATTTATTTTAATAGATTAATCTTGCATTGTTATTTCCTTTCATAGATTAGATTTCCTTTCTTGCATTTTTTTTCATTGTTATTATTTAAATTAGCTTGCATCTTAATTTTCATTTATATTTGATGATGATGGAGACTTGCACTCTTTCTTTTCCTCTTTGAATCTCTTATTTTATAGTGTACTTGCATAGTTACAAACTAGGTCTAAACTGAGGGCCTCCATTATAAACCCTTGCATTCCATGAATATAGAGCTATAAGTCACCATTTGAGATCTCATTCTTGAGAAATCTTGGATATAACAATTCATAGAAGTGTGTCAACATTTTAGCAAACATTTTTGGTACCCCGTGTGGGGAAACCCACCTTTACATGCTAGTTTTGCCTATTTTTGGAGACAAAAACCCTAGATCTTAAAGATTTGATCATCTCTAATGAATTGGTTTTTTGGTCTAAAGTTATTTGTGCAAGTTTGTAGGACATCAGAGAAGATTCTATTAAAAAACTTATTTTTCTAATGTAATTCATATTTTTATAATTTTTTCTTTATTTTTCATAAAAAACACATTTTTGGGTGCAAATAAGCAATTTTTTCGTTAAATTCTATACTTTTAGAAAGGCCTTTGAATTTTAAATAAAGTGTTTTATTTGTGTTTTTAGTTTAGAGAATAGATGAGGGCTCAAACACTCAATTTAAAAAGAAACTAGTGGAGTGATACACACATTACAAGAATTACTAGGTATTTTGTTGCATCTCTATAACATTTGGATTTTGGAAGTAAAAAATGAACCTCTTATGTGTTTTACTTGAGTGTTAAATTCTTTCATATTTCACATTTTGATTTGGGCTTTAAGAATGAACCTATATTTTCTTTCTCACATAGTAATTAGGCCCTATGAATACTATTTGTGGCATTATTGAGAGGGTGAGTTTCATTCACTTTCGTTACATGTGAAGCTCTTCTTGACAATAGATCCTCTTGTAGGTAGGAAATGATTTGATATGATCTTATTGTCCCATTTGGTTTAGTGAGGTGATTTCAAATTAGTGTGTCAATAATTTTGCTTGCTATGTTTGGGTGAGGTGAAGAGGCTAGAGGAGTATGCTCTATTCCCTTTTGGGCACATCAAAAAGTTGGAACCCTTGAATCCAAGATAGGACTGCATGTGGTCCATATTTTGAGTTTTCCTTGTTAGAGAGGGGTATATAATTGTCCTTATGGAAGAAATATCCATAGGTTTGGTCTCTTTTTGGGCTGCTAGATTTCCTTCGCACCTCTTATTGATTAAATTCTTTGAATGTGTCAAAAACCTTGTGCGTCGGGATTGGATTTTTCCTACTTGAGATTGCAAGAGTTATAGAATTGATCATTACTATAAACCATAGTGCAACCCACTTTTTTCTTTTCTAAGACTATGTGTGATGGGAAAACACATTGGGAGACATACACTAGTAGAGTCCTTAGGGAGTAGAGTACTACATCACTATTCTTGTTCATGCACAAGGTTGCATTGTCCCTTGCCCATTATTAGAAGACATTGTTTTCTTGAACTCACTCATTGCTATCTTGTGTGTCTAATTAATGATAAAATTATGTTGATGCACCTAGTTGGTTAATTGAAATGAACAAAGAAGATGAGTTTCTAAGTTGAAACCTTGTTGATTTATTACCACCTAAAACTGTCAAGTGTTCAATTTTTTATCTTCTCATTTCCACTCTTCTTTAGTCAATCCAGGTCAGATTAGGTTACTTACACCATTGTTAGAAGATTATTTGTACCTTGTATTTTTTCATTTTGACCCGTTGAACTAGGAATATTTGATTTCTTCACGAGTGACTTTACTTGGAGTCGGTGAGCTAGAAACCATCCCCATTGAGAAGATAAAGCTTTGGATTCTTTGATAATACACTTGGAGACTTTTAGTAATCTCTTGTCCATTCACTTCCATACAAATTCAAATTTAGTCAATTATAATGTTGGGTAAACCATCCTCCTCATCCCTATGTGTTAGGGTATTCACCCACATTAGTAGGCACCTCTGTGGTAGTGTTGGTTTACACTTATTGCAAAATTATATTGTATCACCTCTCTTTTGGACAAGTGAGCATTTTTTCCATCCTAGTTTGGTACCAATGTTTCTTAGGGTCATCCTATCACCTAGCACATTTTGTTTCATGCTGATTACAACAAGATTTCAAGTGGATAAAGGAAAATAACCTCAAGTAGTATTTAACCAATTACCGTTAGTTCAAACTCAGGAAAGACATAATGGAAAAGAACACATATTTGATTAATCACCTATGTGTAACTTAGAAGTTTGGTTTGATCCTAAGAGTATCCTTAGTGAGTTGAATACACCTTTAAAACCTTCTCACTTGGATATGGATATGAATTACACAATGACTCAATGAGAGAGGGAAGAAATGGATGAATGCCTTGATAACATATTTGAAAAACATTGAGATACCATTTTTTTGTAGTTCCTCTCATGAAAATCAACCAGCCTCACCCCTTATCTCAACTGGATATTTGGATGCATACCAAATGGCTGAAAGAGATAAGAGGCAATCATATCAAGAAGAAAAATCAGAACATGAAAACCAAGGTGATGAACCTCGTGAGACTTGTGTGAATTCAACATACACCAATATCTATTTTAGACATTTAAGACTAAATTCACCACTCAAGACACCTTAAAAATACATAAGTGAAAGACTGAAGAGAAACAAACATGAAAAGAAATTCTTCCTATATGAACACGCTACAAAGGAAGAACAATTTAGACTCCTAGAGTTTAAGAGACAAGCCTTGGTGGAGATAGAAAGAAAAACCCACCAAGAAGAACAAGATAGACTCTTGGCTCAACAAATTAATGATCAATTTAACAACATGCATGATGGTGGTGGAAAGAAATCTCCTCCATCCACCCCTTCTAAGACTCCATAAAGTGGAAGACATTCAAAAACTCCTTCATGATCTCCTAGCCCTAGAGCAAGAAGAGCTTCAAGACATGATTGTCATAGGAGACAAACACCTCCTAAGAATTCAAGACAACCTTCGCAAAGTGCTCACCATGGTTCACGATATTGAGATAGTAGTTCACATTTTGACTTCAACTCCCAAAAATTCATGAGGATGAAACAAGACCCACATTTCCAATAGTATGTGGAAAGATATGTAGAGAAAAACAAAGATGTGTTCTTAGAGAATTTAATCAATAAGGGTGGTAGAGTCTCCTACAATTTTGATGTGGACAAGAAGATTAAGAAGGAAGGTTCATATATAGAAGAAATGATCAAACAAATGTCGAATACAATGGAAAAGGTAATGGCACCTAAGATTTTATTCTCACTTGTTTCAATTTGTCCTAACCCTTTTAATAAGAATGTTGACACGAAATATTTCCCAAGAAATGTTGAGATCCCCCAATATGAAAAGCATGATGGGAATGGAGATCTGCACGATCACATGCATCAATTTTGTTCTATGAGTTTTGAGTTTCATCAAGATGGCTCCTACCTCATGAGACTATTTCAAAGGAGTCTTACGAGTTAGGTGATGGAATTGTTCACTAGCATAACTCCCCTTGTTAAGACTTTCAAAGAGCTTATTTAGAGATTTTTTCAACACTTTGCATACAAGCTTTCAAAATCTATCACATAGTTGGACCTGTGCAACACAAAGAAAAATCAAGGAGAATCCTTTGTCACTTTCATGTAAAGATGAAGATGAAAATGCTCTCACTACTATAGGACTCTACCTCGAAATGAGAAGATTGAAATCATTATAAGAAACTTGATTCCCAAAATGTAGTATGAAGTTAAAAAGATGGTTTTTGAGTCCTTTAGTACCATGATTCAAACCACATTTAGGATTGAGGATGTTTAGAAAGAACAAGGAATTTTGACCAAACATGGAAACAACAACAACAATGGTCAAAATAACAACATTAACAAAGATAAAGGAAAGAACTCATATTGGAATAGGAATAAACAAGTTGTCAATGATGGAGTTGTGGACTCCTCCAAACCCAACGATCAAGTTGTTCTTCACTTGGATAGCACTAATCAACAAGGGAACAAACAAAAAAACCAAGATAGGACTAAGGGAAAGAAATGAGAGTTTTGAAAACTTTGTGATTCACATGAGGATGTATTGAAAAAAATAATTTCTATCAACCTTGCACATCATCCAAATACCAAAATGTTTAATATACCAAAGGTTAAGCCATATTGGTGGGAAGATAAATCCTATTTTAGGTTTCACAATGGCATTGGACAAGATATTGAACATTATGGGAGGCTCAAACATATCATTCAAGATCTTATTGAGAATGGAAAACTTAAAGTAGATGGATTGAAGACTAATATTGATCACATGGCCTTCAAAGAACCTTTTCTTAAGTACAAGAAGGGAAAAACCTCTAAACCTACAAATAGCAAGGCTAAGATGAATTACACTTACACAAATGTAGAGAATATTGTCAATATGTTTGAAGTTGTAGTAGAAAATGGTAACATGATGAGAGATAAACACCCTTATGGTTATGATCTAGACATGGACTCTCCTCCTATCTTTGATGAAGAATCCTTTTTGGTGCTAAGGGGTCCTCACACTAGACTGTCATCTCAAAGTCTCAATGTTGTCAGATGAAGTCAAGGTCCCCTTGCCATTAGAGGACTCAGTTCAAGTCAACCAAGTAAACCAAAGGAAGTGGCATCGAAGAATATCACCTCAAAACCAACAATCAATCCTAAGTCAAGTTATAATCTTATTGATCATTTGCAAAGAACCCTAGCTTAGATTTTTATCTTTGATCTCTTAGATTTATCTCCAAGACACAAGAAAGTCCTTAAGGATGCTTTGCATGTAGCGAATGTCCCCAACAACTTAGACATTGACCAATTCTAGAACATGGTTAACCATATTGTTAGCCCTCATTTCCTTACCTTTTTCAGAGGACAATGATGAATCTTTGAGCCATCCACATACTTTTAGTCTTCATATTGAGGTCATGATCCACAAAACACATGTTAGGCATGTGTTGATAGATGGGGTGTTGGGCTTAATATTTGTTCCTTGAGTCTTTTGAAGATGTTGGGTTATTTTGAATGAGACATAGATACCAGAGGAAAGATCACTATCAAAGCCTATGATAAGGTGGAAAGAAGTTTGAAGGGGTTGGTCATCCTCCCTATTAGGATTGGCCTTGTTGAAAAGGATATTTTATTCTAAATGGTCAATGATGTCCCTCATGCATTCCAAATATTTCTTAGTAGACCATAGATTCATGATATGCAAGAAGTTCTATCTACCTATCATCAGTGTGTGAAGTTCCCTTATAAGGGAACAAATACTTGTATACCTAGGGATAACACTTTATCTATTAACTCATACTTAATTTTAGAGAGTGCTCATGTTAATTAAAAGAGATAAGTAGATGACTTTGATGCATCCTTAGTTGCATCTAAATATAAGTTCAAGTCAATAGACCTTGGCATGGGGAGATAACAACTCAACTCCCTCATGACACTACTTGTTTCACCTAGGTCTTATGGAAACCCTTGAGAAGAAATGAGGCTTTCCTCTTTGGCTATGAATTTATTTGGTATGTTTGTAAGCTCCTTAGTGCCTATTCAAGATGAGAAAGAAGATGTGGTTGTTAGAGACTGAATTTATAAAGAAGAGAAGCACATGCACAATGAGAACTTCTCTCCCTCTCCTAATGCTTATGGAAGAGGGTATACTTTTGTCAAATAGATGGTCTATACTAGACATGGCCCTCTAATTCATAGATTGGATGCTAGATCTGAACCCCTTGATTATGCTATTTTTGGATGCAAGTTTAAGGAGATGGTTGGCCTAGGATTTGTGAAACACAATGAACACTACTCCTATCTTTGATAATTCAATTAGTCAAGAAGAACCAGAATGCATACCTAATTTTCAAAATCAGCAAGACATGTGTGAAGATTTGGTTCCTTTCACTAATCTCCTTTGGGGAGATTCAAATATTCTAGTCACTCATGAGATAGTTAAAACTATGAAAAAAGATGAATCAAGTGTAGAAGATCCTATTAGGGAAAGTTATTGAAAGAGTCTTAATAGTTTGATTAAAGGATAAAGTGTTACCCTTTATGAAATTCAAGGTTCCACATCAAGATGTTCCAAACCATCATGGTGTAAAAACTCTAGTTAAAGTTCAAAAATGAGTTCACATGAGTATGAATGGGACTCCTTCTTGGAGCCTTCCACAATTGACATGGATGTTGATGTCATCCACACTTATAGTTCTCAATTTAAGGTAGTTGATGAGTTATGTGTAGGATTAGAGGATTTAAACTCATAGGTTTCATTAGTGCACAATTCTTCACTTGTTAGGACAAATCCCAATTTGGGTCTCTTAGGAAGATACTTGATGGACTCTAACTCTTTGGTCACTAGAGATCATATCATTCACATTTACAACCTTAAACTAGCCATTGACTTACATCTTGTTCATCCTAAACTCATTGATTTGTCCCAATTCTATCAAGAACTTGAGCTCTTAACATTTCAAAATGATTATGAGATAGTATGTTACTTAAATGCCATTCAGCTCGTAGTCTCTTTCACCAGTAAACTAGCTACTAGCTTGACAGAGCCAGACATCAAGTACCTTAGTCATAAAATAAAAATAGTAGCAGTTATGATTGAGAAAACCACTATGTGGTGGTGTCTAAACCAAAAAAGGTAAAAATAAAGGACATATCCAAGGGTGAAAACCTCTTTGAGGCACCTAGGAATGAGGTCCTTGATCATCTTCCTAGCTACTTTCAAGTTAGATCTTTAGTGCTTATTGAACCAACACAAATAGGCAATTTGGGTATAGTTGAGGCTCCACAGATTGTCTGCTTAGCTCATTCCTTGTCACTACAAGAAAAAGAAGCTTACACTAAGTTCTTACTAGAAAAAAAAGTTCAACTTTTTATGGCCTTATTCCGATATTCTAGGGTTGGACACTAATATTATCATGCATCACTTGTCCATAGCTCCATGTGTCAACCCGATTAAATAGAAATTGAGAAAGATGCATCTTTACATAGCTCTCATAGTCAAAGAAGAATTAGAGAAACTCCTTGGTGCAAAATCAATAAGAGCTATTGACTATGCTAAATGGATATCAAAAATTGTACTAGTTTCTAGACATGACATAACCATTCAAGTTTGCATAGGTTTTAGAGATGTCAATAGAGCATGCCCAAAGGATGACTTCCACTTCCAAATATAGACATGATAGTTGATATGAATGTGGGTTATGAGATTTATTCTTTGATGTATGATTTTTCTAGATACAATCAGATTAAGATAGCTCCCAAAGATCAAGAAAAGATTGCATTGTACCTATTGTTCGAACGTTATGCATTTTGGATTAGAAAATGTAGGATCCACCTATCAACAGGATATGACAACCATTTTTCATGACATGATGCATAAAAACTTGGAATATTATGTGGATGACAAATTGGCCAAGTCTAAGAAAAGAGACACACACACTTAGATGATTTAGAAGTCATTCTAGATCACATGGAACAATTTCAAGTAAGGTTAAATCCTAAAAAGTGTGTATTTGGAGTCACCTCTAGAAAACTACTAGGATTCATCATTTCAACAAAAGTAATAGAGGTAGACCCTGAAAAAGTCCAAGCAATCATAAATATGCAACCTCTTAGAAGCATTGTTTAATTAAGAAGTCTTCAAGGACATATTCAATCCATAAGGAGATTCCTTTTATAGTTGGCAGGTAGAGATCAACCTTTCAACAAGAGCTTACACAAAGGAGTCAAATGTGTATGGAATGAGGATTTTCAAAAGAGAATAGATCAAATCAACAAATACTTGGTAAATCCTCCCATTTTAAAGCCTCCTATCCTAGGGAAACCACTTATTCTATACATTTTAGTGACATAATCTTCCTTGGGGGCATTACTAGTTCAACTTGATGAATATGGGAAAGAAAGAGAAATATATTACAGTAGTTGTACTCTTGTTTCCTATGAGATTAGCTACACCATCATTGGGGAAGCTTGCCTATAGTCATGTTTTCTTTCTAAAAGTTGTGACATTACATGCTTGCACACACTATACAACTCATAGAAAAACTATATCCACTCACATATTTATTAGGAAAGGATGCCTTCATAGGTAGACTTTCTTAATTGATTATGATCCTTTTTAGAGTTTTAAATAGACTACATTGAGTGTAAATAAATCAAGGGAAAAGCCATAGAAAATTAGTTGGCTGATTTCCTAGATGAGCACCTCATGTATATCACTGAAAGAAAATGGAACATGTTCTTTGATGGATCCTTTATGCAAAATGGTTCAAGAGGTGGTGTGTTATTAGTTTCTCCTCTTGGGTACACAATTCCTAAGTCTTAAAAGTTATTGTACGCATGTACAAACAAAATTGATGAGTATGAAGTTTTAACAAATGGACTTAATATGGCCATAGAATGGACAATAACATAGTTACACATCTATGGGGATTCATATTTGACAGTCAACCAAGTCAATGATGAATATATAACAAAAAATGAGAAACTAGTACCTAGCAAGCAAATGGTTGATTCCTTGAGATGATACATCACATTTATCATGTTTTAGCAAATCCCTAGAGTAGAAAACAATACAATTGATGCTATGACTACACTCAGTTCACTCCTTTAGTAAAGGTAAATTTTGGTGCAATGAGAACCCTGTCCTTTCTCATAAAAACCTCCATCACCATATTGTTACTTTCTCCAACCATTAGATTTCTTGCAATGATTAAGATGTAAAATATCATGGAGCCATCATAGGAAAATACAATGAAATCACAATGTCATAGTTGATAAGGAGGGGGGAGAACATTACATGTTTTGGTGATGGGATTACAAAGGTAAAACAAAGTGGGAGCTCCATCTTTCGAATAATGTAGCGCACTCTTGTAGGAAGTAACTATATTGATGGAGTTAGGGGCAAAAATTTCTAAGGAGAGTTTATATACTATGGATTTGTGTGTTGGTTGAAGAAGATATTAATTGTGGTTGAGGGAGTTTATTTAGTGCAAAGGATGTAGATGGAAAATAAGAAAAGAAGGGGTAGAAAAGGAATTTACAAAATCCATTATCATTTGGCTAAATGGATCATCATTAAATTATATTTTTCTTGTTCATCTTTAAGTGGTCAAATGGATAAATTTAGGTAGTGGAATGACCATTTAAAGGAGGTCGTCTTAGGCTACATAGAGACGCCAAAGAGGGTGGACCAACTAGAACTTGGTACAAGAGAAATATTAGTAAAAAGAGATAGAATACAGCCATGTCATGACATAGAAGCTAAGCTAATATTCCTTCCATTTTTCCCACCACAAGGAGAGAGGCAGTGAGCATTGACTAAGGAGTCTAGGACTAGTAGGAGAAGGAGTTTTTCCCATAGTAGTATGTACATTTATGTTTTTACTTTTATGAAAAATATAAATTATTCATCAAAATAAGTTGAATGAGATCTCTTAAGCTGAAAGGGTTTTTCCAACTAAAGGAGGAGGATTTTGTCTATCATCATAGCTCCCAAACATCAATGGGTTAGTAGGTGGCTAATAAGGATGATATCTACCATCATCATCATCATTTTCCTTTTCTTCTTCATCCCCAAGTAGTGAAACCACTAAATCCAGGTAGGGGAGTGATCATTTAAAATTGGTGGCCACAGGCTACATAGAGCCACCGCCAAAGGTGGACCAACTAGTAGCTAGTACAATAGAAGAAACATGAGTAAAAGGAGAAAAACTAGATACATATAATTATAGAGAAGTTGACAAGACATGGGTTCCATCATTCATCCCACCATTAGAGAGGCAGGGGACCTAAGACCAAGAGTTTAGGAGTGGTATGCAGAGGATTTGTGCCCATAGTGGTGAGCATGGGGTGGATTTTTTCTCACATTAATATAATCTTGAAATACTCTAGTAATATTACATGGGGAATTTACTCAATGGTTTATCAGCTCCTATAGGTGGCCAACCTAAAAAGCCACCTTACTAGCATGTACTTGAATTTTCATTATTAAATTTTTGTAAAGGAATAATTTAGTGTGTATAGAAAAATTTATATGAAGAGATGTGTGAGTGAAGAGAACACCATTCCTAGCTTTCCAAAGTGAGAAAGGAATCTTCATCTTGAAAGCATACCAAATTAGGGTATATTTGACTAGGCTATAGCATAAATCACCCAAAAAAACCATATGCCAATAAAAAACTATAGACCATAGTGGTTTGAAAAAATATTGAATTTAGAGACAATACTATTGATCATGATGAAAAGAAAAAATTATGTAGAAAAGTCCTAAGTTACCCACAAAAGGGACATTGAGGATCAAGAACTCCCAAGTGCTTGAGGAAACATCCCAAGGGAAAGCCTTGGTATATAATATACACTGGAAAAAATGATAAATCTCTGGCATAATAATAATGCTCCAAATAATGTGAAATCAAAGTCTACAATTTTTTTGAGAAGATTGCTAGTGCCATTTCTGGTTGAGAGTGTCAACCATGGGAAAGTATGGCACTAAGAAAAAGGTATCCAATATTAGGCTTATAACTTGAAATAAGATCACATGGATACAACTTGTAGTCCTCTCACCATAGCTTAACATGATGAATTTCTAGGTTGTAAAGCATGTGGGGAGGCAAGGCTAAAACTAGAAAGTTAAAAATCCTATAATCTCAATGAAATAGATGAAACCTGATTTCCATATCTTTCCATATTTTAAGGATCATGGTAGCTCTGAATTTTTTTTTTTTGGAAGTTTGGATGCTACATTTGTGAAAACATAGAGCACTAACACTCTAAATATTAGCAAGCAAGAGACCTTGCACAATTAAAAGGAGAAACCACCATGTTATGTTGGTTAATCATTGATAGACCTTCACAAAACCCATTGCCATCTATTAAGATCCTTGAATTGATGTCTTACCAAGACTTTTAGATACTTTTGACAATAGAAGTGCCCTAAATTTGAACTATTTCTATAGTAAAGAGAAGGGTTTTGAAACAAACCCCCTTCTAGGATGGTCTATTGACTAGAAAACTTGAAGAAATAGAATTCCTAAGAAGAATATCCCATACCTCATTCTCATTCAAGGAAAACATGATCCTCTTGGAACATAAGGAAATTCCCAACTTTTGACTAGAGAGGAGACCCAATCCCTAGGAATCTCTACGAAGGCAATAGTAATCCCAAGTGATTCTATAATATTCATGATTATCAGCTCCAAAATATAGGATGAAATCCCATAATAGTTTCTCTATCTTTGTGTAAGAAGATTTAGAAGGAGCCCAACAAGACAAATAATAAACATGGCTAGCCACCAAAATACTAGAGAAAATGAAGGCTTTATCAACCAAACAAAGCAACTTGGTAATCCAATATGCCATCTCATTTTCAATATTGGAAAGAAATACACTCCACCAGTTAACATATGAAACTTGGAAAAAAAAGGTAATTTATTTAAGATAAACAATATCTCTACTTGTTGAATCCATTTCCATCCATACTAAGAAAGCCAAGTAAGTGGAGGAATAAAACACTACCCATAGAAAAGAGTCTTATTCCATTAGATAGTTAAAACATAAAAAATATTGACATAGGGATAGACCAAGGGAATTAGGGTCAAAGGCATATCTAAGAGTTCAATCACCTTATCTAGTAAACACAATAGAGGACAAATTAGAGAAGAAACCACAAAATCTTTTTTGATTCATCAAATTATCAGCAAACGTTCACAACTATAAAGCATTTTGGTTTATGATCAATACAAGATGATTACAACTCTAGGATGCACAATATATGAAAATTCTAATCATAGTCTCACTCTTGTATGATCATTCATGTATCTTTTCAAAACTCTCTATGAACTTACTTGATAGAACCCTAGACACCTCTACTTATAGTTTCCAAAATGGCTTACAAAACATTCTATATCTTTACAAAAAACAAGGCCAGGCTTAAAATCATATGCACACACTAGAATGTACAACTCTTACACTAAGTTCATGACTAAAATTAAATAAACAAGTTTTCACATACTAGGAACCACTCATAGACAAACTTAGTCAAAGAAGGAAATGAGCATCAAAAAACCAATGAGCTCACTAGGCATATTATGGAACACAGCAACCATAGGACATTGCCAAAGAAGAAACTTGACAAACAATGGAAACTTTCTCACCACTGCAACTTGATAATAATTGTACTCGACCAATATTGGAACTCAACAAGAACTAAAAATTATTAATGACTGAAAGAATGCACAAAGTTGAGTACGATAGCAAGGTAACATGGGATGCTCCTACATTAGATAACCAAGGTTGAA
Source organism: Cupressus sempervirens (assembly GCA_028749045.1). Classification (NCBI taxonomy): domain Eukaryota; kingdom Viridiplantae; phylum Streptophyta; class Pinopsida; order Cupressales; family Cupressaceae; genus Cupressus; species Cupressus sempervirens. The sequence continues at coordinate 242,740,929 of CM053789.1, read as the reverse complement.
AGAAATGATTCTTCTAAATCATTGATATGTCAAAACCTTAGTTAAATCCAAGTTAGATTTAGAAATCCATGTAGCATCTTCTATTGGTTTCTTCTTCCATTTCACCAAATATTCATAGTAATCCTTTACTCTTTTACTTTTACGAACTCTATGATCCAATATCTACTCAACCTCTTCAATTTTCTTCTTAGGCTAATCATCTATTAAAATACTACTTATCGATAGAACCATCAATAGTATACTTTGTATGATACACCCATTGGAACCAAGCTGACTTTGTTCCTTTAGAAAGAGGAAAAGTATCCCATGTGTGGTTCTTCATCAAAGAAGATTGCTCCTCATCCATAGCCCTATCCTACTCTAAGTGTCTTTTCACCTATGAAAATCTTTGTGCATCATTTGAAATGGGATGATTCAAGATTCTAGTACCAAAAGTCTGAGCATGAGTGTGATGAGAATCTATAGGATGACTAGCCATAGGTTCTACTACATCAATAATAACTCAAGCCCACTTGGTCAATCACTAAACAAATGGTGGATCTAGTGAAGGGTAATCAATATCAAGATCTTCCTCAGAGGATACATAATCCTATGGATGAGTAGTGGAAGTATTGGGTAGTGAAGAACAAGATGGTGATCGTGGCTCCATTTAAGGATAATGCTCATCAAACTAAACATCTCACTGAAACAAGACATCTCTAGAATCAGGATCAAACAACATGTATGCCTTGCAATCCTCACATTAGCAAAAAAAGATGAGCGATCATATATTCCTCTCCATGGCTTTCTGTTGAGCATCTGGAATAAATGTCCAAGCCTTAATACCAAAAATGTAGAAAGTAGAAACATATGGCTTGACATGAGTCCAAGCCTCCTCAGGAGTCAAGTGTCACAATGCCTTGTGAGACATCTAATTCTTAATATAATTGTCACAATTGATAGCCTTATCCAAAAATGAAGAAATCATAGCTCGAGATTATATCACACAATTGGTCATCTCCCATAATGTCTTATTCTTTCTCTCTGCAACCCATTCTACTATGGGGTATGGGGAGCATTGAGTCTATGAAATGATGTTGTAAATTCTCATTGCAAAAACCTTTGAAAGATTAATTCAAATATTCCCCCACATTGTGAGTGTGTATATGCCTAACAGAAAGACCAAACTTCTTCACTACAAAAGTCTTAAAGGTTCAAAATGAGTCAAAGATATCACACTTGTACTTTAGAAAGTACACCCATGTGTGTCTTGAGAATTTATCTATGAAGGTAAGCACATATCAAGAAGTTCAAAAGGATGGAGTGGGGAATGAAATAAGGTCATTTTGTATCAATACTAATGGTTCCTTAGAATGTGTGGATCTACATACCAAAAATGGATCTCTGTGATGTTTTCCATCTACACAACATTGAAAAACATCATTAGTACAAGAAATATGAGGTAGCCAAATCACTAGCTCCTATGTAGTCATTTGCTATAGATATTTTTACTTCAAATGGAAAAAAGCCTCATGCCAAATTTTTCTCACTATGTCTACATGAGCATCAAGAGAAACACTTGTAGAATCTAAGCTCTCAAAGCCACCAAACTAATATAAGTGAGACTGAAGATCAACACTCCTAGTAGCAAAAACTAAGTCAAGATTATGGAGGTCTCAAATAACGACATCATATGGTGAGAACTCAATTTCCTTAGTAGAGCCAAAATGAGAAATCTAAAAGAAAGTTAGAAGGTTCATAGAAATGGCTAGAACCAAAAGAACATCCTATAGTGAACCAACCTCTAAGGAGATAGTTCCTAAACCTAGTACTAAAAGATGTGTAGAATCACCAACCACAATCTATGTAGTAACACTTTGAGCAAGTAAGGTAACCAAATTAGGTGAATATTCCATATCATGGGAAGCACCCAAATAAATAGTCCAAATAGTTATAAAAGACAATTCTCGTGCAAAAAGAGCATGCCATATCGCTAATTGAGGAGGTGGTAGCTTTGGAGAAGAAACATTTTGTTCCTACATGGCCTCCTCTAAAACCTCAAGATGTTTCCAACACCTAGAAGCTAGGTATCCTTCCTTGCCACAAAAATTGCAAGGAACACATGTGTACTTCTTATTCTTGGAGGAAGGCTAACCATATTTAGAAGATTGACCTTTTAGAGAGGGTTTCTAGGAATTTTATTTAAGAGTAGGCTTGGAGGATCTCTCACTACCCATTGAATCTATCTTGGGCTTCAGTTTCTACTTTGACTTCCCTGTAGATGTCTAAGAAACCAATACCTATATCTTTGAACTAGTGATAGTATGAAATTGTGTAAGCTTGGACTACCTTCTAGTAAATCAATCACAAAATACCTCAAAAGTGGGCATGGTAAATTTGGGACCCAAGGCATCCATAGTGGACTGGAAAGTAGAAGAGAAATTTTGAATGTTTTGTTCAACACTTCATAGAATCAGATAGATGCACTCCTTATCTATCTTCTCTTTCTCCCATCCCTATAAAAATATTCTCTATTGTTTGAACCTCATAAGAAAGTCCTCAATAGAGCAGATAGTATTATGGAAAGGAGAAGTAAGATATGCCTCAATCTGAAGTGATCTGAACTCATTGATGGTGCCAAACAAGTTATTGAACTTTTCCCACATTTATTGAGGAGTGGAACTCTCATCAACATGAATCTATAATTTGTTTGAAACACTCAAATAAATGATACCCATGGCTTCATCCATCTTATTCTTATGTTGCAATGTTTGATATTGGCTTTGAAATATTGGTCAAAGAAGCTACTGCATATGAGACTACCATGTGTGATAGTTTTGTGGGTTTAGAAGTAATAGACAAGAAGAGGTCTTAGCCAATTTGTTTTAGAAAGGATTTTGAATACTTAATGAAAAAACATTCCACACCCCCCCCCCCCCCCCCCCCAACAATGCAAAAAACTAAACTCCATCTTGGAGAAGGAATGTGTAGATAAGAATAAAACAAAATGACTTAAGTTGTGTATCAAAAATACCTGGCATAAAATACTGGTCAAATGACAAGGAATCTAGAAGGTTCTCAAGAAGAGTTTTATGACACTTTTTCCAAATTAAAAAATGGAGATATTATGAGCAAGTTATGCCCCTAGGAAGATAGAAGCCATCATCTAAATTTGAGCCAAAAAAATAGGTATTAAACTAAAAAAATTTCAAAAAATACCTACAACATCATCTCCATCTCTAAATCATCTTTCTGGTGTTTCTTTTGGATTAAAAAAATACCCCCATATATGCTTGAGTTAGAGAAAAAAGACTACTAGAGCCTCCATAAGGGTTGAAATTTATTATTTTATTTTTAAATTAAAAAACCTTGAGTAGAGCTCGAGTAGCATGTAGGTGGTGGTAGTGTATAGGTAGCACATAGGTTGAGTGAAGGTAGGGTAGTGGGCAGTGGCTATGACTAAGCCTAACCATGGGTACTACACTAGCATGGGGACAAAGGATGCTATGACTAAGCCTGACCATGGGTGGTGACTATAGAAGCTTATGTAGACAAAAAATGCCGACCATGATAGTTGACTAGAGTGCTAGCATTTTTAGCAACCAATGTAATAAAACAAATGCATTTTTGTAATTTTTTTTGCAACCTTTTTTATGTTTGCACCTCTGATTGTGTGCTAGAGGTCATATGGACCTAGTATGTAAATTAAAATTCTTGCTCAATCAACATTGTCCAAAATTGACAAATTTAATTTCAATCTAGGGGTTTTGATGCCTTCTAAATTGAACTCTGAGGTCTATTTGGACTCAAAGTGCTCTGAAAATGAGAGACCCCACTATTTCATAGAAAATACCAAAAAAATGGTAGATCTATTCTATCAAACCCTTGTCCTTCTTTTTCTCCAAATACTTGGCAAGCTAAAAAAAATCTAGCTCTAATACAATGAATGATTTAAACAATACAAATTGACAAAACTTGAAGAATACATGGATGTTTTCCTTCTTAACTCAAGACTGTTACAATATATAGTCCATTGATATAATTGAGAGAGGGTTGGGGGGGGGGGGGGGGGGGGGGGGGGGGGGTGAATCAATTATCCAACTTTATCATAATCATTAACCATAAAAAAACTTAACCATGTGAGTAATATAAACTAAAACCACAAAAAGGTACTCATGCAGAATTAACACTAGGTATGTTAACTAGGGAAACCTTTGATCAAAGGGAAAACCCTAGCGAGGATAGTACCCACAAGATGATATACTAATATAAATATTCCTTGTTAGAGGATAGACCATGTTAGGAGTTTGTTACAACATTTAGTACATATGAGTCCCTACTAGGAGACTTTGAATCCCTATTAGGATATTCCAACCCCATTAGGAGTTGTGGCAATCCTATTAGGAGTTATGGAAGATAGCTAGACCCACAACCCAAGTAGCTTCAAGGTTAAAATCAATGAACCCATTGTCCAAATGATCTCTGTTATTATTCCTTACTGAATAATAGAACTAAATTGTACCACTTTCCTCTATCTCTTTCCTTTTAACTGGATTTTTACTCCCTTAGATCTTGTAACCAAAGCTCATACAATGCATCTAATGATCCCTTGGATCGCTTACACACATCCCCCAAATGCTCTAATTCTTTTTGTACTTTGCATTGCTTCTTTGCACATGGATAGTCTCCTATTCCTTTACAATCAAGGAAAACATCTTTTCTTTACACCGCATCTTCATAATAATTTCTTGAGTAGGCCTTGAGGCTTTCCCAATTAATAAAAATAATATAATTAATTAATTTAGAATTACAATAGCACTATTAGCTTACAGTCTATAAAATAATTCATACATTTGATATCAAGTATTTTACATTTGCTTACATCACCACATGACTATCCTCTATCACTACGTGACTGTGGATCTCTTCATTACATCTCAAATGAAAGATAGTGATCGATCATCACAACATTGGTTTCCAATACTCTATTTCTACATTACTCTTAGTAAATTAGGTGTAAATTCTATATGCCATCAACTTAGACTTAGTGCATTTAACCATGTCATAAGGAAAACCTCTAGAACATGTCCTTAACTACACATCACCTAAACCTTCCTTAGTTACTACACAACATAAGATCTCTGAGTGTTATTCTTTTAGTATTTATAGAATTACTACTATGTTGAAATCAATGAAAAACATAGTCATGAATGCAACATATCATCACTCTCCAATTCTTAGGACACTCCCCCAATGTAGTGTCATCAAAATTCATGCTAACAATCTCTCCATTTTTAATTAATGGCAACATAGATGAAAAACATCTAAGTTCCATGAATACCAAATTGTACTCTATTATTGTCATGTTTTGAAATCCTCTTCATCAATTAGATGTAAATTGTCTCATTTGATAAACATCAATTGTTCAATTCACTCTATGAATCTCACAATACATTAGGTGCATACTCTTTCCTCTTTACATGAATCTTTCTTAATCTCCCTAAAGAGATAACACTTCTCCCCATAACTCAGGATATGTTTTTCATGTACATTCTCTATCCAATTGACATCAATGTCAAAGGTCTCAAAATAGATACAAAATACCAACTATATAAACAACTATTACATACCAATTGTTTCCAATTATTAAAATTACTTCTTCAACTCTTCAATCAGCTCAAGTATCCAAAGACACTATTCAACACCAAATACCAAGAGTCCTCAATTACTTAGTACATAATGGATACTCCTCCAATATAGGAAGCATCAACATTTAGTCTAGACTAATCATAGTGCTCTATACCACTGAACTAATGCACTCCTTGCATCATCTTCTTAGAATTAGGTAGGGGCATAACCCCAAACATACTTCTTAGGTACTCAAAAGTATCTTTAGGCAAAGGCTTCACAAATATATCTACAATCTAATCTTTAGTACTTACATACTCCAACCTTATCTCCTTCTCAAATTCATTCTCTCTTAAAACATGATATTTAATAGATATGTGCTTTTTTTTAGAATTCAATACTAGATTCTTAGATATACTCACTATACTTGTGTTATCACAGTAAATGACAATAGGTTCTGTAAACACAATCCTAATGTTGTTCAACATTTTCTTCATGCACATAACTTGATTATAACTATTTTCTATTGCAACATACTCCACCTCACCTATACTATGAGAAATAAAGTCATGTTTCTTGCTCAACAAAGAAATCAATCTTCCTTGAAGAGAGAATGCTCCACCACTAGTGCTCTTTTTGTCATCCATATTGCTTGCCCAATTTGCATCAATATATGTGCACAAAGTGAAATCACTTGATCTGTCATACCAAATCCCATTATCATACATTCCTTTCAAATGTCTAAATATCCTGTTCACTACTACATAATGAAATTCTTTTGGATCATCTTGGAATCTTGATACAATTCTAGAAACATTTTCTATATTTGGTCTAGTGTGAGTCAGATATTGCAATCCTCCAATCATAGATCTATATTTCTTCTTCTCAACTATAGGTGTCTCATCATTGCTATATAAATTATGAATAGTTATTATGGGTGTACCAATAGCTTTGAAACTCTCTAAACAAAATCTTTTGAATAAATCTTTTAGATACTTGACTTGTGAAATAAATATCCCATATTTGCTCTATGCAATGTGCAATACTAAGAAAAACTTCATTTCTCCTATCATAATCATTTAGAACTCATTTTTCATCCATTTAGCAAAATTATTACTTTCTTTATCATTTCCTCCAAATATTATGTCATCCAAAAATATTACAATGATAAAGAAAGCATCATCAAATTTTCTCAAATACAAGTTACCATCTGTTGTACCTTTAATAAAGTGAAGCTTAGTCAAATACCTATCCAACCTTGCATACTAGGTTTTAGGTGCTTGCTTTAGACCATACAATGATTTCTTCAAACTACATACCATCTATTTTTCTTCTATCAGAGGGAATCCATCAAGCTGCTCAATGTAGACTTCTTCAATTTCTCTATTCAAAAAAGCTAACTTGACATCCATCTGATAGACCTTGAAATTATTGCTTGCTGTATAAGACAAAAATATCCATACTACTTCCATTCTAGCTATAGGTGCATATGTCTCCTCATAATCTATGCCTTCTTTCTATGAGTAACCTTTGCAAACAAGTTTGGCCTTGTTTCTCATAACCTCTCCTTTCTCATTCATCTTATTCTTGAATACCCACTTGATTCCTATCATATTTTTGTCTTTAGGTCTAGGAACTAATTCCTTTATCTCATTCTTCTCAATCTAATCTAGTTCTTCTTTCATTTCTTGAATCTAATGATCATCCTTAAAAAGCATCATATGTGCTTTTAGGTTCCACTTGAGAAATTAGACACAATTCCTCATTCACTATGTTCCTTATCATCACACCTTTATCTTTGCTCCAAATTATCTTCTCTAGAGGGTGAGTCTTTGTCATGTGTTTTCTGGAGGTGGGAGTTGAAATCTCAACTCTTATCTCTTCTCTAAGTTCAGACCTTTGTTCTTCTCTATTCTTAATAGATAGCACATCATTCTACAAGTCATTGTTAGTCTCCAAAAGAACTTTAGCATTCTGTCTAACAATTCTAGAATTATCATCTTCATTTGAATTATAGTTTACCATCTTTTCTTTAAAACCAAAATTTTCATCAATCCTTACATTTGTGCACTCAACTATTATCTTAGTTCTATAGTTGACACATTTGTATGTCTTGCTATTTAGTGAGTAGCCAAGAAACAAACCTTCATCATTTCTAGGATCAAACTTGCCAATGTCATCATCTCTCTTAATGTAACATTTTCTCCCAAATATTTTGAAATATTCGACTAATAGTTAGTGACCAAACCATAACTCATAGGGTTTCTTGCTTATAACCTGTCTAATATATACTCTATTTGGAGTGCACACTATGTATTAACTACTTCTGTCTAGAATGTCTTTGAGACATAACTCTCAAATAACATCGCTCTAGCTACTTTTTCTATAGATTTATTTCTTCTCTCAGAAATCTCATTTTGCTCAGGTGTCCTAGGTGTAGATAGATGTCTTTTGATTCCATTCTCTTCAAAAAAGATGTTATGCTCAACTATGTTCTTAAATATCTTAAACTTCTCAAAAGATTCTAATCTCTCTGTAAGAAATGCTACCCACATCATTCCAGTGAAATCATCAACAAAACTAATAACCTACCTTTCACCACAGAATCCTCTTAGTCATGAATGACCACTTTGTATGAATGATCTCCAAGTTCTCTATGGTAGTAAACTTTTTTCTAGGAAAGGACACTTTCTTCTTCTTAACCAAAATATATTCTTTGCACACAACATTAGTAGGCTTTTTTAATCTTAGGAAAATCTCTAATTGCAAACATTCTACTAACCTTCACAATATTGTAAAATTTTGGTTGACATAATCTCCTATGCCATAACTAACTACTATCAACTTTTGCAATCAAACATGTCATCTTAGTAGAATTTAACATAAATACATTACCTCTATATCTAGTTCCAGTTCCAATCATCTTTCCATCCTTATCATTGATAATGCAAGTCTTCTCTATGAACTACAATAGATATCCCTTGTCCACCAAGTGTCCAACACTCAATAGATTATGTTTCAAACCATCAACAAAATAAACACTTTTAGTGTTAGTCCTTCCATCTAAAGTGATGGAACCAGTCACTATAATGCAACAAGATGCAGTGTTACCAACCCTAACAATACCTACATCATAATTTCTAAATTTAACAAATTTATTCATAACACTAGTCATGTGATGTGAACAACCACTATCAATTATCCAATCTGACTTCTTTTCAACTTGGGAAATTAAACCTCTTTCTTCTCTAATTTCTCTATCTAGATCATCTTCCTTGATAGCCACAAATCCTAATTCATCATCACTTTCACTCTAACCTCTTTCATTAGATTCTTCATCCTCATTAGCATACATATAATTTCTATCATTATCTCTTCTAGGATTAAAACTTACTTCAAACTTTTTCTATCTTTTAGGACATTTAGATGCATAATGACCATATTCATCACAAGTCAAACACTTCAAGATTTTCTTACCATCTTTCTCTCTTCTTACCACAAGGGCTATTCCTTCTTGAATCTTCTTATCATCTTAAAATATATTGCTAGTTGTAAAATCTTCTCTTGCACTTGCACTTCTTGATAGATTAGGTCAAATGTTCAAAGTACTGCAAATTCTCTCAACTCTAGCTAGTTCTCTTGAGACTCAAAAAATATATTATGTCATCCATCATCATCATAGGAAATGCATATTTCATTGTATCTTGTTAAGATCACTAGAATCAATGCACATTCTTCACTCTCCTTTATTATTGGATGCCAATACAACAGGTATGCAACATGGACTCAAGATTTCTCTAATGGAACCTTTCTACAAACAATATTGCACTTCTCTATTAGGTTCATCATTCCCTATAGGTGTGAATATATATGGTTTTTTATTTATAAAATTATCTCTAGGAATGATATGCATACAATGACTTATACTTTGTATTAGTGGTAGTACATTTGGAATATCTTTGGTATCAATCTCCCTATACTCATTCAATAAGTTTTTAATTTTTCCTAGTACTCAGCTAATACTATTAGTTTTTGATGTTACTCAACCTCCACTATCCTTTGTCACTCGACCATTAATATTTTCTACAATTCATACATTAATACTACAACTTGACCTAAGCTAGTAATTACAACAAAATAAACTTGGTTTTTATTCATCTCATTCTCAAATTGTTTCCCATTAACCATATAAACTCTAATAGTAATATGATTTACCTTATGTGGAACTTCAAAAAAAGGTAATAATGTTTCCTTTACTCCATTCACCCAAATAGTATATTGATTCAATCTACCATCATCCACAACATGTCTATCATACTACCAAGGTCTACCTAATAGACTATGACACCAATCCATAGGCACGATATCACATAGAACATCATAAAAGTAGTTTACAATCTTTCATTTCACAACACATTGCTCACTTACCAACAATTTATTCTCATCCTTGATCCATGAAATGTGATAGGGTTTACGGTGTCTCAAACTCTACAATGACAACTTTATAATGAGCTTCTCAGATGCCAAATTTTCTAAACTATGACTATCAATGATCACTTTGTAACATTTTAAAGCCATCTTACATCTAGTCTTGAAAAAACTTCTCCTTAAGATAGGTTGTTCATCAATTATTTCACTACATAAACTTCTCCTTACCATCAAGTTTTATGTAGCCTAAGGTAGACTTGGTGAACCCTCAAGATCTCCTTGAATCACATCATTTCTATTACTATTTCCACTCTCACTAGAGTATTTACTCTCAAAGGATTTATGCCCTTCTTGATCATATCTAAAAAAATTACCATGTAACCACCTCTATGGTAAGAATTAACCCTTTCTTAGTAAGAACTAGTATCTCCTTGGTAAGAATTACCACCTTTCCATTTGATATTGCCTTTCTCATTAGTTTTCCATTTAAATTTTCCTCTGTCTTACACTAGATTGTTAGATTTGCCACTTTCTTCATAAGATATACCTTTACCTCTCTTAAATATACCACCTCTACCTCTCTATCTTTTCTCATGCTTCTTTGTCAAAACCATCTCCTTTCTCAAGCCATATTGATATGTGTCTTCCACACTATCCAAATTTACAAAACTTATCTCATCGTAAATCCTAGATCTAAAACCATTTAGGTATCTTGCAATTTTCTCAACCTCAGTATCCATGTGTCCAAATCTAATATTACATATATATATTTCCTTAGTACACTCATTCAAAGTCATGTCCTTTTCTTTCAAGATTTGCATGTTCCTCAATAAACTAACTTAGAAACTTGTAGTGAGAAACTTCATCTTTGTGTGCATGGATTGTGGGCCTTTGAAACTCGTAGACACTTCAACATAGTCCTTACCTACAGAGTCATCCTGGAATAAACATGGAGTTATTTATCCAAGAGATTTGACAGTGTGACCTATTGCCTTCTAACTAGAAGGATTATGCTTATATGCTCTCAGACTGAGGCGTAGGCAACTAGACCTTTCTTGAATGAAGGATTTTTATGCAATTATATGCTTATGCAATTAATCTAGATGATATGCTCTTTATTATAATAAGAAGTAAATGAAATTAAACTAAATGGATGCATATTTAATCTAAAATGATATCATATGCTAAGCCAAGTATGAAAGCTAGAACTTGATTGAGTAATCACTTTGACAACAATTCAATACAATTCCCATTCTCACCTCTGTAATGAGGGATTGAGAGACACTTAAATAAAATTCCTAAAATTAATCAATGGTTGAGATCAACTCAGATCAACAATTAGGATTGAAGCTAAGATTCAGTCAAGATGTAAAATTCCCAGAGCAGAGAGAGTTAACTCACTCTGATCTTGAGTGTAATGAGTAGTTAAGTGAAATTCACTCGAGTGTGAGAATGGGTGAATTAAGTCAATTCTAATTTGAGAGATAGATAACTTGGAACTTCTATTTTTGAACTAAAGAGAGGATTTTGGAAATTAATTTAATTTAATAAAATGAGATATGATCTCATAAATGCATATTTCATTTAATTGAATAATCACATTCAATTAATTAAAATGTGTAATATTAAATTAAATAGGTTTAATTCCTTAGCACGTTAGCCTTAGGAGATAATTTAATTTAATTAAAGTATAAAAACTTTAAATTTAATTTAATTTAATCAATAGGTTTAAGGTAGCTAATTCGAGTCAATACTTAAGGAATTAAATAAATAGTATGATTAATGCAAATTAAGGTTTTCTACATTTGACAATTAAGTCAAGTAGCAAAAATTAGAATAAGAATTGCCTAGTGAAATAAGACTTTATGGGTTGATGAAAATAGACCAGAATTGCTTGTCATGGCAATGAGCCAATTTTGGGGTATTGAATTTTTCCCCTCTTTGAATGAATGTGTGAGCAACATGTTTGATTCAAATAAAATTAGAAGTATGAAGCACAAATCAAGAAATGAAATTGGTTCCAAAATTGATGACACAAAGACCAATTGATAAGCTTTTAAAGGTTATCTACAACATGGATCTTAACCTTAAGGGATCCAGATAGAACACCTAGGTACCTAAGATGAATAATTTTTTAAAGATTTATCTCCAAAATAGAGCTTAACGTTAAGGGATCGAAATAGAATACCTAGATACCTAAAGTGACAAGCTTTCAAAGATTATCTCTAGAATGAAGCTTAACCTTAAGAGATCTAGATAGAAAACCTAGATACCTAAAATGAATAAGCTTTTAAATATTTATCTCTAGAATGAAGCTTAATCTTAAGGGATCTAGATAGAAGACCTAGATACCTAAGATGGATAAGTTTTTAAAGATTTATCTCCAAAATAGAGCTTAATCTTAAGGGATCTAGATAGAACACCTAGATATTGAGATTGATAAAAGATAACAAGATTGAATCATGAGTCATAGAATCATCCATAGAATGAGGCTTGAGCCTCAAGGGTTAGGGCTTAGACTGTCTCTATACCTATCCATCAAACTTTAATAAAGAATGTTATGACATGTGATCAACTGATGAAGAGATGAGATAGATGAAAAAGATGTTAGATAGAGGGGAACATGATGCCCCAAATGATGAGACGCCCCTAGTGACGAGGACATAATATGAGAACAAGATGCCCTAAGTGATGAAGATTTAGATTAATTTGAGATTCAAGTTCAATGTTGTAATCATCCTACCCCATTAGGAGGGAAATTGAAAGATGAGGCACCCGAAATATGATGTAAAGTAGTAGATAAAAATATGTGGAAGAAATTTAAGATTCAATAGAATGTAGAAGGAATCAGAATGATCAAAGAAGTTTCAAAGTCAATTTGAAATGATTTTGATGTCTAGAAGACAAGGTTTGACCAAAATTTGACCCAATTTGACCAAAATTGACTTGATTTGACGTTTGCCAAAATTTTTAGAAAAACATTTGAAGAAATTTTAAGTTAAAAATATTCCAAGATCTGAAAAGTATGAGAAAAATTTGGACTACACAAGCGTTTGATCATGTCAGTACCAAAATTTTAAAATGTGATTTTAAGATCTTTAAGTGTGTCAGATTTCAAATTTGATCCTAAAAATGGATTTAGAGTAGTCAAATTAGCTAGGGGGTGAGTTTTGCAAAAACTGGAGCACTTTGAAAAATTAGATCAAAATCTATATAAGGGCCCAAAGGGTCATTTTCAAATCATTTGTTCTTTTTTCTTTAGTAAGAAAGAGAGTTGTGTGGCTAAAATGGTAGTTTTCATGCATATGCATCAATTTGAGTGCTCTTGACAACACAGCTAGTTGGTAGACTACAAACTTCTGGTTAGTAGTTGATAGTCCCGCTCAGTGATTCATTATTTCTCGCACAAGAACATGTTTACTACCATAAAGATGTGAAATCTTGCACAAGAAAGTGTTTTCTCACATGAAAAACTAGTGTTATTTTGAGCATTTTAAGTTCAAATTTTGATGTTTCATCATACTTTTTGAGTGAGGACTGATCTTTTGTCTATTGTCATTGTTTGTGTGTGCAGGTTATTTTTGATGACATTAGATTCAGGTCCCACTAGCTACCATACAAAGATTTTTCATGGAGTCTCGATGATGCCAACATGGCTCACATAGATTGACTTAGATTATCTCATTAATGTTGGATTCTAGCAGTGTTGGTGAATCTCAGCTTGTTGATTGTATTGGTGGAGCAATTCCATTCAGAGATGAATATTGTCCACCTACCATATGGAGAGATGAAAATCACACTGGAGGACATCTATAGGATCCTTCACATACCATTCCATGGGCTGCAAGTCGTCTATGACACAGTTTTGAGAGCAAGCACAAAGGCACTCTAGGCCATCGTCCAGTGAGCCTTAGCTCTAGGGCGAGCCATCACATGGGACTAGCTTGTCCATACATATGGCCCTACACATAGATTAGTGATAGTCTTGGGCTATTTTTATTACCTATTTCTTGGTGCCAGATAGAGGGCAGCATGGGTTGGAGTGTGGTTGGGGGCAGATGCTCTAGAGAATGCTAGATGCTCCTAAGAGATTTGAGTGGGGACAATGCATGCTTGTGCACATGTTCCACGAGATCATGAGATTGTCTACCATGACTAGAAGAGTATGGTATTTGGGGTCTATGTTTTGTAGATCTAGTCATGGGAGTGCCTCTCAGTCACAAGGCCTATTTTTGATGATGCATGAGAGCCCACAGAGCTGTACATTTGTAGGTACAGGGGCAAGTTGACCCAGAAAGGTCTAGGGAAGACTTAGTAGTGGAGGGGTCATCTTTGTGACCTAGTATCTATCATATGGTGGCCTTAGAGAGAGAGACTGAGCATTGGGATGGTTCTCCTTAGGAGATAAGCCATATGTTTGTATCGTGACCACTAATAGGCTGCTTAATGTAGATCATTAAGAGATTCCCATCACATGCATATGGTGATAGTACAAGTAGCAATAGGAAATTTCTTAGGAGTACTACTCATATGATCGCTTAGCCAAAGATCTACAGTGAGGGTGGCCAACGAGGCTAGACCTAGGGAGGTCAATTATTGATGTGTGCAACCTAGTTGCAAAACAATGGGACTATCTACTAACTATAGTAGATGTCAAGATGATGTCTACCTATCAAGCATATTTTATTAGCCATCCCTTCCCTTGGTTTACAGATCCATTAGGGATCATGGCTCGAATACCATAGATACCTTAGTAAGTACCACCATAGGGATGACCACAGTAGGTAACACATCAAGTTAGATAGGAATAGATTCCCCCTTGATAGATGGGGTTAGATCCAAGTGTTGGTGGTAGTGGGACAAAGCAGGGTCGATAGTAGAGATCATGTACTAATGAGCAGGTGCTACCCAAGGAATAGGCTAAGCATCTAGATGAGGAGATGCACGACTAGCCTAATGCCAGGCCATAACATGCATTGAGGTGAGCCAGAGAATAGATATGTTAGGCCTCTCAATAGCTAGTGGAGTTGTAGATTTAGGTGGCTATGAGAGACACTTGGATAACTAAGCAAGATTACAAGATCCTTGGGCTATGGGAGCAGTTATAGGCATCTAAGTGAAGGGAAAACTAGTTTTAGGATGAGGTATGATTATAGGTTGCCAGAGCGGCTATTACATCATAGCTTATTCCATAGTTGTGCCTGATGAGGGTCAATAGGTACCTCGATATTTGTAGTATGTTTGAGAGTCAGGAGTTGTGCAACCACTAGCCAGGCCAAATATGCCTCCACCTCCTCATCCTCCTCTTCCAAGAGGTGAGGGTGCCAGATAGAGCTAGACTTGATTTTTTCTCCAAGTTTTTTTATTTGGCTAGGTATCGATTTGTGTACTAGCACTATTTTGTATCATTTTTTATTGACAGTGCTCAAGTAGTGCTCATTTTTGTATTAACATATTCTTTGATACCTATATATATATATATATATATATATATATATATATATATATACATATATATATATATACATATATATATATATAAAGATACATATATATATATATATATACATATATATATATATATATATATATACATATATATATATATATATACATATATATATATATATATATACATATATATATATATATATACATATATATATATATATATACATATATATATATATATATACATATATATATATATATATATATGTATATATATATATACATATATATATATATATATATATGTATATATATATATATGAGATTACGAGTCAAGTATCCATTGTCATTTTCATTGTTATTGTCATTTCCTATCTTTTAACTTGATGTACATCAAATATTCATGCTATGATTATGAGATGCAAACATTGATGCGATGTATGGGTGCATATTTGATTTTATTTGAAAATTTTGTATAGATGAGATAGATGATGAAATAATGTATGGAATGCAAATGTGAACGGATTGATACCTCATGTAGTGTTTCATGGTTTTGGTTGATAGAGACAAGTATCCCATTGAGGAGTGAGAAAAAACTAAGGAACCGAACACTTGTGTAGTCATGAAGAAACATGACACTTTGAAGAGACCGATAATCCCTCATCACAAAGAATAAAAGTAGATTTGCAATCAAACCATGTGCTTAGCCAAGTGAAGTATGTAATGCAAACCTATGCTAGATGCAACCCTAGGTTTGGCTACAATGCCTCTTCAGTAAATTCATCACCGAGCATGTAGTGAAACCCCATATGCCATACAATTCAAACTGACATTGCAAGCATGAAAAATGAATAGGACATATGCTCTAGTTTTGTCAGGATTAAATGTAAGCATTTGAGGCACAAGAAGCTAGAATGACTAGAACATTTGTCCCTTTTAATATAGCCAGTTAAAAAACACATTAGAGCATAAATGCTAGGATGACCAGAATGTTTCTTGCATGCAGACACACCATACACACAAGATATCATTCTTATGCTAAGTAATTAGTAATTATTCTATTCGTAATGACCCATGTGTTCGTAACTTGGGACAAAAATATGCTAGATATACTCATAGTGACTCGTACGTTCACTTAGTAAGATGAGTATCCATATTTACTATAGCATAAGAGTTTACTTCAACAAGCAAGGAGAAGAACCAACCTCACTGATTTATCCATATAAAAGGAGTTGAGGTATGCATGACCATCCAACATGAGATGGAGGCTCCTATTATGGACACCCCTCTTATATGGATGATCAATATTATTTGGAACTAAACCACAAACAAAAACTAAAGGAGAGATCATACCCCCTGTCCTCATTTCTCTAGTCAAGGATGACATCATCGAGTCACTTGAGGAGACACAATAAAGAAAAAGCCAAGAAAACAAAGAAAAGCTCAATATATCCAAATGACTTCATCATTTTGAGTACAAGATTTTGTGTTTATAGAAATGATGTCAAGTGTCAATGTTTAGAACATGTTTGAAAGAAGTCTCTTCAGTAGGGTGATGATAGTAGATAGACATAGTTAGAATGACTTATAACTGAAGTCAAATAGGAATCTTCACTAAGAAGAACCTAAGTAGGACTAAGAAATAGTAGATAGACATAGTCAAAATGATTGGTGACTGATAGGAGAGAAATCTTCCATGAGAGGAATCTCAAAAGAAAAGTGAGTGACAATAGACAGATACAGTTAGGTCAACTAGTGACTATTATAGAAGAGATTCTATGAGGAGAATCTCGAAAAAGAGTAACACTAGCAACAGTAGGCAGATGCAGTTGGAACAACTAATGACTATCGCAAAAGATTATATGAGGATAATCTTGAAAAAGAGTGACACTAGTGATAGTAGGTAGATGTAGTTGGAACAATTGGTGACTGTCATGAAAGAGATTCTATGACACTATAGGATGTTGCCTCTGAGTTATAACTAAATTCAATCCATGGATACATGAGTGAAAAGTAGGAAACTAAACTAGGAAGCAAAAGCATGAAAGAAATTATATAGGAAGCCAGAAGATGCACTGCAAGATGAGGCATTGGGAACAAGAGGTGCCTATTTACTAGGTTTTCACCTTCTTGGCAAATATTCTTTTTTTTTTTTGCTACCATGATGCTTGTTTCTAGGTTTTCACCAATGGCACTTTTATTTATTTTCCAATTTTTTTGTATTTTTCAAAATTTTCAATTTTTTAAATATTTTTGGTATTACCAAGGTGCCTATTGCTGGGTTTTCACTAGGGTAATGATTTTTTCATGATTTTTTGTAATTTTTAGATATTTTTCAGGACATTTAAGTATATGCAGAGGGCTTCTCAAATCAGGTCAGTTGTAGAATTTCTTCAAGTGGAGAGTGTTGATAGGCTTGTTGAGCACCTCTCCCTTAGCTATAGAAAGCTGGTAAGCACCAGATCCATACACTGCAATGAATATGTAAGGACCAAGCTAGTTGGGTTTGAACTTCCATTTTTGGAACCGTTGTTGATGATTGTTAGGGTTCTCTCTCAGAGCAAGATTACCTAGTTGGAAGTCACATCGCTTGACTTTCTTATTGTAACTTCTAGACATATGTTGCTAATAATCTTAGAGATGATCACATGCCACTTGTCAACATTCATCTAACAACAATAGCTCTTGAAGCTAAGATATTCTATAGTCATCATCAGTGATGAGGCCCTTCATGGAGATTCATAGAGTAGGAATATCAACCTCAATTGGAAACACAACATCTACTCCATAGACCAAAGCAAAGGGCATTGTACCCATAGGAGTTTTGATACTTGTTCTATATGCCCATAAAGTTGGATTAATTTGGAGGTGCCAATCCCTCCCAGATTTTCTAACTATGCTATGGAAGATCTTGAGTATCACCTTGTTGGATGCCTCTGCTTGACCATTACCCTGGGAGTAATAGATAGAAGACTAGTGTTGTGTGATCCTAAACTTTTTGCACAACTCCTTAAGATCATTGTTTCTAAATTGTTGCCCATTATTAGTAATAATGGAGGAGGTACACCATACCTACATGTGATGTAATTTGTGATAAATAGAGTTACAATTTTTCCATTTTCTATTGAGAGAGGTACTACTTCTACCCACTTAGTGAAGTAGTCTATAGCCATAATAATGAACTTATGTCCATTAGAAGAAGTGGGGCGAATCTGACCCATAAGATCGAGAGCCCATTGTTGAAATGGCCCTAGTGTAATAGATGGAATTAGCTCCCTAGCTAGAGCATGAATCGAATTCCCATGGAGCTAGCATTGTTTGCAAGAAGTTTCATTTTTCATTACCTCTTTCTCAATATTTGGCCAATAGTAACTAGCTCTAATAAGTTTATGAGCTAGTGTGAAGTTGTTTGAGTGTGATATGCAAATACGCTTGTGGACATTGATTAAAGCATGTTTTGATTCATTGGACTCTAGACACCTAAGAAATGTTCCATCAAGACCTCTCCTATACAAGTCATCAACAATAATGACATATCATGAAGCATTATAGGTAAGGTGACATTTTTCATTCTAGGTTAGACCATTCGAAATAGTTTGGTCATGTAGGTACGAGTATATATGGTGGTAGTAGGATGAATCTTATCCTACAATAGAATAGATCATCTAGGATTTTGGGGTTTCATAGGTAGGGTAGAGTAACATTTCCACAAGAAACTCCAGTTAGAGATCTTTTTTTGGCATCTGTAACAAGGAAGCAAGAGTAGCCATGGCATTAGCCACTTTGTTGTCTACTCAAGGAATTTGTTGGAAAGTGATATGAGAAAAGTATTTTTTCATGTCATCAACCATGCATTTGTAGGGAATCAATTTCTCATCCTTTGTTTGATAGACATCATTGAATTGGTTGATTATGAGCTGAGAGTCCCTAAAGATGTTTAGTTGATCTACTCCCCATTCAACTACAATCTTCATGTCATTAATCAGAGCCCCATATTCTACAATGTTTTTGGTACAAGGGAATATAATCTTTGATGCTTTAGGTAGGGAATAACTCTATGGTGTAATGAAGAGTACTCCAGAACTGGATCATTGTTGTGTGAAAGAATAGTCAAAGAACATTACACACATATGGTGTGTGAGTGTTAGAATTGATTCATAAAGAAAATCAATATTTAGTGGGAGAAGAATCTACATCAGTGAATCTGCTAGCTAATCAACAATCACTTGTCCTTTGATAGCCTTTTGTTCAACATATTGGATGTCAAAGTCACTTAGTATCATGACCTACTTAGGCAGCCTCCCTATTAGAGCTGCCTTGCTGAGTAAGTATTTTAGTGGGTCAATTTTAGCAACCAATCGTGTAGTATGAGCAAGCATGTAGTGTCTTAACCTTTGGGAAGCAAAGACAACTACCAAGAAAGCTTTCTCAATGATATTGTAATTCATTTCATAGGAGATCAATGTGTGGCTCAAATAGTAAATAGATCTTTCTTTGTTATCATTATCTTCTTGATCTAGTAGGATACCAAGAGATGTCTTTGTTGTTGAGATGTACAAAATTAGAGGCTTTCCATATATGGGAGGCATCAAGATTGGTGGATTAGCTATGTATTACTTTATTTGTGTTAGGCTCTGATCGCATTCTTGATTGAAATTATATTTCACACTTCTATGTAAAGTATTGGTAAAAGGTTGTGATCTATCCACCAACTATGAGATGAATCATCAAATAGATTGAAGTCATCCTTGTAAGCCTCTCATTTAGCTAATATTATGGGGTGGAGGCATATCCATAATTATCTAAACTTTCTCTAGATCCACCTCGATTCCTTTTGCAGACATAATGTATCCCAGTAGTTTCCTTGATGTAATGCTAGATGTGCATTTCTTGGGAGTGAGCCTTAGACTAAATTTTTCCATGTGATCTAGGATAGGCCCCAAATCTTGAAGATGAGTATTGTTCTTTACACTCTTAACCAAAGTATCATCCACATAGTCCTCCATGGACTTATGCATCATGTCATGGAAGATTGTAGTGACTGCCATCTGATATGTAGCACCAACATTTTTCCAGCCAAATGCCATCACATTCCAATAGAAAGTTCCCCATGCATAGTGAAAGCTATCTTTTCTTGATCTTCTAGTGCAATTTTCACCTAATTATAACCAGAAAATCAATCCATGAGTGAGTACATCTCATGTCCTATTTTCATGTCCACTATCATAACAATGTTAGGGACTAGAAAATCATCCTTAGGACATGCTAAGTTTAGATATTAGAAATCTACGTAAACTCTAATAGAATTTTTGTGCTTGGAGACTAGAACAATGTTGGATATCCATTCAGTGTAATCAATAGCATGGATGAAACCAGATTTCAAAAGCTTCTCCAATTCAGCTTTGACGAACAATGCAACATGAGAATGCACTTTCCTATGTTTTATTTTAACTAGTTTAATGTCTAGTGTGATGGACAAGTGATGCATAATGAGATCAAGATCCAATCCTGGCATGTTTGAATATGTCCATGCAAAGTTTATCTTTTTCTCTTGGAATAAAGCAATGAATTCCTCTTTTTCCTCTAGAGATAGTGACTCTGCAAGATATATCATGTCAAGATGTTCTTCTATTCCCAAGTTGATTGGTTGTGTTTTCTCTATCAACACTAATGATCTTTCCTAGAAGTGACTAGGAAGTGCATCAAATATCTCATTTGCAGGCACCTTAGAGAGGTTTTCACCTTTGGATACGTCTTTTATTTTTACTTTTTTAGGTTTTGATACTACCACAACTTGATTTTCACCATTGGACCTTCTAATTTTTTTCTTTTTGATTGTATGACTAAGATATTTGATGTTAGCTTTAGTCATGTTGACATTTTGTTAACTGGTGGAAGATGTCATAGGTCTGAGAGTGTTTAAGTAGTAGGCAAGAGCATAGTCATTCTAGAATGCGAGGACTTCACTAGATGCATTGGAATTCTAGTCTATAAGCTTGGATATATGAGTAAAAGAGACTTGGTAAGTTTGATTTTGTTCATGGTATAATCATTAAATGCTTGGACAAGCAATTTGAGACTTAGAGAGGCTTTGTCTGGAAGTGTGTTTGAATGCAGCCAAGAACTAACATCATCAATTGAAGATTTGAGGACACTAGTTGGATTGGACACATCTAACCTAACCTTAGATGATTCACCTACTTCAAGGAGGTTTTCATAGACATGAACTTGGTCGATGTCTTTGTCTGTAGTTTCTTTAGAGAGAGATTCAAATTCATATGCCCAAGAATCTGTACTACATGAGACAAATTGTAGAATTCCCTAAAAATGATGGGAACAAACTCTCCTTCATCAAATTGTAGATTTTTACAATGGTGCTCAATGCATAAAGAATGACTAGACATGCCCTATTTTGGTTGAGTATGATGTGAATTAGTGGTATCATCAGAAGAATTTCTATCACCATCCATGGTGCTGACACATGGTACGAAGTCATCCAATAATGTAAATAATTTAGCTAGATTATTAGGGATTGGATAAGGACAAGGATCTTCATCATCAACATTGTCATCATGGTCATTAGACTCAGCTTGCATTTCATGTTTAGATGAACTCTCAGGGTCTTGAAGCCTAGACTATATGTGTTTCTATTCCTTCAAGTTATTACTTTGATAGAATCAATAAGACTATTGTTGTTGCATAAAATAGGACTAGTTCCTCTATAGCGGAAGCATTTCATGAGTCTAAGACTACGACCATACTTCTCAAGGGTGATTTCACAAGCCTATTCTATGATATCAACTAGAGTATCCTCATTGTAAAGCCACGCAACAATGGCTCTATTTTCACTTTCTTCCTCTAGGGGAACTGTAGCCTTAACAAAAATTCCATTATACTTAGTTTGAGGTGTCAACACCAACGGCCTCTTCAATTTAGATGGCCCCCCATAATGATAGGGAGACTCAGGAAGAGATTTCAATAACAACACTAGTTCTATGTAATATTCACCCATTCTAGTTTCTTTTAGCTTGAGCGATTACTCAATTTTATTTAGCTTGTTATCATGATAATCAGTAGATTCCCTATTAGTGGGTACAAATTTCTTAGTAGCCCTCAACATATTGTAGATATAACTAGTAGTTGTAGGGATAGTGACTTCAGAGCCATGAAATGGGAATTTTTTGTACTGATGATGTGGATGGCACAACACGCATCTCATGTATCCATGGCCTTCCTAGTAGAATATTGTAAACCAATGGAATGTCAAGGACTTGACAAGTGACATATTTTTCTATAGGACCAACATTGAGAGGCAACACCACAAGACCTAGAGACTTTTTCTCAACTTTGTCATACACTTTTATAGTGATCTTGCGATGAGAATCAATGGAATCCTTAGAATATTCCAATTGTCTAAGCAAAGTAGTAGAGACAATGGTCAAACTAGCTCCATTATTGATGTGCACACGATGGACACATTTCTGATGTCACATAACCTCAATGTGTAGAGGTTGATTGTGTGGGTGACTCAGTGAATTGCTATCCTTCTTAAAGAAGGATATATAGTAAGGTGAGGTTAGATGACCTACCATAGATTGAAATCACTCAAGATCAAGATCTTGAGGGATGCTTGCCTCAGCGAGGGCTTTATCAAGAATCTACCTATGAGTAGTTGAGATTTTGAGTAGCTCAAAGATTGTGATTCAAGCATTAGTTTTTTGTAATTGATCAAGAATACTATAGCTATAAGCCACAAAATTTGTTGGAAGTTTTGCACTCTTGGCATACGAGCTGGCAAGGAGTTTATCTTTGTTCTTTTTGAGTTTAATTGTAGAAGGTTCAGGGCCTTTGAGAACCAGCTTAGCATGAGAGCATGTAACAACGTTAGCACAAGACTAAGATGGTTTGCAGTTAGATGTGTTTGAAGTAGAGCCCTTTAAGACAAATGGTGTCTTAGGTTTAGTGTTATCTTGTTTTCCCTTGATGATAATAACATCACAACAATGAAAACCTACAAGCTCAACCATGTGGACTATCTCATCGTCATTATCAGAGTATATATAGTTAACCTTGTTAGATTTTGGTTTTGAGCTCCCTCCTTTTTCATAACATAGGAGTGGCTCCTTGAAAGCCTTGTGATCTAAGCTTTTGTTATGGCCATCCACAACAATGCCACCATCGTTCATTAAGTCTTGAATTTTGGGATGCAAGTTAATATAGTTGCTAGTTTTGTGACCTTTGTTGTGGTAATATTCACAAAATGTGGTTTCATTCCACCATGGTGGTCGAGGTTGTGGATTCTAGGGATGAGATTTATTCAATGGAGAAATAATTTTTTTTTGTAAGAAGGTCTTGTAAACCACATCCAAAGATTCACCGAGAAGTGTAAAATCTTGTTTAGGGTATTTAGCCCATGAGTTCCATGGTTTTTTTTTAGTTATCTTATTGTTAGCAAGAGATTTCTCAACATTTTTTGATGCTTTAAGGTTTTTTGTGAGATTGAATGCTGCCTTAGTAGGTTTAGGTGTAATATTGTCATCAAATCCGTCATGCACAACCTCTTGGTTTTTGTTCACATATTTAGACTTGTCCTTGTTAGAAGTGGATCCTTGTTTTTTGTCCTTTTGAAGGGTGAGATTACCCTTTTTGACCATGAATTCCTCTATGTGCATAGCTTGCACGATGATGTCTTTGAAGGTACGTGGACCTTCAAGTTGGACTCTATACCTGAAATCAAGTAGGAGATTATTAGTGAAGATTTTTCATTTCAGGAATCTTGCATAAGTATTTAATGTAAATCTATCTCCATCTCTGAAGGAATGTGAGAAAAGGTTCCCCAACCCTTTGTTTAAAATTACACAAGTCTCAAATGTTAACTAGGTGTTGAATGTTGTGACAATACTGTTGGACAAACAAGTCGGCAACCTCATCAACTATTTTGATACCAAGAGGCAAGTGTGAAAACCACTCCATAGCCTAACCACCTAGACTTCTTGGAATTAGACACATAAGATATGTCTGATCATGCATAATTTCCATAGATAAGTCACCAAATTCTCACAAGTGATCTTCAGGATCAGTAGTTCCAAAGTATTTATCGTACTTAGGTAACTCAATTCCTCTTGGGAAAGGAGGCATGCATATGCTCCTGTCAAATGGAAATGGGCAAATAGCATCTAGAGTGTATGTCTACACAGGTTTGTCTTTATCATGCATTATTTGAGCTAGTTGGTCTTACATGATTTTTGGTTATTTTCAGAGTTTGGAAGTTTTAGTTTCCTCTTCAGGTGTGATGATGGTTTCAACATTGAAGTCATGAGGTAGCTTAGCTTCCTCTTGGACAAGTTTGAGAAAATATTTTTCTTTCTCTTTGTTAAGCAAGATTTCCATGACCTTTTGGATGTTTTTGTCCTTATGACATTTTTTTATGTGTTTAGGGAGGATTTCCACCTCTTCTTCATCTTCATAAGTAAAAGTAGGTTCCTCATATTTCTCATTCCTAGGTTGTTCTTGGTCTCTACTATGTTCACCATGTTCAGGTTCATGATCACCCATTGTAGGAATGTGAATAGTTTCAGTAGATTTTGATTGGAAAGGTTCTATGAATACAAATTCAATTGTATTGTTTGGAGATGTAGGACCTTTTCTAGTTTTAGGATCCTCTTGATACAAGGGGTTCCTAGTTTTTTGTAAGTTTATAGAGAATGTTCTCTAGAGACAAGGTGATTTGAGAGGTGAAGAAGATTGTGAAGATTCCTCACTAGAAAAATTCGACATAGACTGTATAAAAATTGGAATGTGACCTCTACCATGATTACGATCCTTAGCTCTACCTCTTCTAAGTTAAAGGGGATAAAACATGTTTTCACTTGTTGCCATAGTCATAGACAAGGACAAGAAGTAAAAACCTAGACAAGGACCACACTAGAACGTAGTCTCAAAAAGGCAAGATAAGAGTGTTGTATACAAAGGTACGAGTACTCTAAGTAAAGGCTAGAATAGCCAAAGATTATGACTATTGTGCCATAGAGTACAAAAAGCACTACAGGATGAGAATATGATAACTGAGAGACAAGACTAGTTGAAGTATGGATCATAGGTCATTAGCTATGTAGGATGCCATTTTTTTAGACTATTTGTAAACATAAAAGAGGTAAATTGTTGTAGGAAATAGACCAAACTATGAGCGCAAATAGCTTTGACAAACAATTTTGAAAGTTTGGATGCAAGATCCCGCATGAAGATTCTACGGTACATGCACAAGAAAGAATATAGGAACATGCCAAGACTCAAAACAAAAATCTAAATTCATGCAAAGATGTTCTTTGGGCCACATGGAGAAAAGCTAAGATTTGACAAGTGAAATGGAATTCTAACTACAAGATCTCACGTGGAGATTCAAACAAAATTACACGAGAACCTGGATAGGGCTGCACGAAGAAATGACAGGACAAAAGGTACTTGCATGTAATTTTGGAAATTGTGTGAAAAAATGAAGACAAGACTGATAACTAAAATTGGATTTTGAAGATTTGAAAGTATTCTGGATAGATTGTTGGTTTGTTTGACAAATTTCAGATAGATAGCAAGATTGATTTTCTAGTTGTTAAACAACATTTTGATTTGAACAAGGTAAGTGTTTTCAACAAGACATAGGAAGCAAGCAGTAATCGAATACAATCCAACTAAGGGAAAAGTAACTCAGATGGATACAGGAGTCTTGACCTTTTAGTTTATTTAGATAGGTTTGGACATGTTTAAGAATCAATAACAAGCATGCTTTATCTCTAAAACCAAAAATGGTAGAGAAGGCAAAACCTTTGTCCTACAACTTATGCGCATGTGTGCACCTCACATAATCGTGTTAGCCCACTAGAGGGTGCCCATGTTTTTGGTGTATTCAAAGGGCTCAATAACATATACACTGAGTAAACACCCTTGTGGCAGGGGTCAAGCATGTATACCACCTTGCAACAACTAGTATCATCTCTATGGTGAGTTCTATAGGAGAGATTCTTCCCCCTCCTTGCACAAAGATTATGCCCCCTTTGAGAGGTGAACTAGGTAGCCACTAACTAAATGTTTTTACTTGGCTCCCATTGGTATTATTCTTTGGTGGCTCCACAAGAAAAGTTAAGGCTAGTAGCCTACACCAGCATCTATAAGTGCACACACTTGCTTATCAAGACTAGGGTAGGCGCTGACCAGTGCATTCTATAGAGTCTCCCCTCGATATATAATATAAAGAATGAAGCAGAGGAAATTAATACAACTTTGGGGTCTTTCACTCTACAAAGATTCTTTATTATAGTGAGTTGGAATCTCCAGTGAAATGAGTGTGCTCACTTGGGTCATACTCGGAGGTTGGATCACTTCGGTAGGCACTCTAAGTGTTGACTCAGACTAGTGCTTTTGATCAAAGGGTCTAAGTTTTTGATTTCCCCCAAGGTGAAAGAACATACTCCTCTACCTTATTACCTCACCTAAACACACAAAACACATTAATCACTAACTTAGCTTAATTTGTTCCAGATTTATCATTTCTCAGGATTCTAATTTCCTAAAAGGAAATCATCATCCCTTCATAGAAGAGGACTCGTACTAGAGAACCACTAAGTTGCTTGCCTCCCTTGAATTTCATCTTTTAGAGGCTTCTAGGTTTTTGATTTACCCTTTGTTATGACCTCCAAGTGGTAAAGAGCATACTCCACTTTCCTCCTATCTTGCATGCTACGAAGTTCACAAGCCCTAATTAGACTATGTTTGGAAAGCAAGAAAAAGACACATTGTTTTATGAAGTTCAACTATGTTACAAAGTTCGATAATGTCCTACAAACACACAGTCAGTTCATGTTTGGAAAGTTTGTGTAAAAGGAATCTTCATCAAAATGTCCTATAGACAACAATTATACTGCAAGAAAATTAGAAAACTGAAATAAAGATTCTTTAGAGACAATGCATTAGTGAAATGAAATGATAAACAAGATTGAAAATATACATTTTAAATATGATGTTACAAGATCTTGGGTGAACTTTTACGCAGATTCAGGTGAACTCTTACACAGACCCACATGAGAAAATGAGGTTTCATGCAAGAAACCATGCAATGGGGCTCTCTTTTGCACAAGGAAGTGCAAAGAAGAAAGCAAAATCCTCAAATATTCACATGAAAATGAGATTTTCCATGCAAAAATCTAGAAGTCTGTATGTGTAGGTATGACAAAATCATGAAAATATCAAAAAATAAGATAAACAAGGCCAAAAAATTTGTTTTTCTTAGCCCAATGATGGGCACCAGAAATGTGTGTGTGGATTGTGGGCCTTTGAACCTCACAAACACTTCAACATGGTCCTTGCCTGTGGAGTCATCCTAGAATAAACATGGAGTCATTTATCCAAGAGATCAAATAGTGTGACTTGTTGCCTTCTAACTAGAAGGATTATGCCTATATGCTCTCAGACTAAGGCACATGCAACTAAACCTTTCTAGAATGAAGAATTTTTATGCAAGTATATGCTTATGCAATTAATCTAGATGATATTTAGTTTATTCTAATAAGAAGTAAAGGAAATTAAACTAAATGGATGAATATTTAATCTAAAATGATATCAAATGCTAAGACAACTGTGAAAGCTAGAACTTGAATGAGTAATGACTTTGATAGAAATTCAATACAATTCCCATTCTCACCTCTGTAATGAGGGATTGAGAGTCACTTAAATATAATTCTAAAAATTAATCAATGATTGAGATCAACTCAGATCAACCGTCAGGATTGAAGCTAAGATTTAGTCAAGATGGAAAATTCCTAGAGAAAAGAGAGTTAATTCACTTTGATCATGAGTGTAATAAGCAGTTTACTAAAATTCACTTGAGTGTGAGAATAAATGAATTAAGTCAATTCTAATTTGAGAGACAGATAACTTGGAACTTCTATTTTTGAACTGAAGAGCAGATTTAGGAAATTTATTTAATTTAATAAAATGAGATATGACCTCATAAATGCATATTTCCTTTAATTGAATAATCAGAATCAATTAATTAAAATGAGCAATATTAAATTCAATAGGTTCAATTCCTTAGCACATTAGTCTTATAAATACTTTAAATTAAATTAAATTTAATCAACAAGTTTAAGGTAGCTAATTCAAGTCAATACTTTAGGAATTAAATAAATAGTATGATTAATGCAAAATAGGGTTTTCTACATTTGACAATTAAGTCAAGTAGTGAAAATTAGAATAAGAATTTCCTAGTGAAATAGGACTTTAGGGTTGATTAAAATAGACTAGAATTGGTTGTCATGGAAATGAGCCAATTTTGGGGTATTACAATCTTCACCTTGTTCATCATTTTCAACCAAGTTCTATTATTTTCTTTTCCTCTTCTTTGTCTATTAGTTTGCAAATTTTTCAACCATAGAGAGGCATGACCTTTCAATCTAGTGACTACAATGTTCACTTTCTTATTATTAGGAGTTCTTTCAAATTTAAACAACTTCTCCATATTATAGATCGAATCCACAAACACATTGGTATCCAAATTTACATCATTAGGAATAACTTTTGCACTAGGCTTTGAATATTCCCTAGATAATACTCTCAACAGTCTTTCGCAAACTCATTCTTCCTTAGGTTCGGGGTTAGTATTTATTTCCATTGATTCATCATCAAGATGTTCTCCTCTTTGTTGTACTATCTCTACATCTGATTTAGTTGAGCAATCTCTCTCAGCATGTCCAATATGGCACTATAAACATTTCCTCTACCTTGAACTATTTTGAAAACATGTTCCTACAAGATCATAACCCTCTACAAGTTTTACGTCAAATCTATAGATTTGCCACCATACAACTAAAATCAATTAGGGTTCTACATGATCCAATCTCCTCAAGGATGAACCTTTTGATTTGATACCACCTGACTCTATGATGAATCAGGAGAATCAGGGCCAAAGACACACCTAATAATCTAATCACCTCATAGAGTAAACATAGCAAAAGAAAATAAAAAATAAAAATACCAACGAGAGAAGAAACAACAATATCTTTATTGATTCATCAAATTATCAAAAAACATACCAAGTTATAAGGACTTCTAGATTATAGCCAAAACAACATGATTACAATTTTAGTGCCCACAATTTGTACAAATTCTAACTATAGAATCACATCTCCTTTCAAAACTTTCTAAGCACTTACTTGGCCTAAGCCTAGACATCTCTACTGATACTTTCAAAAATAGCTTACAAAAGATTCTAGATCTTTACATAAGAGAAGATATACCTTAAAATGGTCTGTCCAAACCCCAATGTATGATCCCTACATTAAATTGATGGCCCAAATTAGATAAATAAGCTGGTTCATACTAGGAACCAATCACAAAAAAACTCAGTCAAAGAAGGATCCAAGAATCATAAAAAGAATAATATCAATCCACATATGAAGTAATTTGGAAACCATAGGAACTTAGAAACCATAGGACTCACCCAAACAAGAAACTCAACCAACACAGGGAAATCAGTTACCACTACAACTTCACAATAACTATGCTTGACCAGTATTTGGAAGTGAACAAATATTTCTACTTGGAAATGATTGGAAAAATGCTTAAAGATGAGTAGGATAGAAAGGAAGCCATTGAAGAGAATTGGAGACATTTTCTTGAACTTTGACAACAGTTGGAAAATAATTATTAGCAAAACATCCATTGAGAAGTTAGGTAGGTGACTCCGGAAGGTATTCCTATTTCTAGACTAGAAGGGATAGCATTAGAGAGTAAATATCCATATCCTTCACCAAAAAGAACATAGAGAGAAGGACCTAAAGGGAAACCTTGGTGAATGGATCTTAAGGGACCATATGCTTGTAATTTTCTTGCATGAATGGGGATGCAAGAAGAAGCATGAACAAAAAATATTTTGATATGCTGAAAAATATGATGGCCAAAACCAAGGGCTTGAAGCATGGTGAGAATGAAAGGCCATTCAACATGGTTGTAGTTCTTTAGAAAGCTAATTTAAATGTAGATTACTTTCTTCTCATATTGTCTAGCCCACTCCATGCCTACCCAAACTATAATTTAATAATGTCTAGAATGTATATAGACTTGATGAATCTAATTTTCTCAAGATGGAAAATTAATGATAGGATGTGATATATTTGGAGAGCCAAAAAATTAGCAATAATCTTGTAGGAGAGATTATGGTCTCTAGTTATAAATGTCTTCACAATTGGAGACTTTAGGTATGAATTCTATATTCCCTTTATTGATAAGATTGCCTACAGATTTAGACTAAAAATGTTGATGATAAACAATACAAAAGTGAGGGTCAATATAATCCCAAAGGGGTTTGTAGAATTCACATTGCAATCCATCAGACGTAGGAGCCTTGTCATCTATAATGGGAAAAATGGATTCCATGACGTTATTGAGTATGGTATTTTTCTCATAAGAAGCATAGTGGTGATCTATTTGATGGTTTAGAGTAAAAACAATGTAATCCTTTAAAGCTTTGTTCCTTGATGTTGAATTTCCAACCACTATTAACACCTTCTCATAATGATGGAAACAATATTTAAGAACAACAGGAAGCTTTGTGATAACCTCTTGGACTTCGTTAATTGTTTTGATTTCTATAGAATAATGATGAGATCAAACGCATTGGAAAAATTCCTTTAAAAATTCATCTCCTACTTCAAGCCAGTCCAATTGAGCCTTGATTTGGGCTACCCTAGTGGATTAATTATTTGTAGCCATCTTCTTCTAATGAAGATTGGCAAGTCAAAGTTGTAGGCTCATGCCAAATAGATTCATGTCTAAGGCCTCGTAAGTAGAACACATATCTTTAGTAGTTACATCATAAGAGTGTCTAAAATAAAAAAATATTTTTCTTTCATAAATGCAAAGAAACCTTATAGTAAAAGTGATGATATCATTTCAGCATGAATCCAGCCAATGTGGTTTATGGGCATGGGCTTCAAATTCCAAACACACAATATGTGAGTTGTAGTAGGTTCATGACAAATAGTGATATGTTGAGGAAACATTGTACCATATATGGATGCCACTTAAAACTATTTTCTTATAATAGTAAAGAGGATGTAATAGTGGTCTACTAGAGTCACATGAACCAAGGGAATGAGGGGCATTTTTTTTATCTTAAGAAGAAAAGAAAAAGGACTGTGCAAAAATCATGGCACAATCAAGCCATTAATAAGTGCTCTCAGGTATACATTTTAAATTGGACCAAGTATGCCAAACCCCACCAAAATGGTGACAGTTTGTAGTGGGATCAAATAGACCCAATTTATTACACATATAATACCCCCTCTCTTTCCCCAACTATCTGTTGAATGAGAAAATTTCCATCCTTGTTAGATTCCAACTCTAGCAAATTGAAGTCCCTAGAAATGACCCCTAGTGGTAACTGATCTACTATCCACTACCACAGGTTTGATCTTTCAACATCATCAGGAGCATAAACATCAACTATGTAAAAGATTGATAGTTGAAGGGAACTAAAATCTGAAACAAATTTCTTCATGGGGTTAGAAAATGCCAAATAATAGAATAAATTAAATAAGAAAATAGATAAGTAACAAGATCACTTCAACTAGCTTCACACTATAAAGAAAAAATAGTGACATATGAAAAAATAACACAACAAGAAACATCAAGAAAATAAAAAAATATTTTAACTTCTTGGAGACAAATATTATATAGGATACAAAGCTTGCATCTAGTATCTCAAATAAAATATTTTATGGACAAAGTCGTGAGACCTTGCACATTCGAAGAGAGAAAATTCATTAGAAAAGTTCTTGGATCTCATCCCCGTCCCTAAAAGAGGAGGAGTTGTTCAACAAGAAGGCTCAAATGGTTTTGAAGATGGAAGGAGATGTTAGAATTCTTTAGAATAACTGAGAGGGGGGGGGGGGGGGTGAATAAGTTATTCAATGTCCAAAATGCCCTATTAATACCTTTCTAATGAATCCATGCCTTCTCATCTGTTCATATTTAAATCATTCATATAAGCAAATTACTGTAAATCAACATGCAAAGATAAAACATTCAAGATCAACACATGACACAATGATTTACGTGGAAACCCAATTTGGGAAAAACCACCAATAACATGCTACTTGATTCTCACTCTTCTGAAGTGGTGCCCTGTTAAAAGCCTGCCCTGTTAAAGGCTTACAACACACTATTAAATGTGACCTTGTTAGAGGATTTCACCAAACTGTTAGGAATGGACCTAGTTAAAGGTCTTTAGAACATTCACTTGGAATGTCACCCTGTTAAAGGATTTATCTAATGGCCGTTAAACCAACCTAAGTCCATAGGATTTATCTTACTGTTACAATTGCTAGAAAGTAACAATAATGGTCTTTTGATCTGACATAACTTACAACATACTCTGTAGATTCTAGATCACTCTTTCAGTTCAATCCTTATGCTTGGCTTCAATCACTTCAGCTCTGACTGCTTGTCTCCCTCTCAAGCTTCGTCTCCTTGAGTCTTCCTACTCATTCTACCAATGCAATTATCCTTGTGGTCATCTATCCAAACAGAGTTTCTGTGTTATCTTCTTCTTAGCTCATTCTTCAGCATTTCATGCTTTTATGCTTGACCACGACTCTCTCGCTCACTATCCCCTCTATTCAACTCTATTTTTCACTCTCTTTTCCATTAACTTATGTCTTCTTATATACAAGTCTGATTTGCCTTTGCCGCTCAATTCTCCCTCTCTAATTTTAGGGTTTCAAAATGAATTAGGTAGGATACAATGTATCTACCCCATATCTTGTTTTCTTCGCCAACTGTATCTTGAAAATGTTCTACATGGTGTTCTGTGCCACCAGCTCATCATTCTTATCTTCCTTTTAATTTATAGATTTCTAGATAACAACTTTTTCGACTTAGATCTCGCGAATCTTCAATTTCCTAAATAATGTAGCAACTTGGCATTATTGAGTTACTGGTGTTCGGCACCTCTGTGTTACTCAACATCATTGAGTTACTGGTGCTTGGCACCTAGTTCTACTTGACACTTGGTTAAGCTCGGCACTTGGTTTTTCTCGACACTTGGTTCTACTCGACACTTGAACTTGCTCGGCACTTGAACTTGCTCGACACTTAACTAGGAATTTTCTCGGCTCTTACTAGCTTACTCGACACTTTGTCTCTAATAAACTTAGTTTGAGCTTTACAAAAGACTTAGCTAAAACCTTAGATCTTTGATATGTTTCAGTGTGCTCATTCTTGGTATCTTTTAGTATGTCATCCAATACACTATTTCATTAATGGCTTGACTAATCCTTGTACTTCATTACAACATCATAACTTCAACCTTTCTTTAGGTGTTCTAGTTACATCTTATTGATTGCCTCCACCTTGACAATCAACTAATTGATAGTATTTGGATCACTAAAGCGATTGTCATCCGTGCAAGTAGTAAGTTTGACATCAATGAAAAAACAATGATTGAGGACATTCTTTACCAGTTCCATATATTATTCCAACAATTGTTCTTATGATCATTTCAATAATTTCCAACAGGAGAATCGTCTTCATAAATGATTATTTTCTCATTTATATTATCATTTGACATGTCATCATTTCCCTTTGGGTTGTGAGACAATCATAAAGATAAAAACGCTATCATGGGAGTTGTCTATAGAGTGTAGATCCAAGTGGGCTGAGGAACACTTGTAGATGTCTCCATCCCCTACAAGCTAGGTTTTGAACTATGTGGCTTAAGAAGAGGATCCACTAGATTCATGGGATCCATGGCAAGAGCAACCAAAATATCTTTCTTGATTCTTTGAGGTAAATCTTTTGAATTTTTCATGGTCATAAAATTTAGGTAAAGCACATTTTGGGTGAAGGTATGAGAGGCCACTTAAATCTTGCCCATTTCTTTAAGTTGCATGACAAGTCAACCTCAATACAAACCCTTTTGGGCGTTATAAAATTGGCCATGTTCCATGTACACCACCTTACTAAGGGTTTGTGCAATGGTCAACATGGTAAGGGAAGACCCAAAAACTTAACCCAAACTAGGACCCTTTTCATTTTTTTGTCTAAGATTGTAATCTGTTGAGACCAATGTTTGGAAACTAGAAGGGAAGACCTAATTTTCCAAGGTTCATGGAGAACACTATCTTGGCCTAAGTAGGGATTTCAAAATAAAATAAAAATGACTTTTCATAAGGCTTTCAATACCATCAAGACGAACTCTACGAGGAGCCCATAATTTGGTAAGCCAATCTTTCAGCATGATTTTAGGTGGATTTGTACCCACAAAATATCCTATTAAGGTATACCACTCAAGCCAAGAAGATACACTTTCAAACTTCTAAATAATAAGAACAATATCATTGGTGGGCTTCCCTCATAAAACACATTTAGAATAAACTTGTGAGGGAATTTTTTTGGATGTTCCATGAGCATCTACGATAGAAACTGCAACACCAACACCAACACGAACTACTCAACTGAAGTTGGTCAAAGCCATTATAAATCCCTTTATAATCTCATAATAAATACGATCTAGCAGATGCAAGACATAGAGATAGACTTAGTAGAAGAGTCATATAACATAGAAAACTCTAGTAGAGCACATTCACTAAAATTTTCCTTCATGCAATAATTTCATTATATAAAAGAAAGACAAATACATATTGTCAATGTCAACTAAAGAATGAATATTTTTAATGCAACCTTTGTAGATGAGTACAATTAGAGTGACAAATATTTTAATGAATACAATAACATTTCATGGTTAAACTAGACGATAAACACAATAAACTAATTTTATGATTAAAGTGGCATATCTAATCATATTATAGATATTGTACCCTATTTATTTGGCACTTCATGCAATAGCACCAATAGATTAATATAAGAAATACACATATGATCAATGTGAACCTAACAATGGATATAAATAATACAGTCAAAGAAAATAGTTTGAATTAGCTTGACAAACATGTCAATGACAACTTTATAATGTATCAATAATTGTATGCTTGCTAACTAAGTACAAAGAGTGTCAAATTGTAGCTATGAATTCATATAGTCAATGCAAGATGAGGGAATGAGTATAACCAATGTGTCAAATATTTTAATGAAAAATTTAGAATGTACATAGTCAATGTAAACTTAGAAAATGAGAGTGGTGTATCGAAACCCTCCTCATGTAAAGAAATAAAGTCCACAAGAAGCAGTTGTGGGACACGATGCTTTGAGAAAATGATGGAAAGATGGCTCACCATGTGTAGTAATTAAGTGGTTAGATGGATGTTAGTGAATTACAAACATGTTAAGTTTATTAGGTATCAGGTAAGGAAAGGTTTGCATGTTTCCTTTATGAGTTATAATTAGACAGAATTTTTCATAATGCATGGCCAACTTGATTTTAGTAGAATAACCACTTCACATACTTTTTAACCTAGTGAGTGGGTCCACATTCAAAAATTAATAATTTGAAGCAAGGTAAAGTTTAAGAAAACCCCCTCGAGAAAAAGATATAAAGTATTGGTGAATCTTTCATTATTTTGAAAAATCAAATTATTTTTATCGGTGAATCTCTCAATTTTTTTATTTTAAATATTATTTACATTAGCGATTATTTTGCAATCATAGCTTTTGACTAGAAAATATTGAAAAATCTCAATAATAATAGGAAGTTCACTAATCTTCATGGAATATTACAAATCAAAATTGAACATGTTTTATCTCATAGAAATTATGAGGATGATTACATTATATTTTAAATGAACAGTGAAAACTAAATATTGGTAATATATCCCTAAAGTAACTAATAAGTATGATAGTTAGTGGTGAATTAATTTTAATTTTTTTTTATAATATATAATATTTAGGTGAATCAAATATAATCATGCATCGGTATTGTGGCAAATCTTTGAGTTTAAATTTTTTAATAAAATAAATTATTGAGTGATTTTAAATATTTTAGAACTAAATTTAATAAAAATGTGGCGATTTAGGTTGCATTAAATCTTAAATTATTAGCCAAATTACTAGCAAAAAATTTCTAAAATTTGCAAAATTATGAATATTCACCACTAAAAAACACCCTAATTTGATGACATGAAAGTATTACAGACAATGACTAGTGCATTTATTTATTGAAGATGTGAGAAAAGTAAGTCAACATTTTGAAATATGAGACCATGAAGCTTCCATGCATCTAACTAATACATACAATAAACATGTTTATATATGATAACTATAACAAGGTAATTTAAAAAAAAATGATTAGAAATAATAAATACCAAAATAATAATGAAAAAAGTTAAAGAGTAATAGAAACAATAAAAACTTCTTTTTTTGTAACATTAAAATATGAACTGAAAATTAATACAAAATACAATGAAACAACACCTAAATTAGTAATGCAATATACCACAATAGAGAAATTTGTAATAAAACTGTTAACAATAGAGAGGAACATACAAGAAGCAATAAATTTATAATGAAAATCCTTAACCCTAGACACGAACATATGGGAACAAAAATGGGATGAAATAGAAATAAAATACTTAAAAGAGAAGAAGAAAATATAGTAGGCATACATAAATGAAAAATCTACAAATAAATGATACCAACCTAGAGTTCATAATATGCATTGTAATAGGGAATTTGCATGTTGTAGGGAATCAAACAATGCTCAAACAATGAAAAACATGTGTAGTCTACCCTACTTATATCAATTTAGTCATTTAATTTGTGGGCAGTGAATTTGAAATTCAAAATAAAGTGGAAAATAATTGTCTTTTCATGCATCACTAGCCGAAACAATTGAACTAACTTTGTAATACATATAGTGGTTTTTTCATCTCAAATTCGTATTTTTTTTGTAATTTTTTGTCTTTGCATTGTTTTTTAATAACAATGTAATATTTAATTAATATTGTCATGATGATCAGTTATTAGATGTGCAAACTAGTTTTTGAAATTTTATTTTATAGAAATTGATTGTCAACAATCGAATTTTCGAAAGGTAAACATGATGAAAAGGTCATGGTCACTTTCTACCACTGTCATAGGATGGCATTTATCTTACTAACACTGTTGTTTTGCAATTATAATTTAATATTAAATAATAAATTAATGTTCATTTGGGCCAGGTAGACGCTTCCCTTCTGCTTTGCCAATTTTACATATTTTGAAATAAAACCAACGAATTTCTAATAAAATTGTCTCAAAATAGAATTGATCTGATGTTGTTTGCAAATGGCTATCCTCTCTACAAACAGTTGACCAATTTTCAAAACATCAAAAATATCATAGATTTTTTCGAAAATTTCAACATTTGATTTTCATGATCTGCATAGTTTGTAGTCAAAACTAACAAAAAAATTTGAAACAAAAATCACAAGTGAATCTAGATTTTTAAAAAATTTTTTTAACTCCTTTTATCTTTAGTACATTTTATCTAGAGATTAGCGTGTCCCATTATGAATTATGGGGAAGCAATAGCGAAGGCCCATTCGCAGTTGGAAAGGCATGTGTTCTGCGTTACGTGAACGGCAAACAAATACATCAATCTCTACCGTGACAAGAAGGGGAAAAAAGAATGGTATTTAATCTTTGTCAACGGAATTAAACTGGCCTTTCTGCGGTGTGCAACTTCACGGCAATTGGCTAAATCTTATACTAAAATGTAAATATTACCAAGACAGAAAGGGAGTTTTGAAAAATAAACTGAGTGCCGCTTGGTAAAATTTACGTTTTAGTTTAGCATTCAAGTTCATGTCCATGCATTTACCTCAAATTAATCGGTAACGAATAAATTTGCTTGACAGTAAGTTTGACTTGGTGTTGTCTATAAATGATCATAAATTTGCCTCGAACAAAATCGTAGGCATGGTTTCTGTGGAAAAGCATGCCAGCCCATAAGGCGACGAAAGTGGCAAAATGATTGCTATTCAATCATTGTTAACATAATAAATCTAAACCTTTTGTCGACGTGAGAAAATACATCGTTCTCTGAATTAAAGGATCCACATGACGTGTTGTACTAGCAGCAGGTAGGCAACTAAGTTCATGCTTCTAAATTTGCTTCAAAACAATAAACAATGACTGCGTCAATATAGGCTGGACGTCAGATGTGGCGTATGAAGGAGACTTCTAAGCAACAAACAAAAAATGGTATCTTATCGAGGGGAGGCTTTGTCCATCCGTCGGGATTGTCGCTTCATTTCCTCGTGGCAGCACAAATTATGTCTTTAAATATGCCTCAAAACAATAGCAAATGTATGCTCGCAGTTGGAGTTTCAGAAGCGCCAGATTTTGTTTTGGGTGAAAGGTAAACAAATATAATGTCCGTAGTTCTTGTTCTAAGCAAAGTTTCAGCTTAATGTTCTAATTATAAATAATCTCCAATAGAGCTCTTAGATATAACTCATTGTTTCCATTGTTAGATCAGCATCTCAACATTTTGTTTTGCGTGAAGGGTAAACAAATATAATGTCCGTAGCTCTTGTTCTAAGCAAAGTTTCAGCTTAATGTTCTAACTATAAATAATCTCCAATAGAGCTCTTAGATATAACTCATTGTTTCCATTGTTAGATCAGCATCTCAACATTTTGTTTTGCGTGAAGGGTAAACAAATATAATGTCCGTAGCTCTTGTTCTAAGCAAAGTTTCAGCTTAATGTTCTAACTATAAATAATCTCCAATAGAGCTCTTAGATATAACTCATTGTTTCCATTGTTAGATCAGCATCTCAACATTTTGTTTTGCGTGAAGGGTAAACAAATATAATGTCCGTAGCTCTTGTTCTAAGCAAAATTTCAGCTTAATGTTCTAACTATAAATAATCTCCAATAGAGCTCTTAGATATAACTCATTGTTTCCATTGTTAGATCAGCATCTCAACATTTTGTTTTGCGTGAAGGGTAAACAAATATAGTAGTCTCTATGGCAAACGAAGTGGCGATAATGGATTTGGAAACAAAAATAGCGTTCGGTTGGCGTTTGGCTACTATGAAAGAAATGGAAGCCAATCTCAATTTCGTCAAGCGACAGATGCAGGGTCAAGGTAAATTATTCCTTTCTAACGGATCTTGGGATCTCGGAGCGACCGGCGGTTCCCAACATGAAATGAAAGTGCTGCTTGTTCGCACGAAAGCGCCCGACTTCAAAATATTGCATCTTCGGAATGACTTGAAAGAAATAGGCAAAGTGGGTTGGCGTTTCGCTTGTGTGAATGAAGTGAAACCGTATCTTGATACTGTTAAAGATAAGATTCAACTCCACAACGTAACTTGCGTAAATCTTTCGGACGGATGGGTAGATCACGAAGGTAGATATGCGCGAGAGGCAAAAAACTGCATAGACCACGCTCTGCTTATAGAGACACCTTTTCCAACACAGGTAAATAAAAGCTAAGTTTAATTCAAACATCATTTCCCAGTTATCAATTGATGAGCTTAG
Source organism: Cupressus sempervirens (assembly GCA_028749045.1). Classification (NCBI taxonomy): domain Eukaryota; kingdom Viridiplantae; phylum Streptophyta; class Pinopsida; order Cupressales; family Cupressaceae; genus Cupressus; species Cupressus sempervirens. The sequence goes on along the minus strand of CM053789.1, from coordinate 242,700,972 downwards.
GGGGCTTTCTAATGAATGGTTCATAAGGCACAATATCTGGTGAAGGTTTTGCAAATGGGGTTGCAAGCTTTGGGTTTAACCATGTAGGAAACTCCGTAGTTAAGCGCGTTCTGGAGTAGTACTGGGATGGGTGACCTCCCAGGAAGTCCCGGTGCTTCACCCTTGTGAGCATCACCTAGATCCAATGAGTGCTAAGTGTTCCATTTATTCTCATGAGAGATGGATTCATGTTGAATCACTACTCATGAAACATGGGTCAATGAGTCTGACTGGAAAATCACACAGTTACATCCTGATAACAATATCACAATTTGATTTGCTGTAGAAATTATCTCTTACTTATCAATCATTTACCAGAATAATTAAAGAGCGCTAATTCTTGACTGGCCATTTGGAGCTCATTCAATTCAAGCCTCATTTAACAAAATAGTTTAAGAGCGCTAATTCTCGACTGCCTGTTTGCCAGGTGCATAAGGAGGCGACGACAAGCAAAATAAATGCAAAAAAGGGGAGCGGCCATAAGCCTGCGAAGTAGAGCTGTACATTTTGATATTATGGGACGATAGTGTTTGTTCTACATCTAATAATGTTGTCTTAGGGATTTTAGTGTGTTCTTTGTCATCCAGTTTGGTTAGTCATATCAGGGAACGTTTTATGTTCGTTTTGTTTTGTGTTCTTGTCATCTGCTTCAGGTTCTTATGTTATCAAAAGCGTTAATAAAAGTCCTATTGCAATGAACGCAATTAAATTCCTCCAGTCAAATATTTCAAATTATTGTTTAATATTATTATCATTATCATTTGGGTTAATATTTTACAATCATATTTCAGTTTTCAATATTTTATTCGCTGTTCAGTTCCGTTTTCCAATATGCATGCCATAATCATACCATAATAATTAGTATTCATTACATTCAATTTTTATATTAAGTTCATGTTGAGATAATCATCTTAGTGGTTGATTGCTTAATCAAACAGTATTATGTCTTTTATGTCCATGTTGAATCAGTAATCAATCGGTGAAGCCATGGCGTTTGGATACTTGAATTCTTACTCATTGGACAGGTCCAAAGAAAATATTTGTTCAGTTTGATGTATGATATAGAAGCAAGAGTTACTGTCTAATATAAGACAAAACAATTCAAACAATGTGAGTTGTATATAGCAGTAATCACAATCAAATGAGCAGGACATTACTATAAAAATATCAAGAAATTATAAATAAATCTTACCATTGCATAATCTGTAACATCTACACATAGTTTTGTACATGTCCAACATTGTATGCTAGAAATTTTTTATGTTTCATTAAGAACTTGAATATTTTTCTGGAGTGGGATTTGTTTGTACTATCAGCTTCCTAGGGTGGATCAGTAGGGTTGTGTGTGTGATGCAGAGCAATAGAGTATATCAAACAAATCACTAATCTCAGACCTTTATTATAGTTCAATAGTGGTTTCTTGAAAATCAAGACTAATTCATAGTAGCCCTCCTAAAGGGGTTTCTAGGGAATTGTTCATTGTATGGACCTCATCAAAAAAATATGAAGGCATTTTAGGATACTCATTTGGACCTTCTGGGACATATACAACTTATGGCTAGGTTCTTTTTTTTCGTGAGAAACAATACAAATACTGACTAGTACTTTAAGACACAAGCCTTAGTAAGCCACTTTTCTAAATCAACTATGTGAAATTTTTGTCCTAGAAGAAACCTAGTTGCCTTCGTTAGTCTTAGGAAAGTCATGACATGCCTGAAACTATAAATTTTTCAAATTGTAATAGCTCCCAATTCACCATGTGTTTCAGAATCTTGCCTCTACCTTGTCAAAATAGGTAAAGCATAAATTGGAAAGTCGTACTAGGCCTGCCTTAATCTCCAACAAAGCACCACCATCCTACTTTGCAACCACCAAAAACCTTTATAGTACCTAGAATACTTCCTATTCACAAAATCTATGATATTTTTATTAGTGGAACGTGCTTCAATTCATCAAGTTATCAGTCAAGTCCTCAAACCATTGTTACAATATATAGTCCACTGATATAACTAGGTCAGGTGTTGAATAAGTTATCCAACTACCATTACAATCATCATCCTTAATAAACTTTAACAATGTGAACAATATAAACTGAACCCACAACAAGATACTCATACACAATTAACACTATATATGTTAACTAGGAAAACCCTTGATCAGAGGGAAAGCCCCGATGAGGATGGTACCCACAAGATGATGTACTAATATAAATATTCCTTGTTAAAGGACAGACACTATTAGGATTCTATTACAAAATTTAATATATACGAGTCTCTATTAGGAGACTTTGAATCCCTATTAGGATATTCCAACCCTATTAGGAGTTGTGGAAGACAACTGGACCCATTGACCAAACGACTTCAAGGTTAAGACTAATGAACCTACTATCCAATTGATCTCTCTATTATTCCTTGTAGAACAATAGATATAAAATGTACCTCCTTCCTCTATCTCTATCCTATCAACTAGATGTCTATTACTTTATGAATATCTTCTAACTAGATCTCATACTACGCATCTAATGATCCCTTGGATCACTTACATGCACTCAGTAAGCATTCTGCTACTTCTTCCTTTGTGCACTAATATCTCACATCCCACTTGGTCCTCTAATCCAAGTTACCTCACAAACAAGGAAAACAACTTTCCTTTATAGCAAATCTTTATAATAAGTCCTGGAGTCAGCCTTAAGGCTTTCTCAATTAATTAAAATAACATAATTAATTAAATCACATTTACAATATTACTGTTGGCTCACAATCTATACAAAACTTCACTCATGTGACTCTAGGTCTTGGGCACTTGCTAACATCATCACCTCACCATCTTCTATCACTGGCTAACTGTGCATCACCTTATTATATCTTTGCTAAAAGATATAATGAAAACATAAAAAACTACTAAACAAATGCTTTATTTCTATGATCAACTTTGATTCAGACTGAGGCATCTTCACCATGTCATTAGGACAACCTAAGGAAAATGTCCACCACTGCACATCATCTAACTCTTCCTCATCTTTTGTGCATCTTAAGATTACTAACTACTATTCTTCTAGTCTTTATAGAATTAGTGCTATGTTGACATCAATGAAAAATACTGTCAAGAATGCAACATATCAATACTCTCCAATGCTTAGGATACTCTCCAAATGTAGTTTAATCAGCATTCATGGTAACAATCTCCCCCTTTGGCATTGATGGAAATATAGATGAAAAATATCTAAGTTCAAAGAATACCAAACTAAACTCTATTGCTACTATACTCTATTGCTACTCATCTTCTTTAGGATTGGCAATAGTTGTTCTCAATTAATAACTTACAATAGTTTTGGCTATATATCTCCCCCACAGAGATATCCTTCTGCACACTATCATTTATGTCTGTGCACTCACATTTCTGTCTATCACTCACATTTCCTTCTATGCATGATCATATCCTTCTGCACACTTGCATGAATCTTTTTAAATCTCCCTAAAGAGATAACTCTCCCCCATTGACATCTCAATAGACGCTTCTCTTAATCTCTCTCCTTCATATTTATGTTTTTTATGTACTCAATCTCTCTCCCATTGACATCAATGTCAAAGGTATCAATACAAGTATTAAATATCAATTGCTAATTACCAATTGTTATAATAGACTTCTTCAACCTCTTTAATTAGCTCAGGTGTCCAAGAACACTATTCAAATACCATATAGCAACCACCTTTATCCCTTAATGACTCAACATGTCTCATATACTCTCCCATGCAGGAAGCATTATCATTCAATCTAGACAAACAATAGTGCTCTATACCAATAGACTGATGCACTTATTGCATCATCTACCCTAAACTAGGTAGGGGCATAACCCCTAGCATAGCTCTTAGGCACTCAAAAATAACTTTAGGCAAAGGCTTTGTAATGATATCTGTAATCTAATCTTTAGTACTAACATAGTGTAATCTGGTTTCCTTGTTTGTTGCCTTTACTGTCAATACATGATACTTAATTGAAATATATTTAGTCGTAGAATGCAATACAAGATTCTTAGACATACTCACTATACTTGTGTTATCATAGTAAATGATAACAGGTTCTAAAAAATCAATCCCAATTTTCTTCAACATTTTCTTCATTCATATAACTTGATTACAATTATTCGTTACTATAACATACATAGCCTTAGCTTTACTCTGTGAAATGAAATCTTACTTCTTGCTCAACCAAGAAACTAGTCTTCCTCCAAGAAAGAATACTCCACCACTAACACTCTTTTTGCCATCCATATTGCCTGCCCAATTTTCATTAGTATATGCATACAAGGTAAAATCACTTGATCTATCACAACAAATTCCATACTCATACCCTTCAAATATTTGAATATCACTTTTACTGCTACAAAATGATACTTTTGAATCAACTTTGAATCTTGCTACAATCCCAACTACATTTTCTATATCTAGTCTAGTGTGAGTCAAATATTGAAATCCTCCAATCAAGATCTATATTTTTCTTCTCAACAATAGGTGTCTCATCTTTGTTGGATGACATGGCTAGTTATCATGGGTGTACCAACAAGTTTGTAACTTTCTAGACCAAACCTTTTCAACAAGTCTTTCAAATACTTGGCTTGTGAAATAAATATCCCATCTTTGCTCTATCCAATCTGCAATCCTAGGGAAAAAATATTTCTCCTATCATGCTCATTTCAAATTCATTTTTTTATCTCTTCAACAAACTTATCACTTTCTTTATCAATTCCTCCATCCACAAATATTACAATGATAAACAAACGATCATCAATTTTACTTAATTACATATTACCATCTATTGTACCTTTAATAAATCCAAGTTTAAACAAATACCTGTCCAACCTTGCATATTAGGTTGTAGGTGCTTGCTTTAGACCATATAATGCTTTCTTCAATTTCCATACAAAATCTTTATCTTTTGTTAGATGTAATCCATCAGGTTTCTCAATGTAGACTTGTTCATCAACTTGTCCATTCAATAAAGTTAACTCGACATCCATCTGATAAAACTTGAAATTGTTGCTTTTTACATAAGGAAAGGACATCCTTACTACTTTCAATCTTGCCACAAGTGCATATGTTTCCTCATAATCTATGCCTTATTGTTGTGAGTAGTCTTTGGAAGCAAATCTAGCCTTGCTTCTCACAACTTCTCCTTGTTCATTCATCTTATTTTTAAATACCCACTTCATTCCTATCACATTCTTGTCTTTAGGTCTAGGAGTTGATTCTGATGTCTCATTTTTTTATAATCTGATATAATTATTCTTTCATCTCTTGCATATAGTTATTAACATATTTGTAAATATAGATGGAGTAACTGAGAGAGGGGTGAATTAGTTGCTGCAAAAACAAATCCACAAATCCCTTAGATGTCTGATAAATCTATTTATTGCTATCCTTCTGTAAACATACATAAAATGTTGTAACTTGGTAATTGAAGTGTATGTTAACTTGAACAAATCTTAAGCATGCATGGAAATAACTTGCAACCATAAAAGAAATAGCATGAACACATAAGACATCAGATTTAACATGGAAACCCAATATGAGAAAAACCACCAATGTAATTAGATAGTAATTTTCACTCTTTTGAAGTAAGCCCTATTAGGAGCCAACCTTGTTAAAGGTTACAAGACACACTATTAGGTGTGACCTTGTTAGAGGATTTAATCACCCTATTAGAAGTGGCCTTATTATAGGTCTTTAGGAAAATTCAATAGAACTATCACCTTGTTAGAGGATTTAGAAAATGGCTATTAAACCAACTCTATTAAGATGATTTAGGAATCACTACTAAAATGATTAGAAAGTAACAATGAAATGATCTGAATGAGATGCAACTGAAATTGTTGATTACAAATCTCTATTTTGCTCCACTAGATCCTTCTTGATCAAACATATTGTTGCTGCTCCTCAAGTATATCTAACCATCCATCAAAGTTCACTTCACATTTAATCAATCCACTTGCATGCTCATTCATTCATTCATTTACTTTCACATTCACATTTAGAATTCTCAATTTGACCTTTCATATATACCATTCAGATTATCAAGTTAACTCATTCACAAGTTATAATCACCAAAAATCATTACCATAGTTAGCCAGAATTAATACTTAAAATAATTAAGCTTTAATTCAAAAATTAAGAAATTCCTTCATTGGGCGACCTTGCTCGGTAAACACTATTCCAAAAATGATTTCCTATGTTAACCATCAGAAGCTTCGTTAACAGAGCGAACCTTGCAAAATCCTTTGGTGATTGAGTGAACTCAGTAAAAACTAACTTTCCTTCACTAACCTTGAGAGCTCAGTTAACACTAACTTCTGTCACAAAATCCTTCAATGCTCGAGTGAACTCAATAGATACTGTCTTCATAAGGTAATGTCTAGGAATGCTTGGTAGACACTAAAAATCATCTTGTAGACTAACTGAGCTTAGTAGACACTGATGGATAACTGATATGACATTTGTGTAACATCAAACATAACACACAATTGGATAAATGTATCCAACAATCTCCCTCTTTGATATTGATGGAAACACAACATGTCATAGAATAATGAAATTTGAAAACAAGACTTTTTCTGATAGAAAGTTTCTCCCTCTTAGATTTTACACCTCAATCTTTACTTAACTATAGTAATCTCAGAAGGGTATGATAGAAAACTCTCTCTCTTTGACAACACATGCCAAAGATAACACATACAAAATAAGTTTCAATGTACCTTAAGTATTAATTCATATGCAATGTTCTCTTGACTATGTTGCATCAATTGATAGATCTTCAACTTCGTTCTTGTTGACGCATCACTAAAACTTTATTTCAGTGAGCTTCAGATAGGGGAATGACCCATAACTTACCTCTTAGATAAAAGAATGCATCCATCTTGGTGATGCATCATTAAAACTTTATTTTAGTGAGCTTCAGATAGGGGAATGATCCCTAACTTACCGCTTAGATACAACAATGCATCCTTAGGTAGTGGCATAGTGAATATTTCAGCAATTTGTTCTTTTGTATGGACATATTCTAATCTAATTCCTTTGTCCTGCACAAATTCTCTAACAAAAAGATTCTTTATAGAAATATGCTTTTTTTTGGAATGCATCACTAGATTCTTTGAAATGTTAATTGCACTTGTATTATCACAGAACATGACAATTGGTTCTTTGAATTCAACCTTCATGCCTTTCAAAAACTATTAAAACCAAATAGTATTAGAACAATTCATTGCTGCTGCAACATACTCTACTTCTGCTGTGGATTGGAATGTGCAATTTTTCCTTTTGCTTGTCCAAGATACCAATCTTTTGCCAAGAAAGAATGCTCCACCACTGGCACTCGTTCTGTCATCAATGTTTCCTATCCAATCAAAATTAGTAAACACTTTTAAATCTAGGTTTCCTTCATGTTTATACCACAAGCCATAATCTTCAGTTCCTTTAAAGTATCTCAAGGTCCCTTTAACTACCATCATATGATTTTATTTGGGTTTTTCTGAGAATCTTTCTACTATACCAACTGCTAAAGCAACATCAAGCCTTGTATGAACCACATATTGCAATTTTCTAATCATTGATCTATATAATGTCTAATCTACTTCTTTTGAATCATTATCTTTAGTAAGCTTCAATCCTGTACACATGGGAGTTCCAATTGATTTAGAATTCTCCATACCAAATTTCTTGAGTATCTTCTTGGTATGTTTTGACTGAGTGATATAGATACGATTCTTGTTGTGCTGAATCTAAAAACCAACAAAGAATTTAATCTGTTCAAACATAGACATTTCAAATTCTATGTCCATTTACTCTAAAAATTCTTTACATTGATCCTCATTCCCTATAAACAAATTATCATCCACAAAAATTCCTGCCAAAACAATTTTGTGGTCTAGTCCTTGCTTGATGTACAAACTACTATTATTAGTAGTTCTTTAGAATCCAATCCTAATAAGGTAGCTATGCAATCTTTTACACCAGGCTCTAGGAGAATTTTTCAAACCATACAGTGCTTTGTGTAACTTGTAGACCATGTCCTTCTTGTCTAGATCAATAAAGCCTTCAAGTTGCTCTATGTAGACTTCTTCATCAAGAATACAATTCAAAAATATAGATTCAACATCCATCTAGTATACCTTAAATCCTTTATGTGCTACATATGCAGGTAAGGTTCTGATGCCTTTCAATCTTGCAACAGGAGAAAAAGTCTCTCCATAATCTATCCCTTCTTCTTGAGAATATCCTTGACATACCAATCTAGCTTTGTTCCTTGATACTAGTCTATCTTCATTCAACTTATTCCTGAATACCCATTTAGTACAAATCACATTTTTATCTTTAGGCCTAGCTACAAGAGTTCAGGTTTTAATTTTGTCTATTTGTTCTATCTCTTCATTCATAGCCTCAATCCAAATTTTATTTTCTAATGCATCTTTGAAATTTCTAGGTTTAAAATTAGTAAGTAAACATGTACCTTTTAGCTTACTTCTTGTCATGGTACCTTCTAATTTGTCTCCAATAATCTAATCTAGTGCATGATGTCTCCTAACATATTTGGCTAATACAAGTTCCTTGCCTCTTGAATGAATTGCATTGTCATTCTCTTGGATTTCAACTTCAGGTTCTAGTTGCTCAGACTCGATAGGCATTGGCTCGGTAGCTTTAGACTGAGAGTCAGATCCTTGTGAATTGGTTTCAACTTCTTGCAACTTGGTAGGTATGTTGGGCTTGGTAGATGCAGTCCTTTTATTGACAGATGTGTCTAGCAAAGTATCAATGAGAACAAATCTCTTGTAATCTTCAAGTTTCTTTTATCTTTCTTCTTCTAGTTTTTCTACAAACTCATCGACTTTCACATGTACACTTTCTATGACTTTGTGAGTTGACAAATTCAAACATCTATATGCCTTACTTTTGTAAGAATATCCTAATAATATTTTTTCATCACCTTTAACATCAAATTTACCTTTCATACATTCTTTCAAAATGTAACATTTACTTCCAAATACTTTTACGTAACTTACATTAGGTTTATAGCCATATCATAACTCATAAGGTGTTTTGAATGAGTCCTTCAACCATACTTGTTTTAAGGTATGAATTGCAGTGCTAATAGCTTCCTTCTAGTATTTGATAGCAATGTTGTTTTCAATTATTAGAGTTGTTGTAAAATCCATGATAGATCTATTCCTTTTTCTGCTATTCTATTTTTCTCAGGAGTTCTAGGAGCTGATACCTATCTTTTGATTCCTCTTTCAATGTAAAATTTATTGAATTCATTGGAGATGAATTCACCACCTTTGTCTAATCAAAATAATTTTAATATTTTCTCTATTTCCTTTTCCACTCTTGTTAAATACCATTTGAAGTTCTCAAATGCTTCTGACTTCTCTCTTAAGTACATAATAATCATCATTCTAGAGTAGTTATCAACAAAAAGAATAAATAACTTTTCTCAAGTATAACTTTTTACTCCAATAGGTCCACATAAATCAGTATGCACAATATCCAATATATCTTTAGATTTATAGTTTTTACTTTTAAAGCTTGTCTTTCCCATCTTACCTATCTTACAATTCTTGCATAAACCAACATCAGGTTTCTTCAAATTAGGAACGCCTCTTACTTTCCTAAATTTTCTTATTTTCACCATGTTATCAAAATTTACATGAGACAACCTTCTATTCCATAACCAACTTTCTTCAAGTTGAGCAATAAAACATGAGCATTCACAAAGATTAAGATAAGTTACCTTTTGTTTGTTTACCTAATCCAATTAGCTTTCCTTTTTCATCCAGCAGTCTTTCTTTGCCATGCATGAATTCCACCTTGAATCCAATGTTAATTAGTTGTACTACACTCAAAAAATTGTGTTTTGGTCTGATGGGGACACAACCCAAGCACAAAATGGACACACCAAGAAAGGGAAAATTTTATTAACTATGAAGATATGCTAGTACATTTAGTGCATAGAAAACAGATTCCAAAACATGCCCTAAGGGCTTACAATAGCATAAATTTGGAGATAAATTCTTCTCCCAGTACCTCCTCTCAAACTCCACTCCTAACTGCCTTTTACAATGCCATAAATGTTCTTAAATAGACCCCAGAGGGTTAAGGATTAAGAATACATTCTAGAAAGTACTAGTTGGCATCTTTTGAGCAAATAGAAGGCTCTAGAAGTTGCATTAGAAGGTAGCACAAAATTAGAAGAATCCAGAAATGGTAACCAAACTTCTAGGAGGCATAACTTTTGAACCGTAGCTCCGATTGACGAACCGTTTACATTTTCAGAAAGCTCTCAAAGCACTCTATAGCTCGATGGAGGAGCTTTTCTCATCCCCCATTTTTTTTTGCCTTGTTTGAGGTCATTTAATGCCCCTAACCTAATTGTGAAGCATTCTTAGGAGGTCTCCAAAAACTGAAAAAATGTGATAACTTTCAAACTGTGGGGCCTTTTCACCTAATTCTTTTTTTGGAATGCTCTAAATTACAATGACAATCATCCAACCAATTTAGACCTTCTAGTTCACTAAAATGATGACTCAATTTCATACTCCTATTTTTTTGGCATTTACACGTATCCCAAGGTGATTAAAAACTCTAACCTAGAACACTAATAGTGGAACTGTGAGAGTTGGGACCTTTATTTGACCCAAATGGGTATCCATAAATGAAAACACATGAAACAAAAACTAAGTCTAAGTACATTTTTTTGAGTGACATAGGATTTCCCTTATACCTCTGGATGCTCCTGCATCATGGTCCTTCAACCAAATATGTATTATCACATACAAGTTCTTTGGTTAGTAAAATTTTGCCTCTTCCTTTTATATAAGAAGGTTAATTGTTTCTAAACCTTACACTGCCACCATCATAGTCTTCAAAGTCTTCAAACTTTATTTTTCTCACCATTCATATGATGTGAAAATCTAGTGTCAATGATCCATGTATCATTTTTGCTCACATGAGAGAAAAATGTCATCTCAACTTCTTCTTCATCATTATTAGATTGATCTTTTATAGCAATGTAAGCAATTCAATCTTCACTACTATCTGAATCCTTAGAATCTTTGGCTATAAAACATGTTTTCTTACCTTTGTCCTTGAATGATTTGTGTTTTTTGAAATCCTTCTTGCCATTGCACTTGTGACCTTTCTTCTCATCCTTGTTTTGCTTGTTTGGGCACCTAGTTGCAATGCGACCTATTTCTTTACATGAAAAATAGATTAAGGGAACTTTACCTTTGTGTTTTCCTTTGCCTCTAAAATATTTCCTTGCAAGCAATACTTCAACAACTTTAAGATCACTTTCTAAACTTTCTTCTTATTTGTCTTCACTTTCTATCTGAACATACTTTAGTTTCTTTCCTTTCTCCTTAAGTGAAAGCTTGGCCTCATATGTAGATTCAATATTCTTAGAAGCTAGAATATAATTGTCATAATTATCTAGCTCAAAGGGTATCAATCTTCCCACTATAGCATCCAAAGTTTTGATTTTTTTCACATCTACTTTCTTCAATAGCATATACTCTAATTGCATAAATAGGAAGTAATGTTCTGAGAACCTTACTTATAAAAATTTCTTCTTCAATTTTTCCTCCAGAAGCTCTAATTGCACTAACACTTTCTTTGATGCTTTCAACATATTTGGCAATATTTTCATCCTCTCTCATTCTTATCTGATCAAACTATCCTCTTAGGCTTTCTACTTTGGCTCTCCTCACATTGTCATCTCCTCCATAGATTTCCTTTAGCTTGATCAACATTTTATGAGCATTTTTGCAATCCTTGATCTTATCAAATTTTTCATAGCTTAGGGCAGATGCAATGCCTGTCATCATGGTTTTATGAGTCTTCTTCTCAGCAATTTCATTAATAGATATTGTGCTAGTAGGATCTACATATTCTTCATCAAGGTATTTCAATCTTGTATCACTAATGGAAGTTAGATGAAGTCTCATAAGTCCCTGCCATGCAAAAAAGTTATCTCTTTTAAGCCTTGGAATTTCTCGTTTGTAAGACATCCTAATCTTTACCGTAGGTCCTTGAAACCTTTCCTACAAGCACCAGAAGCTCTAATGGCAATTGTTGGAACTATAGATGGAGCAAGTGAGAGGGTGCTGAATTAGTTACCACAAGAACGAATCCAAAAATCCCTTAGATGTCTGATAATTCTATTTACTACTATCACTCAATAAACATACATACAATTTTATAACTTGATAAATGTAGTGTATGTTAACTTTAATAGATCTTAAACATCCATGGAAATAACTTCCAACCATAAAAGAAATAGCATGAACACATAAGACACTAGATTTTATGTGGAAACCCAATATGGGAAAAACTACCAATGTAACTAGCCACTAATTTTCACTCTTATGAAGTGAGCCCTATTAGGAACTAACCTTGTTAAAGGTTACAAAATGCACTATTAGGTATGACCCTATTAGAGGATTTAATCACCCTGTTAGGAGTGGCCTTGTTAGATGTCTTTGGAACAATTCAATAGAACTATTACCTTGTTAGAGGATTTACAAAATGGCTGTTAAAACAACTCTATTAAGAGATTTAGGAATCACTGCTATAATGATAAGAAAGTAATAGTGAAATGACCTGAATGAGATGCAACTAAAATTGCTAATTAAAAATCTTTGTTCTACTCCACTAGATCCTTCCTAATCAAATATATCTTTGTTTCTCCTCAAAGATATCTTACCATCCTTCAAAGTTCACGTCATACTTAATCAATGCACTTGCATGCTTGCTCATTCATTCATTCACTTTCACATTCACACTTACAATTCTCAAATTGACCTTTCATATATACCATTCAGATTATCAAGTTGGATCATTCAAAAGTAACAATAACCAATAATCATTACCACAGTTGGCTAGAATTAATAATTGAAACACTTAAGCTTTAATTCACAAATTAGCCAATTCCTTCATTGGTCAACCCTACTTGGTAAACACTATTCCATAAACAATTTCTTATGTTTGTTGGAAATAGTCCAGACTTGCTAAGTTACTAAGAGAGGAGGGGTGAATCAGTAACTTCAAAACTTTATATTAATTCAACATATAACCATGTAAAACAATCACAATAAATCCATCTATAATAATGTATGCATAAGAACCGAATGGTAAATCATTCATCACAAAAAGAACACAAAGTTTTGGCAACCTAAAAACCTTATAAATAGAAAGTAAAACTAGGGTGGGGATGATACCACAAAACTTCACTACTTAAACATAAAGTTGGCCTATTAAGGTTTACATTGATCACTTTTGGTGATCTGCTTTGTTAGGAGAACAAAGGACTTGTAGGTTTACCTTTTTAGAGGATTTACAAACATACAATGAAGTATGTACTTGGTTAAGAGATTGATACAAAGACTATTAAGTCTACCTTGTTAAAGGATTTAAAGCTAATTCACCTATTAGGATGAAGTATTAGGTCTACTTACAACTGATTGTTGATTAGATCCTTAAGCATTGATCACCTTATGTTATAGATATGACATTTCTTCTTCTATATTGACTTTGTTGCATTCTTTAAACTACTGCTGATACACATTGCATGCTTTACTTACAATTATTCATTCATTCTTACTACTACTATGATATCATACAATGGATCTCAGATATATACCTTTCAACTTTAAAAAACTACAAGGTCAGCTAAAACACAAGTGAACAACATATTACAAAGTTGGCCTAATATTAAAAAACTTGGGTTCACTAAACTGATTCAGTGACCTTTTTATACTCATCATCCACTACATTAGTCCATTTTAATCACATGATGTAGGTCTAAGCTTTGTGACCACTGGTGACTCGGTAGATACTAGATGTTGAGTTTACCTTGCTTCACTCGATAAACACTACTTCTTCCAATGCTTAGTTGACACTGAATTTAAATCACATAGTTTGACTAGTCAGTAGACACTGCAAAGCTCAATAGACACTATTGGTCTTCACATTACCTATATTAACTTAGTAGCCACTATTCTACATGGTGTAAATTGATGTAACTTGGTTAACACTTCAAAGCTTGGTTAACAGTAGAATGTTTAGTTAACACTGTGAAACTTCATTAACTCTTTGAAGATTGGTTAATGTTGGAAACTAATTGCTAAGATCGATAGCTTCACTGATATGGATAAGTGTTGTCACTAATGGAAATTATAACTTAATGCCAACAATCTCCCCATTTAGCATTACTGACAAAACACTTATAAGCCAAAATTTTATGTACACAATCTAACTTACTGAATTTGATTTTTCAATATTGATCTTTGTAGAGCTAACATATATATATAGACACACACACACACACACACACACACACACACACACACACACACACACACACACACACACACACACACACACACATATCTCTTTTGTGAAACATAATTTTTATACAAAGATACTTATGTACATAGCTATACACATATTCATGCTATCTCCATTATGTGTTATCTCCCCATTTCAGTTATACTGATATCTCTCCCCCTTTTTTATAGTAATGTCAAAGGGCTATATACACTATCTATATAGTTACACAAAAATGAGATAGGAAATCTTCATGTACCTTGAGAATGAGGGCTATTGTGTTGTCAAAATTCACTTGCAAAATTTGGTAGGTGGAGAGGGAAATCTGAACTTCTACTAATAAATGGATCATGTGATCAACCACTAAGAAGTTCTAATCTTGGACCAATGTTTTGCAATGTGCAATATGTTTCTACATTATGTCCATTATAGGCAAGACCATGTTCTGAATGTCAATCAAATTTGATCTTATTTTTGCCTCTTCTTTGAAGACTTTTTCCTACATGTCTGAGAGATATCTCACCTTCATGTGATGAAAGGAGCTAGAGGAAGGATCAAGCTACAACTTGTGTGCACTTGATTGCATGTCCATGTCAATCTTGTTTCGCTTCTTCTTCATTTCCTTAGTAAAACTAGAGACATCACAAAGTTTAGCAAAAAGTGATGTTGCACTAGTGAAAGAACTCTCAATGTTACCCAAAACTGTGGACAACTCAACTTGATTTATTACAATTTGCTAAGCAACGTGCTCCAACACCTTGTTATCAAATTTTCTTTTAGTATTCTCAATGAGTTTCTCTTGTCCTAAATAATCCTTCTTATATTTTTGAATTGCCTCTTCTAGTTGAATCAAAATGTGTTGAGTGGAATCCACTTCAGCAACTATAGCCTCACTGATTATATTCTTGGCACTTTCTATCATTCAATAGTCCTTATTCCTTTCTAATCTGAGCTGGTTTTGCCTAGCTTTCTTCTCTAAGAGTTGACTTGCTAATCTCATCTCCTCAATAGTAGTAGTGTCAAAGTCAATCTTAGGTATCTCAATTTTAGTGTCTAAGTCTATATCTTCTTCTATTTCTTTCCCAGTAATCAAAATTTTTAATGGTTTCTTGAGTTCTACTTTTGAGATTACAGTTTTGACCTTTAAAATTGACACAATAGTGGAGATAGAGGGGCTAGCAGTGAAAATTAGGAGTGGACTATTTGAAGAGATGCCAATAGGAGTATTAACAAAGTCCAAAACTAAAACACTTCCCAAAAATGGTGCAACACTTGGTGGAATACATACAAATGTATCTATAATAGATGAAATACCTAAATTAGAAGCTGATGCTGATAAAGCTAATATAACCAAAATTGAAGAACTAACTGGAATTGATGAAGTACACAAAATTGTAGAACTAACCATTACACTCAGTAATGAAGTAGGGGTAGAGGGAGCTAGCTCAATAGTTGAAGAAGTGAATATTAGCTTGGTTGATGAAGTGCTTGACACTTCCATTGTAGATACTTGGAGCTGAGAGGTGGTAGGTTAAGATTAAGCAATAGATGTTCTTGATGAGCTTACAATCTCACTTGTAGAAGCTGTCTCCATTGATGTAACAAAATTTGGTAGAGTGTGAGGAAGGGATGCAATTACTTCAGGTGCAATTGTTATTGGATCATCTTCATCCTTGTCTTCCTTTTCTACTTCTTCCTCCTTTTATTCTTCTTCCTTCTCTTCCATTAGAGCGTGCAATTCTCCTGTTGTAACTATGAATGAAGGAATATCATCTTCATCATCACTATCACTAACATCAACCTTAATTTTTACAGTTTCATGAGTTGGCTTCTTGAGATGGCATATAGCTTTCCAAATATTATTTGCACTCCTTATAAATGATTCAATGTTCTTCATTAATATTAGGCATGAGTTGAATTTTAGAAGCATTCTACCTTCATGTTCTTTCATAGCCTTCTTTACTTCTGCATCTATCAAATTTGGTACCAACTATCTTATTTGTTGTTCAAATATATCCTTGACATTTTGCACAATATTCTCCCATCTAAATTTGATCTTAGCAAGAATATTTGCATGAATTTGAGGAGCAATTTGATCAAGAGAGTTTTTCCAAATATCCATATTCTCCATAGCCAAGTCCTTAATCTCTTTCTACTCAACTGCAGTCTGAGTCTCATACTTTAGAGCCTTGAAGTTGTTGATGCCTACTCCAACCCTTAGTTGTTTCATCCTTTCTTCAAATGTGGGTGTAGGGTGGATAAATACTAGTTCACTCTCCTCCTTTCCTTTCCTTGACCTTCTCATGGAAATTGTAGTTGTAGGATTTTGAGGTTTGGTGATAAACACCTTACCTTTTTTCCTTATAGGTTCCTCTTCTTTTTGTAATTTTTCCTCTTCATCCTCACCCTTGCGCTTGGTAACCATTAAGGGACCTTCAACTGTCTTCAACTTGGCAACTCTACTCTTTCCTTGGCTAAGAGCTTGAGGAATCTTAATGCTAAGCTCTATCTTATTCTTTGCTTCTCCATATGTGCCAAAAACATGAATCATATGATTAGTTGCTCATTTACCAGGGCTTCAATGATATCTCTCACCTTATCAATGTATATTTCATAAGGCAATGGTTTTATGCATGCCACTCTCAGTATGACTTCCTGAATATACACTCTATCACAATCTACCATGAAGCATATATCATCCTTGTAGTCTTCTACAAGCTTGCGTGGGATTTTGAACCTATTATTTATCTTCTCCTTAAACACCTCAAAATAGTTATCCATCACCCTTTAAAAGTTTTCACCCATTTTTGCAATGAATTTATTTATCTGATATAGAACAGGGGTGTCTTTCCTCCGCACAATAGTGCCTTTAGATGGAAAGAATTTTTGAACATAGAAAAATAGACAAGTAAGTAGAGAATTAAACTTGAAGGGATTATTCTTGAATGTTTTTGTTCAACTATTTTAGTTTCACATTTAAAAGATCATATTCAAGGTTTTTCTTTAGAACCTTGTATGCAAGGTCGACTGCCTCACAAGGAACACTATTCAATCGACCTGAGCTATAGATATTTTGAGCAATAATTTGGATGCCAAATCTAACCTCTACATCAGTAACATTTCTTATTTTCAAAATTTTACCATCCCACTTGGCTAGGGTTTTCTTTTGTAGTTCATCTCGACCTAGGGTTTTGGTAGTCTTTTCTTTGCTTAACATTGGGAGACCTGTCACCTTATGTATCATCTTCTTTGTGATCAAAATGGATTGCTCCAACCATAATTGCCCATTGTGAAATTGACTTAGTATATATCTTATCCATTTCACTTGGAATTTTTGTGACAAGTGAGGAATGTGTGTTAACCCTTTTTCTTCCAAATGCTTATTCTTGGGGTTCAATACTCCATCCACACACATTTCAGCTAGGGAATTATCCATTTCTAATGTGCCTAATTCTTGAAAATTACACTTAAAATGAGTTCTTATGTCATTAATTAGAAGTACCTTAGGTAAGATTTGAGATTGAGCACCGTAAGGATCAAGTAATTCTGCAATGGTTAGAATGAGCTTGAAGTTTGGTACTTTCCATTCAACACCCTTCACTAGCATTTCATAACCCTTCTTTTGTTTTTTGTTGCTTCCACTGGTAGATGCCATTGTTGCTCAGTAGGTGAATGAATTCTATGAATATCTCAATGCTAAATCACTTGAAAACACTATGATGCTTTTCTAAATTGTTCTACTCAATGATTGTTGTGATCATGGTGAGAAATGAAGTCGATTTTGCCCCTTTTAAAAAAAAATTTTCATAAATGCTCAGTGCCATAATGACATAGTGTGTGATAGACTATCATCCACTAACCTAACTCAATAAGAATATCAACTTAACAAATAGACCAAATTTCTACTACTCTCAACCTTGTTCGGTAAGGTCTTCAACCACCCTTGCTCGGTGGACTCTGATGCAACTTGGTGAAAGATGAACTTTCTATGATCTTTGGGTGTCTGCTATACTGATTCGATCATTTGCATTCTTCACATTTTTTGGAATTACTTATGATTTTCTTGGCAAGTATAGCTCCACCTGATTCTTAGAATCTTAGTTTTAGAGGATGGAGTCACCCACTTCTTGAGTGACTTCACTTCCATGATTTGAGCTTGTTTCCTTAGTAGTTTTAGGAATCCATTGCTACTTCATTTTTTTTTCTAATGTTGTCAACCTTAGCTTTCTTTTCATCCTCAAATTTTCCTATGTTCATACAATTTTTAGCTATATGATCAAGTTTAGTGCATGTGTAACACCTTACAGTGGTATCCTTCTTTCTTAGGTGATGCCTTGAACAATTTATGCCAGTGTGTCCATAATATCCACAATAATGACATTTGCACTAGGTATTGTAGTCCCATCCAAATATTGCCTTTACAAATTGTTAAACTGGATTGAATGATTTAGGTCTACATTCTAATGCCTTATGACCTTGTTTCTTGCATTTGTGACATTTATCTTCAAATTTTGGTTTGTCCTTGCATTTATATTTTTTGTGACCATGTTGATTGCAGTTGTAGCACTTTCCATTGAATTTTTCTTTTCCATTGCTTCAACATTTGTTTGATGTGTGACTTGTCTTTCTACAATGATTTCATGTAGGTTTTTTATTCCTTTTTTTTACCTTGTTTGGAAGATTCACCTTCTTATTCATTGTATCCAAGTCCTGCTTTACCTTTTTGCCTTTGAAGATTTTTCTCATTTTGCTAATTCAATTGATTCATGTCTGCTTGAGATTTCATCATTCTCTCATTAATTTTTTGTTCAACATTTGATTCTTCAATATTTCATTAATTTTCTTTTTAGATCTCAGTTCTCTCATTATTCTTTCATTGATTTCTCTTTCAAAATTTAGATCATTCCTTATTCTTCCATTTTGTGCTTTAAGAATCCTGATTTCTTCATTCTGATTAGATTGATTTTGTTCTTCATTTCTTCTTGCCTCTAGGTCTTCTTTTTCCTTATTCCTTTGTCCAAAAATCTCACATAGCCTAATTGACTAGATTTCTTGTTCTCTTTTGGGTTTCCTTACTTCCTCTTGCAGAGATCCATTCTTTTCTAGGAGTTCTTTGATTGCATTGTATTCTTCATCTAGTCTACTTGAAGCGAAAAATTCTTTAATCATTTTCTTCAACATACTTGAGGTTATTCATCTAATTTACAGGTTCCTTTCTTCTTTTTAGGGATTGGGAAAGATGTTCCTTTTCTTCCTTGAGTTGAACTATGGCCATTTCTAGATCTATCTTTTCATTTTCTATTGCTTTGTCAAGTCTAAATATTTCCATTTGTCCTTAGATCTTTGATCAAGCTATTAAACTTTACCCTAAGAACCAAAAATCTCTAATACCAATTGTTGGAAATAGTCAAGACTTGCTAAGTTATTGGGAGGGGAAGGGTGAATAGGTAACTTTAAAACTTTATATTAATTCAACATGTAACTATGTAATAAAATCACCATAAATCCATCTATAATAATGTATGCATAAGTGTTAAAAGATAAATCATTCATCACACAAACAACACAAAGTTTTGGTGGCTCCCAAACCTTCCAATAGAAAGTAAAATTAGGGTTGGGATGATATCCACAAAACTTCACTACTATAGCATAAAGTTGGCATGTTAAGGCTTGCATTGATCACTTCTAGTGATCTGCTCTATTAGGAGCACAAAGGACTACTAGATCCACCTTGTCAGAGGATTTACAAATATACAATGAAGTATGCACTCAATTAAGAGATCTATACAAAGACTTTTAAGTCTACCATGTTAAAGGATTTAGAACTAATTCACCTGTTAGGATGAAGTAGTGGATCTACTTACAACTAATTATTGATTAGATCCTTAAGCACTAATCACTTGATGTGATAGATATGATTTTTTTTCTCTTGTATTGAGGTTGTTGCATTCCTTAAACTGTTGTTGATACACTTCGCATGCTTTACTTACAATTTTTCTTTCATTCCTACTACTACTATGATATCTTATAATGCATCTCATACATATACCTTTCCACTTTACAAAATTGCAAGGTCAGCTAAAATACAAGTAAATGACATATTACAAAGTCAGCCCAATACTAAAAAAGTCAAGTTCATTGAATTGACTTAGTGACCTTCTAATACTTAGTATCCACTACATTACTTAGCATCATCATGCATTTAATATAAGTGGAGGCTCTATCCACACTAATCAAATGAAATAGTTCTGAACTCAATGACCATTGGTGACTCGACAGATGTAGTGTCACTCGATATATACTAGATGCTGAGTTTATCTTGCTTCACTTGGTAAACACTACTTCTTCCAATGCTCAGTTGACATTTAATTTCCATCATATAGTCTGACTTCTCAGTAGACACTGTGAAGCTTGGTAGACACTACTAGTCTTCACATTACCTATATTCACTGGATAGCATATGTTCTACAGGGTTTATAACTTGGTTAACACTAGAATGGTTAGTTAACACTACGAAACTTGGTTGACTCTTCAAAGCTTGGTTAATGCTGGAAACTAATTGCTAAGCTCAGTAGCTTCACTAATATGGATAAGTTTTGTCACTAATGGTAGTTATAACTTAATGCCAAAAATCTCCCCCTTTGGCATTAGTATCAAAACACTTATAAGCCAAAATTTTATTTAAAGGATTTAGAACTAATTAATCTATTAGGATGAAGCAATGGATCTACTTACAACTAATTACTGATTATATCCTTAAGCATTGATCACCTTATGTGATAGATATGACTTTTTTGCTCCTATTATGACCTTGTTGCATTCCTTAAACTGTTGTTCATACACATCGAATGCTTTACTTACAATTCTTCATTCATTCTTACTACTACTATGATATCTTACAATGCATCTCATATATATACCTTTCCACTTTACAAAATTGCAAGGTGGGCCAAAACAAAAGTGAACAACATATTACAAATTCAACCCAATAGTAAAAACCTTGGGTTCACTGAACTAACTCAGTGACCCTTTGATACTCGATGTCCACTGCATTACTCCGCATCTTCATGCACCCAGCAAAAGTGAAGGCTCGATTCATACTAATCACATGATGTAGTTCTAAACTCAGTGACCATTGGTGACTCAATAGATGTAGTGTCACTCGATAGATACTAGATGCTGAGTTTACCTTGCTTCACTCAATAAACACTACTTCTTCCAACACTCAGTTGGCACTAAATTTCTATCACATAGTTTGACTACTTAGTAGACACTGTAAAGCTTGCTAGACACTACTGATCTTCATAATGCCTGTATTCACTCAATAGCTAGTATTTTGCATGGTGTAAACTATTGTAACTTGGTTAACACTTTGAATCTTGGTTAAAAGTAGAATGCTCGATTAACACTGTGAAACTTTGTTAACTCTTCAAAGCTTGGTTAATGTTGGAAACTAATTGCCGAGCTCAGTAGCTTCACTAATATGGATAAGTGTTGTCACTAATGGAAATTATAACTTAATGCCAACAATGTTAACCATCAGAAGCTTGGTTAACATTATGAAACCTACAAAGTCCTCTGGTGATCGAGTGAACTCAGTAAACACTAACTTTGCTTTACTAACCTTAAGAAGTTGGTTAACACTAACTTCCACCACAAAATCCTTTGATGCCCAAGTGAACTTGATAGACATTGTCTTTGTAAGGTAATGTCCAGGAATGCTTAGTAGACACTAAAAATCATCTTGTAGACAATTGAGCTTGGTAGATGCTAGCACATAAATGATATGACATTTATGTAACATCAAAGACAACATACAATTGGATAAACATAGCCAATAATCCTTACATGACTCTTCTGTGCTCTTAATTTCCACTTAAGAAATTAGACATAATTCCTCATTCACTTTGTTCCTTGTCATTACACCTTTATCCTTTTTCCTAATTATCTACTCTAGAGGGTGATTCTTTGTCATGTTTTTGCTGGAGGTAGGAGTTGATATCTCAAATCTTATCTCTTCTTTAGGATCACATATTTGTTCTTCTCTATGCTCAATAGATACATCATTTTGCAAGTCATTGTTAGTTTCAAAAATAACTTTAGTATTCTATCTAACAATTCTAGAATTATCCTCTTATTCATTAGAATTATAATCTATCATCTTCTCTGTAGTACCAAAATTTTCATCAATCCTTACATTTGCACACTCAACTATTGTCTTAGTTCTATAGTTGAAACATCTATATGCTTTACTTTTCGTAACCAAGAAACATAACTTGACCTCTTGTGGGATCAAACTTACCAATATCATCATCTTTCTTTATGTAATACTTACTTCCAAATATTCTAAAATATGTGACTGATGTTGAATGACCAAACCATAACTCATAGGCTGTCTTGCTCATTCCTTTTTTGATCTGTACCCTATTTACAGTATATACTACAATGTTAATTGCTTCACTCCAAAATATCTTTGAGACATCATTCTCAAATAACATAGCTCTTACTACTTCTGCTACCAATTTGTTCATTCTTTCAGCAATCCCATTTTTCTTAGTTGTTCTTGGTGAAGATAATTGTCTTTTGATTCCATTTTTGTCATTGAACAAGCTAAACTCTCTAGATGTGAACTCTACTCCTCTATCTAAATGCAAACTATTAATATTGGCACCATATTCATTTTCAACTCTATTCTTAAATATCCTAAATTTCCCAAAAGATTCTGAGTTCTCTTTAATAAATGCTACCTAAATCATTCTAGTGAAATCATCAACAAAAATCATAAAGTACCTTTCTCCATAGAACCATTTTGTTCTTGTAGGACCACTGAAATTGGTGTGAGCAATATCCAATTTCTCTATAGTAGAGAACTTCTTGCTAGGAAAATAAATTGTCCTCTTCTTAGCCAAAACACATTTCATGCAAACAACATTAGTAGGCATAATGATATTAGGAAAATCTCTCACCACAAATGTATTGCTAACCTTTACAATATTATCAAAATTTATATGACAAAATCTTATGTGTCATAACCAATTGTTACAACTTTTGCACCCAAACATGTCACTTCAATAGGAATCAACTAAAATACATTACCACTCGATTAGGTTCCACTACCAATCAACTTACCATCTTTGTCTTTGATAATGCAAGTCTTTTCTGTGAACTGCAATAGATATCCCTTGTCTACCAATTAACCAACACTAAAAAAATTATGTTTCAAGCCATCAACAAAATAAACATCATCAGTGTTAGTTTTACCATCAAGAGTAATAGTCCCAATCCCTATAATACGATAGGTTGCATTGTTGCCAATTCTAAAATTACCTCCATCATGATTTCTTAATTTAACAGACTTATTGATATCACTAGTCATGTGATATGAACATTGACTATCAATTATCTAATTTGATTTCTTCTCAACTTGGGTAACTAGAGCTCTTTCCTCTCTAATATCTCTATCAATATCATCTTCTTTGATAGCCACAAATCCTAATTCATTATCACTTTCAAGTCAACACCTAGATTCTTCATCTTCATTAGTATACAAAAAATCTTTATCTCTTCTAGGTTTGAACTTTACTTTATACTATTTATCTCTTTTAGGAAACTTAGATGCATAATGACCAAACTCATTACAATTCCAACATTTAAATATTTTCTTATCATATTTTTCTCTTGTCACAAGAAGGGCTATGCCTTCTTCAATCTTTTTGTCCTCATCAAATCTATTGCCACTAGAAAAATCTCTTCTAGTGCTTTCACTCCTTGATAGATTAGGTTGGATTTTTAGAGCACTAAAACCTATCTCAACTCTTGCTATATCTCTAGACTATCTCAATTCTTCTTCTATAAATTCCAAACTTCGAAGGAATATTTCTTTTGTGAAATTTTTGGTGTAGGGCATAACTAATTGAATCATCTGGGTTGTCTACATGAATGGTGGTGTTAAACTTTTCAAGATTTTCCATATGACCTAATCATCTTGTCTAGCTGAACTAAGAGACTGAATACCTACAATAACTTATGATATTCTAGCAACATAACTTCCTATGGATTCATCTTCCATCATCTTAGCATCTTCAAATGCAGAAATCTACTTTTTCAATCGCATTCTTTTTGCATGATTAACACCTTCAAAAGTAACTTCTAAAGCTTTCAAAATTTTATGGGAAGTTTGAAATGGGTTTACTTAATTGTATTCATTCTCTAGAAGAGTTGATAGTAGGGCTTCTCTAGCTCTAATGTTACACATGAATAGATCTCTTTCTTCTTCATTACATTCCTCAAGCTTGTCTTCATATAGAGTTGTCTTCTCACTCTTTGTCAAGATCTTATAACCCAGACCCATGCAAAAAAAATGAGTCTTCATCTTTTCTTTCCAACTACCATAGTTGGCCCCATTAGATCTTGGACTATCCTTCCAAAAAATATTCACCATTAATCTCCAAAATCTATTAGGGCTTATCTTTATGGACCTAATTCTCTAATACCAATTGTTAGAATATATAGTCCACTTATATAACTAAGGGGTGGGTCTAGGTTATAAGGTCTTGACAAAGAGTGAGAAGAAAACTCTGGATGAAGATGAGCTTGAGGAATGCAATGAAGAAGGAAGAGATCTATTCATGTATAACATTAGAGCCAAAGAAGCCCTACTATTAAACCACAACAAGATACTCATACAAAATTAACACCAGATATGTTAACTAGGGAAACTCTTGATCAGAGGAAAAACTCTAGTGGGGATGGTGCCCACAAGATTGTGTACTATAAATATTCCTTGTTAAGGGATATACCCTATTAGTAGTCTATTACAATATTTAATACATAGAGTCACTGTTAGGAGATTCCCACCCTATTAGGATTTCTGCCAACCTTATTAGGAGTTACAAAAGATAGTTGGACCCACTACCCAAATAGATTAAATGTTAAGACCAATGAACTCACTATCTAAATGATCTCTATATTATTCCTTATAGGATAATAGATATGAAATGTACTTTCTTCCTCTATCTTTGTCCTATCAACTGGACCTCTTCTACTTTAGATCTTGTAACTAGATCTCATACTATGCATCTAATGATCCCTTGGATCTCTTCCACACATTTAATAAGCATTTTTCTCCTCCTCACTCTATGCGCTAAAACTTCATATCCCACTTGGTCATCTAATCCAAGTTGACTCGCCAAGAAGGAAAAAAACTTTTCCTTATACCAAATCTTCATAATAATTCCTTGACTTGGCCTTAAGGTTTTCCCAATTAATTAAAATAAGATAATTAATTAAATCACAATTACAATAGCACTGTCGGCTCATAGTCTATACAAAACTTCACATGTGCAAATGTAGGTCTTGTGCACTTGCTGATGTCATCACCTGATTGTCTTTTATCACTTGCTAACTATGCATCACCTCATTATATCTTTGTTAAAAGATAATTTTCAAACATTAGAAATTGCCAAACAGATGCTCTATTTTTGCATTTCTCTTAGTAAATCAACTATAACTTCCTTAAAGCTTCAATTCAGATGTGGCCCTCTTAACTATTTCATCAAGAAAACATTGAGAACATGTCCTCCACTACGCATCATCTTACTCTTCATCATCTTTTGCACATCATGAGATTATAGACTGCTATTCTTCTTGTCTTTATATAATTACTACTATGTTGACATCAATGAAAAATAAAGTCATTAATGCAACATATCAATACTCTCCAATGCTTAGGATACTTCCCCAATGTAGTACCATCATAATTCATGCTAAAAACCTTATGTTTTTTTGTCAAAAAAAAATATTACTGCATCAGATCTTGATTGAACTAAGTCAAAATAGTTGAAAAAAAGAGAGGATTCAAATCAACATTGAACCAAATTGGTCTCATACAAGTTATTTTTCATACATGGTTATACAAGGTTTTATAACCATAGATTACTAGGATTTAATGCTGAAAAATACAATATTTTATATGTCAAGTGGGAAAATATCAAAAATAATTTTCTTCCACCACACAAGGAATTTAAAAAATGTTTCCCATTCAAACTAATGGTTCAAACCACTTTTAAATATATGATTGTTCAACTTCCAAATCAAACCCAAAACATGCAATTTTTTGCAGTACAACCTATCCAATATTTTAACATAGATAACAAAACTAAACAACTAAACCTTGTATGGCTTAAACACACTAAACATGTTCATAATGTACCTTATTATATCAAAACATATGATGAAACACACAAAATACAAGATTAGATCTGTAATTGTAATTTTTTTACCAAATTTGTCATGGTGTGTGAACACTATAGTCTTAGGAAGAAAAGAATCTCAAGTTCCACTAATCTGTCATGATTTTTAATATCATCTTTTTACATACATTAATTTTTAACAAGTATTCTTTTTCACTTCATAAGATATATTCATTATAGACCTTGTGCCTTGTTCTCTTTTCTAGGTTAGAGTCTAAAATTATTTCAAGCTTCAATGGTTTAGTGGGCAATAGATCTTTGAGTTGTTCTTAATCAATAAAATCTACACCTATAGATTTACCTACATCCACAAACCCATTGAAAGAGTATAGATTAGAAACATTAAAGAAAGGATATATAGATATTCTATGAGGGAGTTATATGTTGAATATTGGCTCCAAATTTATGTACCACTTTGAACGGAAAAATTTTCTTCTATGTATACTTTCACTTTGGAAACCTTTGCTTATTTAAATGTAAACTTTCCAACTCTTTGACCTTTGATTTTACTTCCTATATTTCCAATTCAACAAGCTTCTTATACTTATATATGCCTATCTATAGCTCATCTCTAACATGTTGATGTATGTCTTGCATGACTTCTACACATGCTTTCCCTTTGAAACTACTTTTATCCAATCCACTCAAATCCCTAAACTCAAATACACATATTGGTTTTAAACCATACACCACATTAAAAGTATACTTCCTTCTAGTTATATTATATGAATCATTGTAGGCCCATACCCCCAAAAATGACCAATCTATTAGAATTATGATCATTACACATAGAATCAATCTCAAAATGATAAAGGAATATATATGGTTCACGTTTACCCATATATTAAGTTTATAGTGCTTAACAAATTTCAAAGCATAAAATGATGCTTTTAATGACATGAATTATTTTAAAAACTATATTCATCATTCAAGGAAAGGAACCTCCTTGATATTATAAAAAATCATGGCATTTGAGTGTTTAATGGGTGATTATTTTAATAGTTCACCCTTTTAATCATAATTTTCTTCAGCACTAAGTTGATGAAAACAAAGTGCCCAAACATACTAAAGTCATGTGAATGATTTAGTGGAAAGAGCTTCATAAGGTGTAGGATTGAGGTTTGAATCTCTCATATTTCATTTTGTGGCCCACCAAAGTCATGCATATTTTATGTGCAAAATAAATAAGTACCATTATTGACCATGAAATTTCTTTAGAAACCTCTTAGGAGATTCTTAAGATATCTAGGTGTGTGCATAGAGTTGTGGTACAAAAAAGATCCCACATTTTATGTTTTCTTATCTAAGACATAATGGGATCAAACTATAGTTTGAGTGGGATGAGCCTTATATCATGAAATTGAAAAGGCACCACAATCACACTACATAGTGTGATTGCACTATAGTATGATCACACCATTGAAAAATTGCTTCATTTCGCTCAATCTATTGCTTGGTTCCATCCTTATTAGCTAAATATTGCAAATGTAATATTGTAAGTGATTTTAAACACCAAATTGAATCATAAATATGTCCACATCCTCAAAAACCACATATAGGTGGAAGCAATATGAAACTTAACTCTTTTTGTGATATATTTTGTGTTATTTCAATGTTTTTATTATCAATTTTAATTTGGGATTCTTTAGTTTTTTCAAATAGTATTATTTAATTGTTATGTAATGTAGAAAATACACCAGCTAATCCTTCTATAAACAATCCACCAAAAAATCCATCTCAAATTCCATAAAATCAACAAAATTCACCTCCAAACCCTATACAAAATCAACCTAAAAACCCTCAAAATGAATAACAACAACTTCCATGACCTCCACCAATAAAAATACCTCCTCTAGGGACCCAAGGAAATTTATTGAATGAAATTGAAAGAGGGAAAACTAAGTTAGAATTTTTTTTAAAGATGCTAGATAACTCACTTGAAAATAATATTGTTGTAGTACAATTGGCACAATCTATTGAGATAATTGTGAGTCAAGTAGCATCTATTAGTGGTTAGTTGAATCTATGACATAGAAGAAGAAGAAAAATATATTATGTTATTAAATTTTCCTATGAAGATTTTAAAAATAAGATGATTATAAAACATGACATATGTGCTTCATTTACAAAGCCATGAGAATAACACACCTTGAGAATTATAGCTAAGAGGTTCCCCATCCATTAGTGCATAAATGAAGATATTCAAAAGACCTTTTGGTATAGATGGTGGATAGTGTTTCATTTACCCCCTTGTAACAATCATGAGGTTTCAAAGTATTTCTTAATTAAATTATATTGTGAGTATATTCTTGGGTAGATCACCAATCAATTCGATATTCTTCCTTCTTAAGGTAGAGGTGGGGGATCATCATTTGATAGGTCTAGACACTTTGTGACTATAATGTTGTTAAGGCACCTATTGGCAAGGCACACTTGGAGTATGATATTATTCCTTTTATTGTGAAGGAACATGTAGAGGCTAACACACTAGGTACTATTAGAGCTTTTACTCATTGTCTCATTTAGTGTGTCACTCCTTTAATTGCGAGTCTAACTTGTCTATATACTAGAGTTTATGTATGGATGTCATGTATAGATCTATGCATATTTGGTACTTATGGTAGAGAAGATGATGATAATGGGATGATGAAAGATGACTTACATGCCATATTTAGCATTAAAACATGGATAAATAATAATAATTATGTTTTGAACTATTTTGATCACATCAATAATATGTACATGGCTAACTAATAAACTAGTATGTATCCACATTATTTGAAATTCAAGGCCAAAGTGTTGCTAGCACTATTATTGATACCGTAGCCTCATTTTATGCCACATTGAAGACTTCATATGTATGTATGAATGTATTGATTTATATTAATATATCTATTTATATTGTAATTATATGAGTGTCATTGACTCAAAATTTGTATCCATGTACATTAGTCCTCTAGTGGACCATCAATTTTTGCATTGAACTCTAAGTGTCAACATGATACCAATCGAGTAGAGGTATTTTTTTGGCATGTAAATTTGATTCAATTAAACATGTTTATTTAAGAAATAAATTATTTTTCATATAACATGATCATATGCAGATTCAGAGTGGTCATGATGATTTTTATTTGAGATTACCTAGATTTCAAATGACTTAATTTTCCCTAGAGGTATATACATGTAATAATACATTTGAATTTTTATCTCTATAGTACATTATCTTTGATAAGAATGTGTTGAATGTAATGTATAATTGATTTACATACATGTGCAATAGGTGAATGTTGCAGCTTTGGCAATGACACAACACAATGAAGGACACAGTGCTACATTTGTAGAGGTATCCAAAAAATTTAATTGATAATGTGCTACAATAAAATATGTATTCTTCCTAAGTTCGTCTAATTCTTGTCTTGTATTTTTTCAGCCATTGACATCACAAGTTTCTCCACATAATTGTTAGTTCCAAGACACTGATTGGGGTATGGAAGAGTTTGTATAATTTTATTTTCTATTTATAACTTGGTTAATGTTTAAATTAGAACTGATACTCATAAGTATGATCGAGTGATAATTTTGATCATTATTGTTGGGTCTTATCACTCTTGATCACCCATGTGCCCCTAAGGTGGATGTAGAGAGGGATTATCATCTAGTGGTAAGTAACTATTTCATTTTATGTGTACATATATTTCATTTTAGATGGGCAATAATTATTGATTTACATATAGTTTTGATTGTAATGGGTCAAGTTACAAAAGAGTCCAAACCGATGGACTAGTAAACATATTAGGAAGACCCCCTCATCCTCAACGTCTCCCTCACCCCAATGATCAAAGATAGCTTGGGACTTATTTTCTTCCCCTAGAAGGAAGGAGTAGATATTTAGGGATGTATATTTTATGCCTATAAGACATTATTGGATATATATTTTGTATATTTATTTTTATCTATGTAAATTTTGACATATATTGGACATACATAAAACTTGATGCATATTTGATCTCCTTTTCTAATATTATGTTTGATGTGTGACATGTATTTGACATATTTCATGTATGACATTATCAGACATACATTTGATGTTTCATATTAATGATGTATGACATTATTAGACAATATTGGATATTATTGGTATGCATTTACCAGTATTATTGACCTTCAAAATATGGACAATTGGATGAATTGGCATGTGCCTTAGATGTTGTTCAAAATCATGTTAAGATTTTACCTTATAGAAATGACTAAGAGTCTTTTTTGTCACATTGAATTTGATGCTTGTGTTGGAATTAACAAGTGGGAAGATTTTTTTTTTTTGGGGTGGGGGGGGGGGGGGGGGGGGGGGGCGGGGGGGGTTGAATCAAAAGTAACTAACTTTAACCCTTTTCAAATCCTTTTAATTGAAACCATTCACAGACATCTAATTCATCTAATAAACATGAGAGTAGGGATATGCATGAAAATAGACAACAAACAAATTTGGTAACTTAGAAACCCTCCAAAAATGAGAAGGTAAAACTAGGGTGGGGATAACACCCAAAAAAATCACTGCAACAATGTGTAACTATTCATGATTACAATGTTTGACCACTTCTAATGGTCTACCCTGTGAAAGCCCTATCCTATTAAAGACTATACACCCTATTAAAAGTGACCTCATTAAAGGATTTCACTACCCTACTAAAAGTAGGCTTGGTTAAAGGACTTTAGTACATTCACTTGGAATGCCACCTTGCTAAAGGATTTACAAATGGTTTCTAGGCCAACCTAAGTCTATAGGATTTCCATTATCTAATGCAATTTTTAGAAAGTATTAGAAAGTCTTTGACCTTATAGCTTTGCAATATTCAATTACTAATTCCATATTGTTATTTTTCTCTAATTGGCCTAATCTTTCCTTGATATGATGCGTCACTCTGCGATATTCTAATAGTCTATTTTTTAATAACTAAATGCTGCAATGTTTCTATGTTCTTCTAAGTCTTTTCAAAATTCCTTCTAAATTTTGCTATATTTTACCCATATACTCCATTCATCCTCTCATACAATGGGGTTTCATCCTCCTTTTAAGGATTTCAAGGAATTAGGATTAGATGTGAATCTACGATCGATATTTATTCTTTATTTCCCACTTAATTCATGCCCTTTTCCTATTGGTTGCATGACTTCTCCATTTTTATTATTGGTTGACAGTTGATTACATAGGTAATGTAAAATATTCATTCTTATCTTCATGATCCTTCAAGATTCATCCTATGTCAGCTCTAAAAATGGTTTACATCTAGGTTTGTAAATGCCCAAACTCATGCTAATTCTATGTTAATCTGCTCATGTACTATTTGTTGCTACTCAACACATATAGGAAAATTGTCTCACTCGGCTCTTATAGTAACTCAATTTCACTCAGCATCCATAGTGACTCAACATCTATACTTTTCTTAGTACTTGAACCTCGCTCAACACCTAAAGATTGCTTAGCACCTAAAGTTGACTCAGTACCTATTGAATTTACTGACTCGACACACACTATAGCTCAACTTTTGATTTATACTTGACATCATCTTGAGAATTTAGTTAAGTGTGTTGACACTCAAATTTCAAAACCAATCTTTGACTAAAAATCTCACCGTTTGACATGAGTGGCAAAAACACTTAATTGACCATTATGCATCTGATCTCTATGTGTATACTATATATTCTATTTGGCATATATACAAGACTTCAAAAAATTATTCAAAATTTTGTAAAATCTTGTGAATCCCTCCGAGCTAATGTGCCATTTAATTCCTATAACCAAAACCCTTATGCTGAATTTGTTTCATTCTGATGTATCTTATACTCTTTGCCTATGTTTCTGTATTTATGTACCCTATTTCTACTTCTTGTACTCTGCATCTATATTATGTTTCTTCTTCCTATACTTTGTATCTATATTATCTTCCATTCTTATTTTCAACTCTGCCAAAAAATTATATCTCCCTCTTAATTATTTCTCCCCCTTAACTATATCTCCCCCTTTTTGACACTTATGTCAAAGGATTCTAAGGATTAAGACCATATTTTTCCAAAAAAAAATTATTTACCTCCATAATCATCTTGAGAGATGCATCCCAATTGTCTAAAGCTATCTCCAATGACTTGTGTTGGATGGTTGTCTCTGCTGCAAGATATGCAAGACCTTCCAAAGTAAAAAGATTAGGATATTTATTTAGTGCATTCTCTGCATATGCTTTTTTCTTATGGAGTACTTCTAGATGTGAAGTTATGGATGATTGAATTTTCATCAATTTGGCCTTAATATTGGCCTCTTCTACTATCAACGTAGCTAATTCTCTCTATGTTTGAAGCATAGCTACAAAATGCTTCTCACTTTGAGCTAGATCTTTTGGTAGCTAAGTGCTGGAAATCTTTAGATTTCACTCCAATCTCAGTATCCTTTGGCTTGTTTCCTATGCGAAATATGAGAAATCACGCAACCTTTTGTACAATGAGAATACATTCTTAAGTACTTTATTTACATTTTTGATCTTCTTTGCCAATTCAACTTGTAAAAGTGCTCTTTCACTTGATATTTTCTCATTTACTTTTATTTGAAACTTCTTTTCTGACCATTCTAACAATTTGACATTAGTTTCTAGGTCCTCATTCTGAACCTATTCCAAAATGTTGGATAGTTATTCCGTTATGGGTTGGCTTTCATCAAGTACTTACAAGCTAAATGCATCAAGAAATGTTTATTTTATTTCTACCAGTGCTTGCTTCTACTTATAGTCATTTATGAGTATCTCTTGTCTTTTCCTCCTTTCTAGTACCTCTTGTACTTCATTTATCTATTGTAGGTTCATGGTTCTTGAGTCATAACTTGGTATGACTATTTCTTCATCAAGAGTAGTGTCTCCATAGTGAAGTGCCCTTGTAACCTTGGTGGAGCTCAAGCCTAGTGCTGAGATTTGCAATGGGATTACATCAGTGCTCAACTTCTTATTAGGAGTCCCCAAGGTAGGCAAGTTCACCAATGTTTGTATGGACTCCTACTCATTGGGGATTTTCTCCTCTTCTTTTTCCTCTTCTCTCCTACCTTGATCAATAATGACAATTTGTGGAGGTGCAACTTGACTTTATGTAGCAGGAATATTTTGTCTTGTTTGTTTCCTTGCTTGCTCCTCGGAAGTTGTTGTTGTTGTAATTGTACTATCAACCTTAGCAATTTTGTCCTATTCTTCTTGCTCTTTAGGTTGATTTATTGTAGCTATGGGAGGTTGTGTGGATTTTTCTTGTGTTCTTTCTTTATCCCTTGTTATCTCTGCTATAGCTCTCTATGACTCATCAACACTCATCAAAATTGGATTTGTACAAAGTTGTTCTTGCAATATAGATTGGTGAAGGATCTTCTTGAGATATTCTACAGTTAAAGGATTGATGTTCTAACCTAAGGTGTTGGGTACATCCTATACAGTTACTATTTCTACAGGTGTTGTGTGTGGGGGACTTGGTGGTGGCAGTTGGGTGTCTTGGACACTTTGTTAAGTTTTTTGCTCTTTAGTTGTTGCCTATTCACCATGTGTCTTCTCCATTGTCTCTTTTTCTTTCTCTCTCTCTTATTTTTCATTCTCTTCTTCTTCTTCATCACCTCTACCCTTAAATGGGTCTTCCTAACCTTCCTTTATAGTTGTTAGACCATATATTAATTTCCACATTTGTGTGGACTTTTGGACAACATCTTCAATTTGATTTTGCAAAATTTTGAAGGCTCTATATTTGGGTGTAAATTTTCTCCCATGTTTCTTATTAGCCTTTATTATTTGACCTTTAGTAATGTCTAGCATTAAATTAGACAATGTAGAATCCCTTTTTTCTTTTTCCATTTTGTGATAGTAATGCCACTTGTTCTCAACTAGTGAGCTTATCTCCTTAGGCATTGTGTTATCTAGTTTAAGTGGGGTGGTCTTTAACTTAGCCATCACAGTGTAGATAGAGTCTTCCACTATGTTTTGTTGTTCCTTTGAAAACTTATTAAATTCAATTGTCTTTAGACCAGTTAAGTTTGCATTCTCTCTAATATTGTTGCAAATGTTTTCTAATTTAGATGTGGTAGAATAGCTTACCAATCTAAATTGATCATCATCGGACTCTATTTTCTCTTCATCTATTTTAGGA
Source organism: Cupressus sempervirens (assembly GCA_028749045.1). NCBI lineage: Eukaryota > Viridiplantae > Streptophyta > Pinopsida > Cupressales > Cupressaceae > Cupressus > Cupressus sempervirens. Next base: position 242,666,153 of record CM053789.1, on the reverse strand, counting down.
GGGGCAACATATTTTCTTCTCTTCTTTGGCTTAGTAGGCCCCTCTTGTTTTGTTTCCTTTTTCTTCTCCTATTTTTTTCCCCCTTGTGTTGTAGTCCTAGTGTCAACCCTTGTAGTTAGCTTGGCTAGGCTTGGCTTTGCAAGTTTCTTCTTCTTCCCTTTGGGCTGTGCAACCTGCTACTTATGAGCTTTCATCTTCTTTGGTTCAACCTTTGGTGCTTCTTTCTCAACACCTTCCTCTTCATCTACATCTTTTCCCATACCTTGGGTTAGGGCAATTGGACCTTGATCTTGTTCCTTTTCATCACCCTCAGCATCTTCACCTTCTTCCTCTACTTCTTCTGCAGTGCCTTCTGCCAAATTTTTCTTTTAGCTTCTTGAAAAGCTCATATTTCTTCTTCAAAGTGGTGGCAATCTTCAACTCCATATCCACTTTGGATCTCACTATGTCATAGGTTCCAAAATGTGGTGCATCTTTGTCTATTTCCTCTTCTAATAATGTAGTTAATGCTCCTAAGGCTTCATCTATATTTATCTCATACCCAATGGGTCTCAACCATCTCACTCTTGGTATGGAAACTTTTATGTATGTGTAATCAATACCTACAAGAAAAAAAAACTTCATTTACATGCTTCTCTACTAAAGAATTTGGAATTCTAAGCCTTTCCTTCATTCATTTATTAAAATCCTCAAAATAACTAGTCATCAAGGTCTCAAGATTAGCTCCCATTTGCTCTATGTATTCATTTAATTGAGCTATGATTGACCTATCATTCTTCCATGCCACTTTTCTAAAAGAAGGGAATTTATTTTGAACATAAAAAAAAATACATATCAAAATAGTACTAAATTTGCATTGGGCTCCCTTTATTCTTTTGATAGCTGCTAGCTTTTAATTGATTTTTTGTAGTTGTATCTCTACAAGATCATATGTATGATTCTTCTTCACCAATTTGTATCCTACATCTACTACAATACATGGCACATTATTGAGTCTACTAGATTGATAGCATTTGTGTGCTATTACACTTACTGTAAAGTCAACTAGAAGGTCTTGGATAGTGTCAATTGTCATCCCTCTCTTATTCCATTTTGTACCTGTGCTCTTCTTAATTGCTTCCTTTGCATCACTCCTAAGAGTATTTTTTCGATCTAGGGTTGGGTACCCTATCACTCTATGTACAATTCTCTTTTTGATATTGATAGGACCATCCTCCAACCATAAACTACCATCATGCACTTGGTTCAACACTAGTGTAATCCATTCTGTCTTGAACACGATAGAAAATTCTAGGGCATGTGTTAAACCCTTCCTCTCAACAATCTTGTACTCTTCCTTCAATACTCCATTATCACACAATTTATCATATGTCTCCCTCATTTCCATATGACATATGGCTCCTATCTTGTAGTTATAGCATCTCTTATATCTTGAACCATTACAACCTTTGGGGTTATGATGGATATGGTTCCAACTGGGTCATTCTTGTATGCAACCTCTGGGATTGGATGAAAATTGGGTTGTCTAACCTTTTTGGATACTAGTTGGTCCTCAAATGATTCCTTCTCCTAGGTTTTTCTAGAACTAGATGCCATTTTTCAAAATCTAGGGTTTCAATACAAAGAAAACATGAAATTGTGTAGCTCAACTTAGTTGTAAATACCTTGAAATTAATGGAATCATGCTTGGAATGTTGTTGAGATCTTCTTACTCACTAGATTCTCTACTTTGGATTCACTCTACACTATTTCTCTTCTTTGCTCTACATTCTTGATGAAGAAAAATGATTGAAAATATGATAATATACCCTATTTCCATCGTATTTAATGCTTAGTGAATTTATAGCTATCCACTCAGCTTCTAAAGGATTCTACATTACTTAGCTTCCATTGCCTTTCCATCACTCAGTTTCAACTAAAATTTCTTTTTCACTTGACTTCCTCTACTAACTTGGCTTGTACTAGATTTTTACTTGACATTTGAGAACAAATCGGCAACACTTCCGAATTCTTGAATTTTCAACTTTGCATCTGTATTCATGTTGATCTATTCTTTTTTATTTCTTTCTTTTCTAGGAACTAATGTATGATAAAAGTTTGTAAATTAGTTCCTTATGCCTTCTCTTACTTATTTTGATGAAATGTGATCACTTTTCCTATTAGGTGAAGTGATCCCTTCATTTGATGTGCTAACCTCATCTTTCTTCTTCGATTTCTTGTTCATTTCTCCTTTGATGTGTTCAACATCTATGTTCTCTTTAGCTTTGTCATTCTTTGAGTTGGGTACCTTTGACCTTGTTGGTCAATTCTTGCTGATATGAATAGTCTTCAAGCAACTAAAACATGTAGTTTGGCTCAACAATTTTCTATATTTTCCTTTGAAATGTGTCCTTATGCAATATTCAAGAATGTGTCCATATGTCTAACATTAATGATAGCTATACCTAGTGTTGTAATCCCAATTGTAGTGATGTCCATGATTTTCTCCTACTAGCTGATTTTGTGTCCATATAGGCTTTGATATGAACTCAAAAGCTCCATGTCCATACTTTTTTCAATTTTAGTAGTGACCTTCAAATCTTGGTGTCTTGATAGTCCTAGTCCTATAGTTATGTGCTTGATGTCCTTGTTTTTCGCACTTATAACAATAACTTGCATTCTTAGGTTTTTCATGTTGATGGACATTCTTACTTCTAAACACATTGGAGGTATGTCCCTTTTTACCATAAAATGACAAGTAGATTTAGTATTCTTACCTTTATTACTCCTTTCTTATGTAGTCTTGGATGACTCTCCTTATTTAGTGCTGGTCAATCCTAATCCTAAAGTATCATTGCTAGCCCTTAGTGATTTCAATAACTTCTCAAAGTACTTGATTTCTTCATTAGGTTTATTGAAGATTTCTATAATCGCCTTTTCTCTTTTCAGGTCATTTTGTAGGTGATCATTTTGCATCTTTAGTGTGGAGATCTCAATGTTCTTCACATTTAGCTCATGATGTGCATTCATCATCTAACTCAGGGTGTGTAGTTGCATGTTTGAAATTCTTTCAAGTTCAATTGACCCTTTTTCTAGTCTATTGGCAAGGTTTCTCTTGTCTTCTTCTAGCATAGCCTTGTCTTCAATGGATCTTTTCTTCTATTTAGTCACTTCACAAAGCATAATGGCTTGTGATTCTTGTTCAAGCTTGAGTATTTTGATTTCTTCTGCTTGATCTCTATTCTTCTCCATTAGGTTTTATATTGTTACATCAAAGTCTTTGGAGTGTCCATTTGAAAAATGTTTTGAGGTGTCAATCTCCTTGCATTTTGTGTCATTCTTAGCTATGGCAATCTCTCTTCTTCTTTTTAAGGATTTTCTCAATTCCTCTCTAGCTTCCTCTAAAGCATGTAAAGCAAGTTGTAGATCAATTTCTTGGTTTTCTATTATCTCTCCAAGTTTTTAGACTTCCATTTTCCATATCTTTTCTACAAGACATAAGGCTCCTCTTGAGAGAACTAGGCTCTGATACCAATTGTTGGAATTAACAAGTGGGGATATTTAGGGGGGGGGGGAGTGAATCATAAGTAACTAACTTTAACCCTATTTAAATTCTTTTAATTTAAACCATTCAAATGCATCTAACTCATCTAATAAACATGAGAGCAAGGACATGCATGAATATAGATAACACAAAAATTTGGTAACCTAGAAACCCTCCAAAAATGAGAAGGTAAAATTGGGGTGGGGATGACACCCACAAAATATCACTACATCAATGTGTAACTATTCAAGGTTACAATGTTTGACCACTTCCAATGGTCTACCCTTTTAAAGGCCTATTCTGTTAAAGACTTTACACCCTGTTAAAAGTGACCTGGTTAAAGGATTTCACTACCTTTCTAAAAGTAGGCCTAGTTAAAGGACATCAATACATTCACTTAGAATGCCACCCTATTAAAGGATTTACAAATGGCTGTTAGGCCAACCTAAGTCCATAGGATTTCCATTATCTAATACAATTATTAGAAAGTTTTAGAACCTCTTACCTAATAGCTTTGTAATCTTCAATTGTTGATTCTAGATCATTATTCTACTCTAACTGACCTAATCCTTGCTTGATCTAATGTGCCACTCTGTGATATTCTAATACTCTATTCTTTAATAACCGAATGCTGCAATGCTACTCTGTTCTTCTAATTCCTTTCAAACTTCCTTCTAAATTTCATTATAGTTCACCCATACACTTCATTCATCCTCTCATATAATGGGGTTTCACCCTCCTTTGAAGGATTTCAAAGACTTAGGATTAGGTATGAATCTATGGTCCATATTCATTCTTTATTTCTCACTTAATTCATGCACTTTTCCTATTGGTTGCATGCCTTCTCCATTTTTCTTATTAGCTACATGTTTATTACATAGGTAATGTAAAAGATTTATTCTTATCTTCAACATCCTTTTGAGATTCATTCTATATCAGCTCCAACAATGGTTTACATATGAGTTTTTAAAGGCACACTCATATGTTGATTCTCTATTACTCAGCTCATACTATTGGCTGATGCTCAGTACATATAGGAAAAATAGCTCACTCAGCTCCTATAGTAACTCTATTTCACTTGGTATCCATAGTAACTCAACATCTATACTTTGCTCAGCACTTGAACCTCACTTGGCACCTAAAGGTTGCTTGGCACCTGAATTTCACTTGGCACCTATTGAATTTATTGACTCAACACACACTATAGCTTGGCTTCTGTATTATATTTGACATCATCTTGATAATTTCATTAAACATGTTGACACTCAAATGTCAAAACCAATCTGAGACTAATAGCTTGTGTTCTTGGATTAGTTGATTGAATGCTAATATTTGATTATTTTGACTACAAATTATTCCTAGTAAAATATCAAATATATCAGATTTTTCACTATCTTGGAAAATATTAATGTTTTGATGTTTTTTATTTATATTTTATAATATATAATTTTGGGAAATCAAGAAAATTTATAATGCCTATTATGTTAGATCTATAAGAAAGTTTGTGCATTTAGATCTCAATTGTTATCATAAAAGAGACCTTTGCGAATTTCTAGTAGCTCGTATAAGATATGTTCTCCCCCAATGGTTGTTACCTTACAATAACCCAATGATTATTAGAGAATTTAAGTTTATTCTAACTACCACCATGTGGTATATGTTATCATCGAACATGTTAATGTGCTACTAGAGTTATGATAGCTATGTCAACATATGACCACAAAATGTGCAGCAACAATTACAGGATTCTCATTTCTAACTAAATATAATGTTCATTCAATAAGATCATAAGGATTTAATTCATTGCTAAACATTGAAGAATTTTTTTTTTCTAATGAAGATTCTTATTTTTCTAGATTAGTGTCTACAATGTTTAATACCTTTATGTTGGCTGAATCTTTTGTTGAGATTTGTGTCTAGCACTACATCAATTGTGTGAATTTATGGCTTTCTCACATGTAGTTGGAAGAAGCTCCTAAATTCTCTCAACTATTACACAAAAAAGAGAGTTCAAGTGATCTTGAGTCATACAAATAAATGACAAGCATAAGCACCTAAAGTACAACCATATGAACCTTACCATGCTTATATATACATGATGTTATGAATTTGTGTTTAAACCTTTGAAAAGAGTTTAAATTGCATATTTTCTTTTTCTCTCATATTCTAATCTTGTTGTACTAAAAATTGCAATATTATTACAACTTTATGTATGAAGCAATCATACTAAAAAGTGCTTCCATAATCAAGGTAAAATATCTCTCATCTTTGGACTTTCTTAGAAGGCACTTTAATAGTTTTTCAACCTTACAATTCCCCTATAAAATTTGATGACATGATTTAAGTATGTAAGCAAAAATCTTAAATGCATTTGGAAAGGAATCCACTAGGATTCTTGGTTGATCAAAATCAGAGCTCTTGACTGAGCCTTGACCTTAAAATATGGACCTCCTATGTTTAAAGAGTGAACCACAAGCATTACAATAATTCAAGGCATTCATGTATATATGAGAGTTTGCACTGAAATATTGTGCATGCAAGCATGTCCTCACAATTGAAGGCAATTTTCTATCATGACTTCTGTTAAGACTACAAATTATCAATGGAAAGTTATAGAAGAAAATTGTGAGGATTAATGCAAGGTAAGAATATTTACAAGAAATTTTACCCCCTTCAGAACCTAAGACTCCTATTATGAAGCCCTTGTCATCAATTAAGAATGTTCATAATGTCCTAAAATAAAGACCCTAGTATACCCACCTCCTCATCACTACTATCATAAGTATCCTCCTCCCCCATATTAAGCACTTTCATATAATATTGGTAGCTCTAGTTTTAAGTTAAGTTTCAAATTAATGTTCTTATTATTAGCATTTACAATATCCATTTAATATCTTAAATATAATTCATTATTCTAATTCTTTGCTCAACATCTCCACATTTGTTTCCTCTTTTATCTCTAATTGATCTTGATTAGTTACAAGTCTTTGTTAAATCTATACTTTAGTACATCATGTAAATTTATATAAGTCAATAATACTAGCATTGTGTTAGCGATATGTAACTTTTTCGTCTATCGAGATCACTACCACTTGTTAGTAGCATAGATCTTTGTAAGATACAATATATTTTTCTTCATTTGGTTTCTAAAACCATTTTTCACTATTTTTAATGGATTTTTAAACTAATTTTATTTATTATGCCTTTTCTCTTCTAGGTCAACTTATATGTTTCGTTGATCTTCTTCAAAAATTGGAACATTGGGAGTACTATATATAAGAAATGTTAAAAGTTTTTAAATCATATCCCATATAAGTATTTTCATTTCTAAATAGTTAGAAGTAAAACCATATTAATTAATGGACCACTATTAAAAAAAGTCATTTGTATCAACATAGCACAAGATGCATGCTTTCTATAATGTGTTGTTTGAAAAATGTAGTAGATGGAAACAACATAACACTAAATTGTTTGATCAATGAGTTCCTTTAAGGAACTATAACCAGATTGGTGTTCATACAACTATGATATAAGATAATGCTATTTATTTTATTGAAATTCATATTCCCTCTTGGGAAATTGAACTTGGAATTTCATATATTGGAGTACTTCTTCAAATTATTATCCGTAAGAGAATAGTTTGATGATTCCTCCAATAAGAACCTTGTCAAAATAATAGAAAGGATAATTGAGGATAATCAAAGGTTTTGGAAAACCAAGTTGAGGTTGTGCCTTTGTGCTAATAGAATTATTCCAAATAGAGCAATTGGAAACATTCCTTTTATTCTAGTACATGGAAGAGAAGCAAAGGCTTCCTATTTCACTTGATTTTTCCTCTCTTCAACTAGCTTGGAGCTAGTTGAAAATGATGCTGTGATAATAATGATGCTTGAGGAATTTCTAATGAAGCCTCTTTAGAATCTCTTAAAGCTTCTTACTCTGATGCAATCAAAATAAAATGGGGCATAGTTTATAATTAAAAGAGAGACAAAAATAGAAAATAGTAATAAAAAATAAATACAAAGGAATGGAGGAGAGAGAAAGTCGAAAAAATTAGATGAAAACAACTTTTAAAAAAATAGTTTAAAAAATGTAACTTGTGGCTTGAGGGTTTATTTAATGTAACTTGCTAGGAAATGAATTTTAGCTTGGTTTGGTATAAGTAGAGGGTATTTTCTTCTCATTTTTCATTATTTAGAAATGAAGGAAGTCAGCTAGAGAGGAATAGCTAAGCAAAGTGAATTTTGTGAGCAGCGCTATTAGCTGCAACTTGGGAAACAAGAAGGTTTTTTTAATGTCTTGCAAGCATAAGTTTAGACTCCTGTTGGGATTTTCTATGAGATTGTGCATTTAGGTTAAAGATAGTGTTTGGATTTTGCAAGATCTTGCAAAATTAGTATTGTAATTTCTTATGTATTTTCTCATAACCCTAAAGGCATTACAACTAGGCATATTGGATGCAAATTTTATGATTCTATTCTGATATCTAGCAATATTTTGTTTCTAAATATATGTTTTATTTTTTATATTCCCCTATGTGGTTATTTTCTTGGCTCTAGGACATCTCCTTCGGTGATTCTCATGCATTGCACTATGTCAAGTGGTACCAGAGCTTAATTTTTTCTGAGCACGTAGAGAGATTATTCAAGGTGAGATAATTTGCACTAAGATCTCAAGTAAATATATTAGATAAGAGTTTTATCTTGTAGTGGATTATTCCTTTTAGGGTTTTAGATATATTTTTTATGAGCTAGTATGTTATGGTCTTGACTTACAATTATAGAGGAGCTGTAGATGTATCTTGAAATAGAGAGATGGTCGTAAATATTGCATTTTGGTCTTATTGAGTGAAGGCTAGATCTGGTTGAAGATTTTCCACAAAGGGTTTGCAAAGATCTTGGAAGATGTCTATAAGAATATTGTACCTTAGGATGATTGCAAAATTTTGTGATGTGGTGGATAAGAAGATTTCACAAATGTCTACTCAGTTGGAAGCTAGTTTGGCCGATTAATTTACTATTCAATTGGAAGATAGGTTGACTAAATGAGCTAAGGAAGGCATGTTTGAGTTTATTATAGATTTATGGGGCTAGAGTCTATAAATTTGAAACCAAGTTGATTGACTTGTTAAAAGATGTGTTTGGGAGAGAAGAGGGCATGGGAAAGTTGAGGTGAAAGTTGATTTTGTTGATAAGGTTGTGGAATCTGATGTGAAACCCACAAAGCAACTTGTGGTCATTGTTGAAGAGATTCCTAGCCTTGTCGATGCTCATATGGAGACTTATTTTCATGACCAGTTGAATGTATCTAACATGGAAATTGTAAAGCATTTACATATAGTTGCTAATATAGATCTACATTTATATATCATTGCTGAGATGATTAATGATGCATCAATTACAGATGATGCAATTTTTATGGATATTATTTATGATTCACATGCTTTTGGACATTATTTTTTTGAGGATATGGATTTTACTAGTAACATCAAGTTGTTTCTGCTGTGGATTCACTACTTTCTCATGTGGTTGAGGATCTACATGATACTATGGATCTTTATGTTCCTAATTTTCCTATTGTTGATTTGGTCGAGGATTTAGATTTGTAATTAAATTTTGTAGACATGGATTTCATGTTTGAGGATGTTATCATTTTGGGTTGTATGATTAGTTGTAGAGATTTTTGGTGAAACATTATGTTCAATTTGTTCCTAGGAGTGATAATGTTTATTAGGTTACCAAGGTTCATCCAATTTTGATGTTTCCATGGAGACTTGTTCTTCTTATATAGGATGGACTAAAAATCTTTGATGAAGATGAAGTTGGTTGGAGATATTTCTTTTGGCATCAAAGTATGGGACACACTTTTCTATCTACCCAGGGAGTTTGATGTAGGACCATCTTGCACAACAAAATAAAATTAGGCATAGTTTACAATAAGAAGAGCAAAGAGAAATAGAGAAATTTTTGAATAAAAAATTTAAAATTGAAAAAAAAATGGACGAGAGGAAATGTTACAAAAATTAGGAGAATTAAAAAATATATATTTAAAATAAAAATAGAAAAATGGGACTTGTGGATTGAGGGTTTATTTAATGTAACTTGCTAAAGGCCAACTTGTGCCTTGATTTAGTATTAGTAGAGGGTCATGTCTTTTTATTATTCATCATTCAACGTGAAGGAAGTCAGCTAGAGAGGAGTAGTTTAACAAAGACAAGTTTGTGAGCAGAGCTAGTAGTTGTGGCTTGGGAAACGTCAAGGTTTCTTGGTGTCTTGCAACCACAAGTTTAGATTCTTCTTGGTGTTTTCAACTAGATTATGGATCTAGGCTAATTAGGGTTTGGATAATGCTAGATCTTGTAGAATTACTATTTTAATTGTTTATGTATTTGGTCGTAACCCAAAAAACCTTACAACCAGACATATTGGATATAATTTTTATGATAATATCATGAGAATTGGATTTATTTTGGATGTAAAATTTATTATTATTATTTATTTTTCATTGTGTGGTAATTATTTACGGGCTAGGACATCTCCTTTATGGGTTATCTTTCCTTGCATTGTGTCAACCACAGTCCATCTTATGAAGTAATATGTGGCAGCCTAGATCCATTTATATGACCAAAACTAGAGGGTGGGTTTATTTGATAAATGAAATCCAAATCCCATTTGGAAAAAGGCTGATCCAATAGAATATGATGAAGAGGAAGGGAAATCAACATTTTGTTTCTTGAGATGTGTTCTCTCACATTTCCTCACCCATTTATAAGAAACATTAAACAAGGTTGGCCAATAATATCACTCCCTCATTAATTTCATTAATGTGAACTTAGTTAAGAAATGGCCACCAACATGGCCATCATGGAATTATTTTAATATCCCATTGATATTATTTTTATTTATACATCTTAATTTGATTCCATTAGAGTCCTTCCAAAATAATACTCCTTCCACCAAGACATACGAAATGGATTGTACCCTGAACTATCTTTGTTTTTCTCTATTTAGGCCCTATGTATATCTTCCTTCTATTAAGAAGGAATTCATGTCATCTACAAAATTATTTTAATTTTCATTCAATGTCATTTTCTTATCTTGTAATAAGAGGGAAGCATCCTTAGGAATCTCTAAAGATGTAAATATTTTCTCACATAATCATTTTCCTCTCACAAGATTAAATATCTTAATGTCAATGTCATATTTCATGGATTTGGTGATCCATCAAACTCTTTCTTCATTGATATCCTTGCTTAAAAAGAAGTCATTTCCACTCACATGTGCAACCAAGAGTTGGACCTTGTTATTAGATAGAAGATCTCTAGAATTTTTTAGAATCCTAAGAATAGAAATAAATTTCCTTTCAACATATTTATACCCACTCTTATATTCCTTAATCCGTTGACTAATGAAAGAAATAGGATTCTCTCAATTCTATTTATTTAACTATTTTGAGACAACTAATATACTTGATTCTCCTTGAAAATATTAGAGGATGAAATTCTTATCAACGTTAGGACTAAAAAGAGTGGAAACTAATGCAATTGATTTCTTGATCTCTACAAAGCTAATATTTATCCCTTGGTTCAAGTAGACATCATATTTTTCTTCAGCATGGCTATCAGTGGATTAAACATGGCAAAAAGATTAGGAATAAACCTTATAAAATAATGATCCTACCAAGAAAACTTTGTAATCCCTTCTTGTTGCTAGGGGTTGGGAGAGACATAACTGCTTCTACCCTTTATAGATCTATAGTTAGGCCATCTCTTGACATTATGTATCCTAGGATGTTTTCTTGATTAGTATAATTCACACATTTTATTGGATTTAGAGATACACTATACTCCCTACATTTGATGAACACTTATTTCAAATGATCAAAGTGATCTAAAAAATGTTTTGAATAGATAGTTATGTCATTATGATATATTAATAGAAAAACTAAAATTGACATACTCTTAAAACCCATCTCCATTTCCTTTTAGAATTCACCATCTGCATTAGTTAGTCCAAAAGGATTTTCAAAATAGGCATAAATTCCAAAGAAGAAAACCTCTCTTAGCTACTAACCTGGGACAAGATTTATTCCATACAAGAAAGGAGATGGTGATCATTAAGAGAGGCCTTATCAAGGTCTCTAAAATTTGTGCATGATATTTTTACTCGATTCTTATTTCTAACAAGAATATGATTCGCTATCCACAAGGAATTCTTAATAAGAAAAATAATATTAGCCTCTATGACGTTGGACAAATCTTTAATAATTAATGGTTCTATCTTGGGGTTGAATAGTCTTTTCTATTTTCTAACAACCTTTCAATCATGGTTTGATTCTATGGTATCTTGGGATAAGTTTGTTAGAAATAGATATTATAAATTATAAATTATTTTCCTACATGCACAAGAAAGTAAAACAATAATGTTGAAATAGTATAAAAAACCATATGTAAAGAGAGCTCATAACACCATATTTTGTTAACTAGGGAAACCATGGCCAAGGGAAAACCCTAGGGGAGATGAAACCCACAAGTTGATTCACTATATAAACAATCTTGTTAAGGATATTGATTTTTTTAGGAGTCTATGAAGAATGTATAGTGTATTGAGTCCTTGTTAGGAGACTAGGCCTTGTTGGAACCCTCTACCCTGTTAGAAGTTTCTTCAACCTTGTTAGGAGTTTCTTCAACCCTATTAGGAGTTTCCTAATCATATACAAATGTGTGCAAGAAGAGCTCACTACCCTAACATGCACATATACAATAAGCTCTTCAAGAGAATATATATACATACAATACTAGATCACTCGTTGCACATCATAATTCAATTGATTGTTAGTTCTTCATACAAGTAGTAATTACATATATATCAATTTGCATCAAATCTTAGATTATCATATCAAATAACATTACTTTACATCACACATCATAACTTTGCATGGCATATCATAACATCACATGGCCCTCTAACTTCACATTTGGAGTTCTTTACTTATATCAACCATGTTAATAAATTTTTTTTTAGTCAAGTCACATATCATCCTTAGAGCCAGCTCATCAAGATTTAATAACTGAAAAAATTCTTCAAGCCATACAACGCAATTTGCTGACTTGCTCTATTCTAAACTATGAAGTAACTAGATCAGTATATCCTTCATAATGTGAACTGGGTTGCTCGTATGGACATGCACATTGGTATGCATCATCAAAATGATGTCATGCATCTATGGTCAACTATGTCAGAGAATATTCTAAGGGAATATTTTGCTATCAATAAATCTCATTATGTTGCTATAACATTGTCCAATACTTATACAATTTTCCTTCACAAACAAACATAATTATAATGCAAAAAATATGTTTCTATAAATGACAACCACATATCTCACCTTATTTGGTTGATTGGTCATATTGCCAACTATCTCCCCCTTTTGCATTGATGGCAACATTTTGGGAAAATTTTCTAAGTTCGCAAAAAAATGTTCTCATACCAATCAAAGTAAATAAACATACACCACATAATATAGTATCTATTATATTTTATCGAAAAGTATTACATCCCTTATAACTTTGATTACAAATCTTGCTTGAAGGAAATATTACTACTATACTTCAAAGTACTACTATATGACTTATAATTAAAACTATCCTGATTTCTCCTCCTTTGACGAAAAAAAATCTTATCTTTTCAAAATCTGAACATTGCATTAAAACTTGGAGAACCAATCACTGAAGTTAGTCTTAAACTATGCAAGGTGTTTCTTCCAATTGTCTTTTAGTGCATTAGGCAAACATAGAGTATATTCAGCTAACTCTATTGCATTCAAGTTTGTAGCCACAAAGTTGTCATATGAGGTCTTAGCTGCCAAGCATTCCTCCAACTAATTTTGTAGAAATGTAATCTATGGGGATAAATGGCCTCTCAAAAGAGTAAATATTTTTAGAGCTTTCTCCTTTTCTTCATGTATATCCCAGATTCTATAATGAATTGCTTGCATATGGATGCAGGAGCATCCAGAGTTATAAGGGCAATCTTGTGTCACCCAAAAAAAATACCTAGATATAGTTTATGTTTCATGTGTTCTCATTTTTGGATACCCATTTGGGTCAAATAAAGGTTCCAACTCTCAAAGTTCAACTTTTAGTGTTCTAGGTTAGAGTTTCTTAGAGTTTTTAAGCACCTTGGAATATGTGTAAATGACAAAAAAAAGGAGTATGTAATTGAGCCATCATTTTAGTGAGTTAGAAAGTGTAAATTGGTCAAATGAGTGTAATTATAATTTAGAACATTCCAGAAAAAGAATCAAGTCAAAAGGCCCCACGGTTTGAAAGTTATTGCAATTTTTCAGCTTCTAGCGGACCTCCTAAGAATGCTTCAAAGTCAGGTTTAGGGCATTAAATGACCTTGAACAAGGCTGAAAAATGGGGGATGAGTGAAGCTGGTCCATAGGGCTATAGAGCACTTCAAGAACTTTCCAAAAATGTAAATGGGTCATCAATCAGAGCTACGGTTCAATAGTTATGCCTTCCGAAAGTTCGGCTACAATTTTTGGAGTCTTCTAATTTTTACACTGACTTCTAATGTGACTTCTAGAGCCTTCTATTTGGGTGGTGGGTGCCAAATGACACTTTCTAGAATTTATTCCTTGCCCTTAACCCTTTAGGGTCTATTTAAGAACATTTTTGGCATTGTAAAAGGCAGTTCAGAGTGGAGTTAGAGAGGAGGTACTGGAAGGAGAAATTATCTCTAGATTTGTGCTTTTGTAAGCCCGACGAGCATGTTTTGAAGTCTGTTTCTTTGTACGGATTGTAATAGTATATTTTAAAAGTTAATAAATTATTTCCTTTCATTTTGTGTTCATTCTATTATTTGGCTTGACCCATCAAGTGGTATCAGAGCAAGTTTTCCAAAGTGTTTAGATAGGGTGCCGATTATGAGGCAATTTTCACTAGGATTGTGTGGTTGTGAGTTTGAGTTAAGAAGATGCCTCCACAAAGAGAGCATGGTTGAAGGGTCAGAGCTATTAATCCTAAGGAGGTAAGAGCCCTCCAAAGGTAGGTTCAGGCATTGTAGGAGGAGCTCCGTAGAGGAACAAATATTGCCATAGGTGGCAAAAGTGAGGACGACAATGAAGAAGAAGAAGTTGAAGGGGAAGTTGAAGGGGAAGTTGAAGGGGAAGTTGTAAATTAGGAAGAGGATAGGCTTTTTAGGGCCATCAATAATTTTGGGAAAAGACCTACAATTTATGTGGGTGTATTTTTAGGAAATCTAAAACCAAATGAGTTGATTGATTGGATCAATGAAATAGAGGAGTACTTTGAGTATATGGATATCAAGGACCTAGATAGGGTTAAGCTTGAGAAGGCCAAACTAAAATGCCATGCCAAAATCTTGTGGCAAGAGGTTCAATTAGAAAGAAATAGAAGAGGAAAGCAGAAGATTACAAGGTGGGATCGCATGGTGGACAAACTAAAGAAGCACTTCATTCCCTTTGATTATGAGCTAGATTTGTTTAAGAAGATGCATGTGTTAAAGCAAGCAGGAAAATCTGTCCAGGAATATATGGAGGAGTTTTACTGACTTTTGATTAGAGCATGGCATTTAGAGGCAAATAAGGAGAAGGTTGCTCATTATATCAGTGGGTTGCGACCTAGCATCCATGAGGAATTAAGTCTGGTAAGAATGACCAGTGTTGAGGAGGCATGCCAGTTTGGACTATGAGTTGAAGATAAGCTAAATAAAAAGTTTGAAGGGAGACAAAGAGGGCGCGGTCATGGAGGAAGGGGTAGTGGTAGGTCATTAGGAGGCCAAAATGAGACCCAAAAGAAAAATGAAGATGTGGATACTAGCAGAAACTAGAAGAATGAGGATTTCAACTGCTCCGGTGATCAAAAATTTGGAGAAAGAGGTAGAGGATATGGACAAGGAAGAGGAGGTTTCTGTGGTATCTATTTCCATTTCAATGAAGAAGGTCATTGTGCCTTTGAATGTCTTCAATGGTGAGGAAGAATAGATAGGATAGTTGAGGGTCAAGCTAGGGTTGCTCATGTGGATGAAGATGCACAGTCATCAAATTCAGAAGATGTAGAAAGAGGAGAGACTTTAGTAAATGGAATTGTTCTGCTAAGTGGTGAGATTGAACCAGGACAAAGGAGGAGTCTATTTCATACTAGATGCAAGTTAGAGGATAAATGTTGTGATGTGATTACTTATGGTGGTAGCACTGACAACTTGGTGTCAGAGGAGATGGTCTCTAAGGTGAAGCTCAAGAGGGAGAGACACCTCTAGCACTACCAAATCACTTGGGTGAAGGATGATCATAAGGTCCTAGTAAGTGAACAACGTTTAGTGAAGTTTAAAATTGGGAGTTACCATGATGAAATTCTCGATGATGTTATTCCAATGGATGTCTGCCATCTATTGTTGGGAAGAACATGGCAGTTTTATAGGCATGCAGTACATGATGGTCATGCAAAAATGTACTTTCTGACAAAGGATGGAGTTTGCCACAAACTTAAGCCCATGATAAAAGAAGGAGAAAAGGTATGTAGTAGTGCTAGAATTTGTCTTGTTGATGGAAGAAAGTTTTTAGATGGCATGAAACATCAACATATGTGTTATGCTTTGATTCCTAGAAAAGATAAGGAAGGTAGTAGTGAAATACCACTTGAAGTTTTAGATTTATTAAGAGAGTTTGGAGATATCATCTCTGATAATGTTCCAGAAGGATTGCAACCAATAAGGCAAATCAATCATTAGATAGATTTAATTCTTGGAGCTAGCTTGCCTAACAAGGCTGCCCATAGGATGACTCCTACTGAAATTGAGGAGCTAAACAGACAGGTTCAAGAGCTATTGAGGAAGGGTTTGATTCGAGAAAGCCTAAATCCATGTGCAATACCTACAGTACTAGCACCAAAGAATGATGGCGAGTGGAGAATGTGTATAGACTCTTGAGCTATAAATAGGATAACCATCAAGTATCAGTTTCCTTTGCCAAGAATGGATGATCTTATGGACTACTTGAGTGGAGCTCAGTACTTCACAAAGATAGACCTCAAGAGTGGCTATCACTAGATTCAGATATGAGAATGAGATGAATGGAAAATTGGCTTCAAAACCAAGGAGGGTCTTTATGAGTGGCTAGTCATGCCCTTCAGATTGACAAATGCCCCAAGCACCTTCATTCAGCTTATGAATGAGGTACTTAAGAAGTGCTTGGGAAAATTTGTTATTTTTTATTTGGATGATATTTTAATTTTCAGCAAGACTTTGGAAGAACATTTATTGCATATTTGTAGTGTTCTTGAGAGGTTGAGGGAAGAGAAACAATTAATTAATTTGAAGAAGAGCACCTTTGCTAAAAAGGAGTTAGTCTACTTTGGGTTTGTTATATCACCTGAAGGTCTCAAAATGGATCTAGAGAAGGTAAAAGCCATCTTGGAGTGGCCTACTCCAAGGTTTTCTACTAAGGTAAGATCATTCCATGGACTGGTTAGTTTTTATAGGAAGTTTATTAAGAATTTCTGTGGCATTTGTGCACACTTGACTAACACAATAAGAGGGGATAGAAAAGAGTTCAAATGGACTATGGTAGCTATGAGAAGTTTTGAAATGTTGAAGAAGAAGGTGATAGAACAACTTGTGTTTGTAGTTCCTGATTTTAATAAGGTGTTCCAAGTGGATTGTGATGCTAGTGGAAAAGCTATTGGGGCTGTATTTAGCCATGAAGGTAAGCCTATTGCATATTTTAGTGAAAAATTGAATGATGCAAAGAAGAAGTATTATGTTTATGATCAAGAGTTCTATGTGCCAGTTTAGGCCTTAAAGTAATGGAGGCATTATTTATTACCAAAGGAATTTGTTTTGTATACTAATCACCAGGCCTTACAGTACCTAAATAGCTAAGGTAAATTGAATTAGAGGCATATGAAGAGGGTAGAGTTCTTGCAGAGCTATACATTTGTGTTGAAGCATAGAAGTGGAAATTCTAATAGGGTTTCAGATGCATTGAGTAGGAGGCAGCTATTGCTTACAATAATGAAAGTTGAAGTAGTTGGGTTTGATGAACTCAAGAATTTGTACGCTGAGGATCTTGATTTTGCTAAAACGTGGAAAGCTTGTAAAGAGCCTATTACTATAGACAGAACCAAATGGCTAGACTATTTGATTTAGGATGGTATGTCGTTCAAGGGCAGTCAACTATGCATTCCAAGGAGTTTTATGAGGGAAAATCTAATTAAGGAGAAACACAGTGGAGGGATGGCAGGACATATTGGTCAAGATAAGACCATTGCCATTCTTAGAGAACATTATTTTTGGCCTCAAACATCACAAGATGTGAAGAAGTTTGTACAGACTTGCCAGGTTTTTCAAGTAGCCAAGGGATTTCATCACAATACTAGACTATATCAGCCATTGGCTATTCCATCAGAGCCATGGGAGGACATAAGTATGGATTTTGTTCTTAGATTGGTGAGGACATAAAGGGGTATTGATTCAGTATTTTTGGTGGTTGATAAGTTGTCCAAAATGGCACATTTCATCCGATGCCACAAAACTCATGATGTTGTCCATATTGCAGACTTATTTTTCAGAGAGGTGGTAAGACTACATGGTCTCCCAAGGAGTATAGTTTCAAAAAATGATACTAAATTTGTGGGGTATTTCTGGAGAACATTGTGGAAGAAGTTGAGAACAGACTTGAAGTTTAGTTCTACACATCACTTGTAGACTGACTGACAGACTGAAGTGGTAAAGAGAAGTTTGGGCAATTTGCTAAGATGTTTAGTTGGGGATAAACCCAAGGGATGAGATTTGATTCTACTATAAGCAAAATTTTCTTATAGTAACTCTATAAATAGGAATATTGGTAGATAACCATTCCAAATTGTATTTGGAGATAGCCCAAGGACTACACCAAAATTGAGGAAGATGGAGCAAGGGGAAAGGACAAGTGCTGAAGCTAAAGAATTTGCTGAACATATCAAGCGTCCACATGAGGAGGTGCATGCACACATTAATAAGATGAACCAACAATATAAAGGTAGTGCTGATCAAAGGAGAAGACATAATGAATTTTAAGTAGGGGACCTCGTCATGGTACACTTAAGAAAACAAAGATTTCTAGTAGGTACTTACAACAAGCTAAAAATGATGAAATTTGGCTCCTACAAAATTTTGAAGAAACATGACTCAGTAAATGCATATGAGGTGGAATTGCTAGAGGGAATTCATATTTCTCCTATCTTCAACATTGTAGACTTAACAAAGTATCATGATGATGGTGCAAATGAGGGTTTGATGCTAGAGCTATGTCCAATTCCTACTTCTAAGAAGGAGGAGATAGAAGAGATTTTGGATAGTCATGTGGGTAGGAGTAACAAAAATAGAAGGTATGAAGAGTACCTAGTTAAGTGGAAAGGATGATCGATAGAGGACTCAACTTGGATATCTACAACTAAGGTTTCCCATTTGGGATTTCCTCTACCATCCATCAAGTGATAGGGTCATTTCTCAATCTACCATGGGTGTCTGATGTAGGACCATCTAGAGGTATAAGGGCAATCCTATGTCACCCAAAAAAATATACCTAGATATAGTTTATGTTTCATGTGTTTTCATTTTTGGATACCCATTTGGGTCAAATAAAGGTCCCAACTCTCATAGTTCCACTTTTACTGTTCTAAGTTAGAGTTTCTTAGAGTTTCTAAGAACCTTGGAATATGTATAAATGCCAAAAAAATAGGTGTATGTAATTGAGCCATCATTTTGGTGAGTTAGAAACTGTAAATTGTTTGAATGATTGTAATTGTAATTTAGAACATTCTAGAAAAAGAATCAGGTCAAAAGGCCCCACGATTTGAAAGTTATTATAGTTTTTTAGCTTCTAGGGGACCTCCTAAGAATGCTTCAAAGTCAGGTTAGGGGCATTAAATGACCATGAATAGGGCTGAAAAATCATGTATGAGTGAAGTTGGTCCACGGGGCTATAGAGTGCTTTGAGAGCTTTTCAAAAATGTAAACAGTTCGTCAATCAGAGCTATGGTTCAAAAGTTATGCCTTTCGAATGTTTGGCTACCATTTCTAGAGTCTTCTAATTTTTGTACCAACTTCTAACACAACTTCTAGAGCCTTCTATTTGGGTGGTGGTTTCCAACTGACACTTTCTAGAATATGTTCCTAGTCCTTAACCCTTTAGGGTCTATTTAAGATCATTTCTCGCATTGTAAAAGGCAGTTTGGAGTGGAGTTAGAGAGGAGGTACTAGAAGGAGAAATTATCTCTAGATTTGTGTGTTTGTAAGCCCAATAGGCATGTTTTGAAGCTTGTTTCTCTGTATGGATTGTAATAGCATATTTTCAAAGTTAATAAAGTATTCCCTTTCCTATTGTGTCCATTCTATTATTTGGCTTGTCCCCATCACATTTTATGCTCAAAGGTTTCTAACTTTTGATTCTATTTCAAAAGGTTATATGTGATCCTCTAAAGTTTAGTTATCTTCTCTTTGATTTGCTCATCAAAAATATGAAGGTAACGGTATGCCAAGTTGCACTTAGCATATATCTATTTCATTTCTTCTATATTTTGCCTCAATGCCTTAATGCATACATTTAATGTTTCTATATCAACTTTTATATTTATACACATATTGTTAAGAACATTAGCATCATCCTTAGTCTATGCTTTCATTGTAACAACATTGGTAAGCATTGTAAATTCATTATCAAAAGTTTTGCACACAATTACTGCTCTCTACTAAATATCTATAGATGTATCCACATAACTTACTATCTTCTCTAACCTTTTCAAAACTGAAGTTAAAGTCTTCTCAATAGACTTGATCAATTTCTTCTTTTCAAGGAATTTACTTAAAGGAGATATAAGATTTTGTGCTTCATCTTCTTCATCTGAGTGTACTACTCTTTTAGTGACCACTGCTACTTGTGTAGGTGGTGTAGATGGTTTTACTATCACTATAGCTATAGGCACACTTGTAATAGCTACTTCAGTGCAAGTTGGCATAGATTCAATTTTCTTCTCAGAAGGCACATCCTCTCTCTTTTGCTTCTATTCTTTCTCCTCATCAAAGAGCTTGTGTAATTAAAAATATTGCTAACAATGCTAGAGCCAAAATATTTAAATGGGTCTTTAGTTCTATCCACTATTACATTGGTTTTATCTACTTCCATAGATTCACTACCAATGGTAATGTGTCATGAATCATTTGCAAATGAAATTTCAACTAGTTTCTCAAAGCTATGAGAAAGACTCATTGCTACCATAGTAGGACTTGTCTCCTCTATCTGTGCACTCTTCTCAGTCATCTTAGGCATAGAAGACATGTATGTAACTATTTCCTTTTGAGTTTCTATATTTACTTCTTCATAGTTTCCTCCCATAAGAAGAATGGATCTCTTCTTGTTCCTCAACAATGGTGCTATTCCTTTCAAAATTTCCTTTATCTCTTCCTCATTATTTACTATACATAACTTTTTCACCATATTCATCCTTATTTTTTTATCCTCTTTAATTACTCTACTTTTTCTATTTCTAAGTCTATTTTACAAATCTTCAAGTATTTGACCTTTCGTGCTATCAAACCTTTTATCTTTGAGAATCATATTTCTAACTACAATATTTTCAAGTTGTCTCTTTTCCATATTATTGTACAAATCATAATACTTGTTTAATTGCACAATGTTGTTGTCATTATTAATTTTCATATTTAGATTATTTTACCTTTGGCTTCCATACTTTTCTTCCTGCTAAAGTCTTTGCTTCCTATTCTGCTAACTCTACTAGTTTATCACCAATATCTTCTTTAGATTCTGAGGAACTGATTTGCAAGGTTCTTCTCCTCTTACTTGGTCAACTTGTTGTTTTCTTGACTCTCTTTTTAGGAGGGGGTTTAGTTTTCTCAAACCTTTTGTACTTCCTTGGTGCTGACACTTCCTCTATTTTTTTTGGATTCCTCAAAGGTTGCTACTGTGTAACTATTGCATATGACATTGTAGGTGCTTATGCACTTTTTTGAGCAACTCCAACCACTTTAATAGGTCTAGCAGTTGCAATAGGTGTAGGGGTTAATAGTTTAGTTTGACAACTAGCCTTCATCTCCAAGGTTATCCCTTTCACCTATTCAAATTCCTTTCTTGACATTCCCGATTCTTTTAAGATAGAATCAATTACGTTTTCTATTTTCTTCTTGATGCCTTTTTATTATATTTTTTTGGACCTCTTTCATCTTTTTAGTGTATGTACCCCATCTAGGGCATCCAAAATCTACTTCAAAGTGTAGAATTATTTGTGCATAGCCTTCAATTAATTCAGCATGCATTTCATAACCCATAGGTTAAATGAATCTTACTCAAGGAACTACTACCTCCATGCATGTGATATATATTTCTACCATGAAACACAATTCATCCTTATATTTCTCTATTAGTGTAGGTGATATCCTATACCTTTTCCTCAATTTAACTTGGAATGATTTTATCATTCTATCAATGTAATTGTGTTTTATTTTTTTCAGTATGGATCTATAAACTTGAGTGATAGTTGTCATTGCGCATTCACTTCCATCCCAATTTGAAATACCAAGAGATTGCTTTGCTACATACAAAAATATATGAGTCAATAGGATTCAATCCTAAAGACTATGCTTCTAGACTTCTTGCTTTTTGATATGTTATCCAACAACTAAGTTTGAATAATATCACATAGCTTGACCTTTTAACCCTTTATTGGAATGACATAAGATGCCTGAAGAAATCTAGCTTGGAATGAATCTATCCTAGATCCATGGTTGAACTTATATGCAAAAATTTTACCGACAATTCTCACTTCATCATCTTGAATGGTGTTCATCTTCATGTTTATACCATCAAATCTTGTGTCAATATTTGTTTCAACAATTTTGTCCACATTCTTTATATTTACAAGATTGCATACTTTATTGATAAAACTAGTCATTATCAATACATATAACTAAATCTACCAACCATACATGCTTGTCATAAACTCTACTTAGAATGCTTCTTGTCTATTCATGGTAATCGAAGTTTTTGTAGAATATGTGCTTAACTACGTTAAGTTGTCCTAGGTATGCATATTCTAGTTTCAATGACAAATCATTATTGCACATTCTCTCTAATTCCTTATGAATCTTGGTATCTCCTATGCGTTCTATTTTATAGTGAATATAACTTCTTATGTCCTTCACATGAAGAACATATTTTGGTACTTGCAAAAATGCTCTAATAGGGTCATCAAGTAGGGAAAAAAATGGATGTTTCTTGAAGTTATGTCTAGGTCTATCACTGATATTAAATACTTCTTGCCTTTCCATTACTAAAAATACAGTCAACAAATTAGAAAAATACCTTAATTTTTCATTTTAGGGTTTTCAACAATTGTGTATATCTGCAAGTTTCTTCAACACAATTAGATCACACCTCAATATTGCACTTAATATTTCAAACAAGTGAATGATGCTCATAAATCAATTCGTGTGCTTTAAATCTTTTCCAATATGTACTTCTCGTTAAATGCATATCTTCCACCACTTTAAAATACTATCTTTGTATTAAAGAGAGATTATTTTTCTTACATAACCTCACATTGATTATATTAAGAAATGTGGACTTTACTATAGACTCCTCTTAGTGTCTAGTGTTGAAATCTGATTGAAAAGATCAGTGTTGAGAAAGGGAGATTGTTGAAGAAGAATGTTTCAATCATTATTTTGTTACTAATGTCAAAACTATTTCAATCATTATTTTGCCACTCATGTCAAACCTGCTATTTGCTAGAAAGACAATTGCTTATCAGATCCAAGTACTATCACTTTCTTGATTAATGAAGAGGATTTAATCAATAACATGTAACAACAACATGTAGAGGAAAGGTTGAGTTATGATTATGTAATGAAGTATAAGGATCAGTTAAGACAATGGTGAAATAATATATTGATAATATACTTGAAGATACAAAGGTTGGCTACACTTAGAAAGTTTAGAAGAATAGGTAATACCAAAACTGTCTACAAAGCTTGAGAAAAGTTGATAGCAGGTGCTGAGAAAAGTTAGTTCATACCAAGTAGAATATTAGTTGGTGTCGAGTAAAAGAAAATTCTAGTGTGTGCCAAGTAACATAGTTAGTGCTTAGGAAAATGTAATAGGTACCCATCAACATAGTATGTGTTGAACATCAAAAGGTTAATAGTGTCAAGCTGTTGCATTATTTGAAAAGTCAAAGATTCACCAAATTTGAGTTGATAAGTTTGTTATCTTGAATTTTGTGAACCAGCTAGAAGATAAGGATGATGAGTTATTGGTATAGAATTTGAGATTAGGAATTATTAGGCAGTTTCAAATGGATTCTAGGAGAAGCTTCTAGAAGAAACAAGATCAGGGGTAGATA
The DNA here is from genome assembly GCA_028749045.1 of Cupressus sempervirens. NCBI lineage: Eukaryota > Viridiplantae > Streptophyta > Pinopsida > Cupressales > Cupressaceae > Cupressus > Cupressus sempervirens. The sequence continues at coordinate 242,642,208 of CM053789.1, read as the reverse complement.
CATTGTATCTTACCTAATCCATGTAGACCATAATTTGGATGATGAAAAATACTACAAAAATGGTATTCTAATTTCCTATTTAAGGAATGTCTAATCATGAAGCAAGGAGTTGGAGTATGTGGTGTCAAGAAGAAGACAAAGAAAAGGTCAGAAAAGACCGAGAGAGAACAAAGTATAGAGACTGTTCTTAGTCAAGCGACCAAATGAGTGACTACATTGGCACAAGAAGCAAGAATGCTTAAGGAGACAAGAGCTTGAAGAGAGAACAAGCTATTAGAGCTACAGAGACTAAAAGAAAATAAAAATTGAAAACTAAATTGAGATCTTAAATTTGCAAGATAAGTTGTAAGTTGTATTAGATCAAAAGCCCTATTGTTACTCTCTAGAAATTGTATTAGTTATGGTAAAATCCTTTAGACTAAGGTTGACTTAACAGTCATTAAAAGAATCCTTCAACAAGGTGGCTTTCCAAGTGAGTGTACTAAAGTCCTTTAACCAAGCTCGCATTAACAAGGTGATTAAAATATCTTAATTGGGTCACACTTAAAAATGTATGTTGTTACCTTTAATAGGGCTACCCTTTTACAATGCATCACTTCAAAAGAGTTAAAAAGGAGTAGCATGTTATGCTTGGTTTTTCCCATATTGGGTTTCCATGTTAAATCACTGTGTTATATGTGTTGATCTTTCATGTTTTATTGTTGCATGTTGGTTTATCAATAACTTGCAAGTTTTAGTGATTAGCTTAGATGCATGAATGTATAATGGGTTCACTAAGCTAAGAGAACAAGTTTTATTGGGACATCTAGACCTTGAATAACTAATTCACCCCCCACCCCCACAATTAGTTATTATAAAGAATTTCTAACAATTGGTATCGAAGCCATCTACTGATTGAACTAATCTAAAGGTACTAGAAGCATAAAGATCAAGTTGTCAAATAGAGAAGTGCCCAAGCTCAATAGAGACAAGTTCCCTACATGGTAAAGTCTAATGAAGCTACACCTTGGAGGAATAGGAGATTATGCACAATACTCAATTTTGGTGGAACATGTTTATCTAGTTGGAGTTCCTATTGCTAAAGATATGAAAAAAGAAGAAAGCACACTATCAAGCAATGTTGGAAATTTCCTCTACTAGTAGCTACATAGTATTTGATGACATCAAGGGATGTCACACTGCATTCAAGATGTGGGATGCCCTATCAACTATCTATGGAGGAGATAAAAATGTCGAAAGAGCAAAGGTAGAAAGCCTTAGAGGTAAATTTGATGATATGAGAATGGAAGAATGTGAGAACATTGCTCAAAATGTTGCTAGAATATAAGAAGTTGTTAGTGCAATAAAAGGTGTTTCTAGTAATTTAGATGATGACACTATTCTAACAAAAGACTTAAAAACTTTACTACTTGTTTATTCTATTAGAGTGTGAGGTATCCAAGAATTGAGGTATATTCTAGGAAACAAACTAACTCTTCAAGATCTAGTAGGAAGACTCAATACATTTGTGGTATCCAACTTTGACAACTACAAGCCAAAAAGTCTTGACTTTTCTTTCAAGGCTAAGTTGTTGTTCAATGATTTTGATGAGAAGAAGTAGAGGAAGACGAGAATGATAAAACATGTGTCTAGTAATAGTGGCACTGATGAAGAGGCCGTCAATCAACTAGAAGCATTGCTGGTGAGAAGATTCCATAGAGGAAAAGGAAAATTTAAAAGGTAAGCTTCCCATCATGTGTTTTAATTGCAATGAAGTTGGACATATTGCTGCTAGGTTACTAGAAAATAGAAACTACAAAGGAAATGACAAATATAAATGTGGAAGAAATGAAGACAACAAAGAGTACAAATACAAATGTAAAAAATGCTACATTGCTAAAGAAGATGATACACATGAAAATGATGATAAGGTACTCTATGTCACAATGAAAGACGAGTCTGACAAAGTTGAGACAACTACACTTGTAACTTATGTGAACAAGAATGACAAATGGATCATTAGTAGTGGATTCTCACATCACATGACAAAAGATAAAAGTAATTTTATCACCTTAGCCCACTATCATGGAAATCGTGTTAGCTTTGGAAATGATGTTCCATGTCTAATAAAAGGCAAAGGTTCCATTAAGCTTACAAAAAAGATCTCATGTGATAATGCATATTATTTTGAAGGATTGAATTACAATTTGTTGAGTGTGTCACAATTAAGAAATGTAGGTTGCAAAGTAGAGTTTGGAAATAAAACTACCAAAATATATGACACAGATGGAAATCTAATAGGAAAAGGAAATCAAACTAGAAGCAATTTATTGTACCTAGACATAGAGAATGTTACTTGTCTTATTGTAAAATTTGATTATGTGTGGTTATGTCATAAAAGGCTATGTCATGTCAACTTTGATAATTTGATTAGTATCAGGAACATGAAGAATGTGGGAGGTTTTCCTAAACTAAAAAAGCCTAACAATGTAATGTGCAAACAATGTTAGCTAGGAAAAATGACTAATTCAAGTTTCAAAAAAAAAACCTTTACTTCTAAAGAAGTACTAGAGATTGTTCATACTAACTTATGCGGACCTCTAAAAGTACAAAGCTATAAAGGACACAAGTATATAATGTTTTTTGTAAATGATTAATCTAAGATGATGATAGTCATCATTTTAAAGTGAAAGTCTAATGCATTTCAAATGTTTAAGTGGTTTTTGGAAAGGTTGAAAAAGAAATAGGTAAGAGTCTGAAATGTTTAAGGTCAAACAGAGGAGGAGAGTTCACATCAAGAGAGTTTGAGATGTTCTATAATGACAAAGGAATAAAAAAGAATCATGATGGAGAAGAATTTTTCTGTAAAGTACTAGAGAGAAATTGTAAGTATAGCTTTCTATACTCTAAATTGAGTCCAAATCAAGAAAGGTACAAATGCAACACATTTTGAATTATGGTATGGTCACCCACCCAATGTGAAACATTTCAAAGTATTTGGTAGAAAATGCTATATTCTTAAGGATACTAGAAATGGTAAAGTTGATGGAAAAAGTGATGAAGGTATATTCCTTGGCTACTCCATAAGAATTAAAGCATATAAGTGTTTAAATACTCACACTAACAAAATTGTGGAATGTTCAAATGAAAATTTTGATGAATACATAAAATTTCAGGATAATGAATCCATCAAAAGACCAAAAGAATACAAATCATTTGTATACTTCTATGAGGGAATGGTTGCTAAAGAAGAAGCTACCAATCAAGTGGAGATTCAACAAAAAGTTTTAGTAACTATTGAGTCACAACCAATGAATGTCAAAAAAACTTTAGGAATTGAGTTGCATTCACATGCCAATTTTTAGAATGAAGAAAATTCACATTCTAGTTCTAAAGGTAATACACATGATAGAGATTTTGAGTTACCTAAAAGAAATATGCATAGTGACTCTAAAGATAGAAGACCAAATGTGGAAACAAGGACTAAACCAAGACTATCCAAGTATGTCAAAAGATACCACCCTACTAAAAAAATCATTGGAAATAAGGATTCTAGACCAATGATAAGGAATATACTAACCAATGGGTAATGCTTGCTGAGCTAAAAAGAACAAAAGACAGTGAGAGATACACTAGAAGATGATAAAAAGAACAAAAGATAGTGAGAGATGCACTAGAAGATGATAATTAGTGCAAAGCTATGGAAGAAGAAATTGAGCAGATAGAAAAGAAAAAACTTGGAGCTTAGTTCCAAGACCAATTAACAAAATGTGATTGGCATGAAGTGGGTGTTTTGGAATAAGTAGATGAAAATGGTGAGATCACAAGAAACACAACTAGACTAGCTTGTAAAGGATATGCACAAGAAGAAGGAATAGACTATGGGGAAACATTTGTCCATATTGCAAGAATGAAAGGAGTAAGAAAACTACTTGCATATGCTGCCTACAAAGGATTCAAAGTCTACTAGATGGATGTTAAGTCAACATTTCTAAATGACATATTAAAAGATGAAGTCTACATAGAATAGCCAGAGGGATTTGTTGATGACAACAATAAGGATATGGTATGTACACTACATAAAGCACTTTATGGCATAAAATAAGTTCCAAAAGCATAGTATGAAAGGCTTCACAAGTATCTTGTGAAGATTGGATTTGAAAAAACTGATGATAACAACAATCTATACATCAAGATAGAAAAAGATAAAGACATACTATTATCTTTTATCTTTGTTAATGATATAATATTTGGAGGAAAAGATGCTCTATGCAAAGATTTTACTTATTAGATGAAGCATGAGCTTGAGATGTCAATGTTTTTTGAAATCAAATTCTTTGTTGGATTATAAGTTTATCAACTGAAGTATGGCATATTTGTTACCCAGTCAAACTAAACTAAGGAGATATTTTAAAAATTGTACTAGAAGACTCAAAACTAATGAGTACACCCATGATAACTAGACATAAGCTATCAAAAAATGATGAGTTGGTTGAAGTGAATTAGACACTATATAGGTCAATGATTAGTAAGTTACAATATGTTGTACACAAAAAACCTGATAGCGTATTGTCTATTGGAATAGTTGCAATATTTTCTACAAATCCAAGAGAAAATCATCTAATCACAGTGAAAAGAATAATGAGGTACTTAAAAGGAATAGAGGACTTTGGCTTATACTATAAGAGGAATGAAAAATTTGAATTAAGAACCTACATTGATGCTGATTGGAGAGAAAATATAGATAACAGGAAAAGCACTAGTGGAGGAGTACACTTTTTAGGCAAGAGACTAGTTACTTGGACTAGCAAAAAGAAAAGTTGTACCTCAAAATCTATAGCTAAAGTTGAATATGTTGTTGTTGCTGTAAACTGCACAAACATTATATGGATCAAACATCTACTTAAAGGAATGAGAGAAGAGATAACATAACTTGTGATACTTTATTTTGATAATACCAATGCCATTAACATATCAAAGAATCCAATGATGTATGCCAAGACAAAGCACATTGCAATCAAGTATCATTACATAAGAGAGCTAGTTGAAGACAAAGAGGTGAAGACAAAATATATCAACTGAAAGGAACACATAGCTAACATCTTTACAAAACCATTACCTAAGGATGCATATGAATATCTTAGAGGTAAGTTAGGGGTGATATCCCTATCAAAGGCTACTTAAGCAATATAAGGATTTCCCTGCATCAAATAGGTTGATTGTTGAATGACATAAATTGATGTGGAAGATCTTACTTTAGGTATTGCCTAAAGTAATTAAAGTGCTGAAATTCCAAATTAGTCACAAGCAAGGTGAAAAAGGGAGAAATTGGAGATATTGCAAGTTCTATATCTACATATTAAGATGTTGAGATAATATGTCTTTGGCATTGTTGTCAAGGATGAAGAAATAATTTTTTTTATCAAAATCTTAGAGGGAGAAGCAACACAAGGAAACATATTAGAAACTATATAGGATGACAAATCAAAGAAGGAAAAAAGAGAAAGAGAAAGACGAAGAGATAACTATTGATGTTTCTGATTAGAGGAAGATCTACCTTGTAAGAAGAAGTCATAAGAAATCAAAAGTCTCTAATTGAAAAGAATGAAACAATCTTGAAAAAAGCTTTCTTTTTGGATTGCCTTACTATTATAATATGGTTGGTTTAGTCAAGCATATCGTTTAGGTGACTTGGTCGATCAGTTTGGTTTGACATCAATGCCAAAGAGGGAGATTGTTGAAATATGATTGAAAAGGTCATTGTTGAGAAAGGGAGATTGTTGAAGAAGAATGTTTCAATCATTTTTTTGTCACTAATATCAAACCTACTATTTTTTAGTGACGTAATTTCTTATAAGATCCAAGTACTATCACTTAGTTGATTAATGAAGAGCATTTAATCAATAACATATAACAACAACACCTAGAGGAAAGGTTGAGTTATGATTATGTAATGAAGTAAAAGGATTAGTTAAGACAATGGTGAAATAATATTTTGATAATATACTTGAAGATACAAAGGTTGGCTACACTTAGAAACTTTAGAAGAATAGGTAATACCAAGACTCTTTGCAAAGCTTGACCAAAGTTCATAGTGGGTGCCATGCAAAGTTACTTCATGTCAAGTAGAATATCAATTGGTGCAAAGTAAAAGAAAATTCTAGTGTGTGCTGAGTAAGAAAGTTAGTGCTGAAAAAAATGCAATAGGTGTCAAGCATTAGTAAATTATAGTTGATGCCAAGTGAAAACACAGTAGATGCCAAGAAATGTAGTATGTGCCAAGCATTAGAAGGTTAATAGTGTTGAGCTACTACATTATTTGAAAAATCAAAGTTTTACCAAATCTGAGTTGATAAGTCTATTATCTTGAATTTTTTGAACCAGGTGGAAGATTAGGATGATGAGCTAGTGGTACAAAATTTGAGATTAACCATTTTTAGGCAATTTCAGATGGATTCTAGGAGAAGCTTCTAGAAGAAAGAAGATAAGAGGTAGATACATTGTATCTTACCTAATCCATCCAAACCCTAATTTGGATGATAAAAAATAGAGCAAAAAAAGTATTGTAATTTCCTATTTAAGGAATGTCTTGTCATGAAGTAAGGAGTTGGAGTATGTGGTGTCAAGAAGAAGACATAGAGAAGGTTAGAAAAGACCAAGGGAAAATAAAGTACAGAGACTCTGCTTAGTAAAGTGACCAGAGGAGTGATTGCATTGGCACAACAAGCAAGATGACTTAAGGAGACAAGAACTTGAAGAGAGAACAAGTTGCTAGAGATGTAGAGACTAAAAGCCAAGTACAATTGAGAACTAAATTGAGATCTAAAATCTATAGCATAAGTTGTAAGTTGTATCAAATCAAAAGCCCTATTGTCACTGTCTAACAATTGTATTAGTTAGGGAAAAATCTTTCTGACTGAGGTTGACTTAATAGTCATTACAAAATCCTTTAATAGGGTGGTTTTCCAAGTGAATTTCATAAATTCCTTTAACCAAGATCACTTCTAATAGGGTGATTGAAATCCCTTAACCAGGTCACACTTACTATTGTGTGTGGTAACCTTTAATAGGGTTGGCCTTTCATAGGGAATCACTTCATAAGAGTGAAAAAGGAGTAGCATGTTACTAGTAGTTTCTCCTAAATTTGGTTTCCATGTTAAATCATTGTATTATGTGTGTTGATTTTTCATGTTTTATTGTTGCATGTTGGTTTATCAGTAACTTGCAAGTTTGAGTGATTAGTTTGGATGCATGAGTATTTAATGGGTTCACTAAGCTGAGTGAAAAAAATTTATTGGGACATATGGACCTTGAATAACTAATTCACCCCCCCCGCACCCCCATAGTTATTCTAAAGAATTCTAACTTTTAGTATATATTGCTAATTGCACAACTTGTGATATTCTCTCTAAAATTAGTTTTTATTAGCTGAAACACCATTTTACTAAGAATTCTTAGTTTAGGTAGGATGAGCCATAGATAATAATTAGCTTTACTATCTTATTAGGTACATTAGGCTCTACTTCTTCGAGAACTATATTATAACTTCTAGGTTCTTTTACCTTTACAAATGTTTCCTTGAATTCTTTCTTTTGCTCCTTCATTTCTTCCTTCAGACTATCATCATTTCTTTTGTTCTTCCTTCTATAATTTTCATTCCTATATAGGTTTCTTCTATTCATTCTCTAGAACTTTGTTGTGTTTTCAAAGTTATTACATAACTGACATACAAGTACATTCTTTCTTTGTTCATTCTATTGGTCATTAGGTGCTCTACAATTCCTTGCAATGTGTCCAAGATTGTTGCATCTACAACAAATAATTTTTCTTCTTTCTCCACTTTAATTGTTTTGAGATCTTCTTTTGTTACTTACATTGTTAGTGTTCCTAAACATTCTACTATTTGCATTATGATTATCAAATTTAAGTTTCTCACAATCTACTACATAATGTCCATATCTATGACAATTATGAAAATAAAACTTTGAAATAAGTTTAAAAGACTTACATTTGAAATCATCTCCAATATGTTTAGGTTCATCACATGTAAAGCTTTTAGCATGAGATTCCTTTGTTTCTCTACTTTTCCCAATTTGATTAGATTCCTTAGATTTCTTAGAGAAAAGAACATTCTCTTTGGCTTTACATGTATCATCAGATTTTCTCCTGTCTAAATCTTTCTTGACTTCATGAGGATTAGGTTCTTTTCTCTCAATAGACTTCTTTGTGGATTGTTCAAGAAAGAATCCAAGTCCATTCTTATCATAACTAGGTCTTTGTACTAACATTTGTTCATCAATATTTTCACTACTAATATACAACCTTTCAAGTTGTTTTTTAGTTTGCACCAGTTCACCTTTCAGAATAGTATTGTATTTTTCTAATTATGCATGTTCCAATTTGATAGATTTTAATTTAGGTGTTAGCTTTCTTAACAGAGATCTTAGATCTACATTTTCAGCTTTTATTTTAGAATCATTCTTTCCTCCATTTTTCTTAAAACTTAGCTTAAGTTCTTCTATTTTTAATTCATGTTTTAGGATCTCATTTTCTCTCTTTAGATCTTCAATATCATCATCACTAGTCTTCTCACTAGGTCCTTTTTGCTTCAGGATATTTATCTTGTCCTTTATTTTACCATTGTAAACTTTTGCATCTTCATATCTATCCTTTAGACCATCCTCGTATCTATTCTTTAGCTCAATTTTCTCAAGAGCTTCTTTAAGATTCTTCTTCATTATTCAATATCCATGGGGATTTTATTCAAGTTATTAAGCCTCATCTGAATAACCAAGCTCTAATACCAATTGTTAGAAATAGATCATACTAAGAGGGGGGGTGAATTAGTATTTTCAATCTTTTTTCCCACAATTGGATATTATTAATTATTTTGTGACATGCATAAGAAAGTAAAACAACATTGTTGAACACTATAAACAACCTACATAAAGAGAGCTCATAACACCATAGTTTGTTAACTAGGGAAACCTTGGCCAAGGAAATCCTAGTGGGGATGAATCCCACAAGATGACTCACTATATAAAGTATTTGGTTAAGGATATTGACCATGTTAGGAGTATATGAAGAATGTATAGTGTCTCGAGCCCCTATTAGGAGACTAGGCCTTGTTAGAAGCCTCAAACCTATTAGTTCTTGCATCAATCCTGTTAGGAGTTGGTGGATCTTATGCAAATGTGTGCAAGAAGAGCCCATTGCCCTAACATGTAGCTATACAATAACTTCTTCAAGAGAATAGGTAAATATACAATACTAGATCACTTTTTGTACTTCACAATTCCTCTAATTGTTAGTTCTTTATATAAGGAGTAGCTGGACATATATCAATTTGTATCATATCTCAGATTATCATATCAAATAACATCACCTTGAATCACACATTATAACTTTGTATGGCATATCATAACATCACATGGACCTCTAACTTTTCATTTGAAGTTCTTTACTTATATCAACCGTATTAATAAATTCTTCCTTAGTCAGCTCACATATCATCCTTAGAGGTAACACATCAAGATTTTATAATTGAAACAATTCTTCAAGTCTAACAACTCAATCTACTAATTTTCTTTGTTCTACACTATGGAGTAACTGCATCAGTATATCCTTCATAACTTGAACTTGGTTGCTTGTATGGACATGTGCATTGGTATACATCATCAAAATGATGTCATGAATCTATGGTTAATTATGCAAGAGAATATTCCAAGGGAATATTCTACTGTCAATAAATCTCTTCATGTTGTTGTAACATTGTCCAATACTTAGACAATTTTCCTTCACAAAAAAACATAATTATACTGCAAAACATATGTTTCCATAAATGAAAACAACATATCTCACAATATTTGACTAATTGGTCATGTTTCCAGAAAATTTTGGGTCAAAACCCTTTAATTTTTCATATTGTTGATCAAATATTGATACAATTATAAGAATGTGTTTTAATCATTGTTTTGTGATTGATGTCAAACTGGCTATTTGTTGGAGAGACAATTTCTTAGATGATCAAAGTACTATCATTTTTTTGATTTATGAAGAGTATTTGATCAAATGAGTTACCAAGAGAACCTAAATTAAAGGTTGAGTTATGATATGTAAAAGAAGTATAAAGGTTAGTTGAGAGAATGATGATTTGGTGAATTGATTATCTCCTTCAAGTTGCAAAAGATGGATAGAATGATAAAGTCTAGAAGAACAAGTAAAAAAAACAAAGTCTGCTAAGCTTGAAAAAATCCATAGTTGGTGTTGAGAAATGTTACTGCAAGGTGAGTAGAAAATTAGTTGGATTTGAGTAAAGTTCAATTTCACTATATGCCGAGTGAATTGTAGACTATGTCAACCTAAGTGAAACTTAATGGAAGCCAAGTGAAGTTTATTTGATGCGAAGCACGAGTAAATTTTAGTATGTTCTAAGTAATATGATAGAGGATGCCCAACATTAGGATATTAGTTTATGTCGCATGATATCATTTTGATTTTCATCAAGAATTTGATGAATTTGAGCCGAGAAGGTTGATTTATTAAGTTATGTGAAATGTGTGGAAGATAAGATTGTTGGAAAATGAAGATGGGGTAACTAAGAGGGGAGGAGTGAATCAGTTACCACAAAAACAAATTCAACAGTCCCAAAGATGCCTTAAACTTAGTTGCTGCTGCTACTCAGTAAATACATAAATTACTGCTTAAAACTTGATAGATGTTTAGTTAATTTATTAAGCATTTACTGAAATAAGCGACCATGCAAAAGAAAGTAATCATGAACACAATAGACACATGATTTACGTGGAAACCCAATATGGGAAAAACCACCAGCAACTAGTCACCAATTTTCACTCTTCTGAAGTGAGCCCTGTTAGGAGCCAACCCTGTTAAAGGTTACAAAACACACTGTTAGGTGTGACCTTGTTAGAGGATTTAATCACCCTGTTAGGAGTGGCCTTGTAAGAGGTCTTTAGAACAATTCAACTGAATTGCCACCCTATTAAAGGATTTATGGAATGGCTGTTAAACCAACTCTGTTAGGAGATTTAGGAATCACTGTTACAATGGTTAGAAAGCAACAATGAATGATCTGAAAATACATGCAACTTATCTTGCTGAATACAGATCTCAGTTTAGCTCCACAAGATCCTTACTGATTAAAAATATCTTTGCAGCTCCAAGATTTTCCTCTGCTCAACTCTGCTTAGGCACAAGCAAGTCTCTTTCTTGCACTTCCTTGCACTATCCGTATACACTCTCTATTCCACACTTTTTCGCATCTTGAGCACCTCTTTATATACTATACATAATACCAGGTCGGCCCAACCAACTTGACAAAACATATTCCAAAGTCGGCTTGAACTAACAATCAAAACAAAATTCTTCACTGGCCCACGTTGCTCGGTCAATACAAAACAAAAAAAAAAAACTGCTTCCTGTGTTAACCGGCAGAACTCGGTAAAAACTATAATTACCAGAGAATTCGGTAAACCTGCCACTTCCTTTGGAAACTGACTAGACACGGTAAAAGCTATCTTCGACTACTGAGTGAGCTCGATGAAAACTAAGCTTTCCTTATCTTACCATGCGAACTCGGTTAACACTAATCGTCCGCTACAAAATCCTTTGATACCGGAGTGATCTTAGTAAGAACTAAACTTTCCTTAGCTTACCGTGCAAACTCGGTTAATACTAACTCACCGTGTGATATATAGGAACGCTCGGTATACACTGCAAAAGGCTTTACTGACCGATTGAGCTCGATAGATTCTGTAAACTATTTTCCTGACCGACAGAACTCGGTAGACTCTGTCTGATAACTGATATGGCATTTTTGTAACATCAAAGACAATACACAATTACTTAATTGTATCCAACAATCTCCCTCTTTGGCATTTATGGCAACACAACATGTCATAGCAAAAATGAAATTTGAAAGCAAGTCTACAGCAACACAACACAATTAACAATTCTCCCTCTAAGATAGAGAACTCTCCCTCTTACAGTAATCTCCCTCTTTGAAGGAATTACATAATCAAATTTTGGAAAGATATGATACTAAAACTCTCCCTCTTTGACAACACATGCCAAAGACAATCCAATTTGAATGAATTTCATTGTACCTTTAGTACTGATTCGTATGCAATATTTCCTTGATTTCCTGCATCAACTGATGATTGTTCAATTTTGTAAGAGCTGATGCATCACTAAAACTTATTTTTAGTGAACTTCAGATAGGGAATGACCCCTAACTTACCTCTGAGATACAAAAATGCATCCTTAGGTAAAGGCTTTGTGAATATGTCAGCAATCTGTTCCTTTGTATGGACATATTCCAATCTGATTTCCTTGTCTTGCACCAATTCTCTGACAAAGTGATACTTGATTGCAATGTGCTTAGTCTTAGAATGCATTACTGGATTCTTAGATATGTTGATTGCACTTGTATTATCACAAAACATGACAACTGGTTCCTTGATTTCCATCTTCATGCCTTGTAGCAATTCCTTCAACCAAACAATATTAGAACAGTTTACTGCTGCAGCAACATACTCTGCCTCTGCTGTTGATTGAGATGTACAATTTTGCTTTTTGCTTGTCCAAAAAACCAACCTCTTTCCAAGAAATAATGCACCTCCACTTATGCTTTTTCTGTCGTCAAGGTTTCCTGCCCAATCAGCATCAGTAAACACTTTTAAGTCTAGGTTTCCTTCAAATTTATACCATAATCCATAATCTTCAGTTCCTTTCAGATATCTCATTATCCTCTTGATTGCCATTATGTGATTTTCTCTTGGTTTGGCTGAAAATCTTGCCACAATTCCAACTGCAAGAGCAATATCTGGCCTAGTATGAACTACATATTGCAACTTTCCAATCATAGATCTGTACAATGTCTGATCTATTTCCTTTGAATCATCTTCTTTGGTAAGTTTTAGTCCAGTACACATGGGAGTTCCAACTGGTTTACAGTCTTCCATACAAAACTTTTTCAATATCTCTTTGATGTATTTTGCTTGAGTGATGTAGATGTCATTCTTGTCCTGCTGAATTTGAAGTCCAACAAAGAATTTGATTTCACTGAAAATTGACATTTCAAATTCCTTGCTCATTTGTTCTAAAAATTCTTTGCAAAGATCATCATTCCCTGTGAAAATAGTATCATCTACAAATATTTCTGCCAGGACAATCTTATTTTCTGGTCCTTCCTTGATATACAAACTACTGTTATCATTATTTCTTTGAAATCCAATTTGAATAAGATAGCTATGCAATCTTTCATACCAGGCTCTAGGGGCTTGTTTCGGACCATACAGTGCCTTGTGCAATTTGCAAACCATGTTCTTTTTATCTGGATCTATAAAACCTTCAGGTTGTTCAATGTAGACCTCTTCATCCAGTATACCATTTAGAAATGCTAACTTGACATCCATCTGATAAACTTTAAATCCTTTGTAAGCAGCATATGCTAATAAGGTTCTAACACCTTCCAATCTAGCAACGGGAGCAAAAGTTTCTCCATAATCTATGCCTTCCTCTTGAGAATATCCTTTGCACACTAATCTAGCTTTGTTTCTTGATACTTTACCATTTTCATCCAACTTATTTTTGAAAACCCACTTTGTACCGATTACATTTTTGTCTTTAGGCCTGGGTACAAGAGTCCATGTCTTGTTTTTCTCTATCTACTCTATTTCTTCATTCATTGCTTCAATCCAATTATCATTTTCTAATGCATCTTTGACAGTTCTAGGTTCAAAATCAGCAAGTAAACAAGTACCTTTCAACTTACTTCTTGTGATGGTTCCTTCAGATTTATTTCGAATGATCTGATCTGCTGAATGATGTCTCCTGACATACTTTTCTAGAACAGGTTCTTTTCCTTTTGGATGAATCTTGTTGTTATCTTCTTTCATTTCACCTTCATGCTCAGTTTGGTCTGGCTCGGTATCAACTGGCTCGGTATGCACATGCTCGGTTACCTCTGGCTCAGTAATCTCTAACTCGGTATTCTCTGACTCGGTAGATGTTGGCTCGGTAGATGTTTCTTGAAACTCAGTTAGTGATGACTCGGTAGAAGAAGGTTTCTGATTCTCAGATGCAGTTGATATTATATCCGGTTCACTGAAGATGAATCTTTTGTAATCTTCTGGTTCTCTTCTACTTTCTTCTTCAGTCTTTTCTGCAAACTCATCAACTTTCACATGTATACTTTCTATGACTTTGTGAGTAGATAAGTTCAAGCATCTATATGCTTTACTCTTGCATGAGTATCCAAGAAATATACCTTCATCACCTTTTACATCAAATTTACCTTTTCTAGATTCTTTCAAGATATAACATTTGCTTCCAAATACTTTCAGATAACTTACATTGGGTTTATAGCCATACCATAATTCATAGGGAGTTTCGAATGAGTCTTATTTCAACTGTACTCAGTTTAAGGTATGAACTACTATACTGATAGCCTCCTTCTAGTATTTGATAGAAACATTCTTTTCTATCATCAAGGTTCTTGCACAATCCATGATGGATCTGTTCCTTCTTTCAGCTATGCCATTTTGTTCAGGAGTACCTGGTACTGAAACCTATCTTTTGATTCCTCTTTCAATACAAAAGTTATTGAATTCATGTGAAATAAATTCACCACCTCTGTCTAACCTTAGGAATTTCAATCTTTTCCTTGTTTCTTTTTCTACTCTTGCCAAATACCATTTGAACTTTTCAAATGCTTCTGATTTGTTCCTTAGGTACATGACGGTCATCATTCTTGAATAATCATCAACAAAAAGAATAAAATATTTTTCACCAGTATAGCTTTTAGTTTCAATAGGTTCACATAAGTCAGTATGCACAATTTCTAATAAATCTTCAGACTGATAATTTTTTCTTTTGAAACTAGACTTACCCATCTTTCCAATTTGACAATTCTTGCATAAACCGACCTCTGGTTTCTTTAAATCAGGAATGCCTCTCACTTTCTTGAATTTTCTTATCTTTACCAAATTGTCAAAATTCACATGACATAACCTTTTATGCCATAACCAACTCTCTTCTACTTGAGCAATAAAACATGAATGTTCACCAAGTTCAAGATAGAACAAGTTACCTTTAGTTTGAGTACCAGATCCAATCAGCTTTCCTTTACCGTTCAGCAGTCTTGCTTTGCCTTGGATGAATTCTACTTTGACTCCATTGTTGAGTAACTGTGCCACACTCAACAAATTGTTCTTTAGGCCTTCTACCTAATAAGCATTATCACATACAAGTTCTTGGGTTAGAGTGATTCTTCTTTTTCCTTTTATGCAACAAGGTTCATTGTTTCCAAATCTTACACTGCCACCATCATACTCTTCAAATTGATCAAACTTTGTTTTATCTCCATTCATATGATGTGATTAGCCACTATCAATGATCCATGTATCATTCTTACTTATGTGAGAGATGAGTTCCATTTCTTCATTGTCAGATTCACCTTTTACAGCAATGTAAACAATCTCATCTTCTTCTTCATCATTAGAATCATTATAATCTTTAGCCATAAAACATGATTTCTTACTTTTATCCTTAAATTATTTGAGATCTTTCTTGTTTGGACACCTTGCAGCAATATGACCAACTTCTTCACATGAAAAGCAGATTAGGGGTACTTTACCTTTGTATTTACCTCTTCCTCTTGAATATTTCTTTGCAAGTAGAGCTTTAATTACTTCAAGGTCACTGTCAGAACTCTGATCTGATTGATCTTCACTCTCTGACTGAGATTCCTTCTTCTTCTTGCCTTTGTCCTTGAGTGAAAGCTTGGCTTCAAATGCAGACTCAATGTTCTTTGCAGCTGGAACATAATTATCAAAATTATCTAGTTCAAATGCTGTCAATCTTCCAACTATGGCCTCTAGGTTTATCTTGTGATTGGCTTCACACCTTCTTTCTTGAATGGCTGATACCCTGATGGCATAAACTAGAAGTAGAGTTCTAAGAACTTTACTTATGACTGTCTCTTCACTAATACTTCCTCCACAAGCTTTGATAGCACTGACACATGCTTTAATTCTTTCAACATATTTGGCAATGTTTTCATCTTCTTTCATTTTCATCTGATCAAACTGTCCTCTCAGACTTTCAGCTTTGGCTCTTCTGAAATTGTCATCTCCACCATAGATCTCTTTCAGTCTTTCCCACATTTCATAGGCAGTAGTGCAGTCCTTGACATCATCAAACTCTTCATAACTCAAGGCAGATGCAATATCAATCATCATAATGTTATATGTCTTCTTTATAGCAATGTCATTGACTGATAATGTACCTGATGGTTCTACATATTTCTCATCAAGATATTTCAGACCAGTGTCACCAATGGAAGCTAGATGAAGTCTCATTAATCCCTGCCATGCTGAGAAGTTGTTTCGGTTAAGCCTTGGGATTTCCCTCTTGTAAGACATCTTGATCTTTGGCTTAGATCATTGAAATCTCCTCCTGCAAGCACCAAAAGCTCTGATACCAATTGTTTGAAAGTGAAGATGGGGTAACTGAGAGGGGAGGGGTGAATCAGTTACCACAAAAACAAATTCAATAGTCCCAAAGATGCCTTAAACTTAGTTGCTGCTGCTATTCGGTAAACACATAAATTACTGCTTAAAACTTGATAGATGTTTAGTTAATTTATTAAGCATTTACTGAAATAAGTGACCATGCAAAAGAAAGTAATCATGAACACAATAGACACCAGATTTATGTGGAAACCCAATATGGGAAAAACCACCAGCAACTAGTCACCAATTTTCACTCTTCTGAAGTGAGCCCTGTTAGGAGCCAACCCTGTTAAAGGTTACAAAACACACTGTTAGGTGTGACCCTGTTAGAGGATTTAATCACCCTGTTAGGAGTGGCCTTGTAAGAGGTCTTTAGAACAATTCAACTGAATTGCCACCCTATTAAAGGATTTATGGAATGGCTGTTAAACCAACTCTGTTAGGAGATTTAGGAATCACTGTTACAATGGTTAGAAAGCAACAATGAATGATCTAAAAATACATGCAACTTATCTTGCTGAATACAGATCTCAGTTTAGCTCCACAAGATCCTTATTGATTAAATATATCTTTGTAGCTCCAAGATTTCCCTTTGCTCAACTCTGCTTAGGCACACGCAAGTCTCTTCCTTGCACTTCCTTGCACTATCCGTATACACTCTCTATTCCACACTTTTCCGCATCTTGAGCACCTCTTTATATACTATACATAATACCAGGTCGGCCCAACCAACTTGACAAAACATATTCCAAAGTCGGCTTGAACTAACAATCAAAACAAAATTCTTCACTGGCCGACATTGCTCGGTCAATACAGAACAAAAAAAAAATTGCTTCCTGTGTTAACCGACAGAACTCGGTAAAAACTACAATTACCAAGGAATTCGGTAAACCTTCCACTTCCTTTGGAAATTGACTAGACACGGTAAAAGCTATCTTCGACTACCGAGTGAGCTCGGTGAAAACTAAGCTTTCCTTAGCTTACCGTGCGAACTCATTTAACACTAACCGTCCGCTACAAAATCCTTTGATACCTGAGTGATCTTGGTAAGAACTAAACTTTCCTTAGCTTACCGTGCGAACTCGGTTAACACTAACTCACCGTGTGATATACAGGAATGCTCGGTATACACTACAAAAGGCTTTACTGACCGACTGAGCTCGGTAGATTCTATAAACTATTTTCGTGACCGACAGAACTCGGTAGACTCTGTCTGATAACTGATATGGCATTTGTGTAACATCAAAGACAATACACAATTACTTAATTGTATCCAACAAAGATTGATGAGCTCGTGGTACAAAATTAAACATGAACCATTTTGAGATAAATTAAAAAAGAGGATTCTTGAGGAAGCTTCTAGAGGTAGAAAAATAGAAAGATAATTACATTCAATGAATCCTACCTAATCATGGAATGGAGGATCAGGATAAAGTAGAAAAAGATCTAAGTTTTCTTTATAAGGGAATGGAATGTGAGATGAAATAGTTGGAATGTGTGACAACCCAAGGAATAGAAGAGGTCTAAGGTGTTCTTCTATATGGTGGACTAAGGAAAGAGTCTACAATTGGCATGCAAAGAAAGAAGGCTTAAGTGGATGAATGTTTCAAGGGTGAATAAACTATCAGAGATGAAGTGAATGAAGCCAAGAAGAATGGAAGAGTGAACAAAGATCTATAATCTATAAAGTGAGTTGAATTTTTTTATTAGATCAAGCTTTAATATTACTCTTTAATAATTGTATTAGTTTAGGTAAAATATTTTGGATTAAGGTTGACCTAATGTTCATTTTTAAATCCTTTAACTAGGTATAATTCTAATGGAATGACCTAATTTCCTCTAGCAAGGCTCACTCCTAACAGGATGATTGAAATCCTTTAACCAAGTCACATTTAGCAGTGTGTTTTGTAACCATTAACACAGTTGGACTTTGATAGGGCATCACTTTAGAAGAGTGAGAATTAGTGGCATGTTACTAGTTGTTTTCCCCAAATTGGGTTTCCACATAAAATACTTGTGTCATATGTGTAAATGATTCTATTATGCTTCATGTTTGCATTTAGGCAAAGTGATTTTCACGTAGGATAGTAACCTATAAGTTTATATTTTGAATGACCTAATGGATCCATGCATGGTTTATAAGGAGAATATATATGGATGAGTTTTGTTAAGCACCGATAAGTTTCATTGGAAGTTTTTGGGTATTGGATAACTAATTCACACCCCTCTCAATTATTCTAATCTATTCTGACAATTGTTATCAAAGCTTTTGTTTCTTGTGAGAAATTGTTTCAATGTATGATAAGTCAAAGATCAAGATGCCTAAGAGAGAGTTATGCAAACGTAACAAGGAGAAATTTACTAAAAGGAAAATTTTGATGAAACTACACCTAGGAGGGCTTGGTGATCATGTACAAACTACTATTATTATTGAACATGTTGACCTTGCTAGAGCCCTCCTAGTTGAGGATCTAAAAAAGAAGAAAGAAAATAACTAGACAATTTTGGGGATTGCATCTCCCCTAAGTTATTCTAAGTTTGATGAAATTAAAAGTTCTAACACTATAAAGAAGATGCGAGATGCACTTCAGACCATCTATGGAGGAGAGAAAAATGTTTTGAGAGCCATATCTGAAAGTCTCGGAGGTAAGTTTGATGATATAAGAATGGAAGAAGATGAGAACATTGTTTAGTATTGTTATAGATTGAAAGAAGTCATGAATTCTATTAGAGGATCTATTGGTAAGATTGAAGATGATATTGTATTATATTGTGTAAAGTATTGTAGACATTGCTATCTATTTATGCTACTAGAGTTTCTGCCATAGAAGAGATGAGATGTATACCTAGCAATGATCTAACTCTTGAATGTTTGGTAGGTATACTTACTTCTTTTGAACTCTCTAATTTTGATAACTTCAAATCTAAAAATTTTGAATCTTCTTTTAAAGCTAAGTTGTCACTAAAATAATCTAGTGTGAAGAAGAAAAAGATAAAATATCTTTCCAATGATAGTGATATAGACGAGGAAGATATGGATCAGCTAGAAGCATTTTTGGCTAGGATATTTCACAGAGGCAAAGGAAAAAAAAAAGTAAAATTCCCATCATATATTTTAACTACAATGAAGTTGGTCATATTGCTACTAGATGTCCATAGAAGAAGAACCTTGAGAGTGGAGACAAATTTGAGAAATTCCAAAGAAGAGATGATAATAGAAAAGACTACAAGGAAAAAGGAAAGAAATCATGCAATGTTGCTAAAGAAAAATCAAATGAAGAATCTGATGATCATGAGGATAATGTTGTCTATGTTGCAATGAAAGATGAATATGATGAAGATGAGACCACTACATTTTTTTCTTATGTGAACAAAAGTGGCAGACGTGTCCTTGATAGTGGATGTTCCAATCACATGATTGGAGATAAAAGTAAGGTCTATTCCCTAGTGCATTATAATTGAAATAGTGTTAGATTTGGGAATGGTGCACCATCTCTTATCAAATGAAAATGATAAATTAATTTGATAGTTAAGATCATTTGTGATAATTCTTACTATGTTGAAGGATTGAATTATGATTTGCTAAGTGTTTCACAACTGAATAGTGTTGGATGTAAGGTTGAATTTGAAAGAAGAAAAGCCATGATTTACGATGCTAATGGAGATTTAGTTGGAAATGTTGATAAGACTAGAGGTAATATATTCTATCTTGATATGAATGATACTCCTTGTCTATTTGTTCAATTTGATGATGTATGGCTATGACACAAAATGCTGTCATGTAAATTTTGAAAATTTTGTTAGTATCAGTAAGATGAAGAAAGTGAGAGGCTCACCAAAACTGAAGAAAGAAAAGAATACAATATGCAAACAATGTCAGTTAGGGAAGATGACTAAATCATGTTTTAAAAGTAAGACTTATGCATCAAAAGGGATACTTGATCTAGTTCATACAGATTTATGTGATCCAATCAATGTGCATAGCTATAAAGGTGACAAGTAAATTATCCTATTTGTTGATGACTATTCTTGGATGATGACATATATGTTTTTCAAGAAAAAATCTGATGCATTTTAAATATTTAAGTGGTACTTGGCTAGAGTTGAAAATAAAACAAGTAAAAGATTGATATGTCTAAGATCGGACAAAGGTGGAAAATTTGAATCAAATGAGTTTGAGAGTTCTATAATGATAGACATCTACACCTAGAACCTCTCAAAAAATTGGGATTGTTGAAAGAATAAATATGTTTGTGATGAACTCTGCTAGAACACTTATGATGGAAAAGAATGTTTCTTTGATATACTAGAGAGAAGCTGCAAGTACAACTATCTACACACTAAATCATGTACAAATCAAGAAAGGTACTCATGTTACACCTTCTCAATTATGGTATGGATATTCACCTAATATAAAATATTTTAAGGTATTTGGAAGTAAGTGTTATATACTCAAAGATCACAAGAATGGAAAACTTGATGCTAAAAGTGAAGAAGGTATACTCCTAGGCTATTCCACAAGGAGAAAAGCTTAGAAGTGCTTAAATACTGACACTAACAAAGTTATGGAAAGTGAAAATGTAAAGTTTGATGCATATAAAGAGGTACATGAAGCTGAACCTACAAAATAATCTTAAGATTAAAAATATTTATTATGCTTCTATGATGAAATGATTGACGACGTTGTTGTGAATCAAGTTGCAAATCAATAACGACAAGTCATGGTGACTACTGAGTCACAAAATATAAATTTTGAGATGTATTGGATAAAAGCACAGATTTGTGTCACCGTTCATGATACCAAAACCTGTTTTGGTCAAATTTCATTTCTCTATCGAAACTCAATTTTAAAAAAAAACTAAAAATACCCATTTATAGATCTCAAATTCAATATCATCATTATATAAATTTTTGAGTGTTTTGGTTAGTTATAAAATGTTATAATTTCAAAATATTATAAGTCGATATTTCAACATTTAAGAAGATGCTCACTTAAAAAAGAAAAGAAAAAAGTAAATCATATCAAAAAAACTAAAAAATTATATTTATCTCTAGAGGAGAGAGTCCTCTTCATGAATATGTAATTTTCTTTCAAGAAGGTGTAGATTTGATTCGGAAGTTTTGATGGGAGGAAAAAATTGTTGGCTTCTAAGAAGGTTGAGCTTGAGTACTTATAACAAAGAAAATATGGATCAAAAATAAATATTTCTTTTTTGGTTCCCTAGCTATACATGTCATCTATAAGATATTTTAAAATCAAAACAAAAAAAGATGATCTGCATTTTTTTTTATTTTTTTTATAGGAACTACACCCTATCTTTTTTACAATTAAAAAAGGGACTTTAAAATAAAAGAAATGAATAAATTCTTACTCAAAAAAATTTTAAAAAATGATAGGCATATAAGTCATCCAATTCTGCACATTTCATCAGTTTACATAATCTTCAAATTCTAAACACAAATACCATTTTTTTTGTCATTAATGTTGAACTGTTGCATTCTGATATCATGTTTATTCATAAAAGGTGACACAAGTTTGTGCTTTAACCCCATTCAAGAACTAAGTTGCATTTAGGAGCCATGTTGCAAAATGAAATAGAGATACATTCTAATAATGAGATCAATACATGAAAGAAATGATGACCTACTTGACAAAGAAGTACAAAAGGATTCAGAAGTTGAAATAACTTTTGAGAGAAAAAAAGGAGAGCCAAGATTGTCAAACTATGTCAGAAAACATCACCTTGCTACATATATTATTGAAGATAAAGAGGCTAGACCTATGAAGAGAAATAAATTGAGAAATGATTCATGTATGGTGAGCATGCATGAACCTAAATTAGTCAAGGATGCATTGGAAAATGATGACTAGAGTCAATCAATGAGAGAAGAAATTGAGTAGATAGAGAAGAACAACACTTGGTCACTTGTACCTAGACCAGAGGACAAGAATTTTATTGTTACTAAGTGGGTATTCAGGAACAAATTAGATGAAAATGGTGAAGCCACAATAAATAAGTCAAGGCTAGTTTACAAAAGGTATGCTCAAGAAGAAGGAATAGACTATGGAGAAACATTTTCCCCTATTACAAGACTAGAAGGAGTAAGAACTTTTCTTTCTTGCTCTAAATACAAAGGTTTCCAATTTTACCAAATGGATATGAAGTCTTCATTTTTTAATGGTATATTATACAAGGAAGTTTACATTGAATAGCCTAAAGGATTTGTTGATGCTAACAATAGGAACACGGTATGTAGATTGCACAAAGCTTTATATGGATTAAAGAAAGCACCTAGAGCATGGTATGAAAGAATTCAATCTTATCTTATGAAGATTGGATCTGAGAGAGATGATGATAAAAAAATTTTATAAAATGATGACAATATGGTATTTACATTACAAAATCTAAAATATATGAAGGAAATGTTGAATATTTTTGGATTAGAAGATTCATAGCCTAGTAGTACACCAATGTGATAGGATAGAAACTATCCAAGAACGATGATTCTACTAAGGTAAACCAAACGTTTTATAGCATTGGTAGTTTGGGATTGTTGCAAGATATTTTACAAATTCTAAGAGAATCATCTGATGGCTATAAAGAGAATAATGAGATATATGAAAGGAACATAAAACTTTTTTCCATACTACAAGAAAAATGATAAATTTGAATTAAGAGCCTATATAGATAATAATTGGTTTGGAAATTTTGATGATAGGAAAAAAAGAACTAGTGGAGCATTTTTCTTAGGAAACATACTAGTTACTTAGACTACTAAGAAACAAAATTACATATCTTAATTTGCTGCTAAAGTTGAATATGTTGCTGCTATAGTAGATTGTATAAACATTAAATGGATAAAATAGCCACTAAAAGGAATGAAGGAAGAGATCACAAAACTTTTTATACTTTACTATGATAAAAATAGTGCAATAAATATATCTAAGAACCCTATTATGCATAGAAAGACAAAACATATAGTAATCAAGTATCATTACTTGAGAGTGTCAGTTCAAGACAAGAAAGTAAAGATTGAATATGTGAATACAAAAGAATAGATTGCTAATATATTCAAAAAATATTTACTTAAAAATGTTCATGATTATCTGAGAGGTAAACTAGGGGTAGAAACCCTATCCAAAGCTATTTAAGAATCTAGAAGATGTGCCTTGCATCAAATGGAATGAAAGACACATCATTACATTGATTTATTGGACTTTACTTTAGGAACTACTTGAAGTAATCAAGAGCTAGAATAGATAATAGTCACAAGTTAAGTGATAGAGGAAGAACCTAAAATTCATTAAATATTTGCATATGTAAGATGAAAAGTCTTTGAAATTGTTGTCAAAGAAGGAGAATGTGAAGCTACAAACAAAGAGATATATTAGGAGAATGTGATGTTATCGATAAGGGAGAATGAAGTATGCTCAAAGGAGATATCAATTAGAAAAAGAGACAAAAAGGATTGTCAAATACTCGAAGAGGGAGTAATGACATGAAACACCAAAGATAGATACCTAAGTAATGTAGAGAGGGAGTGATCAAATAAAGTTAGAGGGAGAAACCTCTACAAGATGATAGTTGAAGAGAATCATGAAGATACATTGATTTCTATTGATCAAAACAAAGTCTTGCAACCTCTATAGAAGATTGAAGTTGTTGATAAAATGAGAGAATTCAATAGAAGGAATTAATTTCTTTGGGTATTGTTGTTGGTATTAATTTTCCATCAATTCCAAATAAGGATATTGTTGATCAAAGATTGATACAAGTATGAGAATGTGTTTCAATCATTGTTTTGTCACTGATGTCAAAGCTACTATTTGCTAGAGAAAGAATTGCTTAGATGATCAGAGTATATCATTTTTATTGATTGATGAAGGTGATTTGATCAAATGAGGTAAAAAAAGCACCTAGAGGAAAGGTTGAGCTATGATATGTAAAATAGGTATAAAGATAAGTTGACGGAGTGATGATATAGTGAATTGATTATTTCAATTAAGGTTGTAAAGGATGGATACACTGATAAAATCTAGAATAACAAGTAAAATGAATTGAGTCTACTAAGGTTGACAAAGTACATAGTTGGTTTTGAGAAATGTTAGTGCAAGGTGAGAAGAAAATTAATTGGAGCCGAGTTAAGTTGAATTTTTGTGTATGAAAAGTGAATTGTAGACTATGCTAAGCTAAGTGAAACTTAGTAGAAGTCAGGTGAAGTTTAGTTGATGTCAAGAAATAGTAAACTTTATTATGTTTTGATTTATTTTCTAGAGGATGCTGAGCAAGATAATATGTGCCAAGCCTTAGGATGTTAGTTGATGCTGAGTGATAGTATTTTGAGTTTGATCAAGAATTTGATAAATCTGAGCTGACAAGGTTGATTTATAGAGTTATGTGAAACATGTGGAAGATAATATTGCTGAGATAGTGGTACAAAATTCAAGATGAACCATTTTGAGATGAATTCAAAAGAAGATTATTACCGAAGTTTCTAGAGGGAGAAAAATAGAAAGATGGTTAGATTCAATGAATCCTACCTAGCCATGGAATGGATGATCAGGATAAAGAGGAAAGAGATATAAATTCTCTTTATAAAGGAATGTAAGGCTAGATGAAATATTCAAAATGTGCAAGAACCCAAGGAAGACAAGAGCTCTAGGGTGTTGATTCATATGGTGGGCTGAGGAAAGAGTCTGCAATTGGCATGCAAAGTAAGAAGGCTTAATGGAATGAATGCTTGAAGGGTGGACAAGCTATCAGAGCTAAAGTAAATGAAGCCAAGCAGAATGGAGGACTAAATTGAGATTTGTAATCTACAAAGTGAGTTATATTTTGTTATCAGATCAAGCCTTACTATTACTCTCTATTAATTGTATCAGTTTAGGTAAAATCTGTTCAATTAAAGTTGACCTAATAGTCATTTGTAAATCCTTTAATTAGTTTCTATTCTAATGGAATGGCCTAAAGTTCTCTAACAAGGCTCAGTTCTAATAGGGTGATCAAAATCCTTTAACCAAGTCACATTTAACAATTTCTTTTGTAACCTTTAATAGGGTTGGCCTTTCATAGGGAATTACTTCAAAAGAGTGAGAATTAGTAGCATGTTACTAGTGTTTTTTTCCAAATTTGGTTTCCATATAAAAATCCTTGTGTCATATGTATGAATGATTTAATTATGTTTCATGTTTTCATTTCTGCAAAGTGATTTTGACCTAAGACAATAACCTACAATTTTATATTTTCAATGATCTAATTGATGCATGCAAGGTTTATAAGAAGAACATATATGCATGAGTTTTGTTTTGCACTGATAAGTTTCATTGGGAATTTTTGGACCTTGGTTAACTTACTCACCACCCTCTTAGCTATTATGAACTATTCTTGTACATATGTCCAAGCAATAACATCACTAAATTCTTGACACAAGTTAATGAAAACTTCTTGTTTAGTATCAAGGCATACCTTTTCCATGTTAAGATTTTCTATCAATAATGGTGAGAGGTGTGTAGACATCCTTCTTTGTAGTGAGGTTCAAATATTTACTTCTTTCTTCATAACTAGAGTTAAATATGTCCTCTAAAATGGCTAGAACCTTAGGAAACTTGTTGGAATTAAGATTCAGAATTTAATATCCATGTTGACTTTGAATCTTACACAATGTTTTAGCCGATAATTGTGCCTTGTTGTATAAAGTTTTAATAATTTGCAAATTAGAATCAAAGATTTTCTAATTTGTACAATTGTTTGGGACAATTGGCCTTATAAAAAGAATGATATATTGTACCTTTATCTCTGCAACATGTTCTAGTGTATGATAATGAGAACCAATTGATGCAAGTCTATCAACATTTTTTTTCTTTTTACAGGAAAACTTTGAATATTGAATTCTTTGAAAGTGTTAAGTAAATCCCATTGTCTATGTTTGTATATGTTAAGAAGTCTATTCTTTGTGAAATTTTGATTTCTAGTTTGGTCCCTCACCAACTCTCTATCCCCAAATACCTTCAAGAAATTTATACCTCTTCTTTAAGAAATTTGGACACCTTGAATTAAGGCTTCATAATCTGCCATATTATTCGTGCATCTAAATTGAACTCTATACAAAAAGTAGTATTCGTCAAAACTAGGAGAATAAACATTACACTAGAATCTATACTATTTTATTCCTCAAGCCATCAAATAATATATTCCATAATCTATTAGCATCTTCTTATTCTTTCATGAGATTGGGAATAGGAGCATCATCCACATGTATACAATAAGTTCTAGGGTTTGTTTCTTGATCCCATTGTACTGGATAAAATTGAAAAGAATTAGCTCAAACATCTAAGATATAATCAAGAGAGTATAATGTTCATTGGTGATGCATTCTTCATCCTATCCATGGAATGTTCAATTTTATATTAGGGCTAGGTGTATAAGTCTCTATTTGATTAAGAGTCAATTGTTCTTATTTTATGGATGCATTTTTCCATATCTAGTCCTAAAGAACATGTAGGATTAATCAAATGTAATATAGGCACCTATTTGTGTAGTAAATATTACCATATGATACTACATCTAGTGAGTATCCTAAGATTAGAGAACATTGATATGTTGTATTCATGATTGTATTTATCATTGATGACAACATAGTACAATTTCAACAAATAACTAGAAGAATAGTAGTTAGACATCTTATGATGCATAGTAACTAAGTAAGAGTTAAGTGATGTACAATAAAGGAAATGTTCCTTTGAGTGTCCTCATGATGTATTCCAATGTGGAGATTTGTATGGATAGTATGATGAAAGTTATAGCTAATTTACTAAGAGTAGCACAGAAAGAAAACATTTGTTTGGTACTTTCTAATGTTTGCATTCTATCTTTTAGCCAAGATATAATGAGGTGATGCACAATTTGCCTATGATAGAAGACAACTAGGTGGTAATGTCAGTAAGTGCACATGACTTGGAGTCACACATGTGAAATTTTTTAATAGACTATTATCCAATAGTTCTATTGTAATTGTAATTAATTATGTATTTTATTATAATTAATTAAGAAAGCCTTGAGGCTGACTCAAGGAATTATTATGAAGAATGGTATAAATGAAAGATGTTTTTCTTGATAGAAGATGTGTATGAAGTACCTGATACATGCATTACTTACAAAGTAAGAAAAGGATAAGATTGTTGATTGAATGTGTGTAAGTGATCCAATGGATTATTGGATGCACTATTTTTGAAATAGGTAAAACATCATAAGGGGCAACACTCTAGTTGATAGAACAAATATAGAGGAAAGAGGTACATTTCTTATCTATTATTCTTAGGAAATAATACAAAGATCATTTAGATAGTGGGTTCATTGGTCTTAATGATTAAATTGTTTGGGTAGTGGATCTAGTTGTCTTTCACAACTCCTAACATGGTTGGACTCTCATAACAAGGATTCAATGTATAGGATTCAGAGTCTCCTAACATGGACTCATATGCATTGAATATTGTAATAGAATCTTAAAAGGTTCCATCCTCTAACAAGGAATATTTATATTAGTACATCATCTTGTGGGTAACATACCCACTGTGGTTTTCCCTTTAATCAAGGGTTTCACTAGTTAACATATTTGGTGTTATTGTGCATGTGTTTATTTCTATGGTTTATGTTTATGTTGATCACATGGTTAAGGAATATTAAGGTTGAGAAATGTGATAATAGCTATATAACTAATTCAAAACACCCCCCACTCCCCAAATAGTTATATCAGTGGAAAGTATATTTTGAAAATTGGTATAAGAGCCTCAATTCCTTGAAGGAAAATCTTTACAACTTTGGGAGATCAATGGTGAATGTTTTTAGAAAGGATAGTCCTAGATTTGATCGGGCCAACTATGGAAATTGGAAGGAAAAGATGAAGACTTATCTATTATGCATGGGTCTATGCTATTGGATATTCAAAAAGAGTGAGAAGACAATTATGGATGAAGAAAAGCTTGAGGAATGCAATAAAGTACAGAGATACTTGTTCATGTGTAACCTAAGAGCTAGAGAAGCACCACTATCAGCTCCTCCTAATAATGAGTACAATCAACTAAATATATTTTAGACATCTCATAAAATTTGGAAAGCATTAGAGGATACTTCAGAAGGTGATAAACACACAAAGAGAATGGGATTACAAAATTCGATGTGTGCACTTCAAATGCAAAGATGATGCAAGATGAATCTATAAGAAGTTATATTGCTAGAATATCAAAAATTGTTCCAGGTATTTGGTCATTTGGTGGAACTAAGATGATGAAGTTATGTGGAAGATCTTGAAATGTTTGACACCAACATTTAAGAAAGTCTCTTAGTTGAATCAGCTTGTGATGCCTTCCACTAAATATTTCACAAAAGAAACTTTTCTTGGAAGATTAGAGTCTATAGAGGTAGATTTGAGATAGTCTAAAAATCTAGTTAGAGTGGAGATAGCTTGAAGTGCATTGAATATTCAACCAAACCTATGAAGGAGCACAAGTATTCAAGGAGATTTTTCTAGTAGCAACAAATCTGATGAGGATAGAAAGATTGAAGAAGGTGTTTCCCTTCTTGTGAGAAGAGAAAAGCATGGTAAGGAAATCTTTAAATGTTGAATTTGTAATAGATTTGGTCATTATGTATTTAGGTGTCCTAAAAAAGAGAAAAAGTATAAAGGAAAATTCAAGCCTCAAAGAGATGTAGATTGTATCTATGATAATCAAGACAAACAATATAATGAGAAAATTCAAAATGAGAGTGATGATGAATTAGGATTTGTGGCTATTAAGGAAGATGATCTTGAAAGAGAAATTAGAGAAGAAAGGGCTCTAGTTACCCAACTTGAGAAGAAATCTGATTAGATAACAAATAGTGGATGTTCACATCACATGACTAACAATATGAATAAATTCATAAAATTAGAAATCATGATGGAGGTATTGTTAGATTTTGTAACAATGAAGCCTATCATATTACAAGGATTGGATCTATTACACTTGATGCTAAAACTAATGCTGACAATGTTTATTTTATTGATGGTTTGAAGAATAACTTATTAAGTGTTGGATAGTTGGTAGACAAGGGATATCTATTGTGGCTCATTGAGAAAACTTGGATTATGTAAGACAAAGATGGTAATATGATGGTTATACAACCAAATCCAAAGGTAATGTATTACAGTTGAATCCTTTGAAATAATATGTTTGGTAGAAAAGGTTGATAACAATTGGTTGTGACATAGAAAGTTTAGTCATATAAACTTTGATAATATTGTAAAGGTTAGTAGTACACTTCTAGTGAGAGATCTACCTAAGATTATTAAGCCTAGTAACATTTTCTGGAAGGAATGTAGTTTGGCTAAGTAGAGGAAAGTATCTTTTCCTAGCAAGAAGCTCTTTACTACATAGAAATTAGAGATTGTTCGCATTGATCGGAGTGGCCTTGCAAGAATGAAAGGATTCTATGGTGAAAGGTATTTTATGACTTTTGTTGATGATTTCACTAGAATGATGTGGGTAGAATTTCTTAACAAGAAGTATTAATCTTTTGAGAGGTTTAAGATATTTAAGAATAGAGGGGAATTCATGTCTAGAGATTTTAATATGTTTTGTGAAGAGAATAGAATCAAAAGACAATTATCTTAACCTAGAACTCTTGAATAGAATGAGATTCCTAAAATAAGGAATAAGTCTGTAGTAGTAGCATCAAGAGAAATATTGTTTGAAAATGATGTTTCCAAGACATTTAGGAGAGCAGCAATTAACACTACAATATATACTCTGAACAATGTATAAATTAGAAAAGGTATGAGCAAGACACCTAATGAAATATGGTTTTGTCATTCACCATCAGTCAAATATTTTAGAATATTTTGAAGTAAGTGTTACATAAAGAGAGATGATGATATTGGTAAGTTTGATCCCAAACTGATGAATATATGTTTCTTTTCTATTCATTAAAAAGTAAAGCATATAGATGTTTCAATTATAGAACCAAGATTATAGTTGAGTACACAAGTGTAAGGATTGATGAATAGTTTAGAACTAAAGAAAATATTATAGATTATAATTTAGATAAAGAAGAGAACAATTTTGAAATTGTTAGAAAGAATGTTGAAGTTCTATTTGAGAGTAGCAATGATTTGTAGAATGATGCACAAATTATTGAGCAAAGAGGAGAACATAGTTCAGGTTTGAGAGAAGAGATAAGAGTTGGGATAGAAACTCCTATATATAACAAGAATATGAAAATGAATCATCATCCAAAATAAATTATTGTAAGTAAAGATAGAGGTGTGATGACAATGAATAGAGTGAATGAGGAATTATGTTTGATTTCTCAAGCTGAGCCTAAGAGCATAGATGAAGCATGTAAGGATGATCATTGAATTCAAGAAATGAATAAAGAATTGGATTTGATTGTGAAGAATGATACATGGGATTTAATTCCTAGAACTAAAGTTAGGAATTCAATAGGAAGCAAATGGGTATTCAAAAATAAGATGAATGAGCAAGGAGAAGTTGTGAGAAACAAGGCTAGACTTGTTTGTAAAGGGTATTATATTCATAGGAAGAAGGAATGGACTATGAGGAGACATAAGCACCTATAGAAAGAATCAAAGTAATAAGGATGTTCTTGGCATATGCAGCAAATAAGAAGTTCAAGGGATATCGGATGGATGTTAAGTCAGCCTTCTTGAATGGAGAATTGGATGAAGTATATATAGAGCAACCTAAAGGATTTCCTTCGACAGTAGAAAAGGCTATTGTTTGAAGATGAAGAAAGCCCTATATTGTCTAAAGCAAGCACCTAAAACCTGGTATTCAAGGTTAGATAAGCATTTGACAAAGCTTGGATTTTTTTTAGGTACACCAAATAGTAATTTTTATTTGAAAGAAATAGAAAATTATTTGTTTATCTAGTAATATTCATTGATAACATCATATTTGGAGGGAATGATGAAGTTAGTGATAATTTTTCTAATGAGATGAGAAATGAGTTTAAAATGAGCATGATAGGAGAGCTGAAGTTCTTCATAAGATTGCATTTTATACAAAATAGTGATGGTATTTTCATTTCATGAGCTAAGTAGTTGAAAGACTTGCTGAAGAGGTTTTGATTAGAGAGTTGTAATCCTATTGGCTCACCTATGATAATTGGTCACAAGTTATCCAAGAAAGATGAGACACCTACAGTTGAGAAGAAGAAGTATATATCCATGATTGAAGGATTGCATTATCAGACTCACACTAGACTAGATATAGAAAATGTAGTCGAGATTGTAGCTAGATTTCAAGATGATCCTAAGGAGTATTATTATGCAACAGTGAAAAGGATATTTAGATATCTGAAGGGCCCATCTAATTATGGAATAGGGTACTCTATGCACATATACTAATGCAAATTGGGTAGGAAATATGGATGATAGAAAGAGCACTAGTGTTGGACCAATCTTCCTTGGAGGAAAATTGGTTTCTTGGTTGAACAAGAAGTAGGATTGTATATTTTAGAGTATAGCTAAGGTGGATTATGTTGCATCAACAAATAATCGTAACCAAGTTATGTGAATGAAAAAAATGTTGAAGGATGTCAAGATTGAGTTGGAAGAACATGTTATAATTTGTTGTGATAAAAAAAGTACAATGAGTATGTCTAAGAATCATGTTTTTCATTCTAAGACTAAGAATATATCTATTAAGTATCATGTGCTAAGAGAAAAGGTAGTTGAGAAGAAAATCATATTAGAGTATGTAAGTACTAAAGATTAGATTGCATATATCTTTATGAAGCCTTTTCCTAAAGATAATTTTGAGTACCTAATAGGTATATTAGGGGTTATGCCCATGCCTACTTTAGAGTAGATGATGTAGTCTAGTGGTATAGAGAACTATTGTTAGACTAGATTGAATGCCAATGCTTCCTATATGGGGGAGTATCTAAGATGTGTTGAGTCATTAAGGACATATGGTAATTTTTATTGAACAATGTAATTGGACACTAGAGCTGATTAAAGAGTTGTAAGAAGCATATTATAGGAATTGGTATTTTATACTTTTATTGAAACCTTTGACATTTATGTCAACCAGGAAGAGATTTTGTACATGAAAAATATATCATGACCTTTGAGAAGAGAAAAAGGGAGAGAAGCACCTATTGTGGTTGTTGGCATGAATTTTGATTATACATCTAGGGAGTATCTTGAGTATTAGAGAACATTGATATGTTGCATTCATGAGTGTGTTTGTCATTACTGACAACATAGTATCATTTCTATAGATAATTTGAAAAATAGTAGTCAAAGATCTTATGATGCACACTAATTGAGTAAGAGTTAAGTGATGTGGAGTTAAGGACATGTTCTTGTTAGTGTCCTGATGATATGTTCCAATGCACAAATTTGTATGGATAGTATGGTGTAAGCTATAGATGAGTTAGTGAGAGAAACACGGAAAAAGAGAATTTTTTTGACAATTTATGATGTTAGCAAGTGCACAAGACCTAAAATCACATGTATGAAGTTTTCTAATACCCTACTAGCTGACAATGCTATGATAATTGTAATTAATTATATATATTATTTTAATTAATTAGGAAAGCCTTAAGGTTGACTCAAGGAAATATTATGAAAATATGGTATAAAGAAAATATTTTTTCCTTGATAGGATATGTCTATTAAGTATCTAATGTATGTAGTACTTTTGAAGTGTGAAACAGAGCAGAATGTTAAGATTGAATGCATCTAAGTGATCCAAGGGATTATTGAATGCATAGTTCATGATCTAGTTACAAGATCAGAAGGAGAAGAATTTTGGTTTATAGGATAGAGATAGAGGAAGGGAGTACATTTCGTATCTATTATTCTCCAAGGAACAATACAAAGATCATTGGATAGTGGGTTCATTTGTCTTAACCTTGAAGCTATTTGGGCAGTGGGTCAAACTGTCTTCCACAACTCCTAATAGGGTTGGAATCTCCTAACAGGAATTCAAAGTTATTAGGGACTCATATCTATTAGACTCCTAAGAGGGTCCATCCTCTAAAAAATAATATTTATATTAGTAAATCATCTTGTCCGTACCATCCGCACCGAGGTTTTTCCCTCTGATCAAGGGTTTCCCTAATTAAAATATTTGGTGTTATTGTACATGAGTTTATTGCTATGGTTTATATTTATATTGATCACATGGTTAAGGAATACCAAGGTTGACTATATCAATGGACTATATATTCTAACAATAAAGTCTCTAGATAAGCAAATAGAAAGATGTGGACAAAGTTCAAAAGTTGATATGTCTTGTATAAAAATACAACTAGGAACTGTATGTAATTGCAATTTTATATCTCTTAACACTCTAGCTATTTGGATATAACTGCAATCCAATTGAACAACTCCCTTAGTCATTATCTCGTTTGATACTAAGAAGATCAGCTACACACTTTGGCATAACTGATCTACTAGGTCCAAAGTTTATCATGAAATTGTCAATTCATTTATCTCATATAATCTAAGAGATATAAAAGGGGGTAAGTTTTCTCTTCTTACTTGTATTTTCTTCCTTCATAGGTTGCACAAAGCTTACTTCTCTATTCATCTTAGTTGGTCCCTTCAACACTAACATTAGTTGTGTTCATTTATTTAATATATTTAGAGGATTGTATGTATAATTAGTTGCAACCTTAGAAACCATAGTGCATGATATATGAATTGGAGTAGCATGACATGCTTCTTAGGCTTCTTGTGATTCAGATTTTTTAATGGAATAAAAAAACAATGTTGTACATTTGAAATTTTTGTATGTGTAAGGGCCTTTGAATTTTAAATGTAATTTGATGGAGAAGGTGAAGCGCTCTCCACAACTCTCCTTTTTCTCCTAGTGTTATGACCTATGCCATCATTGCCCTCACTATTTACATGGCAATGCTCTCCTAGTTGATAATTTATAAACATCTAGTCTTTTTTCGTTGGGATTAGAATAAAATAGCCGATTGATTAGCATCATATCATTTCCCTATTGTTTTCTCTTCTATGGTAAATAATTTAGAATACTCCACTCTATGTCATGTACATTTCTCACATGAAAAGTGACAAGTAGAAAAATATTCTTGTTTTGGAGTCAAATTACTTTGAGGAATTAGTGTCCTCATTGGATTTACCTTTGTATTTGTAGGGGCAACATTACCCATGAGTCTATTTGTCTTCCATGATGGTGGATTTTTTGTTTGTAGCCTATTAAGTGAAGGATTTTGACAATGGGGCTAGTAAGCCTTATTATCTTAAGCTTGTTGTCTCTCTAAGTTCACCACATTGTTGCTCATTTTCTGCATCACTGCATTTTGGTTCTAACATATCCTATCCATATAAGAATTATGATATTTAATCTAATCAATGAGTATGTGCAGGATCATGGTGAACAAAACTATACCCTTAAGTGGCAATGAAAATCATTAAATCAAGGTTATGTCAATTGATGTCAAATTTTTAACTTGTTATGAACTTTCTATCCAAATGTTGAGAGAAAATAATGTTTAGGAAATTGAATTTAGTTTATAAAATACTATGCGTTATCTAAAAAAATTTTAAAAAATTGATTGGTAAAATATTTGAATTTTAATTCAATAGCATAGATATTTTAGGACAATAATGAGTAGATGTATGTTTGACCACCTTAATCGAAATAAAATGATAATATTCATTAATAATATTCTAGATATAAGAATAGACTCATGTCTAGATGCGACACATATTTTTGTGTATTTTTATTCTAAATAATTAATTAATTATGAATTTTATACTATAGTATTTTTGGAATAAAGCTTCTCATGTCTGACCACCTTAACAAATTCAAAACACTGAATTTTTTTTTTTTTTCCTTTTTTCCTTATAGTACAAGAAGAATAGAATGTGGTGCATCTTTTGGAGTTCAAAAATGTTGTACAGTTTGAATGCTATAGTTATTTTTCAATAAATGTGTCAATCAACACTTTATACATAACCCTATTAAAAAATAAGTAACAATTACTTACTAAACTCGTAATTTGACAATAATTACATTTATAGAAAGCTAAGAGCATTCTTAAGACACCCTTTTTGTTTCATCAAAATTGGGTGAAAAAAAGTGTCCAGGTACATATTTGAAGTAAAAAAAAAAAGAATGAGATAAAAACACATTTTTGAGACATTTTTAATGTTGAACATGTAGGGTTCATATCCAAACATATATTAGGCTTTATAAAGGTATTAAATTTTGGAAGGAAACTTGCAACAAAGAATATAACCATTTCTAGATAACCCATAACAGATCTAAAATAAATATTCAATTAAAATCAACATGCAAGAGAATAGACAACATACCCACAAAATTGTGACACACAAGATATGTCCTAGGAAACTGTTGGGCATTCATTTTGCACGAGGTCAATAGTAGGAATCCACAGTGTAATTCCTCTCTTGAAAAGAAAATCTTTTTAAGGATCCACTCCAAGGTTCAGTATTTGTCTTGCGACGTACCAAAATCTACTCGGTAGTAGATAAATGTGAGTCTTCACAAGGAGGCCTTTGTTGGTTCTAAAAAAACTCTTTTATCTTGGAATTGAAGTAAAATCTATTGTTGTCTCAAAATATCACACCAAAAGAATAATATTTTTGTATTTTCTATTTTTTTTGAATGAATGCAATTCTAACAATGCAGCTACTATGAGGTCCTATTTTAATAGGGGGTTAGCAAAGAAAATGACAAAACTGAAAGAAAATAACATGAAATCAAATAACTTGAAATTGAAATTCCTAAACTGACATAAGCTATAGAACACAACGCGCTATGAGTTAAACCTTTGAAGAAATTGGTAGGAAACCAATGAAAATAGGAGCAATGCTTCCTAGAATACACTAATGCAATTGTTGGTGAGAATCTTTAACAAATTGAATGATGTTTCATTTTTCATCAAATTGCAAGGCCATGAAAAGTGCGCTCATGCGAGACAAAAAGCTATGTAGACACAATTAGGTGATCTCTTCTCAAGCTCATTACATCAACAAAATTCATATATCTGTAGCAACCACCAGAACTAAAAGTTTGCACAACTAGAAACAATGCAATAAACCTTTGGCTCAATCACAATCTCATGAATAAAATTCACAAAACAATGACACATTTAGGAAAAAATAACTACACTCCAAATGCTAGCACCGAAAGCATAACTTTATTGCATAATAATGGTGGCCCTTGTTACATTTTACAATGGGGTATTTATAAGAAATTGTCTACTCAGTTTGTGTTGAGAGTGAGAGATATCTTAATGCAATAAAATTCTTTTAAAACATTTAAAATAAACTAAATATATAGAAACTAGCAATCTAACTGGTTCTTAGAGGGACTCCATCCATATTTTATTCATTAATTGGATGCATGAGCCCTTTACATGTCAAAAAAAATGAAGGCATAAGAGAGAAAGTAGGAGGAAGCTATCAATTGAAGTAGAAGTACATAGAGACACCAAAAATAGAAGCTAGTCCTTCACTTGATGTGTGTCGAAGTTAACTTTCCTTCAAGATGTCCTCCCACTACATGGAAAGTGCTATTTTTGAAACTAGAAGTCAACTATCGGTGAAACACTAAATTGTGGACCTATGGACCTATGGAGTTGTGGACCTCAACTGGGTCAAAATCTCAAAATTTTACTAAGTGTCAAACTTGAAATTCTGGCATCTGGGTTTTGTTTATCTTTATCCTAAAGATATGTTTGGATGTTTGCCCTTGAATTTATCTATAATCTAAGTAATCTTAGTAGCATCAGGAAGATCCAAAGCCTCATACTTGTCTTTGACCTTCTATGTATAGTTATCCACCTTAGTTCGAGATTTTGTAAAATCTCTGAGTTTGGTGTCCAACTCTAACAATGATTCTTCTATCCTGAAGGCTTGTCTGATGTCTTCATTACTGGATGATTCTTCTAAATTCTTTCTGAAATTCTCCACAACTACCTCCACTAGTAAAATCTTCTCTCATTCTTCATCTTCAAAAATTTCCAAGCATGCATCGCTATACAACTTTTCTGCTTCCAGAATTTGGTCTTGGGCTTGGTCCTTGAGCCTATGTATCTCATCATGCAATGTTTCCATCACTCTATTTCCATCTGCAATCTTTTCTATCCAATCATCTATCATGTCTAACTCTTCTTTGGTATATACATCAATTAGAATGTAGTACCTTTTCCCTTTTATGGCCTATAGAGTTTGTAAATCCTTGCTCCATACCTGTACCTCATCCATAATACTGAAGTCCTACCTCAAAATTGCCATGATCTTATTAACATTATCTTGTGTAGCATGTAATAACTTCAGACTTCCTATGATTATAATGATACCCCCATCCTCAAGGCTATCTTGCCAATCCTGACAAGCTCTCAAAAATGGACTGAGCCGTACACCTTCCCCTTCTCTAAGAATATTATTCAAAGTCTCCTCAGATCATTCACAATCAAGAGGGCCAATAACTTTAGCTAAATATCCTTTTAAGATTTTAACTTGCCTTCGAAGTGTTCTAATTTCAAACTCATCATGTTCCATGTGGTTAAGAACTTTCGTGACTCCCATAGTCATCATTTGTCGAGAAGTATCCCATGTAGGCTTTCGTAACATGATATCCTTCACTTCATAGTCCTAGAGGCTAAAAACTTCTTCATCCATACCTTTTAGAGGGTGAGTCACTTCTGCAAATAAGCCTTGGTTTTGAGTAGTAGTAATAAATGGAAATGTTCTTGCATCATGTAATGGAGAGTCAGGCTTATTCAAAATCTCTGCAATGTCACAAATATCATCCTCTGAAGCAAGGAATTGATGCTTAGCACTTCTCATTATATCTTTTTGAAACCATCTCAAGATATGTTTTTTCATAACCTTGGCTTTGGATGATGAAGGGATGTGTTCAATTACCGCCTTCCATTTATCACTCTTTCTTGGAGTCTCCTATTGTGAGGGTTCTTCTCCTGTAGTCTCAATTTTTGTAGATCCCATTGTTTGATCCTCAGTTTCCTGAGAAGGTTGTTGTATACATTCTATTACTTGTGCCTCTTTTCATGGCTCATTAGTAACCCTTGGTTCTAGTTCTCCTTGTAATGATAATTCCTTCTAAACATGTTCCTCTAAACTCAGAGGTGAAGGTGCCACTGAAACCTTATGTACCATCATCACTTGAGGTGAAGATGGGGGAGTTGGATGAGGATCTTACATCTCAGGTGGCATTTGCACATCCAATCTTGTTGTTGAAGTTCATCTGTAGGAGTATCTCTAATCTTATCTCCAACCAAATCTGTATGCACAGGCATGAAATCAAAATTTGGGATGGAGAGAACATCATCACCTAGCTCCCTTTGCTCATTCACCCATCTTTGTACTTTGTCTTCCAAAGAAGAGGGTTCTACCCTTCTACCTTGGATGGGTGGTGGGGTATTTATGACACTCTTCCTTCTTTCCAATTCTGTGGCTTTGGCTAGTCTAGTTCTTCTTTGTAGAGGCACCTATTCCTCCTCCTCATCTGACTCTATTTCAACCTCATCTGATTCTTTGTCAAGAATGGTTTTAGGAACAGAGGGATTAGGCACTATTTTTTTATGAACTCTTTGCCTCTTTTTAACTCTAACCTTGAATCTCTTTTGCTTCTGTGGCACCATAGGAGAAGTGGGTTCTTCATGGACCAAATGAGTGGATATCTATGGAATCTCTCCCTCTTCTTGTTGGCTTGAAAAAATAGGAGGTAATGGAAAATCAACCTAGATATGAGAAATTCTAGAGTCTTGGGGCTCCAAGGGAGTAGATTCATGTTGCTATGCAAGGGCTTGTTCTTTTCCATGCTTTGTTTGAATCCTCTGAGGAGAGGCTCTCTTCCTCTTTTCCTTCTTCTTCTCTAAAGGATGGTAGTATCCCACTGGACGATCAAGCTGGTAGACTGTTTCAGGCTTGATAGGATATTGGAGCACAAAAATAAGAACTGTAACTTTCCTCCCATTTACCCTTTTTGGGTGAGCATGTGCATGGAATATCTTTGTGTCCAAAATTTGATCAAGTGGAAAGGGTTTCTTGATCCAACTCATTATCATTCAGATGACATGTCTTGCTCGATGATTAATATCATCTCCTTCCTCTCTATCAATTTTTTCATTTAGGATGGGCCTTTCTCCAACTTTATCTGTATTGAATAAAGGATCCAATAGCTCCTGTGAATCTTGTAGCCTTATCTCATCCGAGATGGTCAAATAGAGAGCCTTCTCTGCTAAATAAAATTTCATTTTACAATAGTCTACGATATAAAAATCAAAATCATTTGTGGCATTCATCCAATGATCTTCAATGGTGTCCTCGTGGTAGAACTCTTTTCCCACCAAGTTTTCCACTTTGCCAACATTGTCAAAGAATGTCCAGGGAGAGTTATATTCTTCAAGAGGATAATTCTCCCATTCCCACTCGAAAGTCAAGATATCCTAATTTATCTTTACCTAGTATGATCCTATTACAAAATTCCAATCCCAACAAGGCCTTCATTGTTTCTTGATCCTCTCATAAGCTGACTCAATCTGTTGAGAAATCTCCATTAGAACCAATGTGTCACTTGGGTATCTTGGGAGCTTCTTTGGATGGATGGATGCACCACCAACCCAAATGTATGTGAATTTTTGGAATTGGATGAAATATGCACCAAGAGTTGTGATCTATGCCTTGGCCTCATTAGACAATCTCTTCCCATAATCCCCTTCAATGAATCAAATGATAGCAAAGTTGAAGGCATCATTCAGAATTCTATACTCCTTTCTTTGTGGTGAGAAATTCTTCTTAACTAGTTGAGGATAGACTATATATGGCCATGCATTAGGATCCTGCATACTACCCTTCTTGTACAACCTAGGATAATTGGTGGCCCTCGTGCAAGTAGATATACCACATAAGAAGTCATATAGAACTTCTTCTTGTCCTTTACTATCCACAACTAGTCACACAAGTTCTCACTAAGTGTGGTGGCCCAATCTAGTGGCATCTTTCCATATTTGATGGTCTCAATGAAGTTGACCATAAATGGAGCAAGATGACCTGCTGCAGACAATCCCATAACCCTCTTCAGGAGAATGATTGAATATCCAGTGTCATCCTTCATGTATCCTTGAGTCATATCCACTTTTCTCATTGTCTTCCCTCGAGGTGGCTTATTAATGAAATATGAGGAAAATATGATGTTGATGGCCTCCTAGTAATGATCCTTATGCCACCTCTTAGCTACTTCATATGAAAGCCTGATAAATTGATTGGCTCTAGATAGGTGAAAAACTCTCTCAATATTATCAGGTTGTAGATCTAAGACCACCTCCCTAGTGACACTCTTTACCACCCTTTCATTAGGAACAAAATGTTGACATAGGGTCATAATCAATTCAGCCGATTGCACGGTCCCAGGATGTGATGTTGCATTTACTAACCCAGAAGAGATTAAGGTGGATCTCAAAGATGATCTTTCAGTTGGGTTGCTACACACTCTTAAAAATTCTCCCAAGTCCATGTGTCCAAGTTCTGTGTCTTTGATCTCAGAGTATTAATCGTGCAACCGCGATTTTGAGATTACGCCTTGGAATTTGTACACAATTGGTTTTGCTACTGATCCAGATGTGGACGCCATCTGATTATATTACTTCATTTCATAAAAGAGGAAAAAAATGATTAATCATTAGATATATATAAAACGTTAAAAAAAATGTCATTATGGAAAAAAAATTATTTTTTTAAAAAAATTTTTTTACTTATTTATTTATATATATATTTTAAATTTTACTAACAAAAATTAAATTAAATAATTAAAAAAAAAAGGGGTTTAAGGTGCGGTTGCGGCACAACCCAAAGGGCGCGCTTGCATCGTGTGTGTGATCAAAAGGGGCACAGCGGTGGCCGTCTACACACATCCAAAAGTGCACCGTAGTGGCATTGTGCCATGTGTCTAAAAGGCCGTACGGCCCCAAAGGTGCGTGGTGCCTCGCCACATGCCCAAAAGGGCATACGATGGCAGCTAAGTGCGGCGCTAAAGGTGCACACAATGTGCTAAAAAGGGCGCAGTAGCCCTACGTAGTGTAGCACCACGAACCAAAAGGGGCGCGACCATGACCCAAAGCGTGTGTGCAGCACACTTCCTCTTGTGGTCATGCGCGCGTGCAAAGGTCGCTTGGAGTTGGGGGGGAAGGGTTTCCATACCTTTCCCTCTTAGCTCTTCCAAAAAAAATGAAGTAGCAAGAAGGAGAAGGGGGGTTTTATAACCTCTCTTCCTTCTTTTCCTTTGCAAAGCGTGTGCACCTTGATGCACGCACACAAGAGATTTTATTTTAATTTTATTTTTTTGACTTTTTGACTTTAAAATTATAACTTCTAACCCAATTTTCTTATCCTGACTCCCAAACTATGAGTCTAGGATTTAAAAAAGGGTAGGGGTCCCCATTCCTAGTGAGGAATGGGGCATTTTTTGTGGACACCACAACAGAAACCATCATTGAGGGAAAAAAATCCCTGCCTTGATAAGAATCCATCACCATGTATTATTCAACAATAGCTTCATTGCAATACAATTATGGAAGCCTTCAAAGCCATAGCCACTACCAGAAAATTCATGTGATAAAAGCATGAATCCACCCATCCCGTGCCATGCTTCCAACCTTCACAAAGGCTCTCTTGGCTAATCTATCAAGCCTTGCCCCACTCAACTCTTTCCCTTTTGTCTTCTTACCCACCAACAACTACCCTTATGGTTGGTTATTTAGTAGCAAGTCCCACAAAACAACCAAGTGGTATTACATAAAC
Source organism: Cupressus sempervirens (assembly GCA_028749045.1). Classification (NCBI taxonomy): domain Eukaryota; kingdom Viridiplantae; phylum Streptophyta; class Pinopsida; order Cupressales; family Cupressaceae; genus Cupressus; species Cupressus sempervirens. Next base: position 242,599,861 of record CM053789.1, on the reverse strand, counting down.
TATGCACTAAAACCATGTGCTACCTAACCTAGTGAGCCCACATTTAATATTGAAAATTTAGTTCTTTTCTACAATAAAAAATAATTGCATCAAATATTATCACAATGTTATAAGAAAACTCATCAAGAATATCACATGGAATCTTTACATGTTGCATGTCCATCTAGTTGCTCCTAGATACAGCATTACATAATAAAATGCAATTTAAGCAATATCATGCAATGTGTACAACAACCATAATCTTAACAATCTCCCACTTGTTGTATACATTGCATAGGGTCAATCTATAGCCACATAAATGAACAAGGGAACAATCCCTCCCAGGACATCAACTGTCATGGATCAAAGTACATGAAGTGCTCCATTTTGGTACCTGCAACAAAATCAAAGTATCTAGCATCTCAAACATGAATGATCTCACCTCCTACTATGCCACTGCCACTAAACATGCATATAAGTAATCCAAAGAGAAAGCCACTCAACCTATCCCATTAGAAGATCATAAAATCCTCTACCAACTTAAATGCCAAGCACAAAAACCTGATCCAAAAGCAATCACATGTATCCATAGTTATAAAAATATTCATAGCTTAAATAAAACCCATAACAAGTGCTAACCCATCTAATTATCCATACCTCAAAAGGTATAACAAGTGAATCTCACATCATCGATGTACTCAATCTGTAACCTGCAATCACAAGCTTCAAGAGAAATACCTTCCATAGATATACCAAGAAGCTCCCACTACAAAAGATAATATCAAATCTATAACCAATTCACTCACATCTCAAAGAAGTGATTCCATGTACTCTCAATGACATTCACAATACATAAACCAATAATCTATAAGAATAAATCTCATAAAAAATCTCCAACACTCTCTCAAGTTATCCACAACCAATAGAAGAAAGATATGAAGGAAGAACTATTTCATCTCTCACATGACATACATGAGCACAAACTAGTGATCACAATCTCTAACCAATCTCAAATCTAATGTAAGAAAAATCAAACATCAAGAAAGATAACAAAGAGTAGAGAGAAACCATGCAAATTATAACATGTATCATGTCCTTCTACACACACCTCTAGATGTAAAATGTTTAAGCATGATCTCATCCATAAAAACTCAACCAAGAGGCCTCAAAAACACCCAAACCATACCATATAACTAATCATCGATGTAAGCCTCTTACAAGAAGATAAAACTCATAAACCATTCCTAATCCAAGAAAATCTCCCAATATAAACCATCTCCCAAACTTAACCAACATAACAAAATATACAAATGGAGATAACCAATGCTAAACCATCTCTCAAATGAACTCTCAAGATTTAGCTCATGTACCATAGCTCAAGATGCATATCCATGATAGACAAACATAAATATAATGCACTCAAGAGAAACAAAGGTCTATACATCTCAAGTAAAAAAAATGTCGATTTTACCAAGAATGGGGAATGAGAATGCTCATCAAGGTATCCAAGTCTCCAATGAGGACTCATCTAAAAACAATATCCTTTCAAGTCCATATCAGGTGAATGTCCCTTAGACTTCCTATTGAAAGCAAATAATTGTTCAAATGAATACTTCTCTAATCAAAGAGAAATTAGCATCACCACTATCTCTAAGTTTCCATGACCTCCTATAACTAATCAATCCATGCTAGCTCCAAATGCAACATAACAGTATCATCAAGTAATCACCTTATGATCAATGTGCCGATGTCAGATTGGTTTTGAGAAATGAGTGTCAACACAATTAAAGTATTTACTTAGTTCATGGCAAATAAGTAGTACATGCCAAGCATCAAAGAATTCATATGACAAGTGAAATAGTTTTGACATTTTTTTTGTAATGGCACAAACAGCTATGTAAACTATTTTTGAGCCAACTTAAGGATGAATTTTGATATTTTGGAGATAAGAAAAATCTTAAGTTGGATTCCCTATGCAATTGCATGCAACCAATCAGAAAATGGGAAGGATTAAGTAGAAAAATGGATGAAACTAAGCCATAGATACATACCTAACCTAAGTCACCAAAGTCTTTTTAAGGAAGAAAAATGCTAGACTTTCTATATTAGGAAGAGAAAATTTTTCATGAGTGATATGAGAATTCATGGTGACTTAGAAGTTATGAAGTGATATTACATTGCAACATTAGTTAGAGTAGAATAGAGGAAAGGAAAAGGACATAGCAAAGAGACATCTAATCAAGAAGGATCAAAGATACATCAGTTTAGAGGTGATCTATTATCAACAAATCAAGTGCTAACTACAAGATCAAAGCTGAGACATTTTAATGGGTGATTTCATTCAAAATCTCTTTAACACAATAATCCTAACATACTATATGAAACCATCTAACAAGGTGCTTACTTAATTTTGAGTTAAAGTCCTTTAACCAAGCACACTTCTAACAATGTGTTGAAATCCTCTAACAATGTGAGACCCAATATTCTTTGCAAGCATTTAACAGTGTAGACCTTTCACAAGGTAGACATGTTTCATGGTAAAAACATTATAACCTTCATTAGATACACTTTATTACTACAATAGTGAAGTTTTTTGGGTGTCATCCCCACCCAAATTTCTCCTTCTCATTGGAGGCTTTCTAAGTAATCATATCTACTGTTATATGTGTGTATGATTTCTTATATGTATACATGTTATTTTAATTTACTCATTGAATGAATTAGATGGATGTGTGGTGAAATTTTTATGGGTCCAAGTTTAAAGTACTAATTTACACCCCTGCCACCCCACCCCCCGGCATAAGTTTACCTTTCTTATTGTAATTCCAACAATCGGTATCAGAGCCTTGTTCTTTGAAAAAAAAGCTTTCTAGCTTTGGGGAAAGATCTTGAAATAGAAGTCTACAAATTGGGAAAGATTATTGAGAGTTAGGGAATTGAGATACAACTCATTCTACATCCACTAGATGAAGAAAGAGAAGAACTAAAGAATTCTTTGAAGAGAAGGAAAGAAATTGCCATTGCAAAGTATGACACACAATACAAAGAGATAGACACTACTAAGCTATTTTCTAATGGTGACTCTAATGAATTTGATATAGAAGTTGTAAATCTAATGGAAAATAATAGAGCCCAAGCTGAGGAAATAAAAAATCTCAAGTTAGAGTGAGAATCACAAGCCATACTACTATCTGAGGTGACTAAACAAAAGAAGGAAGATATAAAAGACAAAGAAGTGATTGAAGAAGAAAAAAGAATTTTGGCCAACAGACTAGAAGAGAAGTTAATAGAGCTAACCAAGATTAACATCATGCAATTAGATACTCTAAGTCAAATGATGAATGCCAACTATTCAAAAAATATCAAGGACATTGAGAAAATTACATTGAAATTGTAGAATGAGTAATTGTAGAGTGATCTAAAGAGAGAAACAAAATCTATTGAATGTTTCAACAACCAATTATTGGGATCTTCTAGATCTAGTAATGATAGATCTAGAGCAAGATACAAAAGAACTAAATAAGGAGAGTCATACAAAATTTTTGAAGAAGGGAACAAAAAAATTAAGAACTCCAAAGCTATTTGTCATAATTGTGGTTGAGGAGGAAGACTACAAATCAAAATATCAAGCCTAAGCACATGATTCACTACCAAAAATGTAACAAGAAAGGTTATCAAGAACATGAATGTGAAATGTCCCTTTTCTGATTTTATATGATATTCCCAACCTCTAATCAGATTTTCAAGATCAAACAACTAATATCACAAAGATCCACCAAATTTTTCAAGAAACCCCAAATCGGGTATGCCAGAAATTGTGCCAAAAGCTTCACAGCTTCACCTATTATTAATAAATCTGAAAGTGAAAATTTTTATAGAAATTTGAGCAGAATAAAAGCCTAAAAAATGATATTTCCAGATCCATATATCCTTTACACAACAGTTCTCAAATGTAGGACAAAAACTATGCTCATCGAGCTCCCAAAATTAATGCAAAAATGCCCGAAAACACCACAAAACACTAATAACCTATCTCAGAAGTTTAATCACGTCCCAATACATATATTCATCTCTATTTTAACACCTTAAAGTATGAAATACAACAGCAACCAAAACTGATATGAAATATTCAACTGAAAACACCAAACTCATACAAAAAACACATCCGAAAACCCACAAATCTGCACTGTTCAGCACAAAGGCAAACTCTGTATGAGCATGCACATGGAATGGCTTCAAAATCCCATCCTTAGCCTTCCTAAAACTTGAAAACTCCCATTCTTGGGTCTCCCTGGAAACTTGTAAACTCTCGTTCTTGGGTCTCCTTCTCCACAGGTTTGGCACCCTCTGAAGAATAACAAAGAAATGAGCAAAATCAAGTTCTGGAATCCCCCCAAAATGCCTCCAAACCCCTTAAAAGAGGGCATAAAAATAACTCACATCCAAGAGAGGTTAATGAAAAATATTTTAATAATAATTTTCATTTATTAGTCCAACAGTTTCCAAAGATTAACCCCCTTTTTTTGAAACTTCACTTTCTTGGGCTTGCTTGCCTTAGCAAAGATTATTATTTTTTAATTATTTGAAAAGGGGAAATGAAAAGTCCTCCCCTCCCAAACATTACTTGTCCTCAAGAAATGGCTGAACAATAAACCAATCAATCCACCTGGATCCCAAATGTAGTCATGAACTGTACTACTACCAATTAACACAGGCTCCTACAATATCCTCTGCAATATGACCAAGAGGAATCCATAATCAAACGGACAATTATAGCTCCACCAAACTCCAAAATCACAACTTCCATAGTCAGAAACCCATGAGACACAAACTCTTAGAACATCAAAACCCAAGTAAAGTGGACTACCAACACAGTAAATACCATCAATGCATTCCACTGGCCTATACAGAATGTATAATCCAACTTTGCAACAGTGGTGAATTCTCCCGAATGAAACTGTACCAAGTATGGAGAATCCACGCACTATACAATGCATGTAGTCAACACAACTCTATAGATCACTGACCACTATCTCATAACCATAACTACCATGCACCCCTGATGGTGAAAAGCCATCACAAGATAAATAGCAAGAATTGGAACCCAAACCAAATTTTCCTACCATCAACTCCTCAACACAAGGATCAAATGCTAACTGATGTACATACCTTGCAATATAATGTTGATAAAAAAAACCAACCTTAGTCAAAAACTCACGATGAACAAGTGATACAACCCACTGTGACTGATCACCAGCTAAGTCAGGAGATGTCATAGCCAAAGGAGTAGAATCAATAACAACACTCGCTGAAGCATCAGTCTGAAACTCCTGCTCTATGTCATGTATTATCAAGCTGTCAACTATAGAACCTATCACCATGTCATGCCCATCACAACCCTCATCCTGAGGTGTCAAACTATCCCATAACTGATGACAAGCACTAGGAACCAAAGTACATCTTTGTATCATCATCTCATCAACATGGTCATCAAAGGTAAATTGATGAGTGTACCTCATAGTGTAATGCGAAATGAATGCACCAATCTTAGTCAGTGGCTCAGACTGTAATCCAGATGAAACTAACTACAATTGATCATTAACCATGTTGGAACTAACTACTACCTCCGAAGATATCACCAAGGGAGTAGTATTACTAGCAGGAACCATGCCAACTGCCGACTCACCAACATCACACATGATCTTTGATACATCTCTAGTCTTTGTGCCTTCAGTACTAGAGGCCACCACCCTGTCAGGCATACAATAATCTGCTACAATACCCAACTCAACTAAACCTGACTCTAGTGGGAATGAACCTAATATTCCAATGTTAGTATCAAGGATGGATGTGTCTCCATCTCCACTGTCTTTGACAATCTCAGCCATGGACATCCTTGAATCACCAAACACCATAGCTTGTGACTATATAGAATCAGATAAAGACTGTAGTCACTCTAACTCCATGGTCACCTTAGCCAAATGAAACTGTGACTCCTTGAAAGCCAATTGTGTACTCTCAAGAATCTCAGAAGTCACCTCAAGCTGCTCAGTAAGCTCACTCACCTCATCTTCCTTGGCCAACAATGCATCATATGCTGTACTACCCCACTCCATAAGATAATCTTTGTCAACTACCAACTACATATAATTTTGTCTCAAAATTTGAATAGCCTCCCATAAAGAGTGGTTCTCTATCAAGGAAAGATAACTTCCCTCCTGCTCATCACTAGTTGGAGAACCCCATCCATCAACTGCTAACAACTGACGAGAAGCATCAAAATGTTGGCAAGTGATAGCAATGTCTCAGTCACTAACTCTGAACTGATTAGACACATGATGGCACTGGCTTGACTGTCTAAAGGAGTATCCTCAAAGTTACTAGTCTCTAGAGTATTACCATCCATGTCCTGTGAATCAACTCTAAAGCTCATATCAACATACGGAGTATCAAAACCTGTAGCACTACTATCCAACTCCTCTGTACCCAAAGAAACTAAGTCTTAAAAATTTCCCACTGCATCCTCCTAGATGTCATCAATTCCAATATGATCCTGGGACTCATCTGTACACACTGCCAAATATGAAAGATCATCAACACATTCCAGAAAGTATGGTCGACTGGATATATGAACAAAGCCCAACACCGGTGTATAAAAACTAATACCAACATCGAAAAAGCTGCTAGCACAAGAAAAGACAAAACCATGCAATCTGCTAATCACATCCATGATAGCACCCAAACAAACATTGCTACTGTTGTCACTTAGGTTTGCACCCTTGTCCAAGGCCTATGTGCGAGGACAACCTAGTGAAACATGGAAACAACCTCCAAGCTATGGGACTTGAACTACGAGGTTGAGTTTCTAGAGAAGGTCGGCTTCCTCTTACTGTCAGGGCGCACCTATCTATTCTCAAAAGGAAAAGGGAGAAAGAGAGCACTAAGGCAAATCTACCTAGTCTAATCTAAGGTGGTGATGCACCAAAATAGAGTGTTCAGACTCATTCCTGCCCATATATGCACTACGGAACTAGGGTAACATCCAAAAGTCATACATGTCCAAACTTATATCAATCAATAATCACATACAGATCAAAAAACCAACTGAATGACACCAGGAAAAGAAGATTTCACTTGTATATTATCCAATAGGCCAAAGATAGATACAGTATGTGGACCACTAATCTCTATAATGCATCAATGGGAGGCAAAATGGAGCACATACACATTGACCATTGAAAAGAATGACACAGGATACTATGTAGCTCATAGACACAGGGATTCTACACTGCAAGTCTACAAGCAGTAGCAAAGAAAATTAGGAAGAGTCGACCCTGGGAACAAGTCACAAAATTGCCTTTATAGATCAGGCATAACTTGAAAAATTCTATGTTACATTTACTTCCTACCTACTGGCATCGAACCCCAAAATATCTGATCAAAGATCACACTCGAGCATGATTCTGAAATACCAAATCACATATTCGACTGAAAGAATGCCTCGAGTAGATAGAGTGGTGCCAATGAATGATACTGACATAGTAGATGGATCGACTGGGACGGTGGAGTGTTTCCCTATGTCTAGCATTCATTCCTGGTAGGTCAGAAATGATCGCAAAGATCAAATTGCAAGATAACATCGATCATCTTCATTTTTTGATTCATGAATCAGCCTAGTCAAAAGGTCGACCAGGCTCCTTACGCATCAACTAGGCCACGCGAGCCAATTATATTTCTTTATTTTGCCACTTGAGGAAGTCCTCCTGTGGTTGACCTTTCTCATCGAACTACTACGCCACCCTTCAGATGGTTATCACTAACTGTGATGGTTATATTATCTGCCAGTCGACCGTCAATCTTGATCGGGCCAATAGGACACGTGTCATCCAGGCACGTTGTCGCTAACACTATCTCCTGAGCAGTTTTTCATAGCGCAATGGCGCCCACCGCAGATCTGTCTCCATCTGACGACCAAAATCGCCTTGTACTGCTCTGCGCTGTTCCTATTCCAGGCCCATCATATTTGGTGCCACCTTGGCAACCGATCTTCATCCGAATGACATATGGCAACAGCTCAGCCATCCATTCTGGTGAGACTTGACCCCACCGACATGTGGCAGATGGTCGCTATGTCACCATGTTAAAACCCATGCATCTCTGCCATAGCGAGATGGTGCCATCCACTGATTTGGATCAATCTGACGATGTGCAAGGAAGATCATTCCCCTTAGCGTATCGATGAATAATGACTGGCCACGTATCAATGGTCTGATTAGTCCTCGCTGACATCCTCGGACCCACGAGGATGCGTGTCCTTCAGGCACAATGTCGTTAACATAAGACTCGCACAACTCTTCTATAGCGCGATGGCACTTGCTGTCGATTGACCCTGATCTGACGGTGGAGATCTTACCTTTCCATGTACTGGTGACGCTGACTGAGCTCTGACTTCGAGGACATGGTCACTCTTTATTGGGCCAATGAAACACCTCCCTGGTCTGACAAAGAACCAACTCAGAGGGTCCGTATTGCCTTGACCCCACTGATCAATATGTGGCTACATTTGATTCGCCACCGTGGCACTAGGCTCCTGACTGCTCATGCAAAGTACTTGCTGGGACCCAATGTGCCTGGTCGCTTCTTGCCATGGTGGATTTTCCGATTGGGCACTATATCGCCATCGAAAAATGCATTGGTTTTCCATTGGTGCCATAGCGCCTCGCCATGTTTTGAAACTTCTGGGCCGTGAAACTGTCTGCCCGCCGCCACGTAACCTCTGTCCTGCCGTACTCTGCGACCTACGATCAGACTCTGAATGACACCTGGCCATCCCTTGTGAGACCTAGCCCATGTCGATCCACATGGCAGATGGTTTCTATGTCACCATGTTAAAATCCACACATTTTTGCCATAGCGAGATGGCGCCATCCATTGATGCAATCCAATCCAACGGTGGAGAGGACCATCGCACTTCATTCTTTTGCCTTCCATGTTGACACACCTGGCATCGCCCTGCGACACAGCCCCACCTAACACGTGGCATCAGGGGGCAATGTCACTGTCATAACCCTCGCGTATCTCCATCATAGCACGATGGCGCTTACCATCGATCCAAGTCGATCCGACGGTGGAGATCATAGACCCCGACTATGTGAGCTGTGCTGATAGAAATTTCAGCCTGGTTACATGTGGTCCCTTTTGATTTGTCATCCAAAACACCTAATCACGTCAGTCATTGAAACTTATTGCCGTGACTATTTCTGCCGAGCGCTATTTCGCTATGGAGATTTTTCGGCTAATATGTGATAGCGACATAGCAGACAAGGCACCATGGAACTTTTTTGACCCGCTAAACACTGGACCCACCTCTGCATCGTGTCTTCAAGGTGTCATCGTGCTATCATAAATATCATGCATTTTCTTTATAGCGCGATGGCGCCAACTGCCGGTCAGCTTAGATCTGAGGGCCAAAAACTTGCGGGTTGCAACATTAAAATATTAATTCAAGGATAACCGTTGCACGAGCTGTGCTTTCAAAATTTAAATCCTTGGGGGCAAAACCAGAGGTAACACTTTTGGTGACTCACAGGGGGCATGAGCCTACTCGATGCATGACCAGTGCCTGAGAATGATCCATTGGGCCATGGAGTCAAAAAAGAGGGCCTGGAAGGTACAGAACCGAGAGCTACAAGAAACCCTAACCCTAAATGAGGAAATCAAAACATTTAAAACCCTTGAACTTTGGCTCTGTCCCTGCGACTTGGAAACAAAAAATAGGACCTCCTTAGCAACCTGAGACTTGTCAAAATTTTGAGAACTGGTGACCAACGAAGTGAGCCATGTGCATGTAGACTTATTGAAAAATAGGAACAATAGGAAGCAACTAAACTAATTATGTACATGGATTCACAATCCTTCAGAAATAGGGCTTCAAATGGATCCCATTGATTGGAATGGGCAGAACTTCACCATTTGGCCTACTTAGGTAGAATGCATTGGCCTATTTGCAATCGGAGATCAGATAAGGGCCACTCCATAGTGGATCAAATTTGTAGTGCCTTCCTAGTTTTGCTCTGTCTGAGTCTCATTTGAGAACTAAATCTCCTTCTTTGAAGATTCTGGCCCTTGCCTTCTTATCAAAACTCTTCTTCATCTGCTACTGGTGTATCTCTAGGGTTTACATAGCTTTGTTTCTATTTTCTTCCAGTTCAATCAATTCTGCCATTCTCACTGACATGGGACTATTTTCAACCAATTCCAGCTGATGAGCCAACTCCAAGGATGGGAATTCCAATGAGATTGGGAGTTTGGCCTCCCTACCATATACCAACACAAAAGGTGAATTCCCAATAGATCTCTTGGACGTTATCCTATCAGCCCATAGAGCAGTTCTTAGCTTCTTATGCCAGGCCCTCTGGTTGTCTTCTATTGTTCTCTTTATGATTTTGATCAGATTCTTGTTGGAAGATTCAGCTAAACCATTACCTTGAGGATAGTAGTTCAATGATGTGCTCAGATAGATGTTATGATCCATTGCCCATGCACAAATCTGGGTTCCAACAAAAGATTTGGCATTATCTGAGATGATAGTAGAAGGAGCACCAAATCTAGATACAATTCCATCAAGGAATGCAACAACTGATGGCTCTGTAGCATCCTTCAAGGCAACTGCCTCTGTCCACCTAGTGAAATAATCAGTAGCAGCCAAAATCCATTTATGACCTAAACTAGATGGAGGATTAATGGGGCCTATAAAATCCAACCCCCACTGGGTGAAGGGCTGATCCACCTGAATAGGATGAAGAGGAAGAGTTGCAAGTCTCTATTTTCCTGAGAAGAAAGCGCACTTCTCACATTTTCTCACATACCTATGACAATCATGAAACAAGTATGGCCAGTAATAACCAGCCCTCATGATCTTCATGGTAGTTGTTCTTGCAGAGAAGTGGCCACCATCAGGGCCATCATAGAGTTCTTTAATCATCCTTTCAGCCTAATCCTCTTCAACACATCTCAACAGGGTCCCATTAAAATCCCTCCTAAATAGGATATCATCAATCACAACATAGGGAATGGACTGCTTTCTATATTGTCTTCTCTTGGCTCTATCCAATCCCTGGGGGTATCCATTCCCTGATAAAAAGTTCTTCATGTCATCCATCTAGCTCTTTGGGGCATTAACATTTCTTTCCTCCTGCTGCTCTGCAATTACCATAGCAACTTCTTCATCTAAATCCTGACTTGATAACATTTCTTTTCATAATCCTCTCCCTCTTACCAATTTGGTAATCTGAATGTCAACATCATATTCCATTACCCTAGTGATCCATCCAGCTCTCTTCTCACTGATATCTTTGTTTAACAGGAAGTCTTTTACACTTGCATGGGTCACCAACAAATGGATCCTATTATGGGATAAGAGGTGTCTGAATTTCTTCAAGGCTCTAATGACTACAAGGGCTTGCTTCTCAACAAAGCTATACTTATCATCATATTCCTTGAGCCCTTCACTAAAGAAGGCTATGGGCTACTCCTCATTCTTGTCATTTGTTTGAGTCAAGATAGCAGAAATACTTGACTCACCACCTAAAGTGTAGAGGATGTAATCTTTCTCAAAATTTGGGTTCATGAGGGTAGGGGCTGAGGCTATGGCTGCCTTAATTTCTTCAAAACTCTCCTTCCCCTCCTTGGTCCATGAGAAGACCATATCTTTCTTAAGCATGGCTGTGAGGGGTTTCATCATGATGGCAAGATTAGGAATAAACCTTCTTACAAAATTTATCCTACCAAGGAAACTTTGCAGCCTCTTCTTGTGTTTAGGGAGAGGAAGGGCAAGTATTTCTTTTGTTCTTTTTGGATCAATGGTCAATCCATCCTTAGATACAATGTGTCCCAATAGTTTTCCTTGGGTTGTAGCAAAGACACACTTGGCTGGGTTGAGAGAAACCCCAAACTCTCTACATCTTAGAAATACCCATCTCAAATGATCAAGATGATCTTCTACATTCTTGGAATACACAGTTATATCATCAAGGTATACTAAGACAAACTTGTCAATTAATCTTTTGAAAGCTACCTCTATCGCCTTTTGGAATGTGGCACCTGCATTTGTTAATCCAAATGGCATTTTGCAATAAGCATAGGTGCCCCATTTAGTAGTAAATGTTGTCTTGTATCTATTAGACTCTTTAACTAGCACTTGGTTATAACCAGAAAACCCATCAAGAAAAGAGAATCTCCTTGACCCACTGACCTTGGACAGAATTTGCTCCATAGAAGGGAGAGGATGGTGATCCTTAAGGGAAGCTTGATTAAGATCCCTAAAGTCCACACACAGTCTGATTTCTCCATTCTTCTTCCTCACAAGGACAAGGTTAGCTACCCATGATGAATGTTTAATAGGAAAAATTATGTTAGCTTCAATCAACTTGGATAGCTCTTTCCTCATCAAGGGTTCAAACTTGGGATTCACTGGCCTCTATTTTTGTCTTACTAGTTTGACCCTATCAACCAAATCTATGGTATGCTGAAACAAACTAGGGTCGAAACCTTTTAAGTCATCATATGTCCAAGCAAATACATCACTACACTCTTGACATAGATGAATGAAATTTTCTTGCTCGGCTTCAGAACATACCTTTCCCATGTTAAGAGATTTTCCATCAGCAATAGTAATTGGGGCATGGCCATCCTTTTCTGCAGCTAGATTCATTCCTTTATCCCTTGACTGATGATTAGCATTAAAGACACTCTCCAAGGTAATGAGACCCTTGGGCAGCTTGTTGGAACTGAGATGAATGATCTAATCACCATATTGATCTTGTAGTCTTGACTGATTTCTCTCTAAAAATTTTGCTTCATTCTGTAAGAAGCTCACAATTTGCTCATCAGACTCAAACACTTGCTAATGAGTATTATTATCAAGAATAGTAGGACTTACCACCACCCTTATTTGTTGTTTCTTTTCTTTATCAAGATTCCTTGGCACATCATAAGATGCTCCCACTGCTGCAAGTCTATCAGCTTATTTATTTTCTCTCCTAGGAATGCTCCGAATATTAAATGCTTGGAAACCCTCAAGAAAATCCCAGACTCTGTGTTTATAAGACTTGAGCAGGCCATTTTTGGTGATATTCTGATTTCTCACTTGGTTCACTACCAACTCACTGTCCCCATATACTTTCAAGGATTGAATTCCCCTCTTTTGGGCAAGTAGGAGACCTTGGATCAAAGATTCATACTCAGCCACATTATTGGTACAACTGAATTGGAGTCTAAAAGAGAAATAATAGCTTATTTGTGCAGGAGAGATCAACATAACACCAGCCCTTGATCCATTTCTATTCCTTGAGCCATCAAAGTACATACTCCATACTCCATTTATGTTGTCATTAGTCCTAACAAGGTTAGGAACTTGAACCTCTTTCTCTATTATGCAATATGTACTAAGGCCTATCTCAAGAGTTTCCGACATAGGCTCAAACTGACATGTATTTGCCCACTCATCTAAGAAGAAATCAGGAATCTCTACTATGGAAGTGACATGATCGTTTACTATGCTATTTTCGTCCATCTCTAGAATAGGGCAATTCATATTGATGAAGTTGGGAGTGTAGGGTTCGGTGTGATGAAGGGCTTGATGTTCTGCTCTTATTGAAGCATTGGCCCCATATCTGGTCTTAAATGACATATAAGACAAATCAATAGATATGAATCCACCAATTCGAGTAGTGAAGTCTCTTGAAAGACAGATGGAAAAATAGGGCTTGACCTTAGCAACAGATATGTCTTGAATCACAGTACAACCAAGGCATGCATGTAGGGCCATTTCCACAATTCTAAGGATGCCTACGGTTTTGACACTACTCCCATCTAGTTGTAACACATCCCTAACAATGGCCTCATATTTCATCCCTAAAGCATCAGCAACACACCTAGGCATTACTGAGCTACTAGCCCCCAAATCTATCATGCAATTATGGAGTAATTTGCCCCCTATAATCAGAGAAACATAAAATGGAGGAGGTCTAACCTTTTTACTTCTGTCCACATCTCCTACTGGTTGTACTAAACTAGTGGCACTCTCCACGGTAGATGACTAATCCTTGGGTTCAATCCTTTCCAATTCTTGTTGTAGCATCTTCCTCTGCATTGGTATGGTAGCAACAACTTCCCACATGGAAATGTTTACATTGTTCTTCTTCATTTGCTCTACCACACTCAATGGTGCGTTAGGAATTTTGGTAGAAACTTTGGGAGCTGCACTCATGAGAGGTTGAGATGGAGCAACATAGGGATCACTTGCATTCTCCTCTCTTGGACCTTGCCTTTTCTGTTGTGAAGTGTTTGTTTTCTCATTTGCTATCTGTGTTAGGTGTAACACTTGAAGTTGAGGCCTGCTTAGGAGAAGGAGGAGCAACATGTTCTATAGCTCTCTTCTTACTTCTTGTGTTATGAGAAATAGAATCCTGGTTTACATTACAATGCTCCTCCATCTGGTGATTCATGAAAGAGCAATCGCCTTGCCTTTGGATATATGAGGCCTCCTTGGTATGATCTTCCTTGTATGGTTGCTTTACTGTAGGCTCCTGGACAGTTAAGGCCAAATAAGATTCTGCCTTCTGACACATGCAATAGGTATAAGAATAGTTGCAAGAAGGACAAAAATCTTGATCTTGGGGCAAGTTATTTTGAGGGACTATAGCTCTGTTCTGATTCGAGCTTGAAGCAGAAGCATGACTATTCTGCCTATTCTAATCAAAAGAGCTATTCCACTGATTAGGAGGCTTACCACCACTTGGAGCCTGGTATTGTAATTGGGGAGGCTTGCCACTTTAGGCTTGTTGCCTTTCTAAGGCCACCACCTTGTTACTCATCTTTTGTATTAGAGAAAAACTATCCTCTAATCTCTTCCCTTGGTCCTTCAACTCCCTCCCTTGCTCTTGTAATTTTTTATCCAGGGTCTTCTCTCTTTTATCTGTGTTCAGCACTAGACCTTGGAGCATTTCCTTGAGTTCATCTATTCCGTTTGAGGATGTGGAAGCTTGGGGAATTAGAGTAAGGGCTTGTGATGTAGGAATTGTAGGAAGCGGAGCTATTACTGGTTGGTGGTTGGGGACATCTAGAAAGAAGGGCATAGGAGTTCTTGGAGCCAACTTTACTCCTTGTATTAGGATGTTCTCAGCTTTTATGGATGTCTCATAAGCATTCGGTAATGTATCTCCCCCCATAGTTTGGATTGTAGTGGCAATGTCACTGTTGAAAGCTCTAAGGTAATGCAAGAAGGCATTACCAAGGGTAGGTTTCACTATAGTAGGTATTCTATCCCATGTCTTTTGGAATCTGTAATTAAAATTAGTCATACATTCATGGGGGGCTCTTTTTATTGTAGTCAGCTGCTCTAGTAGTGACAAATGGTCACTCTTATCCTCAAAATGTTTGCATAATCCTGCTCCTAGTCCATCCCAATCAGTTATGGAACCATGAGCTAAGCCTCTATACCACTGTAATGCTTTTCCTTTTAAAGATGAGGCTAGAAGTCTGACAGCAATATCATGTTCTGTAATACCATGAATATTGCAGACATTCGCTACCTCTTGGATATGCTCTAGAGGGGAAACAAAAGTTTCACCAGTAAAATCAGGTATACTTTTTAGTGCATATACTGGTATATCATGTCTTTTGGCTAACAATAGAGGGCTTCCACCATTAAAGGTGGCAAAAGCATGAATCCTTGGGTGTGCCATATAGACAAGCGTTCTATTGATGAGGCTAGATGGCAATCTAGGCTGAGTTCGAATAGTAGGAGGAGTAGAGACAGAGTAGGAGGAGTAGAGATAGATCTTATAGGTATATTAACTATTATTCCACCTCTAACTGGTGATAATGAAGCTCTAGTCCTCCTTCTTCTAGGATTCGAAAGTGAGACTTCTTGAAAGATCAGCCTCTTGAAGGCTTGAATACTAAAGCCAACACTACTTCTTCAGCGTTGATCCTTGGAATTCTCTCTTCTTAACACTAGTAGACGTTAAATCTTCTGATATGAGTCCCACTGGGCATGCCAAAAACTGTTGTCACTTAAGTTTGCACCCTTTTTCAAGGCCTATGCTCGAGGACAACCTAGTGAAACATGGAAACAACCTCCAAGCTGTGGGACTTGAACTATGAGGTTGAGTCTCCAGAGAAGGCCGGCTTCCTCTTACTTTTAGGGTGCACCTATCTATTCTCAGAAGAAAAAGGGAGAAAGAGAGCACTAAGGCAAATCTACCTAGTCTAATCTAAGGCGGTGATGCACCAAAACAGAGTGTTCAGACTCATTCCTGCCCATATATGCACTACAGAACTAGGGTAACATCCAAAAGTCATACACGTCCAGACTTATATCGATCAATAATCACATACAGATCAAAAAACCAACTGAATGACACTAGGAAAAGAAGATTTCACTTGTATATTATCCAATAGGCCAAAGATAGATACAGTATGTGGACCACTAATCTCAATAATGCATCAATGGGAGGCAAAATGGAGCACATACACATTGACCACTGAAAAGAATGACACAGGATACTATGTAGCTCAAAGACATAGGGATTCTACACTGCAGGTCTGCAAGTAGTAGCAGAGAAAATTAGGAAGAGTTGACCCTGGGAAAAAATCACAAAATTGCCTTTATAGATCAGGCATAACTTGAAGATTTCTGCGTTACATTTATTTCCTACCTACTGGCATCGAACCCCAAAATATTCAATCAAAGATCACACTCGAGCATGATTCTAAAATACCAAATCAGATATTAGATTGAAAGAACTCCTCGAGTAGATAGAGTGGCACCAATGAATGATACTGACACAGTAGATGGATCGACTGGGACAGTGGAGTGTTTCCCTATGACTGGCATTCATTCTTGGTAGGTCGAAAATGATCACGAAGATCAAATTGCAAGATAACATCGATCATCTTCATTTTTTGATTCATGAATCAACCTAGTCAAAAGGTTGACCAGGCTCCTTACGTGTCAACTAGGCCATGCGGGCCAATTATATTTCTTTATTTTGCCACCTGAGGAAGTCCTCTTGTGGTTGACCTTCCGTCATCGAACTACTGCACCACCCTTCAGACGGTTATCACTAACTGCGATGGTTATATTATCTACCAGCTGACCATCAATCTTGATCGGGCCAATAGGACACGTGTCATCTAGGAGCGTTGTCGCTAACTCTATCTCCCAAGCAGTTCTTCATAGTGCAATGGCGCCCACCGTAGATCTATCTCCATCTGACGACCATAATCACCTCGTACTGCCCTACGCTGTTCCTATTCCGAGCCCATCACATTTGGTGCCACCTTGGGAACTGATGTTCATCCAAATGACATATGGCAACAACTCAGCGATCCATTCTGGCGAGACTTGTCCCCACTGACACGTGGCAGATGGTCGCTATGTCGCCATGTTAAAACCCATGCATCTCTGCCATAGCGAGATGGTGCCATCCACTAATCTGGATTGATCTGACGGTGTGCAAGGAAGATCATTCCCCTCGGCGTATCGATGAATAAGAACTGGCCATGTATCAACAGTCTGATTAGTCCTCGCTAAGATCCTCAGACCCATGAGGACGCGTGTCCTTCAGGCGCAATGTCATTAACAGAAGACTCACGCAGCTCTTCTATAGCGTGATGGTGCCTGCCGTCGATCGGCCCTGATCTGACGGTGGAGATCTTACCTTTCCATGTACTTGTGACGTTGACTGAGCTCTGACTTGGAGGACGCGATCACTCTTTATTGGCCCAATGAAACACCTCCCTGGTCTGACAAAGCACCAACTCGGAGGGTCCATATTGCCTTGACCCCACTGATGAATACGTGGCTACATCTGATTCACCACCGTGGCACTGGACTCTTGACTACTCATTCGAAGTACTTGTTGGGACCCAACGTGCTTGGTCGCTTCCTGCTATGGTGGATTTTCTGATTGGGTGCTATGTTGCCATCAAAAAATGCATTGGTTTTCCGTTGGTGCCATAGCGCCCTGCCATGTTTTGAAACTTTCGGGCCGTGAAACTATCTGCCCACTGCCATAAAACCTCTGTCTTGCTGTACTCTACGACCTGTGACCAGACTCTGAATGACACTTGGTGATCCCTGGTGAGACCTGGCCCATGTCGATCCACATGGCGGATGGTCAATATGTCGCCATGTTAAAATCCGCACATCTTCGCCATAGCGAGATGGTGCCATCCGTTGATGCAATCCAATCCAATGGTGGAGAGGACCATCGCACTTCGTACTTCTGCCTGCCATGTCGACACACCTAGCATCGCCCTGTGACACGGCCCCACCTGACACGTGGCATCAGGGCACAATGTCACTGTCACAACCCTCACGTATCTCTGTCATATCATGATGGCGCTTACCATCGATCCAAGCCGATCTGATGGTGGAGATCATAGACCTCGACTGTGTGAGCCATGCTGATAGAAATTTTGGCCTGGTTACACATGGTCCCTTTTGATTTGTCATCCAGAACACCTGATCATGTTGGTTATTGAAACTTGTTGCTGTGACTATTTCCGCTGGGCGCTATGTCGCTATGGAGATTTTTTGGCTAATATGCGATAGCGACATAGCAGACAAGGCACCGTGGAACTTTTTCAACCCGCTGAACGCTGGACGCACCTCTGCAACGTGACTTCAGGGCGTCATCGTGCTATCATAAATATCGTGCATTTTCTTTATAGCACAATGGTGCCAACCGTCGGTCTGCTTAGATCTGACAGCTAGAAACTTGCGGGTCGCAACATTAAAATATTAATTCAAGGCTAACCGTTGCATGAGCCACGCTTTCAAAATTTAAATCCTTGGCGGAAAAACTAGAGGTAACAGCTACCAAAAAGTGTTAACGATCTCTTGTCAACTAAATCACAAATGCTAATATAACAATCTTGAGTCCATATCTGTAAACTAGAATCAGCTGGTAACTCAAGCAAAATCCTCACTTGAGTAATATGACCAATACCAACTAACTCCACATACCTATCATGATGAGATAATGAAGTCAAAATACTATCTTCACTCACCTTCAGGTGGCGGGATAAATCATGTGAAGTACTACCTACCTCAACCTCATGTGATGAAGCATCTAACTGCGCTTGGTACTCTTTCTCAGCAAAGTCATGAATGCTCAATGTCTGCTCATCTCTACCAGGTATCTCACCATCCTGCACAACAACATCCTCCTAATCATCATCTGAACCCACTACACTATAGTCACTGCCTATTGTAACTATACCATCCTGAATACCTGTAGCATCACCCTTTGACAACCTGTAAACAATTGTCTCAATTTGAGTATCAAGTTGACCGTTACTATCAATCTGTGTAATATCCTTTCCCACCACCTCCTGTGGCAAAGTAGAATCTGAGACCTCTACCTGGCTATCAGCTAGTTTCTCAAACTCCTCATGCAAGTTCTTGGGAATTGTGTCATCTGTCTTGTGAGAAAATTTGCCAAATAAAAATCCAGTCAACTTATCCACCTTAGCTGGGTCAGACAACATGTCATTCATTATATGGTGGTGCTCAACCAACTGTTTAGACATGTCATGGCTTATTTTCATAAGTTTATCTCAAATGTCTAAATAACCATCCTTTCTACTGTTTTGACTCTGGATATCAATTGTCCAAGATCGTGTCCTCTGAGACTCTGTACTATACCTGTCCATTCTGGATAAAGTAGATTGTAACCCCAATAGGATATAACTTCTTCAAACACCAAGAACTAACATGCAAATGATTAGAAGTAGCATGCAACCATAGATTTTGACATGCAACTAATTAGAAGCAACATGCAACCACCAAATTATGACATGCAAGATCTAGGTAGTTGTCAAAAATGACATGCAAGATCTGGGTAGTTGTCAAAACTGACATGCAAGATCTGGGTAGTTGTCAAAACTGACATGCAAGATCTGGGTAGTTGTCAAAACTGACATGCAAACTTCTACAACCACAAAATTCACCAAGAACTAACATGAAAATGATTAGAAGTAGCATGGAACCATAAATTTTGACATGCATCTGATTAGAAACAACATGCAACCATAAATTATAACATGCAAGATTTGGGTAGTTCTAAAAACTGAAATGCAAGATCTGGGTAGTTGTCAAAACTGACATGCAACTTCTACAAACCCTCAAGCTGGCAAGATCATGGCTTTGATACAACTAAAATGTCCTTTTTCTGATTTTATATGATATTCCCAACCTCTAATCAGATTTTCAAGATCAAACAACTAATATCACAAAGATCCACCAAATTTCTCAAGAAACCCCAAATCGGGTATGCCAGAAATTGTGCCAAAAGCTTCACAACTTCACCTATTATTAATAAATCTGAAAGTGGACATTTTTATAGAAATTTAAGCAGCATAAAAGCCTACAAAATTATATTTCTAGATCCATATAGCCTTTACACAACAGTTCTCAAATGTAGGACAAAAACTATGCTCATCGGGCTCCCAAAATTAAAGCAAAAATGCCCGGAAACACCACAAAACACTAATAATCTATCTCTGAAGTTTAATCACATCCCAATACATATATTCAGCTCTATTTTAACACCTTAAAGTATGAAATACAGCAGCAACCCAAACTGATATGAAATATTCAACTAAAAACACCAAACTCATACAAAAAACACATCCGAAAATTCACAAATCTGCACTGTTCAACACAAAGGCAAACTCTGTATGAGCATGCACATGGAATGGCTTCAAACTCCCATCTTTAGCCTTCCTAAAAACCTGCAAACTCCCATTCTTGGGTCTCCCTAGAAGCCTGCAAACTCCCGTTCTTGGGTCTCCTTCTCCACAGGTTTGGCAGCCTCTGAAGAATAACAAAGAAATGAGCAAAATCAAGTTTTAGAATTCCCCCAAAATGCCTCCAAACCCCTTAAAAGAGGGCATAACCATAGCTCACGTCCAAGAGAGGTTAATGAAACATATTTTAATAATAATTTTCATTTATTAGTCCAACGGTTTCCAAAGATTAACGCCCTTTTTCCGAAACTTCACTTTCTTGGGCTTGCCTGCCTTAGCAAGGATTATTATTTTTTAATTATTTGAAAAGGGGACATGACAGAATGCAAAACCAAGACCATGCATAAACAAATATTTGAAAGATATTGTTATAACCATCAGAAGTATGGACATAGAACTTTTAAGGGTAAAAGTACAAACCTATGTCACCCTTTTACAAAGGAAAAGGCTAACAAAAGTAAAACTATTCAACTTCAATGACATAAATCTTGTATTATTATTTTGAATTTGAAAATGAAGTAAATTAATGAAATGTGTAGAAATGGATGAAGTTTAGGATTATAATTTTTAATAATTATTTGCAAAAAGAAATGATAGATTTTCCTATTTTTTAAAGATAAACTTTTAATTGTTGGAAATTAGGGGTCTAGTTCCCACCACAAAAATACAAGGAAATAAACTTATTTCCTTTTGATATTAGAATATACCATAGATAATATATGTAGATAGAACAATAAAAAAGAAAAATTGACCTTAGACTTATATTTTCTCTTTTATAATGATTCAAATTTCAACTTATTCAAATCAATAATTTTCATCTCTCACCACATTTTTAAAAATAAATCTATTATAACCGAAAGAAAAATTATAAATTCTTGAAGAGGACTCTCTCCTCTAGAATGTCATATAATTTTTCAAAAATAAATTATTTGATTTACTATTTTTTTCTTTCTCAAAATCAACATCTTCTCAAGTGTTAAAATGTGTACTTGTAGGATTTCTTTATTTATAATATATTATATCTAATTAAAGCACTATGAACTCTATATGAGAATATTCTTGACATAGAGATCTATAAAATGGTTTTTATATGTTATTAAAAAAAATCATAAAAAATAGTAAGAGTTATTGAAACGTTAGTTTTTTGAAACAATTTAATTTCTTTGGTTATTTGATACTAACTACTATAAAAGAACATTTAATAGACATTTCCAATTGGAAAAGTGTAAGACCATATATAACTTAGCTAGAATAAATTTAACAAGATCATATTTTTTTAAAATAATAATTTTAGATAAAAATACAAAAATTTATTCATTCTAATTAGTAAGCTTGAAAGGTGACACAACTTTGTACTTTCACCCTTAAATGTAGATCCAAACCCATGTGATCATCAAAAAGGAAAACAAAGGTAAGGAGTAATGGAGACTCTTACAACAGGATTATAATACAAATTATAGCTATCATTATTGTCAAGAATATGGACATTTTTCTAAGAATTGTATCAAGAGACACTTTAGTGGAAACTACCAAAGGTGGTTGAACCAAACCACATGTTTCAATTGTTCGAAGATTGGTCACATAAGTAGATATTATCCAACAAGGTAAAAAGCACCAAGTTGTGAATTTGATAAAGGTAAAGAAAAGACAAATTTTGAACACATCAAAGATGAGATGAATAAGACATTTAAAAGTAAACATGATTGCAGTACATCAAATGGAGAAGGGATCACTTCACCCAATGGGTCAAGTGATCACACCTCATCAAACTAGGAAATTAGGAGGTATGTGGGACTGATATTCAAATGTTATATCATACATTAGTTCCGAAAGGATTTAGTACTAAAAAGATTACGTTAGGATGAATAAAGATGTACGATGTTAGTAAGAATCCAAGATAAATATTTAAGTTTTTCATGTTGTTTTCAAACAAGAAATATTTGCTATATGTGTCAAGTAAAATATAAGAAGATGGCAAGCTAAAAAACTAGCTTGTTGATGTTGAGCTCATAGTGGTTAACAAGTGATAGAAATTTCAATCGATGTCAAGTGAGCCTAAAAAATTTTATGACGAGCTTACAACTATGTAAGTGCTCAACATTTATTATAGGGTTTTGAAAGTGTATTTGATCAACTTTAGCTCATTTTTCATCATTTCAAATTTGTGAAAGAGCGAGTAGAGAAGAATGTGATCTAGAAATCCATTCCAAGTACTTGAAGAAGATCTAAATAGTGATTCTACACCAATTCATCAAATTTCATAAGTTATTTATCAAGAGTTGAGCTACATAATTTTTATTTTCAAAACCCTAGTTTCTCATTATTGCATCAAGTTCAAACAATGCATAGGGAAAGGAAGTTTTGAATGTTTTGTTAGTGAGTAATGAATTAAAACAACCCATTTTCAAAGCTATCCCTAATATTTCTTATAAGAAAGACCCTTTTGCTGATTTCATCAAACATTTTAATGGTACAAGATGTTAGAAAATGCTATAACTATAAGATTGGTAGCATTGGTGATATGGAGATTAGGGAAGCATATGGAAGACTTTGTGATAATGGTGTATTGAAGGAAGAATTCAAAATTATAGAGAAAAAGGGATTAACATGAGCCCTGGATTTTCCAAATGTATTCAAGATAGAATGGATCAGGATAGTGCTTAATCGAATTCATGATGTTTTACTATGGCTAGAAAATGGACCTATCAAAATTACTAAGATAATAATCCATAGGGTTACTGGTCACCCAATGCTAGATCATCCTAAGACATTGAGAAGTGATTAAGAAAAAAATTGAAGCTATCTAGAACAAGATAGGCATGACAATTAACATAATCACTGATCCTTTGATAGACTTCATTGTAATGGTTATATCACACAAGTTCTATCAATCTAGTAGATTAGATAGTCTATCTTGCATAGTTGTGGATGTTGGATATATAAGTGTTAAGAAATATCATACATATGATCTAGTAGAGCTACAATTGCAACAATTGATGGAGAACCTTGGAGCAATAAAAAAGACAAAGAGTGCATGATGTAAATTTGGTTATATATTGATATGCATATTATTTTATGTGCAAAACACCTTTTCAACATTTGAAATAGTTGCATAGAAAACAAATAGATTAGTAGCTATGTAGATTAGTCAATACATTGAGCTGTTAGGTGAGAATGTTGAATCTATGATGACTAGCTAGTTTGAAGGTTTCAAAAAATTAATGAAGACAAAGTTTAGAATACCAGTGTCACTAGTAGAGAAATACTAAGATGATATATGTTTTCTTGTGCATGCTAACTACACTTTTCTATAAGCTGCTACACCAAGGGTGATATGGTTGAGACTCTTAGGTTATGAAATCAATGTGGATGAAGCCTCTACACCTAATATAGCTTTACTATAAGAAGAGGTAGATAAAACTACAAAGATATTTGTAAATTATGAAATTCTTAAGTCCAAAATTAACATGGAATTGAAGGCTCCCTCTTCCATGAAGAAAAAGGAGAAGATAGTGAAGAAGTTAAAAGCTAAGTTTGGAGAAGGTGATGAGGGAGAAGAAGAAGAAGAAGAAGAAGAGGATGAAGAGGAAGAATAAACCCAAGCACAAGCACCTCTTGCATTAACTTAGGGCATGGGAGAAGATCATGAATAGGAGGAAACTAAAGGTCCCTAGGGAGAAGAAGCCAAGGAGGAACCTACTCTTGTGTTCAACTAGTGACTAAAAATAAAAGGGTAGCTAAGCTAAGTCATACCAAGACCACCACAACTATGACAAGGGCTAGTACATGTGAAACATCTCAAAAAGCTAAAGAAAAGACCAAACCAAAAGAGGAAGGAGGTCAAGAGTTGAAGTGACCAAGAAGAAAGTATGTTGCACAAGCTGAGTCTCATGAAGAGAAAATAGAGTTAGATGACAACAACCAATTTGAGGTGGTGAGTCATAATCCTCTTTCAGACTTAGAAAATTTATGAGAAAATGTTAGAAATAGTGCAAACTTATAAAGATTTAGTCATGTTGAATTTGATAATCTTGGTAAACTAGAGAAAAATTAAGTGGAAGAAGCAATATATGCTATGATGGTAAATTTCAAGAAAACTCCACTAGAGATTACCAATAGAATGCCAAAGAGTTTATATGATGAAGTTGAAAAAAATGGCACTAGTATCTAAACTCGGAGAGACAAATTAGAGAAACATCTCTAGCCCAAGTAATGCTTGAACTTACTAAGGCATAGATTACTAAGGGTGTAAAGAAATATGTAGTTAGGTTCACACCTTAATATAGAGCCTTTAGAATTTTACAAAAAATAATTAATGATTTTGTTAAGAAATCCACACAGATGTGGAAGCTCACTTATGGGTTGACTATAGTTAAATAAGGAGAATCTAAACCCATTAAAGGGAAGGATGATGAGGAAGATGATCACAATGACACTTTGAGGGAGAAGCAAAAATGCATGTATATGACAAGGTAACAATTGAGTTAGAGCACCAAGAAGAATAGAGTGTGCAAGACAACAATTACTAAGTTTCAATCTTCAACATGTCACAAGTGACACTACTGAAGTAGTAATTTTCAAGGACATTCCTGATCTATCATCTCAAAACAACAATACCCTTGCTAAGGAATATCTTCAAAAGATATTAGATCAGTCTACATTATAGACTAAACCTTGTGATTATCTTGTACTGGTCAGTGTGGATGAGCTACAAAAGTCAGTGACTCATATTGCAAGGTGAAAGGTGAATCTACAAGAAAAACCTCCAACATCCACAAACACACAATAAATATAACAATTCCAATAACTCCAACTCAAATGTGGCACTAAATCACCCATCGCATCACAATATCCATTTCCTACATGAAGATCCCCAAGGTCCACACTCAAAAACCAAAGTGTCAAGACCAAGTGAAAAAAAAAATCTCTAAACCCAAGAAGATAGAAACCAAATTAGGAACTAATCCTACAATGTCACCCCTTCACTGTCACAAGCTCCCATTAAATTGTGTATCCAATCTATCCATGACATCATGATCAAAAACCATCCTCTAACTATTTGAATCAACCAAGGCATCAAAATATTAAAGAACTCAAAGTACATAGCATGAACTCCTCAAAAGAAACCAAATAAACAAGAAGATACACCACCATAACCAAATCACAAATCAAAACCAATGAACACCAAAGATGTACCTGTATATCCAATTATCTCAAGCCAAAATCCATGACACCATGATCACATCCATGAACTAAGCAACTAACTCTCATTGTGTCGAACATGTCAGCATAAAATAGTCAACCATAATTCTCCACCATGATTGTGGTACAAACATCTCATCCCTTCTATATAAATAAAAATTAAAAAATTATGTAACATGGAATAGAAAATCCAAATCCAAGTCACTAATCTTAATATGCATCAATAATGAAGGATCAATGGGAAGTGACAATCCATAACCAAGTAATAAATGCAACCTATAAGTATAGACCACTTAATACATTGCACAACTTGTAGAAACAAAAAATCACCATATATATCCAATAAAAATACTAATAATCATATCACCATGAGACCAATCTGAAATATGAACTAAGTGTACAATGACAAAAATCCAAATCTCTAAAATATACAATGTCATAAACTTGCAATGTTACAATAGTCTGATATATATCATAAACCATTCAGATCAATATATCACCAAATAAACCATGCCAAACCTACACCAAATCTAAATTAATGTGTAAAAATCTCCAAGTGCTTTTTGTTGACTATTTGAAGTCCAAAATCCAACTCTATATCCCCAAGTTAGGCCCTAATTTGTGCTCAAAATAAACATCTACTTTTGGGCTCCTAAAACCTACAAAATTTCAATATCATAAAATCAAACAACACCAATTATTGATCTTTGAATTAGCTTTATAGTGCCTATAAGAAGTCTAAAATTTGATAGTTTGAGAGAAAGTTATGGTTATTTTAATAAGACAATATTTTTACAAGTTTCACTATGATTTTTCAAATTTTTTTGTGGCAAAAATTTTAACAGGATTAAATTTGATAGCAATCATGGGTTGAAACTTAAAAACCTTTATATTTTCTCTTCACATGGCCATACTAGGGCATATTATATATTAAAATTTATGGAAACATCAATCTGGATCCAATGGTGAGGTATTTTTTTCTTAGGAGGTCATTTCTGCAAGCTACCCCCTAAACCCTCATTTAAATAAAACATCCAATAAAAACTCTTTTGACCAACAATTTCACATGCCATAAAATTTTCAACATCGCATCATAACAACAAATCCAAAACCCTCAGATTTGCAATAAACAACCTACAAAAACCATATATCTTGCCCTTTCTTTTATCCTCTTATGCATTCCCATGGATTCAATCTAGGGTTACAATAATAGAACCATATCTCTAATACCACTTGTAAGGAAACTTGCAGTAAATAATATAACCATTTTGAGATAACCCATAATAGATCTAAAATAAATATGCAATTAAAATAAGCATGCGAGAAAA
Organism: Cupressus sempervirens; assembly: GCA_028749045.1. NCBI lineage: Eukaryota > Viridiplantae > Streptophyta > Pinopsida > Cupressales > Cupressaceae > Cupressus > Cupressus sempervirens. The sequence goes on along the minus strand of CM053789.1, from coordinate 242,572,532 downwards.
TCGAAAACATTCCGACAAAAATGTGACACAATATATACCCTAGTAACCCCTCATTGAAGGAAAAAAAAACTGAGCCTCCAAAAGCATCCATCACCATGTATTACTTGACAAAATCATCATTGGAATAAAACCATGTAATCCTCCAAAGCCATAGCCACAACCAAGGTAAACTTTAAGAAGGCTACCTCCAAAAAAAGATATAAAATACTCGAGAATCTTTCATTATTTTGAAAAAATATTATTTATTTCTATTGGCAAATCTCTGAATTTTTTATTCTAAATATGATTAATATTAGCGATTATTTTCAAATCATAACTTTTTTATATAAAATATTGATGAATCTCAATAATAAAAGGAAGTTCATTAATCACCATGGAATATTACAAATCAAAATTGAACATTTATTTATCTCGTGGAATATTATGAGGATCGTTACATATACTTTAAATCAATAGTGAAGAGTAAGTATTGGTGATTTATCCCTAAAGTAACTAATGATTATGATAATTATTGGTCAGTTCAATTTAATTTCTCCATTAATATATTATATTTAGGTGACTCAAATCTAATCATGTAAAAAATATTGTGGGAAATATTTGAGTTTAATTTTTTCAATAAAATAAATTATTGAACGATTTTGAATATTGTAGAACAATATTTTATAAAACTATGTGATTTAGGTTGTATCAAATCTTAAATTATGAGCCAAATTAGTAGCAATTTTTTTTTAACTTAACTTATTTATGAATATTACCAACTAAAAAATAGCTTGACAAGAACCAAGCAATCCATGTGAACAAGCATGAATTTATAGATCTTATGCCATGCTTTGAACCTTCACAAATGCTCCCTTAGCTAACCTATCAAGCCTTGTCTAGCTCAACTCTTGTCTTTTCACCTTTTGTCTTTTTGTCTTTTCACATTATCTCTACAATTTCCCTTGTGGCTTCTTCTATAGTAGCAAGTCCTACAAAACCACCTAGTGGTATTACATAAGCCATGTGCTACTTAATGCAATGACCCCACATTTAATATTTGAAATGTAATTTATTTTCCCCAATATTAAATAATTACATCAAAAATTATCACAATGTTACAATACAACTCATCAAGTATATCCTATGGGAATCTTTACATGTTGCACATCTATGTAGGTACAATATTACATAATAAAATGAAATAATACAATAGTCAAATATTATGCAATGTGTGCAACACCCATTATCTCAATAATGTAAATATGAGTGTTGATGATATGCCTATGGGGAAGTATCCTAGTATTGATAGAGATGTGATATAGTGATTGTGTGTTGCATTCATGATTGTGTTTCTCATTGATAGCAAGATACTACCAATTTTGTGAAGATACAAAGAGTAGTAGAAAGAGATTGAGGTTGCATATCTCAAGGATTAACGATGAGGATATGCATGCTTAAGGGCATGTCCTACAAAATGTCTTGACAATAATATTAAGTGCACATGCAAAAAGTTGAAGACAATAGATAGTTATTCAAGATTTATCATAGAGTTCCTAAAAAGAAATAGCTGATGTTTTGATTATATCTCCTAATAGATATAGAATGTAGTTTATCACAGCTATAAAATGATAGAAGGCATGTTGAAGATGGCTTACTTAAGTGGGAAAATCTATATTTGACATATGTGAAGATTTATGAAGACTATGAGCTGGTAGTTATTATGTAATTATCAAAAGTTATAAAATATAATGTAACATGCAATGTGTCATGTTAATGTGGTCTTATATTTTATTTCTAAATAGAAAAAGTCTCAAGTCCAACTCAATATTATATTCTATGACTTGGTGTAAAGGAAATATTATTTATTTGGTTTAATGAAGTAAGTGAACTTCGATGTGAGATCTAGTAAACCTGTTATTGAATATATATTGATAAATGAAGTGTTTGGTTTACTAGATGAATAAAGAGCTTATATAGGGACTATATTTGGAAAATAAGTTCATTTTGGAATAGTTTTATTGGTATTATTTTGTGAAGGATACTACAAAGATCAGTTAGATATTAAGCTTGATTGTCTTGCCCCTAAAGCTATTTGGACAGTGGGTCCTTCTACCATCCACAACTCCTTATAGGATTGTTACAATTCCTAATAGGGTTGGAATATTTCAATTATAATTTAAAGTCTCCTAACAAGGACTAATATCTATTGAATATTATTCATTGACTCCTAATGGATTCTATCCTCTTATAATTAACATATATATTAGTACATCATCTAGTGTAGGGGCACCTAGGTGGGCTCATGGAAGACATTTGGATCCTAGGGTATTTTGGCTTGTAGTAGTGCTAGCCATACTATTAGGTAAACAATAGGAATAATCTAGTCCTAGGGTGAGCTAGGTTCAAGTGTGAAAGCCTCTTAAGGTCTAAGTTGCTCATAGTTTCTCAATGAGGTCAAATTGAGCATTTTTTTTTTAATAGGGAAGGATGGTAAAAATGATGGTTTAAGGAACTTTTTACTTATTTTTAATCTATCTAAGTTTTTTGTCAAAGTTTAGTAGTCATTGGGTCAAATTTGAAGGTCAAGCTCCAAAAGATGTAAAAGTTGGTCAAAAGTTGTCAATGTTATCATTGAGAACATAGGAAACTTTTTGTTGCATTCGAGAAAATTTGTAGTTAGAGTCTTGTAAATTTTTTTAAATGATAGGTGGAGACTTGGGATATGTTTATAATGTCATCCTTGACCTTGTTCTAGGGTTGGAAGTTTAAGAAAAGTCTATTGTATGGATAGAACAACAAGTTATAGTTATAGTTTATTGTTTTCAAAGTTTATTTTGCATTTTAATGCATTAGATTTGGAACGATTATAGCTTGAATAGTTAGAAAAGTTTTACTTGTGTTTCTATGAAGCTTTAGTTTGATTTTTTGTGAGTTTTTAGTTACTTGAATTTTTAAAAAAATTGTTTTTGTTATCCTGTTGTTCTAAACCAAGTGTTTGAGAAAAATGGATTCATGACTCCCTCTCCCATTATAGGATTTCTAAAAACTCTTGGGAGAATGCCATGGTAACAAAACTAAGGAAGAATTTCCTACTAGAAGAGTATGAGAATCTGCTTCAAAAAAGGAGACAAAGATTAAAATAGAAAGATTTGGATGTGGCCTATTATATAGAGGAGTTTTAGAGGTTACACCTTAGATCCAAGAATCAAGAGGAAGAGCCAATAAAGTTGGCTAGGTACTTGGGTGGTTTGAAGTGGAATATCCAAGAGGAGCTTAGTTTGTGGACACCTACCATAATTCAAAGGTTCCATCAGCTAACTAAAACACCACATGTGAATCTATACAAGGTAAATTGGCTCCAAAAAGAAAACATACAGGTGAATGAGTAGACTTGGGTTGACTTCTCCATAGTAGGGTATAAGGAAATGTTGTTGTGTAAAATCTTACCCATGGATTCTTGCCATCTATTGTTAGGTAGATGCTAGAATTATGAAAGAGAGGTAGTATGTAATGGGAAGGAAAACTCCATATCATTCAAGAAAGGAGGTAGAACTTTTAAAATCCAATCATTGTTGGAGGGAGAAGAATCACAGTCTAAGTTTCCCAGTGTATTGTTATGTAGTGGAAAATAATTTTTTAAGGGTCTTAAAGATGAAGAGAGCCAAGGCTATATAGTGGTACTGAAGTCTAAGGGAGAAGATAAGATAGTCAAGGAGCCTTTTCCTACAGAAGTTCAAGCATTGCTTGAGAAATACAAAGACATTATGAGTGATGGCACTCCTACTCCCCTATATAATATTCTTAATATAGAAGCTCTTTTAATCACTCTTCCAAAAAATGAGTATAGTCAAGTAAAATCTTTTAATACTGTATATAAAATTTTCAAATATTTCAAACATGGTTTTGAAGGCAATAAAAAGTCTAAGAATGTTAGATAACAAAATTGGATATGTTTTTTTCAAGAAACTAAAATAATTGAATATGAATCTGTAAGAATTTATTTTGGTGGAACATCAAAAAAAATTGTAGGAATTAAAGCTTTTGGAGGAAGCAAAGATGAAGATGACTTTGAATGAAAAATCATACAAAAAATGGCACCTACATATAAGAAGAAATCATAGATGATTTAACAAGTCATACCTTGCATGAATAATTTTACAAGATAGACTATTATTAGAAGATTAGAATCAGCTAAGATAAGTTTAAGACAAATTAGAGATTTACCAAGAGTTAAACCATATTTTAGTACATTTTCTATTCAACATACATTGATAATAAGTATGAGTATAATCAATTATTATGCTAGAAGTAAGAAAGAAAAATCTGAAGGAGAAAGAAATATTGAAGAATTGACATTACTTGTGATAAGAGAACCATAAGGAAAGAAAATATTTAAATTTTGGACCTATAATGGATATGGTAATTATGCTTCTAAATTGCCTAAGAGAGTAAAGAAGTATAGAAAGAATTTCTATCTTAGAAAGAATAGAGAATGTTTGTATGCAAATGATGATGAAGAACTTGTTGATATTATAGTCATGTTTGTTATTAGTGACATACACTTATTTAGATTGTAAGAATCTACCAAGCATATTGTACAATTAATAGTGTTAACCAAGCATTTCAACATCTACCAAGTTCTACAGTTGCTACCAAGTCCAAGGGATAGTTTTAGTTTGTGCTGAGTAGTCACTACTATGGTAATGACCAATAGTATAAACTGAGCATCTAAGTGTATGCCGAGTTTATTAGTATAAAATGAGTCATGCAGTGTTTACTAAGTGATGTAGGAAAGGGTGAATAACTAGGGTGAAAGGCTCACCTAGATATCCAAACCACCTTGCAAGAGCTAACACAACAAAAGAAAACATAAGGAACAACAACCAAAGGAAGAAGAGTGAAATACTTTTATTGATTCATCAAAAAATATTCATACATGCCTAGGTATAAGGCATTCTAGGATACAACCAATACAAATTTCAATCTTCAAACTCTCACTTCCAAATACATATTTTCTTTTTGCAATTTTATCTCCAACTTCTATCTCTTGTCTCTCCCTACTTCTAAAACTTAACCTTAGACTTCCTTAAATACTTCCCAAAATAGCTTACATAAGATTCTAGAACATAGAAAGCAACAAGTTAGCTCATGACAGATATTAACTACCTATACCAAAATTAGATGTAAGCAAAGTTGACCCAAACTAGAACCAGACACAGATAACTTTGCAAATGAAGACTTCACAAAAACTAGCACTCAACACCCAAAGGATCACTCGACACCAATAGGAACTTGGTACCCAAAGGATCACTTAGCACCAATAGGAACTCGACACCCAAAGGTTAACTAAACACCAATAGGAACTCAACACCCAAAGAATCACTTGGCACCAATAGGAACTCAGCACCCAAAGGATCACTTGGCACCAACATGAACTCAACACCCAAAGGATCACTTGGCACCAAAGGGTCACTCCACACCAAAAGGGTCACTCAGCACCAATAGGAACTCAACACCCAAGTGCAGGTTTGCAAGGATACCTAGGATGCTCCTACATCACCGTGTTCCTAGTTACAACAATGAGAATCTAGTGTTGACCGAGCCACTCAATGTTAACCAGGTGATTCATTTTATATGTCAAGTTTCACAATATTCAACAAGTCACAAGTGTAGACTAAGTTCAAGACTACTTGGAAGTGATCAATATGGACTAAGCCTCTACATCTATTGAGCCCATGATGATGCCAAGCATTGAAAATGGATGCCAATTATTAGAACCTCACTAAGCTAGTCTTTAGAACTTGAGTTTCCTCTAGTATGGGTCAACTTTGTGCATTTTATGTAAACTTGTATTGTGGCTTACTTTTTAATTTGTTGATTGGATTGATATATATGAAATGTATTGTATCACAACCAAAGAAAGTAAGAATGAATTAATAGAATTGAGATAAAAAGTAGAGAAGAGAAGAAATGCAATGTACAAGGTCACAAGTAGTATAAGGAGCAACAAAAATTTATCTATCATAGTAAGGTGATTTTTACACTCAAAGGTATCTCATTTAGCAAAATAAGTTGCATATCAAGCTACTATTTTATCCTAATATGTGGATCAGTCAAATCCTTTAAACAAGGTAGACCTAATAGTCTTATGTAAATCTCTTTATTGAGAGCATACTTCAGTGTATGTTTGTAAATCCTTTAGCAAGGTATATCTAGTAGTCCTTATTATTCCTAATAGGGAAGATCATCAAAAGTGATCATTGTAAGCCTTAATAGTTCAACTTTATGTTGTAGTACTAAAGCTTGCGGGTATCATCCCTACCCCAATTTTACTTTCTATTTGGAAGGTTTTTGGGTTACCAAATTGTTGTCAAAAGTTTTATGTATGCTTTAATGTTTTCAATTTCTCATGATTGCAATTAGTTCAAAATACACATGAATGATTAATTACTAATTAAGGATTATGTTTTATTGATTATTGATTTACCCCTCCCTTCCCAGTAACTTATCCTATCATAAGATTTCCATCAACTGGTATTAGATATTTTTTGGTTCTTAGAGAAAATTTTAACACCTTGAGCAAAGATCAAAGGTTATGGAAATATTCAAACTTGACAAGGTTATTGATAAAGAGAGGATGGATTTGGAAATGCATATTGCACAACTCAAGAAATCAAAAGAGAAACTCTTTCAATCCCTAAAAAGAAGAAGAGATCTTACAATCCAAATGAATGCCCATCTCAACACTGAAGAAAGAATTGAAGACATCCATTCAACATACAGTCCAAATGAAGCCAATAAAGAAATCAAAGAACTATTAGAAAAGAATGGTTCACTTCAAGAAGAAGTAAGAAAACTAAGAAGAGAGCAAGAAATTCAATGAAAAAGACCATGTGAAGTTATGGAAAAGGAAAACTAGATAGAAGAAGAAATAGAAGGAAAGAAAAATGAGATACAACATTTATCCCTTCAACAAGATGACTTCATTAATTAGCTGATAAATGCAAATGAAGAAATCATGAATCTAAGATCAAAAAGTGAAAGGTTTTTGAATGATTTAAACATTGAAAGGAAAACCAATGAAAGGATGATGAAATCTCAAGTAGACATGAATCAATTGACTGAGAAAAATCACTTTAGACAAAAGGGTAAAGTAGTAATTGGATATACAAAAGAAGGTGAATCATCCAAGAGAGGAGCTCAAAAGAATGAAAGACCTAATTTTAGTTACTGTGGTAAGATAGGTCATACATCAAACAAATGTTGGAGCAATCGGAAAGAAAAATTCAATGGAAAGTGCTACTATTGGAGCTAGCATGGTCATTAGGCTAACGCAAAGAAAAACCTAAGTTTGAAGGAAAATGCCACAAATGTAAGAAGCATGGACACAAATCCTCAAAATGAAAAAATAACATATTGAACCTAGAAGAACAAATTGTGAAAGCTATATTTGGTTGGGACTGTAACACTGGGTGCAGATGTCATTACTATGGATAATTTGGACACATTGGAATAAATTGTGTGAAACATCACATGAGGACAATAGGCGCTACTAGGAGATGTTTCATTTGTACAAAACTTGGTCATCTTGCCAAGGATTGTATAAATACTAGAAGAATTGAAGATGAAAAGAAGGAAAAAGTTGAGAAAATCAAAAAACAAATGAGACAACAATGTGCTCCAAAATCTCCTAAGAATGAAAGTTCGAGTAGTGATGAACAAGTCACTCAAGAATTGGGTGACTCCACCTTTTTTACTTGATCTCCTATAGAAAAACTAGAACTAGGATTCTAAAGATATCTCACGTTAGTTCTAGTTAGCAAAATGAGAGATCCAAGTCAGCATTCAAGATGCAAAGGGATCACCATTATCAAATATGATTAGGTTATAAGCCTTACCATGTGAGGTCGAGTTGTAAGACCCCACCAAGAAAGGTCACACAAAACTAAGCTTTATACAATTACCAAGTCATGACTGATTCTCTAGAGCATTCAATGCAAGAAAAGTGGGTGATAGTATATCATTTGCAAGAACAATCATACAAGGGCATTTATGGAACATTTTGATAAAAAGTGCAAAATTAAAGTCATTTCTCACTATGAATTTTTGGGAGCTATCTATGCAAGACAATCTTCAATGTGTCCAAGAAATTTGAGTTAATTGTTGAACATTTCCATGTCATTAAAAACCTTACTGAGAAAAAATTGCATACACCACTAGTATATGAAAGAAAGGATCTGACATGTCAGTTCAAGGCATGGAGTGGAAGGCACCAGATTTCAAACTATGTCTCGCTATCATTGAAACCCTAGATCTGAGTGGAGCTCAATCTCAAATTCCATGAAAGTTAGAATTAATTAATGATATTTGTTTGCATTCTAAGTATGCAATTCAAGATATCAATACATTACAAATGGATGAATCCCTTGAAAAGTTATGCATCAATGGTGCATTAAAACTGGAACATTAACATCTTGAAACAAAAGGTTTAACTCACATTTTGCATATGCCACAAGGCTTTCAAATCAAATGGATAATATATATCCTTAGTCAAGTGCACAATGGTTGGCTATGGTTGGATCAACCCATTTTGATAACCAAGAAGATGATTCTTAGGGTTACTAGTCTTCCTCTATTGGAAAAAGAAAAAATGACCAAAGCCCTGAGTTGGGTTGAACTGGAGAAGAAAACCCTTGCTGATTGGGATGGAAAGGGAATAAATACTAGTAGTGTGACAGACATGGAACTCAAGTTTGGGGTACATGTCATCACTCGCAAGATTTATAGCGAGAAAACTAAACATTATGTCATGTGAAGTAGTAGATTTAACATATAAAGTGGTCAAGAATAGTCTATCACTTGACCTTGCCAAGTTAATGTTGAACAAATTCAACAAGAACATGGAGAGATTAAGAACTTCCAAAAAAAATCCATGTAAGTTTAGTTCACTTTTGACTTGTCTAATTTTCTATGTACAAAATTTTTTCCCATCTAAGGGTATGGTTGTATGGAGAAAGGATATACCTATTCTTTATTAGATTAATGAGTATATGGCTAAAATGGGAGAGAACTATGCAAGCATTATGGAAACCTACTTTGATGCACTCAAGAAAAAGATGAATAATAGATTCAAGATACTTAAGAAATTATCTGATCACTAAAAAGATGGTGTTTGTTTTATTGTTGATAATGACAAAGTGTATATTTAGGTAATTTAGAAATTTAATGAAGAATCATAGTAGTGATTTCTCGATGCAAACTAAAACTATAGTGATTGCATGAATTGATTTATAGTGACAAAGTGTTTGTCGAGTTTATAAGCATAAATTGAGTCATGCAGTACTTATCGAGTTTCCAGTTACAATAGTGAGAATTCAATGTTGACCAAGCCATTTAATTTTAACTAAGTGAATTAGTTTATATGTTGAGTTTCACAATATAAACTAAGTCACCAATGTAGACCAAGTTCAAGACTAGTTGGAAGTGATCATGATGGATTGCACCTCTAAGTCTACCAAGTGCATGATGATGTCAAGCATTGACAATGGATGTTGAGTATTAGAACCTCATTGAGCCAATCTTTAGAACCCAAGTTCTTGCAGTATGGGCCAACTTTGTGCATTTTGTGTGAAACTTGTATTGTGTTCGACTTTATAATTTTTTTTATTGGAGTAAAGCTATGAATATAAATTTAGAGTTGGGAAGTAGGGAAATGCTCATAATCATCATTTCCTAGGGTTAATTGTTGTGTTAGAATCTTGAGCTGGGAGGTTGTGACAAGTAATAGAATAGTTAGAGTTAAAGGCTATCACATTATCTCAAGGTTTCAGTGATAGTTAAGTTCTATGGTCACAAAATCCCAAAAAAAGGTGGCAATAAAGACAGTGATCACAACATTGCATGATTAAAACAAGCTTTGTGTCTGGCTATTGTGAGAGGTGACAAGGTCAATATTTGAGTCATTGCAATATCACAAGCTTGGCCTGATAGTTAGAAAAAAGGGTAGAAAAGTTGTGAAATGGTTAAAATAGCCTTTCACACATGGTCGCAACTAGATATGACACAAAATCCTTTCAATCTCTTCATCACTCCAGTTTGAGATCTAGTAGTTTTAGAACATATGATGCAACAAAGTGATCAACAAAATATTCATCACATCATTGTAGATGTTAATGGTAACTATGAATTTATAGTTGCAAAGGAGCCATTGACTAAACTTCACATGATTGCAACTTGATTTTGGCTTAAAGATCTCTAAGATGCAAAGGTGCAAAATTTAGTAGTAGCAGTTATGTTCAAGGTTATCATTCCATCATAAGAAATTAAGCGTAATTGATGGTTAAGGTGGGAAAGAAGCAAAAAAATTTAATCATGAGTTTTCATGATTATAAGACGAGTTAAAACTTCAAGTTTCAAGGTTGCGATGTAAGGAAACAATTAACTTCAAATGGTGATCACAACGTCACAGGTGACAAAGAAATGAAGACATTTTAAGTTGTGAAGTAGTGATGAAGAGCCATAATAGTTGGAGCTTGAGCTATCATATCTTTGCAAGAGGTTAAATTTAATTTAAGGTCAGGGTAGCAAAGTCAAAAAAGTTAAGAGATTGTTGCTTCATGTGGTTAAGCTATGAATATAAATTTTGGGTTGTGAAGCAAAAAAAAATCATAATCATCATTTTGCAGGGTTAAATGCTAAGTTAGATTCTTGAGTTGCAAGGTTGCAACAAGTGATTAGAATAGTTAGAATTAAAGGCTATCACATCATCACAAGTTTTAGTGGTAGTTAAGTTGTATGGTCATGAAGCCATAAAACAAGGTGGCATTCAATCAAGATAGTGATCATAACATTGCATAGTTAAAACAAGCCTTGTGTTTGGCAATTTCAATGTGGTCATAAGGTCAATATTGGAGTCATTGCAATATCACAAGCTTGCCCTAGCATTTAGGAAAAAAGGTAGTGAAGTCATGAAATAGTTAAAATAGCCTTTCATGCATGATCATACCTAGAGATTAAGAAAGATAGAAAACTATGGAAAAATGGAAAATAAATGAAATAAAAAATTCTCAATTTCCAAGTTTTAAAAGCATAAAAAAAATTTAAATGGCCATGTTTGAGTTGTTGAAAAGAGATATGAGCTCAAAGTATGAATAATGAAAAAGTGAATATTTTGCCAGCTTTTCGACAATCTAGTTAGAAAGTCATTTCATAGGAAAGATAGAAGAATCTTCTTGGCATTATATAAGGAGACATTTATAGAAGCATTCAATTTGGGAGGTCCAATTCATTTCCTATTCACATGGACAAGTTAAAAGGAAATTTTAAGAATCAAAAGAGCTTCTACATGGGTAGAAAAATGGTGAGGCACATTCCTATGCCTAGGACAAAAAAGGGAGAAATTATAAAGGGGAAGGAGGTGGAAGACCTCATGCCTCTTGAATTCTTTCAAAGGTATATGCAAAACACTATTTTTGGTCTGAACAAAGCCGTAGGTTTAGATGGAACCATGAATTCTCTTGGTTGGCATTATGTTATGGCTTTGAAAATTTAGGACCCAACAAAAATGTGGGGTATTAATTTTTGATATATCATCAAAAAAATCCATGATTAGATTGTTGTTGCAGAATAGGGAAGAATGGAGAATTTCAGATTCCATCACTACTCCTTGATGATGCATTTGGTCATCTTCAAAAATGTAGATTTTTTTTATCTGAGCTTCTTTGAGTGTATAGAGGATTGGGGAGAGAGATTACCTATGCAAAGATGGACAAGGGTATGGAAAAAATTCTACCCATACTCTAATGCTTTTTTATTTTAAATGACTTTGTGCACCTTATTAAAAATGATAGGGGTTGTAATGAAAGGGTAACTAGAAATGTTATGAAGGTGGTTAATCCCAATATATGTTTTTATGTGGGGAAATAATAAGCGCATGATTGGGGAATTTTTATTTGTATTCAAGGAATATACTGTCACTACAATTTGTGGATGCCCTCATTCACCTCTTATTTTACCAAAGTATGTCATAGAGAGACTAGGGTTTGTAAATTTTTTTTTGCAATTGATCTCATTGAATAAAGAATATCTAGGACAAACTATCATAAAGGGAACATTTTTGGGTAGATGTACCAAGGAAAGTGATTTTGATATAGGGGGAAATGCTATGGAGGAAATTGATGTTTTCCTAAGGAGCTTTAAATTGCCATCTAGGCCTACAAGAACATATGACCACTAGAATGTAGTGAGGAATGCTTTAAAGTAGATGAAAGGATATAATTTGACCCCGATAAAGGATGATCAAATACAAAATGTCCTAAGTTTTGAGTAGGATATGAGAAAGGTAGATCCATGCTTTAATGGATTCTATCCTGAAGATGATTATTGGTCTAGGCTTGACAAGTATGTTCAAAATTTTGATGAAATATCAACAAAAGTACCATAAGAGATAAGAAGGAAGGTTGATCTTGAGTCTTCTAATGAAGAAATTGTTATAGAGGTAAGTGATGAAGATGAGGATGAACCTTAAATTTTAGAGTGGGCTCAACAAAGGACAAAGAAGAAGAAAATGGTGGAAATTCCAAAAAAGGCCCAACAAAAAACCTTATAGATCTTACCAAGGGGTAGCCCATATTTTGATGATATAAGGAGAAATTATCTGAGGATGAGAAAAGGGGTAAAAAATTATGACTACAAGCTCAAATGATTGATGATAGAATCATTGAGGCAAATGAATTTATAAGTAATGAAAATTTCATCAAAATTGAAGAATATAAAAGATTCTTATTGAAGCTAAAATAGAATGAGTTGTCTTTGTAGATGAACCCAAGTCACTCTAATCCTACTAGTGAAATTGTCACTATTGATGAAGCCAAGGAATTAGTAAGAAGGATTGGAATGATTGAATTCCCAAGATGGGATACCAGTTCCTCATTTTTTCTAAATCAAATGAAGAGGTAAGATAAGAAAATCTCATTTGAAGATGAGAATCAGCTAGGGGAGTTGAGATGGTCTAGGTATAACATTGATGCCCAAACCATGGAAATATAGAGGTTACCTCCAAAACATGAAAATCCCACTCTCATGGAGATTAAAGAGACCTCTAGGGGGAATGTCATATTTTGGGATACACACTCTACTTCTAGTAGCCAAATTTATGGAATACAAACTTCAGTAGCATTGTTAGGTAAGAACGTGATTGATGTTTTACAGGAGTAGCTAGAAAGAGCATATTAGAGGTATATCAGGACCAGGATACATTATGAGGAGGAAATCAAGAAGACTTATGCCTTTAAACAAAAAAGCTCTTAAATTAAAAAATGACATAGTAGTAATGAAAAATATTGTTAGATCTACTACAAAGATTGAAGACAAGAGCATACAAATAGAAGGATGTACACCTAAAATAGAGGATGCCACAGGTCAGGAGATGGATGTTGATGAAGAAGAATTGGAGTTTAGAAAAGAGATAGAAATGAGGACTATTAAGAATTTTCTAATTCAAAAGATAAATTCATTGAAACTTGTTTCACAGAATGTGCATAGCAATTATCTTATTTTACAAGGAGTAGAAAACAAATCTTCTAAGGAAATTTATTTGTAGTCTCCTTTATTCACTACATGGGGCCCTTACGTCAAATTCTTTGATAATCTTGTACCTATGCTAACACAAAAGAATGAATTACCAAAAGTAATGATTAGCACTATTAGAAAAATGATTAATAAAGTAAAGAGTTGAATGGTTTCTTTGTGGGAAAGTTACAGTTGGTCCAGATTAATATGAAAGTCATTGCTACAGGAACACCAAGTTTTGTACCTAGCATTTTGGATAATGATGGAGAAATCAAAGAATGGATAGAGTGGTCATCTTCTTTTGCTAACATCCTAAATCACTCTAGATTTTTGGCATAATAAAATGGTGAAGGTAACAATGTAGTAGTGTATGATTTCATTCTTATGTTATGTAATTTAGAAATAGAGATGTCAAAGATAACTACAAAGGTTGTAACAGATGCAAAGTGGAACAAATGATTTGAAGAATAAAATAGAATTAGGGATGCAACTTGGCCTAATGTTGACACCAATATTGCTATTTGGGAAGTTAGAAAAGAGATAAAGGTCATACCATCTAAGGATAGAAACTATGAAGTTAAAGGCAACAAAGACAAAATAGGATAAAGAAAATGCAAGGAAAGTGATAAGCAACTAGAATACAAATGGAATTCTATTGAATACTACAAGAGAAAGTGCCACCTACTAGTTTTGTAACTATTTCCCCAAATTTTATCAGAGTACAAAGAATATTCACAATGTAAGTACATAAAATAATCCTTGTATTGGTTTTGAAATAAGTTTTTGGCATATGTCCTTCCATTTGAACCTTCTTGCAATCCTTCTATAAAAGGATTTCAAGGATATGGAGTGAGGGTCCAAAATTTGTAGAATTTTAGTGTTTTTTCCTGCTATAGTTGGTCCAAATTTTGTGTCAAATGTATGATGTATTTAATTTTGTAAATATGAGAATACAATGAATCTTGAATGATAGGTTTTTTCATATAATATTTTCAAGTAGAATTAATACGAAGGAGAGTTATGCATATCTGTGTCTCTAAGTTTTGTCTCAATTTTCATGTATCTATTATTCTAAGATTGAAATGAGAAAAGTTCTTTCAATTGAATGCAAATTGGATGAGTTGTATGCCTTTTCATTGATTTCTTTTAATTCAAGGAGTTAAGTAAACACTTTCATTTATTGATGGGGTTTCTCGATAAATGGGAGGGATATCATAAGAATGAAATTCATGGTTAACAACTAATAAGTTTAATTGCAAGTTAATTAAATAGGTCTAGGGTTAGTAATTTGACTCTATATAAAAATGGATAATGCACTAATCATTAATTTAGATGCAAACTAATATGGTCATTTGGTTGCACAATACACATATAAATCAAAATCAATTTTCCATTTCTGTAATAAAGAACTGAATTGCTTGTCATTACCTTTCTAAAATTAAGAAGAATATTGACCATTTATCTACTATAATGGATAAGTCAAAGAGAAGAAATATTAGTGAGAAAATAGTGAAGAAGAAAATCAAAGAAGAATTCATTTAAATACCTAGGTGCACCCACCTTAACCCTACAAAGTCTAAAGAGTAGAAAGCCCTTATATGTGTTTTATTGAAGATTGGTCCAGATATGAGATAATTTTGACTGAATATGGGATCTAGCTATTCCTTAGGATTTTATTTATCTTTTCAATCTTGGTGCATGATTTTTAGAAATCTATAGTTTTAAAACACCAATAGATCAGTTATAGAAATTCTTGGTGAAGCATTATTTCTAATTTGTTCCTTGGAGTGAGCATATTGATTGGGTTGTTGAGATTCATTCAATTTTGATAATTCAGTCAAGATTTGTTTATTGTCCTTAATAGATTGTAAGTCTTTAGTAAAGAAGAAGATGGTTGTAAATATATTTTTTGGAATCAAAGTGTGGGACACACTTTTCTATCTACTTGGAGAGTTTGATACATGAGCATCTTGAATTAGAAAATAAAGGGGGGCATAATTTTTATTTATTTTTTAAATGAAAAAAAGGGGAAAAAAGTGGAAGAGAAAGAAAGTGACAAAAATTAGAAGAAATTAAAAATAAAAAAAATTAAAATAGAGAAAAGAGGGAAATATGTATTTAATAGGTGGCATTATGTAATGAAACTTGTGTTTCAGGATTTATTTAATGTGAGGGTTTATTTAATGTAACTTGCTAGGATGACTTGTGGCTTATTCTGGTATAAGTAGAGGGCATTATCTTATCATTATTCATAATTCGTCATGGAGAAATTCAGCTAGAGAGGAGTAGCTAAGAAGAGGGAAGTTGAATAGAGCTAGTTGATATAGCTTGTGAAACAAGAAGGTTCTTGGTGACTTGTGAGTACATGTTTATATTATTCTTGCAATATTATACTAGTTTTTGGATTTGGCTAGGTTTTGATCTTGTAAGATCTTGTAGAATCAATACTATGTTTTCTCATGTATTTGGTCATAACCTAAATGGCTTTACAATTAGGCATGTTGGATGTATTTGGTCATCACCAGAACTGTCACTATTAGTCTTCACATGTTTTCCTTTTTCCTTGTGCTAAGAACTAATTGTAAATTAAAAGAAGATTGAATAGTAGCAGTTGTGTAGGTATCAAAGTTAGACATCTCAAAAGTTGCAAGTCTTCTAATTACACCTTCTAAGGTCAAAGTGTTACCTATTGTGCATCTTATTTTTTGGATTATATAAAATCTAATGGCATATATAGGGAGTAGAGTCCACAAAGACCTTTCTTATCATTGTTTCATCCTTGATTTCTCCATTTGCACCTCAAATAGAATTAAAAAATTCTTTGAATCTTGTGTAGTGTTCTACTATGTTCTCACCTTCCATCCATTTTTATGTCTTCATATTTATCTCTTAGGCTCTTTGATTTGACTCTCAAGACATTGTCATCACCTCCATATATGGTTTTCAATTTGTCCCACATTTTCTTTGTAATGTCAAAATCTTTTAGGTCATCAAACTTGGCATAGATTGGGATTGACACAAACTACAACATTACTTGATTGTGTTCTTTCTTCCACTTTAATTGGTTAGGATTTAGAAGAGTATTTGTTACCTTCACATACTCATTTTCCACAAATTTGATAGTGTGAGTGCTAATTATGGGCATCAAAATTAACCACACACTTCAACATGATCCTTACATGCTAGAAAAATCCTAAAATTTACATAGGTTTGTTCATTTGGAATGATCTAACAAACTAATCTATTGCCTTCTAATTAGATGGGTTTTCTTCTATTCATTCTCAAAGTAGAGAGATCAGCAACCAAACTAAACTAATATGAAGGATTTTGAAAGCAATGCAAATGCAATCTAATCTATATTTTTTTATGTTTTTCAAATGTAAAGATATAGATTAATCTAAATGAGGTTGAAACTAAACTAAGAACAATTGAAAATAAGAACTAAATGAATGCATTTAAATATAAATAATGAGCATATGAAACAAGAGGAAATTTGAATACAATACCCTTGACTAATCAAATTGTTATTAATTTGATACTATTCATGTACATCTTCAAAATGAGGAATTGAGGGCTTCTTAAATAGAATCCAAGAATATGATCAACAGTTGAGATGAAATTGAATGAATGGTTGAGATTTGAAGAAGATTTAGTGAGAATAGAAAGTTTCCTTATGAAAAGGAAGTTAACTAATTTTGTTTGACTAGAATAAGGAGTTAATTGATTTAATTCCTTTTTTTATTTCTATCAACTCAATGTTTCCAATTCTAAACTGAAGAGATAATATTGGAGAAGATATTTGATCTAAGGAAATTAAATATGACCCCATAATTGAATATTCTAATTAATTGAATAATCAAATTTAATAATTGGAATGAGGATATTTAATTAAATCAATTAAATTTAATTCCTCATGTATATTAGCTAAAGTAGATAATTTAATTTATTTAAAGTACCAAGACTTATCATTAAATTAATTTAATTAAAAGGTTAATTTGGCCAATTTTGATCAATGTTTAGGAATTGAGTAAAGCATGTGATTAGTACAAATTAATGATTTTCTACATTTGACACTTAGGTCAAGTAGAGGTTATCAAAATGAAAATTCCCTGGTACAATAAAAATTTGAGTAAGATTGATTGACTGAAATTGATTCAACATCCCAATGTGCGAATTTAAGGCTATTACATTTTCCCCTCTTTGAATGAATATGTAACATGTGTGATTCAAAGAAATTAGAATTCTAAGAATATAGACAAGAAGTGAGATTGGTTCTTAGATTGATGACATAGAAACCAATTGATGAGCTTTGTAAGGTTGTCTTTAGAATGAAGCTTAACCTTAGGGAATCTAGATAGAACACCTAGATATTGATATAAAAGAACAAAGATCATCAAACTTAACAAAATTGTTACTAAAATGAGACTCAATCCTTAGGAGTCAAGGTTAGATTTTCCTGATACCTATCCATTAGAACATGACAAGATTAATCATAATTTATAGAATTATCCCCAGAATGAGGTTTAATCCTTAGGAGTCAGGGTTAGAATGCCCCAATACCTATCCATTAAATAGTTATTGAAAGAAAGCTTAGAATTATCTCTAGAAAAGAGATTAATTCTTAGCAAGAGTTAGAATTATCTCTAGAATAGAGCTTAATTCTCAGCAAGAGTCAAAATTATCTTTCGAATGGAGCTTAATTCTCAACAAGAGTTTGGATTATCTCTAGAACAAAACTTAATCCTCTAGAGTCTAGATAGAACATCTAAATTTTAGTCTATACAAGATAACAAGACCTAATCATTAGCCATAAAATTATCTATAAAATCAGGCTTAATCCTCAAGAGTTTGGGTTTGAATACCTCGATGCCTATCCATCATAGTATGATATGGGTTGTTGTAAGATCGATTAGCTGATTGAAAGATGAGATATATGATATATGATGGTAGATTGTGGGAAACAAAGAGGCTCTGAGTGATGAGATGCCCCTAGTGGTCATGACATAACATTTAGATTGGATTGAAGCCAGTGTTAAAAGATTCAATGGTGTAATCATCCTATCCCTTTAGGAGCCAAATCAGAATACGACACACTAGAATAGTAATGTGAAACCATAGATCAAAAAACATATGTGCAATCAAAGATTCAGAAGAATGTAGAAGAATTAGAAAAGCATGAAGAAAATTATTCAAGTTCCAAAAGATAAAATTTGACTTTAGTTGACCAAAGTTGACTAGAGTTAACTTTTTGTAGAAATTTTGGAAAAGTGTTAGGAAATATGATTTGAAAGAATTTGCAAAGATTTGAAAAGTATCAATAAAATGGACTACACAAGCATTTGATCGTAAAGGTCCAAAAAATTTAAAGTGTGAATTTGAGTTGATTAAGTGTGTCAAATTTTGAATTTGATCTTTAAAATAAGTTTAGAGCAGCCAAATTAGTTAAGGGGGTGATTAATCAATTAAGTGCATAGTTAAGACTAAACATGATACATGGAAGAAAAAAACAACTCCTCATGTCAAAAGATGCAAGTAAAGTAGTGATCAAAATGTGCTCTTATGCAAGTGGAATATGAAATGCAATGCTATGCTAGATGAAATCCCTAGGTCTAGTTAGAGAAATCATAGAATTCTCATCACTAACTATATAGTGAAACACATAAATGTTATCCAACTAATACTCACATTGCAATCATGGGAATATGAATATAACACATGTCTTAGTTTTGTCAGGATTAAATGTAAGTATTAAGGCATAAGAAGCTAGAATGACTAGAACATTTGTCCCATTTGATGTAGCAAGCAAATGTAAGCATCAAAGCATAAACACTAGGATGAAAATAATGTTTCTTATGTGAAAATAGACTGGACACACAAGAGATCCTTCTTCTGCTAAGTATTTGATAAATATTTTGTCTGCAATGACCCTTGCATTTGTAGCTTAAGACAAAAGTGTGTTAAGTATACTTGCAATGACCCATACATTCACTTAGTAGGAAAAGTATTAGAATTATATTGTAGCATAGAGAATTCACTCAAACAAGAAATGAAAAGAAAAGATCATGCCTCCAATCCTCGCTCTCTAGTCAAAAGAGACATCCTTGAGTTTCTCAAAAGGAAATGATAAGTGAAAGTAAAACAAACAAAGAAAAGCTTAGCAATACACAAACCATGATAATATTTTCATTTCAGTATCAATGTCATAGGATTGATGCCAATTGTTGATGTTTAGAACATATGTGTAAAAAATATCTTCAATAGGAGGATGAAAGTAGATAGACTCAATTAGGAGAATTGGTGATTGACATCAAAGAGAAATCTTCAGTGAGAAGAATCTCAGTAGGAAACTAAGTGACATTAGGTAGACACGGTTAGAACAATTGGTGACTAACATGAAAGAGATTTTCTTCAAGAGGAATCTAGGTAGGAGCTAGGTGATAATAGAAATATGCAATTAGAATAACTAGCTACTGGTGTAAGAGAGATCTTCTTCAAGAGGAATCTTTGTAGTAGTTAGGTGGGAGTAGAAAGACATAGTTAGAAAAACTAGTGACTGATGCAAGAGAGATCTTTGTTGAGAGGAATCTTTGTAGGAGCTAAGTGATAGTAGAAAAATTTAATTAGAGTAAATAGTGATTGACATGCAAGAGATATTCTTGAAGACCATAGGGTGATGCCTATGAGACTATGAAAAGATTTATTCCAAGGATGCATGAGTAAAAGTAGCAAGCGAAAGGAGGAAAGCAGTTGTAGAGGAGCTAGGAGATGTACTGCAAGATATAGAATTTGAAATAAGGAGCTCTTATTTACTAGGTTTTCACCTTTGTGGAAGAGATTCTATTTTTGCTACCATGATGCCTATTTGTCAAGTTTTCGTCAATGGCACTTTTCTTGTTTTTAATAGTTTTTGAAAAAAATTCAATTTTTGTATTTTTAAATTTTTTTTATTTGCAAATTTTTTTGGTATTATCAAGGAACCTATTGCTAGGTTTTCACTAGAATAATAAAAAATTTGAAGGACTTTTTGCAATTTTTAGAATTTTTTTTGGAAATTTTTAAAATGTTAGAACCTTTTTAGAAATTACTAACTCTCAAGTAGGATCATATCATTTTGTTCTAGTGTCTAAGAATATATGGATAGATAAGGAGTATGAAGTGAGTGAAAGTGATGCTCGAGAATTGGCTCTCCAAGAGTAGAAAACCTAGGAAAAATTTAAGATAGTGATATGAAGTGGAATTTGGGTAATGAATGAAAGTTAATGAGTGAGCTAGGATGATGTTATGAAAGAAAGTAATCCAAAAGAGTGGATATGTCAAGTGGCATCTAAGAACTGTATTTTTCTTCTTTTTCTTTTAATCAAGAACAAGGGGTCAAGTGAATAGTATAGTGATAAGAAATCATAGTAAGGGAAAAATTCATAATGGAGGCTATGTGTGAGAGACTTTGGATAAGAAGGGTCATGATAGGAATCCTAGTGGATAAGATAACCAATGCTCACAAATAGTTCAATAGTGTCAAGATAAAAGAGGAAAGATGGAATGGATATAATATGGAAGAATTACACATGAGTCCTGTTTAACAAGTTTTCATCATGGTACTTATCCAAGGTGCCACAAGAAATGGTTTTCATGATAGGAAAAAATTATTTATCTTTACTTTTGCTATCAGGGCACCTACTTCAAAGTTTTTAGCGAGGCACTTTTTTTTGAATCTTTAGATTTTTTGGAAAGAATTCAAGCCTTTTGTCAATTTGAATGCTACTCCTATTGGAAGGAGAAGTTATGATAAGCCAAGACCATAGAAAGGTATGCTTGAAAATGTTGATAGAGTAATGGAAGGGAGATAGTAGAAAAGATATATGGAGAATAAATTTTTAGGCTATGGATGAGATAAATAGGATGGATGGATAAAGGGTAGTAGGATAGAAGGTATAAGTATAGGTAATAGGGTATTGAAAGGGATGCACAAGGGTAGAAGAAATAGTGGGCATGATCAACATTGACACACACCTTGAAGGGTAGATAGAGGCAATATGGATGAAATAGCTAGATGTATGAGGTGGTAGAAAACTTTTCGAGAAAGATGGAGTGGAAGGCTTCATAATCTTTTGAGGAAGATGTCTAGAAGAAGATGAAGTGGAAGCCTTTGGAAGCTAGAATGTAAACTTTGATTTTCTTTCAAATTTCAAGTCTTTCAAAAGAGACTTGGGAATCCATGTATCTTTAGTGTTTTCTTCACTTTTGGATGCTTTAGAACATATTTCTTCAATGATGGATTTAAGAACCCATTTTTGTAGTGGAACTTTTGGTCTCTTTAACAGTTCTATTTTTGCATTCATATGTCAATTAGAGGAGATAAAGTGATCATTTGTAAATGGATTCTCATGTTTATTTTTAAGTTGATCATCCAAATTTCTTCCAAAAGGCTTGGGACTTGTGGATGAAGAAGGTTAATATGACTAGTTTAGATGGAACCCTTTATGTGAAGGACTCAAGTATTTGTGTCTTTATTGATCTTCAGGTAGGGTAGGAGAAGCAGGTAATGTGTTAAAAGTCATATTGGGAGATGGAGGAACATAAGGTCTAAAAATAAATGGAAGTTTTAAAGGATTTAGCTAAGATGGATAAGGACCAAGAATATATTTAGAAGATACAAAGGGATAGTGGATAGAGATATCATCATCCTTAGAGTGAGAAACATGACCTAGGCCATTAATAGACTCATGAATAAATTTAATAGGAGCAACATCTTTGATAGGTGAACTTAAATCTTGAGTGTAATTTTGAAGTGGATGTGGAGAAGTTGAACAAGAGGGGATACTTTGATCTTTACAAGGATTTTTAGTTAGCATAGGAAAAGTATTTTTATCATGATCTTTAGTAATCTTGTTAGGGATGGTGGAAGGCATATCATGATATGTCATAGTAGAGAGGCATGATTTGGAGGTAAAAGTACAAAGTTGTATCGCTTTTCAGGTTGACTCATTAGAATGACTGAATTTGAGTAGTTCTATCTAGAAATCAATTTTTCTCAAACACATGATCTACATAAATTAATTCTAGCTAAGTTACATATGGTCTCAAACTTTTCCAATAGGAAATGTCCATTAAATTCATGTTTTATACTAGTTTCTATCCAAATACTAAATAAATAAATTTATTTTAGAAAATTAGTGTTTCAATAACTCTTACTATTTTTTATGATGTTTTTTTAATAACATATAAACACCATTTTATAGAGCTCAAAGTCAAGAATAATCTAGTATAGAGTTTATAGTGGTTTCATGAGATATAGTATATTGTAATTAATAAATTTTATAGACATGTATTTTAACTCTCGCAAAGATGTTGATTTTGAGAAAGAAAAAATACTAAATCATATAAGAAAATTAAAAATTATATGACGTTCTAGATGAGAGAGTCCTCTTTTAGAATGTTTATTTTTTCTTATGGTTGGAATTTTTTTTTGAAAAATGTGGTGGGAGATGAAAATTATCAACTTTAGATGAGTTAAAATTTCAATCACTATAAAAGAGAAAATATAGGTCTAAAACTTGTTTTTATTTTTTATTCTTCTAGGTATATATATTATCTTTAACAAAATCTAAGACCAAAGAGAAATAAGTTATTAGACCCTTGATTTTCAGCATTTTTCAGTAGCTAAAAATTTATATATAAGAATTAGGAAAATATATGAATTCCTATTTCAAATAATTATTAAAAATTGCAATCCTAAAATTCATCCATTTTTGCACATTTCATCACTTTTCTTCATTTTCAAAATCAAAATAATAGTATTAGTTTATATCATTGAAGGTGAACAATTGTACATTTGTTAGCATTTTCCTTTACAAAAGGGTGACATAGGTTTGTGCTTTTACACACAAGATATGGAGGACTATGTGGCTCTTGAGATGGAGGGATGACATCTTGAGGGATATGAGAGGGTTCATGGTCTTGATCTTTAGGTTTTTTAAAAATCCTCTTGACATGGATCCACTTCTAAGGACAAGGTAGAATGTAAAGCTTGAATGGTAGGCTCTTGAAGAGATAGTGAAGGGCTAGTAGGAGTGGGAATTATATGAGTAGCATAAAATGAAGGTTTTGGATCTTTGGTTTGATTATTATGGGAGAGATCTGTAGCTAAGTCAAGATTAGCTTGGGTCTCTTTTAGAGGCTTCCCTTAAGGGTACAAATAATCAATAGCAAAAGAATTAGGTGCTTTTTTTGGTGGAGGTATATTGGAAAGCTTAGATGCTTTAGAAGGTGATGGCATGTTGGAAGAAGTAGAAGTTTCATTTGAACCATTACTAGACATGGTTTAATGGTGTTGATCAAGCTTGAGAGTAGCATCTTTGATAGATAAGTTCTTAAGTTTTTGAATTATGCCAACATCAAATAGATCTTTGATTTTATTTTTCAATTCCATGCAATGTGAAGTTCTATGTCTATGATAGACACAATAATTACTCATAAAGAAGACTCCAACCAAAGTAACTTCAGGTAAAACAATGAGTTTCATTTGAATAATTTCTTCTAAAGTTGATTTATAAGATCTTCGCAAAGGGGTTAAATCACACTTTGGTTTAGGTTCCCAAGGTTTTTCCTCAAATATATTTCTAGATTTCTTGGGTGTTTGTGGATTGTTTTGAGATGGCTTGGATCAAACATTGTATGAATTTTGTGTTTTGTTGTCATTAGAGGTAGGTAAATAATCTCACAAGGAGAATTTGTTCGATAATGTTTCACCTTCCTCCTTCTATCTTTGAAGTTGGTGTGTTGTTGTCATTAGAGGAATGTAAATGGGTAAAAGCACAAACCTGTGTCACCTTTTTACAAAGGAAAAGGCTAACAAAAGTATATTTGTTCACTTTCAATGACATAAAACTAGTATTATTATTTAGAATTTGAAAAAAAGTAAACTACTGAAATGAGTAGAAATGGATGAAGTTTAAGATTATAATTTTTAATAATTATTTGGAATAAGAAATGAAATATTTTCCTATTTTTAAAGATAATTTTTTAGCCACTTAAAAACACTGGAAATTAGGAGTCTAGTTGCCACCACAAAATGAAATGGAAATAAACTTATTTCTCTTTGATCTTAGATAATGTTATAGATAACATATGTAACTAGAACAATAAAAAATAAAAATTGGTTTTAGATCTATATTTTTTCTTTTATAACAGTTCAAATTTCAACTTATTCAAATTGATAGTTTTCATCTCCCACCACATTTTTCAGATAAATGTATTCCAACCAAAAGAAAAATTATAGATTCTGGAAGAGGATTCTCTCCTCTAAAAAATCATAAAATTTTTAATTTTTTTTAATATGATTTAATGTTTTTTTCTTTCATAAAATCACCATCTTCTCGAATGTTAAAATACATACTTGTAGAATTTTGTAATTACTATATATTATATCTAATTAAAACACTATAAACTCTATATGAGAATATTCATGACTTTGAGCTCCATAAAATGTTGTTTATAAGTTATTAAGAAAATATAATAAAAAAAAGTAAAAGTTATTAAAGCGTCAGCTTTTTGAAATACCATTTTTCTTTAGTAATTTGATACTAACTAGTATAAAACATGCATTTAATAGACATTTCCAATTGTAAAAGTGTAAGACCATATATAACTTAGCTAAAATAAATCCATCAAGATCATGTTTGGAAAAAAATGAATTTTTGATTGAAATACTCAAATTTAGTTGTTCTAATAAGTTAGACTGAAAGGTGACACAACTTTGTACTTTTACCCAAATAATCTCACAAGGAGAATTTTTTTGATGATGTTTCATCTTCCTCCTTCTATATTTGAAGTTGAGCACTCATTGGTTGGATTTTTTCTTCATGTTTGCAATAAGTATTGACTCTCTTCCTCACTAGTAATTTTGGATTTAGTGCATTTTTTGTTAGCCATTGTGATGTCCTAGGTTTATGTGAACAAAAAAGAACTCTCTTCCACCCTTAGTTGCAATAGTCACATGTAGAAATTTTTTGATAGGTTTAGACTAAGACCACAGGGTAAAAACACAAACTCATGTCACCCTTTTGTAAAGGAAACGACTAACAAAAGTATAATTGTTCACCTTCAATGACATAAAAACAGTATTATTATTTAGAATTTCAAAATGAAGTAAACTAATGAAATGAAGTTTAGGATTATAATTTTCAATAATTATTTGGAATAAGAATTGATATAATTCCCTAACTTTTATAGATAATTTTTTAGCTGTTGGAAAGCATTGAAAATTAGGGTTTCAGTTCCAACCACAAAACTATATGGAATTAAATTTATTTGCATTTGAACTCAAACTATGTTATAAATAACATATATAGCTAGAACAATAAAAAATAAGAAAAATTATTTAGACCTATATTTTTTATTTTTTTATTATGATTTGATATTTTTTATTTCTCAAAATTGACATCTTTTTGAGTGTTTAAATACATACTTGTAGAATTTTTTAGTTATAATATTCTATATCTAATCATATGTTTGAAGAAAATTGATTTTTAGATAGAAATACTCAAATTCAGTCATTCTAGTAAGTCAACCTAAAAGGTGACACAACTTTGTACTTTTACCTCATGCTTCAAATATCATCTCAAAGTAGGTGTAAGTTACAACAGGGGTGATGTTTTCCAAGATACAAATAGTGAGAAAATTGGTGGCTAGAACAATCAAGATATTTTGACTCTCATGACAACAATGGATAACGACATAGTAGAACAAGTAGAATAGTGGAGCAAAGAGACTAGTTCAGATATGGTCACAAGTGTTCAACCAAGATAGTTTAGTTTTAGATAATTGCAAATAAAGTTGTATATGGAGTTTTCTTAACATAGAGCAGTGATGATTCAAGAAGATAGTATAACCATCATTTTCAATTAGTTTCTCATTAGATGCTTAACTCACCATTTAACTAGTTTTGACATGTTTGATGTTTATCCAAATTTTGGACTTTGAATACTCAAGCATGCCAAAAACATCGACAATCCTATCAAGGCTTTCAACTAGGATATACAAAGATCAACTATAGTGTGTCCTCGATGTACACAAGGTACATAACGCTCAAATTTGTAGATGAAAGACAATAATGCCACAAAACCAAGAGGAGATGGTAACCAAAATCTCCACCTTCACTTCCCAAAGGTATAAACTTCTTTGGGGCTTAAGTAAGAATGGCAAGATTATACTTCCAAGAGAGGTCTCTTTTGATTTTCCTCCTAATATTTATACTCAACCAAAAGATAGGAGTTGAGGTCATCCCAAGGGGTGATGAAATCCCCAAGAAGGACTCCTAAAAATAAAACAAGTCCACTTATCTCTTGTGCACTCAAGATCACCCAAAGGTGCAAGAGGAGTAAATACATAAGTGGCCTTGGCGTTTGAAAGACACTTTTTCTTTTCCAATGAATTTTTATATTTTGTAATCTACTCTTGAAGACACTCATGTTTAGCATGAAAAGTTCTTTCCAACTTAAGTCATCATCAACATAATAAATTGAGAGTTCATCAAAAAATGTAAATTGAGTGTTCTCAATATAAGAAATTGATAGGGAAAAGAGCTAATTCTTTTATGCGTTCAAGATTGAATGAGTGTTCTTTTTAAGCACCAAACTTGAGTGTTAAAGATTCCTTCTAATGAAAGCATGTAAATTTCCTTTAAGCATTCAAGATTGTGTTTTAGCATGCACTCCAATGGAAAATTTAGACATTAGTTCATGGCACTCAAGATTGGTTTAGCAACATTAATTCAATGAAAGATTTGTCAATTTATTAAGAGACTCAAGATTGAATTTGGGTGTTTTAAGTTTGAAGGCATTCAAGATTTTGTTTGGATTTTGAATTTAATTCCAACATTCATTGAAAGACTAATGATTAATCATTCAAGTTCATTACTTCCTAATTGAAATTCTTCCCATGTTTGCTTCCTTCCTACTTTCCATTGACTGCCAATAATTTTATTTGATTAAAGCTCAAAGATTTGCATCACGAGTTAATTTTTTTGAAAATATATTTTAAAAATATTAAAAATTGAATTTAGAGAGAATAAATCTAAACTTTTTACTATGATCTCCTCATAGCCTCCCAATCCTACAATAAATTTTTCAAATTAAATTTTTTTGATTTGTGTCATAAATTAATTTTTTATGAGAAATCTAAAAAATTTTACTAAAAATAGATATTTGATCAAAACAATCTGAAATTGTTACTGGAAGCTTCAAAAATTGTCCCAAATCTGCAATAAAATTTCTAGATCAAAATTTCGTTACTAAATTTTCGTATGAAAATTCATAATTTTTTAAGTTAAAAATAGACTTTTGATAAAAAAAGCCTAGAATTTTTACTATGATTTCCATCCATTATCTTAGACATGCAAAAAAGAAATCAGATTAAAATATCATGATTTGTGGCATAAAATATCTTTTATATGAAAAATAATAAAAAATTGTATAAAATAGGAATTTTATCAAAAAATGTGAAATTGTGAGACTTTGAGGCTAAATTTTAGGTTCAACCCCACGATGGGTGCCAACAATGTGAGTGCTAATTGTGGGCCTAAGAATTAATCACACACTTCAATATGATCCTTACATGTTAGAAACATCTTGAAATTAATATGGGATTGTTCACCTAGAATGATCCAAAAAATGGATCTATTGCCTTCAAATTAGACAAGGTTTTGCTATTCACTCTTAGAGCTGAGAGATCAACATCTAGACCAAACTAATATAAAGGATTTTAAAAGCAATACAAATGCAATCTAATCAATATTTCTTAATGTTTTTCAAATGCAAAGATATAGATTAATCTAAATGAAGTTAAAATTAATCTAAGAATAATTGAAAATAAGAACTAGATGAATGCATTTTAATCTAAATAATGAGGATATGAAAGCAGGAGAAAATTTGAATGCAATACACTTAAGTAATCAAATTGGCATTAATTTGATACTATGCATTTGCATCCTTTAAAATGAGGACTTTAGGGCTTCTTAAATAGAATCCAAGAATTTGATCAATGGGAGAGATCAAATGGAATGAACGATTGAGATCTGAAGAGGATTCAATTAGAATACAAAGTTTCCTTATGAAAACTAAGTTAACTGATTGATTTTGGGTGGAATAAGGAGTTAACTAATTTAATTCATTTTCTAATTTCAGTCAACTTAATGCTTCCAATTCTGAAATGAAGGTAGAATATTAGAGAAGATATTTGATTTAAGGAAATTAAATATGCCCTCATAATTGAATGTTCTAATTAATTGAATAATTATATTCAATAATTAGACTAAGGATTTAAATCTAATATATTTAATTCCTCATGTATATTAGCTAAAGGGGCGAATTTAATTTAATTTAAGTACTAGGAATTATAATTAAATTAATTCAATTAAAATGTTGATTTATCCTATTTCAATCAATGTTTAGGAATTAAGTAAAGAAAGTGATTAATATAGATTAATGATTTTCTACATTTAAAACTTAGGTTGAGTAGAGATTTTCGAAATCAAAATTGCCTAGTGCAATAGGACTTTGAGTAAGACTAGTAGAAAAAATTTGATTCAGCATACCAATTTGCAAATTTAGGGTTATTACAGATAGCAATATCACTTCTACTAGCTATGTTCAATCTCATCATGGTTTTCCATGCAGGAAAGTACTCCTTCTTGAGCTTTAGTACATGTCTCTTGTGAGTCATGATCTTTGGCTTTAAGTACCTTCAAATTTGTGTCTATAAGCACTAAGCTCTAATGCCAACTGTTATAAATATTTAGAATAACCAAGAGGGAGGGGTCGGGGTGAATGATACTTAAGGTCCATATGTACCATTTGAACAATAAAACATAAACATTTACTATTCTACTTGTCTTGATATTGCTCAGTCTCTATTGTAATACTAAAATTATTTTATTAAACATAACTTTCATTTTTTAATGAAAACATTATCAAATGTAAAAAGATAAAAAGCATTAAAAAAAAATTTGACACTAGGGTTTTACATGGAAATCCAATTTGGGAAAAAAACACCAGCACCATGTTACTACTTTTCACTCTTTTGAGCTAAGACTTGTTAGGATCCAAGCCTATTAAAGGCCTACAATACACACTATTTAATGAGCCCTAATTAGAGGATTTAATCACCTTGTTAGGAGTGGACTTGTTAGAGGAATTTGATCATTCCATTAGAATGTCACCTAGTTGAAGGATTTATATAGTCTATTAAGTCTTACAAGTGATTGGTAGGTTAACCTCTCTTAAAAGGATTTTGAAAAAAAGTGTTTACAATGATTAGAAAGAAAATGGTAGGTTTGGTTTGTGTGATTACAACTCAATTTATATGTTCAAATATTTGTTCATTCCTTGGGCTAACTCAGTAATAAGATCCAAATTCACATCTCTTTATCTCTGATTCACTTGGCACTACTATACAAGATTGACATTCACCTCTCAATAAAACTTAAGACATCTTGATTTGATTCACTAATCAATATCAAAAGTATTTATGAGAGCTCTCTATTTTAGTTTTGCATGCACTAATATAGTCATGTCTTCACCCTTGTTTATATTTGACCCACCTCTATATGTATATCTTTCTCATATACATCATACAACACTTCTCACTCACTCATTTTTCATCCCTCTACCTATTTAAATAGTTAATTCTTAGGTTACTATTTTCCATGATCACCATAGATCTTAGGGTTTACAATTAGGTTCAACAAGATTCATTTTAATCCATCCATTTTCTTGATCTTCCTCTACAAACTTCTCTAGAATTTTTCAATTAGGTCTTTACCTAATCCTCACCTTGAATTTAATGATCCAACTCATAAATATTATCTTCAAAACATGGTTTAAATCTCGCAATAAATCAACTGAGTTGGTTGAAAATCATGATTTTCTCAAAATTCATTATCGATACTATCACTCGACAATCTCTATATTTCGATTCTCACTCATTACTAAAAAAAAAAAATTGATGTAAAACATCTAGCTTGACATCAATTATCTTTCTTGGTCGATAGTTCTTCCCTGTCAACTCTAGCTTAAGTGGCTAGGTTGATACTAGCATCACTCAACATTCCCTAGCTTTTTACTCTATTGATTGGCTTAGTTTAACATTCTTTATATAAACTGTCACTTTTCTCTATCAAAGTCTATCTAATTGAATATCAATTGTAACTTCCTTTTCATAACTCAACCTTTCCTTTAGGTATTCTTGTTATGACTGATATCTTAAATCATTCTCATCAATCAAATAGATCTGTCATTTAGCTTAGATAGTAGTATGACTTATCAAATAGATTTCACATCAATGACAAAAGAAGAATTTTTCCAATTGTAAGTTTTCAAAAGAATATTCTTATTGATTTGGAAAAACTTGAAGGCACTTTCAAGATGCAAAAAAGTTTTCTCATTTCCAAGGCTAAGAGAAAACATTTTCCAATGGCTTTGAAGGATAAGAGTGAAATTCTGAAAAAGGTAGGGGACTTCATTCCCCTTTAATATTTCAATAAAATAGTTCAAAAATAATATCTTTGGTCTGAACAAAGTAATAGGACTTGATAGGACCATGAATACTATGGGTGCTTTATATATAATGGTATTTGATATATAGGATCAATATAAAAATTAATATTGGATCTAATTATGTCACTCAAATAATAATGTTATCCACAATGAAATTGTTGCTGCACAATATGAAGAATTGAATTGTTTCAAGTTTCACCAATATTTATTGATGATACATATGATCCTATACAAGAATATGGGGTATATCAACCCAAGTTTCATTGAGGAAATGTAGGAAATCGGATAAAATTCACATGTTCACCATTGGAAAAGGGTATGGAAATTTATTTACCCTTATGAAAATTATCTTGTTTTTAACAATGATTTTGTTTATCCTATTTTGAATATGCTAGGTGAAGTAACTAAGAGGATCCCAGGGGATGTTTGAAAATCTGTTAAACCATCTAGGTGTTATGATGACAATAGAAAATTAGAACATGATTGGTGAAGCATTTTTTATTAAAAACTATACTATAATGAGGGTTTATAGATGCTCGTAGCCACCCCATCTTTAGCACAAGCATATTGTTGATATATTAGGAATTATATATTCTTTTTGGAAATTAATTTCATTGAATAGGGTGTCCTTAGGGCCATTTTATGAAAGGGGACTTTTCTTTGTAAAAATTTTTTAATTGGAGATTTTAATATAGGCAATGATTCAGTTGAGGAATTTGATGCATTCATTAGAGAGTTTAAGTTGCCAACTCTACCTGCAAGGACACATAACACTAATGATGTTGTCAAGAGACCCCTAATATAGATGAGGGGATAGAATTTTCCCCAAAGAAAACAAATGTGGGAGGAGGATGTAGTTATTGGTTATTTGGAAATCGAGGTATTGAAAGACAAAGTTTTGAAATTGTGAGAAATAATAGAAATTGAAGAAGAAATGAAAAGGATTGACCATTCATTTAAGGTTTTTTTTACTGTGAAGATAAATACTTGGATAGGTTTGATAAATTTTGTTAGAATTTTAATGAGATATTTTCGCAAATGCCCAAAGAAGTGAAAGATAGGTTGGAACTTGAGACTCACAAGGAGGACATTGTGCTAGAGGTTGATGAGGAAGAAGAATAACCTAAACTCTTAGCCTAGGCTCAAGGAGGAAAGAAGAAATAGAAATTGATTCAAATACCACACAAGGTTAGGGAAAAGGCTCTCCAAATTATGCCAAGAAATAGAAAATATTTCAATGATTTAAGTAGAGATTTATGATGAGGTGCCAAGCCACTGAAAGTGAGAATATTCCTAATAAGATGGGGCTTGATGCCAAAATGATAGATGATAGAATCCTACAAGCTCATGAATTCTTATGTGATGATGATTTTATAAAGGCTAATGAATTGAAAATTTTTCTTTTCATATTTAAGAAAAATGAATTATCTTTAAAGTTATAGCCAAGAGACCTAGATGAAACGGTAGCTGAATTAGTGGCAAAATTACAAGATTTTGACCCTAATAGTGAAACCCTTACTATAAAAGAAGTGAGAGAAACTTAATACATAGAAGTGGAATGCTATTTTTTCTTGGCTGGGAATTGAGTTCCTCTTTCATGCTTGACCAAATTAGAAGAGATGATAGATCTGTATCTTTTGAAGATGTCAATATAACTAGAGAATCAAAAGGATTTTGTTATAATATTAATGCCTTGACAATGGTAATATGGATTATTACTCCATAATTTTCCAAACTAATATTAATGGAAATCATAGATTCATCACAAGGGAATAATTTTTTTTCGACTGTCCATTCCACTTCTAGAGATTAGATTTATAATATGATGTGTTTAGTGTCAATTATGGAAAAAAAAAATTACTTGAAGAGAAACTATATCATGCGTATGGAAAATATGTAAATACCAAAAAATAGTGTGAGGAAGAGATGAAGAAGACATATGCATCGGAACAAAGAAATGTCAATTTGGAAAATGAAGTAAAAATATTGAAGGCTATTACCAGACCCATTGATGGGGACACAACCCAAGCACAAAACGGACACAACAGGAAAGGGAAAATTTAATTAACTATGAAAATATGCTAGTACACTTAGTGTAGAGAAACATACTTCAAAACATGCCCTATGGGCTTACAGTAGCATAAATCTGGAGATAAATTCTTCTCCCATTACCTTCTCTCAAACTCCACTCCGAACTGCCTTTTACATTGCCAGAAATGTCCTTAAATACACCCCAAAGGGTTAAGGATTAGGAATACATTCTAGAAAGTGCTAGTTGGCATCCACCGACCAAGTAGAAGGCTCCAAAATCTGCATTCGAAGTTGGTGCAAAACTAGAAGAATCTAGAAATGGTAATCGAACTTCTGGGAGGCATAACTTTTGAATCGTAGCTTCGATTGACAAACCATTTACATTTTTGAAAAGCTCTTGAAGTGATCTATAGCCCTATACAAGGTCATTTAATGCCCGTAATCTAACTTTGAAGCATTCTTAGGAGGTCTCTAGAAACTAGAAAATTGCAATAACTTTCAAACCGTGGGGCCTTTTGACCTGATTCTTTTTTTGGAATGCTCTAAATTAAAATTACATTCATCTGGCTAATTTACACCCTCAAATTCAGAAAAACTATGGCTCAATTATATACTCCTATTTTTTTGGCATTTACACGTATTCCAAGGTGCTCAAATACTCTAGCCTAGAACACTGATAGTGGAACTGTGAGAGTTGGAACCTTTATTTGACCCAAATGGGTATCCAAAAATGAAAACACATTTAAACAGAAACTAATTCTAAGTACATTTTTTTTGGGTGACACAGGATTGCCCTTATACCTCTAGATGCTCCAACATCACCCATTATAGAGGACAATGATAAGGAAATAGAAATAGAAGGAGATGTATCAAACATGGGTGGAGTAGGAAATTAGGAAATGTATATGAATGTGGATGAACAAGAGATAAAGAAGAAAGTGGAAATCAAAAAAATGGAGAATATGCTAGCACGTGAGATAGGTGTCCTAAAATAAATCGCATAAATGTTCATATCAATTGCATCACACTACAATGTACAAAGTACCAATGTTCTAAGGTATTATCTTTCCTTTCTCCTATGTTTACTAAGTGGAGTCCACACATGCAATTTTATGATAAACTTGCTTCAATGTTAACTCAGAAGAAAGAGTTGCCAAACAAAGTTATTATTCCAACTAGAAAACTAATTAACAAGGTTCAGGATTTGGATAGTTTTTCTTGGGGATGATGCAAGTAATCCAAAAAAGATGAAAACTATTGTTGAACATACACTTGGATTTTTGTGAAAAATCATTGATGATGAAGCTAATTTGAAAAAATAGAAGGAGTGGTCTACATGTTTTGAGGATATTTTGAGGTATGAGAGGTTTGTTTCTTACTTTAATGATAAAACTAATGTGGAAACAAGATATGATATGATTGATGTCTTGATCAATGTTGGGATGGACATGAATAGGACCATTGTAAAGGTCAAAGATATAACTAATTCAATGAATCAAATGAGATAATTTGATTTTGCAATTCACCCACTACATGGTTATTCTCACATTAAAAACAAAGAATTGATCCTGAACATCCATATTGACAATTGTCCAAGTTTTGGCTATATCCAAATTTTCTCTTTTTGTTTTTATCTTTTGTAAAACATTGTCATCAAAATTAAAATTTTCACATGTATAAGTCCTTTCTAGAAAAAAACTTGTTACAATCCTTCTTCTATCAAAACATTCCCAAGGGCTTGGTAAGAGGGTCCAAAAATTGGTGGAAAATGAAAGTGATTTTTTTTCATTTTTTGAGTTAATCTTGTACTGCATGGGGTTTTTTGAGATTGTTAATGCAAAATGCATAAAGAAAATGAGGGGTTCTAAGTGTTTTTAGATTTAGTTCTTATAAAATTTGATGTTGAATTATATATTTTTAGAGAAGACAATACAAAGTGCATAAGTGTTGATCTCTCAATTTGGATCTTATCTCTTCTTTTGTTGCTTTTAATTTTCTTGAGTTGCATTCACAAAGTCTTCACATTTTTCTAATTATCTAGTGGATTGTGTAAATGGTTTGATGTAAAGTTAGAAAATTAAAGGTTATCACAAGAAGATTCTGATATGAATGAGGTTTGAAATTAAGTGTTGATTTTCCTTTCTTTTTACAAAGTGATAAGTTAGATCTAGTATTATGTGTCAGGTTTTATTAGTATCAACCCAAATGGATAAAATATCATGCCTCAAATAACTTAAATTTAGAGGAACTATATAGTGCAAAATCAAACAAATAAATTCTAAAAGTCTTTTAAAATCATTGACATAAACTATGGAATTTACTAGATTTAAGGTTCTAAAATTTTAAGAATAATAAGAATCCATATGTTATTTTTGAATTTATGTCAAAATTTGGTAGAAGTTAAGAGGATTTGTAAATTCCAAGGTACATTTTCTTGAATCTTGCAAACTACAAAGGGAAGAAGATTAATGGTCTAAATAGTTGGCCCTTTTTTATTTGTTTCTTGAGTGCTTATTATGGTTTTTGGCCAACTCTTAGGAATTTTGTATATTTTCAAAAGATTGTTAAAATCTTGTCAAATGAGGATCCAACAAAGTTTTTTTGAAAATATTATGATAGGATATGTTACTAAGAGGGGAGGGGTGAATCAGCAACCAATAAAACTTAATCCTTAATTAGCAATTAATCCTTCACATGTATTATAAACTAATTGCATGCATGAGAAACTAAAAAAATTAAAGCACATGTAACACTTTTGACACCCAATTTGGTGACCCAAAAACTCTCCAAATAGAAAGTAAATTTGGGGTGGGGATGATACCCGCAAGATTTAGTACTATAGTATAAAGTTGGCTTGTTAAGGCATACAATGATCACTTCTGATGATCTTCCCTATTAGGAGTAATAAGGAGTGCTAGGTCCACCTTGCTAAAGGATTTACAAACATACAATGAAGTATGCACTCGATAAAGAGATTTACATAAGACTGCTAGTCTACCTTGTTTGAAGGATTTGACTGATCCACTTGTTAGGATGTAATAGTAGCTTGATCTACAACTTACTTTGTTGAATGAGATACCTTTGACTATAAAAATCATCTTGATATCATAGATAAATCTTTGTTGCTCCTTACACTACTTGTGGCCTTGCACTTTGATTTTCTACTCCTCTCTACTTGTTATCTCGCTTCTGTTCATTCATTCTTACTTTCTTTCAATGTGGTATAGTACATTACATATATACCAACACATGAAGTTTTAATCTATTAGCTTTTTCTACTTCTCTACCCTAATCTATGATGACTCAAACTCTTATTGTTCTTGCTCTTTGGCAATGCTTCACAAATTAAAATGTCTTGAATGCTTTCTCACTTGTGACATTGTGATATCCATTTGAAGTTACCTATTTTCTATTGGGCAGTCATTATGCATGAGGTCAATGACAGAAATCCATTGCTTAATTCCTCTCTTGAAAAGCTAATCTTTTGGGATCAACTCCAAGGTTTAGTATTTATCTTGTGACATACTAAAATCTACTAAGCTGAAGATAAATGTGCTTGCTCATGAGGAGGCCATTGTTGGTTCTATTATGATCTCAAAATGAAGTAAATCTATTCACTGTCTCAAAATAACACACAAAATAATAATATTTTTGTATTTTCTACTTTTTTATGAATGCAATTCTAAGGATGCAGCTAATATGAGTTCCTATTCTAACAAGGGGTTAGCAAAGAAAATGATGAAATTGAAAGCAAATAACATGAAATTAAAATAACATGAAATTGAAATCCTAAATAGACATAAGGTACAAAAAAAACACATTGCGAGTTAAGCTTTTGAATAAATTGGTAGGAAACCAAAGAAAATAGGAGCAACACTTCCTAGAATCCACTGATAAAATTGTGGATGGGAAATTTCAATAACTGAATGATGCTTCACTCCTAATCAAATCACAGGGCCATGGAATGTGCATTCATGTGAGACAAAGAATTGTGCAACCACAATTTGGTGATCTCTTCTCAAGCTCAATACATTAATGGAATTAGTAAATATATAGGAAACACCATAACCAAAAGATCACACAACTAGAAACAATGCAATAATTTTTGGCTTAGTCACAATCTCATGGATAAAATCCACAAAAATATGACACATTTAGGCAAGAATGACTACAATCCAAATGCAAGCACCAAAAGCATAATTTGATTGCATAATAATGATGGCGTTTGTGACATTTTAAAATGGGGTATTTATAAGAAATAATTTCCTCTATTTGTGTTGAGAGTAAGAGATATTCTTCATGCAATAAAATTATTTTAACTAATAAAAACAAACTGATTATATATAGACTAACAATTAATCTGGTCCTTAGAGGGACTCCATCCATATTTTATTCATTAATTGGATGCATGAGCCCTTTACATGTCAAAAATGAAGAAAAAATGAGAGAGAAAGTAGGAGGAAGAAATTAGTTAAAGTAGGAGTGTCTAGAGGTTGCAAAATTGGAAGCTGGTCCTTCACTAGGTGTGTATCGAAGTTAAACTACCACCAAAATGCATTCCTGATGCATGGAAAGTGCTATTTTTGGAACAAGCAGTTAATTGTCAGTTCACCTATGAATTAAAAAGCTATGAACCTATGTATCTATGCACCTATAGACCTATGAACCTATGGAGCTTTGGACCTATTCACCTCAACTGGGTCAAAATCTCAAAATTTTACTAAGTGTCAAAATTGAAATTCTAGCATCTGGGTTTTGTTTGTTGTCATCCCAAAGCTATGTTTGGATGTTTACCCTTGAGTTTCTCTATCATCTCAATAATCTTAGCCACATTAGAAATATTTGAATCCTCATATTTATCTTTCACCTTCTGTAATAATTGTCCACCTCAATTTGAGTCTTTGCAAAATCCCTAATTTTGGTGTCCAACTCTAACATTGCTTCTTCTGTCTTGAAGGCTTGTCTAATATATTCATAACTAGATACATATTCTAAGGTCTTCTTAAAATTATCTACTACCATCTCAAAGGGCAATAGATTCTCTCATTCTTCATCCTCAAAAATATCCAAGCATGCATCACTATAAAACTTCTTTGCTTCCAAAATTCACTCTCAAGCTTGGTCCTTGAGCCAATGGATCTCCTCATGTAATATTTCCATTACTTTATTGCTTTCCACTATCTTTTCCATCCAATCATCAATCATGTATGGATCTTCTCTAGGATATACATCTATCAAAGTCTAGTACCTTTTCCCTTTCATTGCTTGTAGAGTTTGCAAATCCTTACTCCAGGCCCATACCTCATCCATGATACTGAAGTCCTACCTCAAAATTGCCATGATCTTATTCATATTCTCTTGCATAGCATGTAGTAATTTGAAATTCCCTATAATTATAGTAAAACCTCTATTTTCGAGGCTTATTTTCCACTATAGACAAGCTTTCAAAAATGGATCTAATTGTACACCTCCCCCTTCTCTAAGGATAGTATTTAGAGTCTACTCAGAGTGTTTAGGATCAAGAGGACCAAAAACTTTGGCTAGATATCCCTTTAGGATCTTGACCTAACTTTGAAGTGTTTGGAGTTCAATTTCTTCTTGTTACATGTACTTGAGGACCTCTTTGACTCTCATAGTCATCATTTTTAAGGTTGACTCTTGTGTAGGCCTTCCCAACATAACATCCTTCATTTTATGATTTTTGAAGCTAAGGCCTTCCGCATCTATCCCTTTAGGAGGAAGAGCCACTTATGCAAATAAATCTTGGTTCTGTATAGTGGTGAAAAACACCAATGGTGCTACCTCATTTTATGGAGACTTAGTTTTGTTCAAGATCTTTGCAATGTCACAAATGTCATCCTCTAAAGCATATAATTGAGGCTTTTTCATCCTCATTATTTCCTTTCAGATCCATCTCAAGATGTGTTCCTTTATGGGTTGACCTACTGATGAATGAAGGGGTGTGTTGAACTACCTTTTTCCCTTTATTAGTCTTTCTTGGAGTCATCTCTTTTTATGAGGACTCTCCTTGTGTAGCTTCAATCTCTATAGATCCTATAGCTTGCACCTTAGTATCTTGGGAAAGTGGTTGAGAATATTCTACCATTTTTCCCTCCTTTGACACTTCATTGGTAGCCATTTTTTCTGGTTTCTCCTCTAATGATGGTTCCTTCTAAACCTAATCTTCCTCCAAACTCTGAGGTTGAGGATTTACCGAGCCACTATCTACCACCATTTGTGGTGCAGATGGGGAAGTAAGATCAAGACCCTATGTATCTAGTGGCATCTACATCTAGTCTTCCTGTTGAAGTTCACCCATAGAGGTGTCCCTAATCTTATCCCTAATCAATTTTGTACCTATGGGTATGAAATTAAAATATGACATAGAGAAAATATTATCACCCTCTTTACTTTTCACATTTACCCACTACTATACTTCATCTTTCGAAGAAGTGAGTTCTAAGGGTTTTGCTTGGGTGTATGGCAAGGCACCCATGGCACACTTCCTTCTTTGCAACTCTATGGCTTTTGCTAGCCAAGTTCTTCTTTATAGGGGCATTTGTTCATCCTCCTCTTCTAATTTTTTTTTTTATCATCTTCGTCTCCCTTTAGATGGATTAGGCACTAATCTTCTGCTGACCCTTTTTATTTTCTTCATCCGAAGCTTAATCCTTTTCTTATGCTTCTTGGGGATAGAAGGAGAAGCTAGTTCTTCTTGCTTAGGAAGAATGGAGGCTTGTGGAATATCTTCCTCTACTAGTTGGCTAGACATAATGGGAGGCAACTGAGGTCCATCCTTGACTTGAGTAGCTCCAATATCTTGGGATCCTTGTGGACTTTACTCTTGCTACTGAGGAGATGCATATTCTATAACATATTCTACTTGAAGCCTTTAGGGAGAGGTCCTCTTTCTTTTTCCCTTCCTCTCTGGAGGGTGATAATATCCAGTCAAGTGATCAAGCTAGTAGACCATCTCTAGCCTGATAGGAGACTAGGCTGCAAAGGTAATAACTATGACTTTCTCTCCTTTAGCTCTTTCTAGGTGAGCATGTGCATGGAAGGTCACTATATTAGGAATTGGATCAAGTGGAAAAGGTTTCTTGATCAAATTCTTTATCATTTTGATGACATGCCTCACTTGATGATTGATATCATCTCCTTCCTCCCTATCAAGCTCTACATTAAGAATAGGTCTTTCACCAATTTTATCTACATTGAACAAGGGGTCCAGTAGCTCCTTAGAATCTTGTTGCCTTATTTCATTAGGAATGTTCAATTAGAGAGCCTTCTCTATTAGGTATAAATTCAGCCTACAATAGTCCCTAATGCAAACATTGTAGCAATTTGTGGTTCTCATCTAGTGATCTTCAACATCATCCTCATGATGGAAGTCCTTTCCTACTAGATTCTCCACTTTCCCAATATTGTCAGAGTATGGTTGAGGAGAGTTTTACTCTTCAAGGGGATAGTTCTCCCATTCCCACTTGAAATATGGAATATCTTGTTTTTGCTTCACCTAATATGCTCCAATGACCAATGGCCATGTCTAGTAAGGTCTGTGTTGCCTCTTTATCTTTTCATAGGCTGATTCAATTTGCTAGAAAATCTCCAATAGTACCAATTTATCACTAGGATATCTTAGGATCTTCTTATGATTGATGGATGCACCAGCTACCCACAAATGTTTGAACATTTTGAACTAGATGAAGTAGGTTCTGAGAGCCATAATTTTTGCTTTGGCTTCATCAGATGCCCTCTTCCCATAGTCTCCCATAATAAATTGAATGATTGCAAAGATGAATGCATCATTCAAAATTCTATATTCCTTGCTCTGTGCTAAGTATTTCTTTTTTACTAGCTGAGGGTAGACTATGTATGGCTAGACATTGGGATCCTGCATATTGGCTTTCCTATACAAGCCAAGATAGTTTGTCGCCCTTGCTGCAAGTAGGTACACCATATAAGAAGTCATTGAAAACTTCTTCTTGTCCTTCACTATCCTTAGTTGCTCAAACAAGTTTTCACTTAGTGTGGTGGCCCAGTCCACTGGTATCTTTGCCTATTTGATGGTCTCAATGAAGTTGACCATAAAGGTGTTGAGGTGGCCCACTGCAGGTAAGCCCATGACTCTACTCAAGAGAATGATAGAGTATCCAATTACTTCTTTCATGTCCCTAATTCATATCGACCTTTCTCATTATCCATCGTTGAGGA
Organism: Cupressus sempervirens; assembly: GCA_028749045.1. Classification (NCBI taxonomy): domain Eukaryota; kingdom Viridiplantae; phylum Streptophyta; class Pinopsida; order Cupressales; family Cupressaceae; genus Cupressus; species Cupressus sempervirens. The sequence continues at coordinate 242,531,187 of CM053789.1, read as the reverse complement.
GGAATCTCAATGAGGTATGAGGATTGTATGATGTCAATGGCCTCTTACTGATGCTCCCTATACCATCTCTTAGTTTTTTCATAGGAGAGTCTTATGAATTGATCTACTCTCAGAAGATGGAAGACCCTCTCAATGTTATCAAGTGATAGATCTAAAACCACCTCTCTTGTGATGCTTTTAACCACCCTTTCTTTAGGAACAAAGTGTTGTGATAGGGCCATGATTAGTTCAACTGATTATACTGACACAGGATGTAATGTTGTGTTCACCAACCCAAAATGGATCAATGTGGACATCATGGCTGATCTCTCTATTGGCTTGTTGTAAACTCTTGAGAATTCTCCAAGATCCATGTGCCCTAAGTTAATATCTTAGATTTTTGCATGGTCATCATGGAATCTCAACTTTGAGGGTATGCCTTAGAATTTGAATATGATAGGTTTGGGTGCTACTCTAGATGTGGATGCCATTTGATCACCTATATGTTACAATAAAAAGAAGTGTTAGTCAAGTCAACGAAAAAACTTAAAAATAAAATGTAAAAGATAAAAAAGAAATGCCCAATTTGGGATTTTTTATTTTTTATTTTAATTTTTTATCTTTCCCTTTTTTCTTTTTTATTTCATTTTTTTAACATTTTTTATTTTTAATAAAGAAAAAAAATTATCATTTTTTTGTGTTTTTCAAAAAAAATGTTTTGGGCATGCGATGCTAGTGGGCACATGATGGCGATGGGCGAGTGCATGTGGTAGGGTTAGCAGAGTGTAGCATTGGAAGGCTGCGGCATATGGTGTTAGAGGGCATGTAGAGCAATGCTTGTAGCACACATGGGCATATTGCCAAGTGCAGTGCGCAGTTTTCTTGCAGCCAGAATAAGCACCACAAGTGCAAGTTATGAAAGGCACTATGTGGGTGAAAGAAGACATGGCACAGGTTGGATAAGGCATGGCATGTGTGGAACAATGCTACAAGTGTAGAAGATGAAAGTGCTGACGTCACATGCAGGGCTCAACAAAAGATGGTGCCCGCACGAGGTTGCAAGCCACAATAGCTCCAAAAGTCTTTGGTGACATACATAGAAGTCTTGCAACATACCTCTTCCAACAGCTTCTCAATTGCAAAATGAAACATGAATGGGTTGTGAAGTTTTTGGGGGTGATTTATAACACCCCACACACCCCCCCATGTGTCAGGATGGGTGTGTAGCACGCCTCCTCATGCACTTAGCCCATGCACGTGTGTGTGCACATGATTTTATTTTATTTTATTTTTAAATTTATTAAAAAAAATTTTGTATTTTTCAATTTTCTTATTTTTTTACGTTTTTCACTTTTCTTATTTTTTTGTGTTTTTCTAATTTTCATGACTTTAACACTTTAACTCTAAAAAAATTATCCCGACTCTCAAACTATGAGTCCAAGAGTTCAAAAAAAGTAGGGGTTCCCCATTCCTAGTGAAGAACGAGGCATGTGTTGTGGACACCACAACAAATAGCCTCTAAAAAATGAAGAAATGGCCAAGGCATTTCTTCACTAGCAAAAATTCCTCCAATGTGTGTCAAACACCAACCAAACTTTGAACATCTCAAGCATCTTTCAAATGATTTTACAATCAAAATATCAGAATTCAAAAATTTCAAACTCAATGTGTGCATTGTGTATTCATTCCCTCTAACACCTCAAGATTTTGTCTATCAAAGTTATCTAACAAGTTGGAACAATCTTCCACTCCTCCCATCTCATTCATTTGAAATCCCCATGAAGGCTTTTCATCAATCAATTTCTTGACCAAATGAGAGAATCAGTTCAAGGGCTCTTGGTGGGACACAATGTTCTTTTAATTTCTAGCCATTTGAATAATTTCACCAAGTCATTCAGAATGTTTCTTTTGATGAAGCAATAATTTGAATACAAGATACTTGGTTTTGAGAACATATCATTTTCCATTTCATATCTTTAGAATCTTTCAGTCTTAACACCATATTTTTCTCTTTTATTTTCTTCTTCTTCTTCTTCTTTAAAAAAAAAAAAACTTTTGTATCTTGATTATGCTTAGATTGTGTAGTTAGAACATCAGTGTCATTTCTTGGATTCTATCTCTTGTGAACATACCTTACATTCTTCTTTTAGAACTTTTTTTCCAAACTCTTGTGCAAAACAATGGTCTTGGCAACCTTTCAAGGAGACCCCTCTTGTTTGAACTAGTTCAAATTTGGATTCTCCCTTGTCATCTTTGACTTCAATTCAACAACACCTAAAACAATCAAATTTTTGAATTTGCAAAATGTTGAAAACTTGCTGGTCTAGGCTTCTAATTTCCAGACTAAAAATCCTTTATTTCCTTAAGAAATGCCAGTTGCTTGGTTGGTATAAGACATACAATCATCCAAATGTTTGAAAAAGAAATACCTCTTCCTAAAATCAAAACCAAAGAGTGATTAAAAAAATCTCAACTACACCTTACCCCCTAGGACTGACACAAATTTGAAAAGAAACACACAACTAAAAGAAAACACATTTGTAGAAATAAATACACTTTTTACAATAAAAATCTAAGGTAAATTTATGAAATAAGATATAAGTAATTTTTTTTTGTTTTTTTCCTTTAGGCTTCAAAATAATGCTTTAGAAATAGCCCATTTACAAGCAAGGGAAGAAATTTCCCCTATAAGGAACTGAGCCTAAAAGTGTTTTCTCCTAGAATTTTCATGATTTGATAAGGGCCTATCCACAAGTGTTGAAACTTGGTATGGTTGCCCAACTTTTCATTCACCTTGTCCTAGAGTAGAACAAGGTTTGACATCCTAAATGACTTTATCATGGCTCTCTTGTCCAACCATCTTTTCACAACAACTTAATGTTTAGCCATGTCCTCCAATGCAACTATCTATTTCTCATCCATCTCTAAAAGATTCTTCAATTTCATTTGTACTTTGTCAGCATCTTCAGCATACACACTCATAAATTTCAAATTCAAGATCTTGAGATTTAGTGGGAACAGTGGTTCTTGTCCATAAACAAGAAAATAAGGAGAAGTTGCCAAAGAATTTTTGACTCTTACCCAATCTATCCATAGGGCATATTTGATTTGTGTATGCCAATCCCTAGGATTCTCCTTCAACAATCATCTTATTATTGTGATTAAGTTCTTTATTATAGATTTCGCTACCCCATTTCCTTGCAAGTAATAATTTCAAGAGAACTTGTTGATGACTTAATTTTCAAATACCAACTAGGTCAAGAATGAAAATGTGAATGTAGACCCATTATCACACACAAGGGCAAATGATATCCCGAACCTAGTAACAATATGTTCTTCCAAGAAATATTTTACCACATTAGCAATACAATTTCTAAATGTTTTTGTGTCCATCCATCATGTATAGTAATCAGTATCTATGAGAATAAATACATGTCTAGTTCACGACGGTGGATTGACTAGTACAATAAAATCTATTCCCCACTTTGTGAAGGGGTGCATCTCATATATCGGTTGTAATGGCATTACCATGTGCCTCTCTTTATTAGCACTGGTTTGACATATATGGAAAGAATGCACATGTTCAAAAGTGTCTTTGATTATTGAGGGCCAAAAATACCCCGATCTTAAAATCATGTGAGTCATTGCTTCCACTGAACCATGTCGTATACCATACTTGTCATGGAAATGTTCCAAGACTTGTCTAGCTTCTTCATGCTACAAGCATTTTAGATAAATCCCTTTGTAGTTCCTTTTATACAACTTGTTATCATGTAACATGTAGGAATTGCATTTCAATTTAAGTCACCTATGTTATGAACTATTTGTCCACTTGCAACACTGGTCTTGTAGGAGATAATAAATAATGTCTTGATGCCGAACTCTTGTTACCACTCCTTGATTAATGTCAACTTGTGACACAATTATCCTCTTCTATTCGTCCTCATTCATTTCATCATCAAACTTGAACTCCTTTTCATTTCCATCCTATCTATCAACTATCATTTTTTATAATCCTTGACCTTTAGTTAATATCACAGATTGAATTTCAAGATTGAATTCTTGAATTATGGCCATCCACTTTACTCTACATTAAAAGTGTCTTTACTATTGGATCAAGTACAATTGCATACACCTTAGTTCTTAGTACATAGTGATAGAACTTTTTTACTACCTTGCTTATTGTAAAGGATTGTTTATCAAGGTTTGAATAGTTTAACTCTACATTCTTCAAAGGACAACTCATTAAAGCAATTGGTATTTTGTATTCCTTTTCATTTTTTTGTGTCTAGATTCTTGCACAAGAGTGTTAGGAAGAAAAGGAATGGATCTTAAAAGGAAACTCATAATCAGGACTTACCAAAACTAGGGCCATAGAACTGGCAACCTTGATATCTTCAAATGATTTCTTTATCTTAGGCACCCATTCTATCTTAGCTACCTTTTTGAGTAAATCATTAAGGGGACAAACTATCTCTACAATTTTTCTTATGAATTTTAGCACAAAGTTTATATTCCAAAGAAAGACTTCAATTCCTTCTGACTATGTGGAGGTGCTAATTTCAGAATAGATTCAACTCTATCTAGATCAATGGAGATTACAGCTTCAGAAATAACATGTCCAAGGAGCTTTCTTTTAGTAATGTCAAATGAACATTTCTTGGGATTGAGAGATATGAGATATTTATGACATCTATTGAATACCTATCTTAGGTCAGCAATGTGGGTACTTTGATCTTTTAAAAAGATAGTCAATTCATCCATGTAGACAACTATACATTTGTTAATCAATCCTTTGAAAGCCTAATCTATGTGTCATTGAATTGTAGCTCCTACATTAATCAATCCAAAGGGAATTCTTATGTAAGAAAAAGCTCCCCACTTGGTTGTGAAATCCATCTTTAAATGATCTTCTTCAATGACCATCACTTGATTATATCCTAAGTAACTATCTAAGAATGATATCATCTTTGAACCATTCACAATTTGGAAGACCTTATCTAGTGAGGGCAAAGGATAATTATCTTTCTAAGATGCTAGATTGAAGTTAGGAAAGTCAACACAAAGATGAAACTCTCTAGCCTTCTTTTGCATAGGAACCAAATTTTCCACCCATGTGGAATAGAAAATAGGAAATATGATCTCAGCATCTAGTAGTTTCTTTACTTCTTTCATGATCAGTGGTTCAATGATATGATTTACTAGTCTTTGTCTTTGTTGGAATGGTTTGGCATCTGGTTTCAATGGGATGTCATGTGTGATAATCTTAGGATCATAAGTCTTTAACTCTTCATAGCTTCAAGCAATAACATCCTTATACTTGGTGAGCAATTTGAGCATGTCTTCTCTTTCCTGTTGATTGCACGCTTTTCCTATTTATACCATTTTTGGTTCTTCATCAATACCCAAATTGTATAAGTCACATTCTTCAATTCCCTTTTCTTGAGTTTCCCTTCTATTGAGTGTTGATTCATCATGATCAAAGATATGTTCAAGTTCAACCATTTCTTTTGGAATAGTGTTGGTTTTCAAGTTAAGAATTCCATATTCATCCTCAATCTCATTATATTTAAGTTTATATCCAATGTATCATCAATATCTTGTCCCTAAAAATGGTGATGACACATGATGAAATCAAGTATATGTTTATCATACTAAAATATTTGAATGTTTGTGATATTGTTACGGATGGACAGAACAACAACCTATTCTACTAAGAATCTTTTTAACTTGGTTATTTTGACTAGTTGCAAAGCACTTGCTGAAATGGTGAGAGCATCTACTACCAAATTCTTTCTTCTTGGAATGGATTTAATGTTCAAAGCTTCAACATCATCTAGTATATCCCATACCCTTTTTTGGTAAGTGAGTAATCTTTTTTCATTGCAAGAGTATATGGATTTTACTTGTTGTATGACCAATTGAGAATCCCCTTTGATTATGAGAGTTGTGACTCCTTTCTCTAGTGCAAAGAAAAGCCCTCGAATTAACGCTTTGTATTATACAAAATTGTTAGTATGTCTAAACTCTAATTGATATGTGGCATAGAAAGGCCTACCTTTCAGGTTGACCAATTCAATACCTACACCAACTCCCATATTGCACCTAGAACCATCAAAATGAAGTGTCCAAATTGCATTTTCCTTGGGTTTTATGACCTTATGCTTATTCATCTTTAACTTTTCTTTCACTTAAGCCTTGAAGGATTATTTCTTAGGAATCCATTGTAACTTTCCCTGTGTAGGACTTGATGATTCCCCTTGCTAAACTATGGATAGAGGAAGTGTGTGTTTTTCTTGTTGATCTTGAATTTTCCTTATCAATTCTTTGATTTCCTTGACTCTAGGTTCAAGATGAATGACTACTAAAGTCTATCCTTTATCTTTTACATATCATCTTCTCCTTTGAACTTTAATCATCCATAGAGGATGAGAAGAAAAACCTCCACCAAATGAAGAGGTTGAATGAGTTCACAAAATTTTGGCTTTCTGTGAGCTCATTTATCGAGGTCCTTTTATCATAGTTTTCCATTATGTGGGTCAATACCTATGCTACCACTTCTTAACATGATGAGAATTGAAATTCTAAGTGACTAGCTTTATGAAATCAACAAAATCCTAGAAGAAGGAGGATGCTATGATCAACTTCCTATCCTAAACATTGTAGATCAATCACCATATTATCTATAAACTATGTCACAATTTCACTTTCTGAGTAGTGGCACCTTAAGTTCTTTATTATAATCTTGAGATGTATCGGTTGGAACTGTATCCAACACCAAAAATTTGTATGAACCCTAATATAATTTTAAGAATGTTATCTCATTCAGGTCATTATATTCTTTGATCATTGTTTTCAGTTTGGGTTAATCGTCTATCTTGATTTGATTGTTCAATCCTCTCCATGGCAACCATAGTTAAGTGAAATTTGTAGAAAACCATCCTCTTAAACATTTGTTCCATTCTATTCTCAAAAGTAGTCCATATGTTTCTAGGATATCCAGAAGATGTATATCAATGATGTCCTAAATCCAAGGATCAATTGTTAACTATACCCACACATCTTTTAATACACCAATAACTTTCACCTTTATTTTATCCAGCTATATCACTGCATAGTTAGAGGGTTGAGGGCTAAATCCTAGCCTTTGAGCTATTGATAATGGAATTACATTACATGAATGTCCTAAATCAATAAGGCAATTATGAAGATTCTTCTCATATATCCTAATGCTCAGAAAAAATGGGGGTACGTCAACTTTGTCTTTGAACATAGTGGGCATCGCTTCTGCAGCATTCACTTGTTGAGATACTATCTTTTGAGGAACAATATTCATATTATGGGAAACCTTTGTCTAATCGAGTGTCTTCATAAGAGCTTCTCACTATTGTGGAAAATTTTGTAACATATCAAACATGGACATATTGGCCTTAGTCCTTATCATGTCCTCTACCACATTGTACTTTTCAATGGACCAAGTGGGATTCTTCAATATTGTTGGTACATTCACTTGATTCTGATTCTATTGCCCTCCATATACTAGTCTTACTAGTGGTGAATTCTGAGTTGCTCTTGGATTAGGTGGAGTTGGTTGCAAAGCTAGAGGAATTCCATCCATCAAGGGATCCTTTCTATTTATGAGATTGTATGTATTTCAATTGTCATTATGAAAGGAAAACATCTCATCATGTTGAAGGTCTAATTCTTGGCTAAATGAGAATGAGAATTCCTCACTTGATGGTTATTCCACTTGTGCATTCTATAGGATTCCAATAGCATAGTATTGAATTATACAGAACAAGGATTTTCATTTACCTATGATTTTTGATCCACCTCTTGATTGTCATTGTAGTACAAACCACTGTTGTTAGGTACATTTTTGCCATCATCATACTGATTGATATCAACATACTAGATGTTGTTGTTGTTATTATCATGAGGAATGCTTCCATTATTTGAATAGGTGTTCCATTTTAAGTTTTGCCTTTGGAATTTATTGTTGCAATCGGGATGATTGAAGATATTTCCTCTGCTATTGTTTCCTGCATTGTCATTGTTATTGTTCCCATTTAAGTTCCTATTGAAATTATAGCTAAAACTATTGTTGTAGGAGCCAATGTTGTTTCTTTGGAAGTTTTTATTCTATCCTTGTGACAATCTAAGACATGTTAATTCATTTTTCATTTGTAACATAGTCTTCTTCATTTGACCATCTTCTAAAATAAGGTTAATATCTGTTTCCACACGAATTGTTGCTTTTTGTTTAAAGAAATTTGTTTTTTGAGGCTCATACCTTGGATATGTTATTGCATGACTTTGTGGAGAAAGTTCCTACTATAGTAGAATTGGATTCATAGGTATGAACTAGCTTGGCACTATAGGTGTTCCCACAAGGTATGTTGGCATTGTAGTGACTACTTGCATTAGAAGCATCATCCCTCCTCCATTAGGATTATCTTGCTTCATGAATGTGATCACTTCTAAAAAGACTTTGTCTAATGTATTGATATCAGCTGGAGGAAGTCTTTTCAGAAAGATCATGGTAAGGGCATCCATAGCATTCAGATAAATCTGAATAGCAACTCCAACTAGTATAGTGTATGGCATTTCCAACTTGCAATGTGCCCTATGAAAGAGGTGGTTGAAGCATGAAACCATCTTAGATGGATCCCTTTTAATTCATATAAACTATTTATGTATCATAGCTGGGTTGATAAAAGTTTTGAATTGTTCCAAGAACAATTTTTTGAAAGTATCCCAATCTCCAATACATCCTGGTGGCAAATTAATGTACCAATTGAAGATAATTTCCCCCAAATAATAGGGGAATAAATGAAGAATCACATCCTCATTAGAAGTCTACTCTTAGTTGCAAATTTCCTTGAAAACTTTGACATAATCTTTGACAGTTCATGTTTCACCATAAATGAACCTTGGTCAAAACTTCTCAGGATTCTTGGGGAGGTCATAAAGTGCACCTCTCAAGTTGATGGGTGAGTCTACTAAATTTTCCAAAAAGGCCATTGGAAGATTTGGTGGACCTAAAGGTGGATAGTATGGTGGTGGGACTATTGGAGTATGTGGAGGTCCACCTGGTGGTTGAATGGGTTGTGGTGTAGAAAAAGATGATGAAATGTTGAATGGAAGTGATTAAATTTGGGGTATCCCTCTATCACTGTGTGCCTTACAAAAGTGAGTTAGCTTAAGAAACTCTTTTGCACTTGGCAAAGATTTTAATGCTCTCTAGAATGGGGATTTTGGATCAATATCCTCTAGTTTGCATCAATTCTAAAAAAAGCACACCTCTCTAAATTTTGTGCACCACTGAGTTGTGTGGACAAGCGTAGCTATGGATCTGCAAACTTGCATACCGATGGACTTGCAAAGTTGTGCACCTATGCACCTATGCACCTAAATTTCTTTAAAAAAAAAAAAAAAAAAAAAGAACTTGTGTGAAGCACAGATTATTGTACAAGTGTAAAATTCTAAAACTTTGACAAATTTTCCTCTTTACTTCTGTTGGGCTATTGTTATGCATGAGGTTAACAATAGGAATCAATTATGAAATTCCTCTCTTGAATGCTAATCTTTTGGGATCAACTCTAAGGTTCAATATTTGTCTTGTGATGTACCAAAATTTGCTCAGTTGAAGATAAATGTGATTGTTCATGAGGAGGCCTTTGCTAGTTCTATTATGCCCTTGGAATGAAGAAAAAATTTTATTGTCTCAAAATAACACACAAAAGAACAATATTTTTTTATTTTCTAGTTTTTAATTAATGCAATTCAAACAATGCAGCCAATATGGGTTCCTATTCTAACAAGGGGGTATGTGCAAGATTATGAGAATCTAAAAAATTTGTAGTTCTAAAATATCTCAAACCATTTCAAAATCTATTCAAATTTTTTTCCAACCCACCTTGATAGTAAATGAAAATAATTAATATCTTTATAAGGTCTACTATATCTTTTGATATCAAACCTATATGGTCAACTTTAAAAACATCCTTAGAATGTCCTTTTGGCCTATTTTTATGTGATTTTACCTTCAAACATATAGCTAATGACCTTTGCTTCACCAAAATTTGATGAAATGAAAAGGTTTTCTGAAGAATGTTCTTATCTTTCCATAAATCTAAGGTTTGTCAAATTATGAGTTTAGTAAGTAATTATTACTTATTTTCTAATGGAGTTATGTATAAAATGCTAATTGACACACTACATGAAAAACAACTATAACTTTCAAATGTTAAAATATTTTTTAAATCCAAAAGATGCATCACATTCTATGTTTCTTCTACTATAAGGGAAAAAAATGAAAAATTGAATTTCACAAAGTCTTGAATTAGTTAAGGTGGTCAAACATGAAAGTTGTTTTATTCCAAAAATACTCAAGTCAAAAATTAATTAATTATTATTTATTTAGAAAAAAATAGCCAAAAATATGTGTCACATCCAGGCATGAGTCTACTACTTATATCTAGAATATTATTAAAAAATATTATAATTTGGTTTTGATTAAAGTGGTCAGACATACGTCTACTTCTTATTTTTGTTCTAAATTTTTTATAATATTTCATTAAAATTCAAAAATTTGACCAATAAATTTTTATTTTTTTGAGATAATCCTTGTAGTTTAGAGAGTAGATTCATTTTTCTACAGATTATTTTCTCTCAAATTTTTGATATAAAGTTAATAACGAGTAGAAAATTGCACGTCAAGTTGAAATAACCTAATTTTCTAATTTTTTATTGACACTTAAGAGCATAGTTTGGTTAACCATGATCCTGCACATATCCAAGTGGTTAGCAAAGAAAATAATGAAACTAAAAGCAAATAACATGAAATTGAAATCCTAAATGAACATAAGCTACAAAAAAAAAACATGTTGCGAGTTAGGCTTTTGAATAAATCGATAGGAAACCAATGAAAATAGGAGCAATGCAGAATCCACTGATGCAATCATGGATAGGAAATTTCAATAACAAAATGATGTTTCACTCTTCATCAGATGGCCACAGAAAGTGTGCTTATGCGAGATGAAGAATTATGCAAACACAATTTTGTGATCTCTTCTCAAGCTCAATACATCAGCGAAATTTGTAAATCTATAGAAAACACCAAAACTAAAAGATCACACAACTAGAAACAATGCAATAAACTTTTGGCTAAATCAAAATCTCATGAATAAAATCCACAAAAATATGACACATTTAGGAAAAAATGACTACACTCCAAATGCAAGCACCAAAAGCATGATTTTATTGCAAAATAATGATGGCCTTTGTAACATTTTACAATAGGGTATTTATAAGAAATCATCTCTTCAATTTGTATTGAGAGTGAGAGATATTCTTCATGTCATAAAATGCTTTTAACTAATAAAGACAGACTAAATATATATAGACTAATAATTAATCTGGTGCTTAGAGGAACTCCATCCATATTTTATTCATTAATTGGATGCATGAGCCCTTTACATGTCAAAAACAAAGAAAAAATGAGAGAGAAAGTAGGAGGAAGCCATTAGTCGAACTAGGAATGTCTAGATGTGCCAAAATTGGAAGCTAGTCCTTCACTAGGCATGTGTCAAAGTTAAACTATTGATAGGATGTGTCTCGATGTAGGGAAAGCATTATTTTTTAGAACAAGCAGTTAACTATCAATGTACCTCTGAATTGCAAAGCTATAGACTTTTGTACCTATGCACTTGAATATCTGTGGACCTATAGAGCTATGGACCCACATACCTTGACTACGTCAAAATCTCAAAATTTTATAGAGTGTCAAAATTGAAATTCAGGCATCTAGGTTTTGTTCTTCTTCATCCCAAAGCTATGTTTGGATGTTTGCCCTTGAATTTCTCTATCATCTCAGTAATCTTAGCTGCATTGAGATTATCTAAAGGCTCATATTTATCTTTTTCCTTCTATCAGTAGTTGTCCACCTCAATTTGAGCCTCTGCAAAATCACCAAGTTTGGTGTCCAACTCTAACAGTGCTTCTTCTATCTTGAAGGCTTGTCTGATATCTTCATCACTAGATGCCTCTTCTAAGGTCTTCTTAAAATTCTCTACTACAACCTCAACTAGTAATAGCTTCTCTCGTACTTCCTCCTAAAAAATGTCCAAGCATTCATTACTATACAACTTCTTTTCTTCCAAACTTCACTCTCGGACTTGGCCCTTCAACCAATGGATCTCCTCCTGTAATGTTCCCATTACTTTATTACTTTTTTCTATCTTTTCTATCCAATCACAACCATGTCTAGCTCTTCTCCAATATATACATCAATCAAAGTTGGGTACCTTTTCCCTTTTATGGCTTGTAGAGTTTGCAAATCCTTACTCCAGGCTCATACCTCATCCATGATATTAAAGTCCTACCTTAAAATTTCCATGATTTTATTCATGTTCTCCTACATAGCATGTAGTAACTTCAAATTCCCTATAATTATAGGAACACCTCTATCCTCAAGGTTTTCTCACCACTCCTAACAAGATTTCAAAAATGGATCTAATTGTACACCTCCCCCTTCTCTAAAGATAGTATTCAAAGTTTTCTCGGGGTGTTTAGGATCAAGAGGACAGACAACTTCGGCTAGATATCCCTTTAGGATCTTGACCTACCTTTGAAGTGTTTAGAATTTAATTTCCTCTTGTTCCATGTACTTGAGGACCTCTTTGACTCCCATATTCATCATTTGTAAGGAAAAATCCCATGTAGGCCTTCCTAACATATCATCCTTCATTTCATAATCTTTGAGGCTAAGGCCTTCTACATCTACACCTTCAGAAGGAAAAGCCACTTGTGAAAATAAATTATTGTTCTGATTGGTGGTAACTCAGGTTTGTTCAAGATCTCTACTATGACACAAATGTCATCCTCTAAATCATGAAATAGAGGCTTTACCATCCTCATTATTTCCTTTTAGATCCTTCTCATGATGTGTTTCTCTATGAGCTTAGTCTTGATGATGAAGGGGTGTGTTCAACTACCTCCTTCCCTTTATCACTCTTTCTTGGATTCATCTCTTACTATGAGGACTCCCTTTCTATAGCTTTAGTCTTTATAGATCCTATAGCTTGCACCTTAGTATCCTAGGAAGGTGGTAGAGAAAATTCCACCATTTGTTACTCCTTTAACACTTCATCGGTAGCCATTTGTTCTAGTTTCTCCTCTAATGATGGTCCCTTTTTAGCCCATTATTCCTTTGAACTCTAAGGTGGAGGAGTTTCCAAGCCACTATCTACCACCATTTGTGGTGGAGATGGCAAAGTAAGATCAAGACCCTATGTATCTAGTGGCATCTACGTCTAGTCTTCCTATTGAAGTTCATAGTAGAGGTGTCCCTGATCTTATCCCTGATCAATTTTGTACCTATGGGAATGAAATTAAAATTTGACATAGAGAAAAAATCATCACCCTCTTCACTTTGCTCATTTACCAACTGATGTACTTCATCTTCTAAAGAAGAGAGTTCTAAGGGTTCTACTTGAGTGGACGCAAGGTAGCCATGGAAATCTTCCTTCTTTCCAACTCTATGGCTTTTGCTAGCTAAGTTCTTCCCTATAGGAGCATTTTTTCCTCCTCCTCTTTTGATTCCATTTCTTCCTCCTCTTCATCTCCCTCTGTAATTGTTTCAATAATAGATGGACTAGGCACTAATCTTCTACTGACCCTTTGCCTTTTCTTCATCCAAATATTAATCCTTTTATTATGCTTCTTGGGGACAGAAGGAGAATTTGGTTCTTCTTGCTTAGGAGGAATGGAGACTTGTGGAATTTCTCTCTCTTCTGGTTGGCTAGACACAATGAGAGGCAATTGAGGTTCATCTTGGACTTTAATAGCTCCAGTATCTAGGGACCCTTGTGGACTCTACACTTTTTGCTGAGGAGATTTCTATTCTGTAGCATGTTTTACCTAAATCCTCTAGGGAGAGGTCCTCTTTCTTTTTTCCTTCCTCTTTGGAGGGTGATAATATCCAACTAGGTGATCAAACTTGTAGACTATCTTTGGGCCAATACGATACTAAGTTGTAAAGGTAGGAACTATGACTTTCTTTCCTTTACCTCTTTCTGGTCGAGCATGTGCATGGAAGATCACTGTATCAGGAATTGGATCAAGTGGAAAAGGTTTCTTGATCCAATTCTTTGTCATTTTGATGACATTCCTTTCTTGATGATTGATATCATCTCCTTCCTTCCTATCAAGCTCTCCATTTAGAATAGGTCTTTCACTAATTTTATTTACATTGAACAATGGGTCTAGTAGCTCTTTAGAATCTTATTTCCTTATTTCATCGGGGATGTTCGACTAGATAGCCTTCTCTGCTAGGTAAAAAGTCATCCTAAAATAGTCCCTAATGTAGAAAACATAGTCATTTATTGTGTTCATCTAGTGATCTTCAACAACATCGTTATCATGGAAGTCCTTTCCTAGAAAACTCTCCACTTTCCCAATATTGTCAAAGTATGGCCGAGGTGAGTTGTAATCTTCAAGGGGATAGTTATCCAATTCCCACTTGAAAGAAAGAATATCTTTTTTTTGCTTCACATAATATGCTCCAATGACCAATGGCCATGTCCATCAAGGTCTTCGTTGCCTCTTTATATTTTCATAGGCTAACTCAATTTTTTAGAAAATCTCTTGTAGTACAAGTTTATTACTAGGATATAATGTGAGCTTCTTAGGATTGATGGATGCATTAGCTACCCATAGATAAGTGAACATTTTGAATTTGATGAAGTAGGCTCTAAGAACCATAATCTGTGGTTTGGCTTCATTGTATAACCTCTTCCCACATTCTCCCAGGATGAATCAAATGATAGAAAACATGAATGGATCAGTCACAATTCTATATTCCTTTCTTTGTGCTGAGAGTTTGAGTTTCTTCTTTACCAGCTGAGGGTAGACTATGTATGGCCAAGCATTGGGATCTTGCATACTACCTTTCCTGTACTAGTTGGGATAGTTTGTTTCCCTTGCTGCAAGTAGGTACACCATATAAGAAGTCATGTAAAACTTCTTCTTGTTCTTTACCATCCTCAATTTCTCACATAAATTTGCACTTAGTGTGGTGGCCTAGTTGAGTGGTATCTGTGCCTATCTAGTGGTCTCAATGAAGTTGACCATAAAGGTGCTGAGGTGGCCTACTAAGGGTAAGCCCATGACTCTACTCAAGAGAATGATAGAGTATCCAATGTCTTCCTTCCTCTATCCCTAAGTCATATCAAATTTTCCCATTATCCTTCCCCAAGAAGGCTTCCCAATGAGGTATGAGGATTGCATGATGTCAATACCCTCTTGATGATGCTCCATGTACCATCTGTCAATTGTTTTGTAGGCGATTCTTATGAACTAGTCTGCTCTTAGAAGATGAAAGACCTTCTCAATGTTATTAGGTTGTAGATCCAAAACCACCTCTCATGTGATGCTTTTAACTATCCTTTCTTTAGGAACAAAGCATTGTGACAGGGCCATGATTAGTTTCGTTGATTGTACTGACATAGGATGTGATGTTGCATTCACCAACCCAAAATGGATCAATGCAGACATCATGGCTGATATCTTTGTTGGCTTGTTGAAAACTCCTAACAATTTTCCAAGATCTCTGTGCCCTAATTTAGTATCTCAAATTTTTGTGTGGTCATTATGGAATCTTGACTTTGAGGGTACACCTTGGGATTTGAACATGATGGTTTTGGGTGCTACTTTGGATATGGATGTCATTTTATCACCAATACATTACAATAAAAAGAAGTGTTAGTCAAGTTAACAAAAAAACTTAAAAATAAAACATAAAAGCTAAAAAAGAAATGCCCAATTTGGGCATTTTTATTTATTATTTTAACTTTTTATCTTTCCATTTTTTAGTTTTTATTTATTTTTGAAATTTTATGTTTTATAATTTTTTTAAATTTTATCATTTTTTTGTGTTTTTCAAAAAAAAAAATTGTGCATGTGATGCTAGTGGGCATGTGGTGCCAGTGGAGGAGCACACATTTTGAGGTTAGTAGAGTGTGACATTGGAAGGCCGTGACATATGGCATTGAAGGGCATGTGGAGTGGTGCTCGCAGTGCACATGGGCATATTGCCGATTGCAGCATGTTAGTTTCTTGTGGGTGGAAGAGTGCCATAGGTGTGGGCTGGAGAAGGCACCATGAGCATAAGAAAGCTATGGACATGGGCTATGAAAGGCACCATGGGAAAAATAGTGCCATGGGCATGGGCTACGAAAAGCACTGTGGGTGAAAGAAGCATTGCAGGCACAGGTTATGAAAGGTGTCATGCAGATTGGAGAATGCACGGTGCAACTTGGAGAAAGAAATGTGTGTGTAGAACCATGTCATGGGTGTAATGGAAAAAAGTGCTCACATCACATGTAGGGCTCAGTGGAAGATGGTGCTTGCATAGGGTTGCAAGCTATGGTGGCGCCAAAAGCCTGCGATAGTATACATAGAGGTCTCGCAACATACCTCTTCCAATAGCTTCTTAATTAGAAAATGAAACATGAATGGGTTTTCAAGTGTTTGGGGGGTTTTATAACCCCCAACCCCACCCTCCCTGCGTGCTAGGCTAAGTGTGCAGTGCACCTCGATGTGTGCATTAGTGTGTGGCACACACTCCGGCCATGCATGTGTGCACATGATTTTTTTTTTTAAATTATTTTTTTTTGTATTTTTTCAATATTCTTATTTTTTGTGTTTTCTAAATTATCATGGCTTTAACATTTTAAAAATTTTCTTCCAACTCTCAAACTCTGAGTCCAGGAGTTTGACAAAAGTAGGGGGTCCATGTTCCTAGTGAGGAATGGGGTGTGTGTTGTGGACACCACAACAAATAGCCCCAAAAAAGGGAAGAAATGACCAAGGCATTTCTTCATTAGCAAACATTCCTCTAACATGTGTCAAACACCAACCAAACTTTGAACATCTAGAGCATCTTTCAAATGACTTTACAATCAAAATCTCAGAATTTGAAACTTTCAAACTCAATGTGTGCATTTTTTATTCATTCCCTTTGACACCTTAGGATGTCATCTATCAAATTTTTCTAACAACTTAAAACATTCTTCCATTCATCTTGGCTCATTCATTCGAAATCCCCACGAAGGCTTTTCATCAATCAATTGCTTGACTAGATGAGAGAATCAGTTCGACGACTCTTGGCAAGATGTCATGTTCTTTTAATTTCTTGGCCATTTGAATAATTGCTCCATGTCATTCAAAATGTTGCTTTTGATGAAGCATTAATTTGAATACAAGATACTTTGTTTTGAGAATGTATCATTTACCATTTCAAATACTTAGAATCTTTTAATCTTTAACACCATATTTTTCTCTTTAATTTTCTTCTTCTTCTTCTTCTTCTTTTTAATCTTCTATATCTTGGCTATGCTTAGACTATGTAGTCAGAACATCAGTGTCATTTCTTAGATTCGATCTCTTGTGAAAATCCATTGCATTCCTCTTTTGGAAACTTTTCAAAAATATCACACCAAACAATGATCTTGGAAACCTTTCAAGGATAACCCTTCTATTTTAACCAATTGAAATTTGGACTGTCCCTTGTCATCTTTGACTTCAATTCAACAACACCTAAAACAATCAAAATTTTAAAATTTCAAAATATTGAGAACTTGTTGATCTAGGCTTCTGATATCCAAACTAAAATTTCCCTACTTCCATAAGAAATGTCAGTTGCTTGGTTTGTATAAGACGTACAATCATCCAAATATTTTGACAAAGAAATACCTCTTCCTAAAATCAGAACCAAAGAGTTGTCAAAAAAATTTCAAGTACAGCTTACCCCCTAGGACTAAAACAACTTTGAAAAGAAACACATGACTAAAAGCAAACACACTTACAGAAATAAACAAACTTGGAAGAAAAAAAACTAAGCTAACTGTAGAAATAAAATCTAACTATTTTTATTTTATTTTTGTCATTTAGGCTTCAAAATAATGCTTTAGAAACTACCTAGTTATGGGCAAGGGAAGAAATTCCCCCTATAAGGAACTAAGCCTAGAAGTGTTTTCTCTAAAAAAATTTGTGATTTGATAAGGGCCTATCCATAAGTGTTGAAACTTGGTATGGCTGCCTACCTTTTCTTTCACCTTGTCCTAGAGTAGAAGAGGGTCAAAAATCCTAAATGACCTTATCATGGCTCTCTTGTGGAACCATCTTTTCACAACAGCTTAATGTTTATCCATGTGGTCCAATGCATCTATTTGTTTCTAATCCATCTCTAAAAGATTCATCAATCTAATTTGTACTTTTTCAGCATCTTTAGCATACCCATTCATGAATTTCAAAACCAAAATCTTGAGATTAAGTGGGAACATTGGTTCTTGTTCGTAAACAAGTAAATAAGGAGAAGTTCCCAAAGTATTTTTGACTCTCACTTAATTTGTTCATAGGACATATTTGAGTTGTGTATGCCAATCCCTAGGATTCTCCTTCAACAATTGTCTTATTACTGTGATCAAGTTCTTGTTTGTAGATTATGCTACCCCATTTCCTTGTGGGTAATAATTTGAAGAGAACTTGATGATGACTTTATTTTCAAATGCCTACTAGGTCAAGAATGTAGATGCAAAAGTAGACCCATTATGGCACACAAGGGTGAATGGCATCCCGAATCTAGTAATAATATGTTCTTTCAAGAAGTCTATTAACACCTTAGCAGTGCAATTTTTAAATGCTTTTGCCTCTGTCCATCATGTAGAGTAATAGGTAGCTATGAGAATAAATGCATGTCTAGTTGATGACGCTGGATTGACTAGTCTAATATCTAGTCCCCACTTTGCGAAGGGGCACACCTCATATACTAGTTGTAATGGAATTTTTGGGTGCCTCTCTTTATTAGCACTCATTTGACATATATGGCAAGAACACACATGTTCAAAAGTGTCTTTGAATATTGAGGACCAAAAATACCCCAATCTTAATGTCATGTGAGCCATTGCTTCTGTTGAAACATGTCCTATACCATACTTGTCATGGAAATGTTCCAAGACTTCTCTGGCTTCTTTGCATCCCAAGTATTTTAGATAAATCCATTTGTAGTTCCTTTTATACAACTTGTTGTTATGTAACATGTAGGACTCACATTTCATTTTAGGTCCCTTATGTTGTGAAATATTCATCCACTTAGGACATTGTTCTTTTAGGAGATAATAAAAAATATCTTGATACCAAATAGTTGTTACCACTCCTTGATTAATTTTAGCTTTTGACACAATTATCCTTTTCTAATCATCCTCATTCATTTCATCATCAAACTTGAATTCCTTTTCATTCCCATCTTGGTTATTAGCTATCATTTTTGATAACCCTTGACCTTTGACTAATCTCATAGATTGCATTTTGAGATCAAATTATTGAAGTATGGCCATCCACTTTCCTCTCCTTTCATCAAGTTCATTCTACATTAAAATCATCTTTACTGTTGGATCAGGTACAATTTCATACACCTTACTTCTTAGTACATAGCGACAGAACTTCTTTACTACCTTGATTAATACAAAGTATTGTTTATCAAAATTTGAATAGTTCAACTCTACATTCTTCAAAGGACAAATCATAAAAGAAATTAATCTTTCATCTTCTTTTTCCCTTTTCTGTGTTAGGATCCCTGCACAAGAGTGTTCAGAAGCAAAGGAATAGATCTTAAAAGGCAACACATAATAAGAGTCGACTCCCTAATTTTGATGAATTCTATATGGATCTAACTAGATAGGATCAAGCTTTCTATGCTTTCCTTTGTCCTCTAACTTGGCATTCCATAACAATTCCATATCTTTGGGATATAACTTTCTTGATACAACCTTCTTGTCATAAAATGCTTAGCTTAGATTTTCAACTTTGCATTTATAGTAGAAATATCTCTTCTTGTCTCATCTAACTACATAATTTCATCCACTTTAATATGCATTTTTGGTAGAAACATCTCTTCTTGAGATCATCATCATAATGTTGAACAAATTTGTACATACTAGTTACATTGTTCAAGGTTAATCTAGCTTGTATTCCATACACTAGATGAAATGGTGCAGAAACTATGGCTTTCTTCATTGTTACTTTGTCAACCTAAAGTGCCAATGGCAATTTAGAATCCCTTTTTTTTCTCTTCATGAGTTTCAACACTCTTGTTACTTCATTATGCATATTTCCTTGGGGATGATATAGGGAAGATGTTGATCTTAAGATACCATAATTATCACAAAATTTAATGAAATCTTCATATCTAAAGCACATGGAATTGTAAGTTTTTATCTTCTTAGGGTATCCAAACCTAGTTATGATATTATTTAACAATAAATTGTTCACCACTTTACTAGTGGAATTTTTGGTGGGAAAGACCTCTACCCACTTTGTAGAATAGTTTGTTGCCACCAATATTCATGAATGACTAGTTCTACACTTAGTTGATACTTCACCTATGAAATCTATTTCCCATTTTTGGAAGAATGCTTGAACGTCTACAAATTTCAATGAAATATTTTAAGAAAATTTTAATTTTTCTCTAAAATTTTGGCAAGCATCACACCTTTTCACTAGTTGGTATGCATCCTTAAATATAGTGGGCCACCAAAATCCTACTTTGATTATTTTTTGAGCTATTTTTTTAGCCATATAATATCCCCTATGCACTCCACTATGTATTTTATTTAAGATTGTTACCTAATGATTTTTATCAACACATTTGATTAATACACCTTCAATACTTCTCCAACATAACTGCCCACTTACAATGACATATTCAATAGTCTATAGCTTCAAGTTCCTTGTGATTATCAATCAAGTTTGGTGGAGCTTTCATGTATTGCAATTAAAATATTACATCCTTATACCAATCACAAGTATCCATATCACATACTCTATATCTACCATCATCATCAAGTTGATTTATCTGATATGCTTCAAGGTTTTCTTCTACCATTAACTTTGCAAGTCCTTGAACTCTCACTAGCTTAGTAATTTGAATGTCTTTATCAAACTCCTAGATCCTATTGATCCATTTTCATCTTCTCCCTAAAACTTCTTCTTGTGAGAAGATGACTTGCACTACAACTCTTGGAACAAATACAATCACCGTAGCTCCTATCAAGTAACATGTAAATGCTTTCACAACTTTGAACAATGCATAAGCCTACTTCTCATTTGTATCATATTTCAATTCAGTAGCTTGCAAATATTTACTAAAGAATTATATTTTTTTTTCATACCCATCCTCATTTTTTTACAATAATACTACTGCAATAGTCTAGAATAAGGAAAAATAAAACATGTGCATGGGCTTAGAATAATTAGGGGCTCTCAAAACAAGAGCATCTTTTATTGCTTGTTTTATCTTTTGAAAAGCTATGATGGGTTCTCCATCCCATCTAATCTCATACCCCTTTTTCAATATTTTAGATATCGGTCTACTTATTTCAGCAAAGTTTGTCAAAAATCTTATAAGGAAATTAATTTTCCTATAGAAAGATTAAATCCCCTTCACATTTGTAGTCTTTTGAATCTTGTCTATAGCTTCTACCCTTTCAATGTCTATTATAACTCATTCTTTCCCATCCAAGTGGCCTAATAATTTACATTTAGTAACAACAAAAGCACATTTCCTAGGATTCATAGATGCCATATTTAAGAGCTCTAATGAATACCTTTTCAAGGTTCATGCAATGGTCATTTTAATCATTTGAGTAGGCTATCAAGTCTTCTTTATATACAACTAAGAATTTTTCAGTTATATCTACAAAAGCCAAATCTATGGCTCTTTGAAAAGTGACACTAGCATTGGTTAGGCCAACATGCATTCTTCTATAAACATAAGTTCCCCAAGGTGTGGTAAATGTAGTCTGGTGATGCTCTGATTCCTTCACAACTACCTAGTTATATGCAAAGAAACCATCCATCATAGACATCAATTCTAATCCAGTAACTCTCTACAACATGCCCTTCTTTAATGATGATATGTTCAAATTTATGTATCTCCGTTCTTTTTCCTCATACGAAGCTAATTTGACACCCAAGAAGAATGCTTGATTGGTTTGATAACTCCTTCATCTCTCAATTTTGTCAAATCATCTTGGATTTTTGGTGCCAAGGTTGGCTTAATACATCTCTATTTTTTTCTAAAAGGCTTGGCTCATTCCTCCAATGGAACCTCATTCTAGATGAGATATTCTCTATAAGCCTTCAAATCATCATAAGACTAAGAAAACACATGTTTATACTTTCTCAATAATCCAATAAAAATTTTACACCTTCTTAGGTGCTTTTGTTGTTCCAAGATTTACCTCCTCTAAGTCCTTTGCATCATGTTCACTTTCAGTTATCTTACAACTAACATGATTATCAGAAACAATCTCCACACAACTAGCCCCTTGGGAATCTTATTTTTCTTTAGCCGGACAATTTCTTCACCAAAAATAGTATCTTTACCATCTATTGTTTCCACAAGTGTTGCACAGTAAATCTCTTATCCATGGTACTTGTCCTCATTTAGAATAAAAATCATGATATCTCTATCATCTTCAAACACTTTCCAATTCTCTTTATTGTTAGGAATACAAGGCGTATTCTACATCTCAATCATAGACACACCAAAAAATGGTATATCATTAGGCTTGATTGCTACATTTGCTAAAAAGTTATCCATCTTGTTATTTGTTCTATCCATCCAAGATATACCAAAGGCATAAAATTCTTCAATTTGGTCACAAACAACATTTTTAATATTTTTGTAGCCTTCTATTCTTGGAAGAATATGTCAACTTAATTCAAGACACAACTAGCTTTGAGTCACCAATAACATGCATTTTCTTAATTCTATGACTTTCAGTCACTTTTGATCGCAATTAAAGTTCCTTATACTCTACAATATTATTAGTACATGTGAAATTCAAAGTAAATGAACACCTAAAAGTTTTTTTTTGGGAGGGATATCAAAACAATGCAAACCCCTAACTCATCTTTAGAATTATCCCCATTGAAGTACATGGTTTAGAGGTTATGAGAATCTACACAATTTTTTGCCTCTTGTGTAATTCATGGAATTGGCTTTTCAATCTCTTGAATAATAAGTTTAATTCTGAAAGAATTGACTTCTATATCCAAGAAAAAAGTGGTATCTTTCTCAATGTTGTCCTCGAGAATATGGACAACTCTTGGTTTCTATCAACTTTAATGGCCTTATCCCCTATGTTAAATGTAGCACAAGATAGATCACATTATAAGCTACCTCCAATTGTAGCATTCCATTTTCTTGAGAGAAACATTTCATATAGTGGACAAATATTTCCTAGTATGACTATCATGGTTAAGTCAACATCAGGGTATGCATGTAACTTAAAAGGTAAGACATTGATTGTACCTATGAAAAAAAATTCTCTTGCATCAATGGACCTACATCTACCTTCTTTGGTATCTACTTTTCAACCTAAGGCTTCCATATTTTTAAATAAAATTATAGTATTAGAAGCCCCTGAATCAATCATACAATTTTTCAAGGTTTTACCATTTATGATGAAACTAAAAAAGGAAGCGTCAATGTTATCTATGTAAGCTGCAGATGAATTATCCAAATACATCTGAGGTATTTGGGACATGAATCCATTGTCTTCCTTATCTTTTATTACAAGTGGCACTTGCTGCATTTCTAATTATTCTTGTTCAACAATAATACTACATCCTTTGATAAGTAGGAGATAATTTCCACAGTAAGTCAAATTATGATATTGCTATCAAGATTTAACTATGTGATTTTGAGTCAAAGTCATTGACCCATGTTTCATGAGTAGTGATTCAACATGAATGCATCTCTCATGAGAATAAATGGAACAATTGACACTCATTAGATCTAGGTGATTGTCATAGGGGTGAAGCATTAGGACTTCCCGGGAGGTCACCCATCCCAGTACTACTCCAGCCTAAGCCCATTTAACTTCAGAGTTTCCTCCATGGCTAAACCCAAATCTTGCAACCCCATTTTCAAAACCTTCACCAAGTGTTGTACCTTATGAACCATTCATTAGAAAGCCCCTTAAGCTCATCAATTCATAAGTAGGAGATAAGTTCCACAGTAAGTCAAATTATGATATTGCTATCAGGATTTAATTGTCTGATTTTGAGTCAAACTCATTGACCCATGTTTCATGAGTAGTGATTCAACATGAATCCATATCTCATGAGAATAAATGGAACACTTTACACTCATTGGATCTAGGTGATGCTCATAGGGTGGAAGCACTGGGACTTCTCGGGAGGTCACCCATCCCAGTACTACTCCAGCCTTAGGTGCTTAACTATGAAGTTTCCTCCATGGTTAAACCCAAAGCTTGTGACCCCATTTGAAAAATCTTCACGAAGTGTTGTGCCTTATGAACCATTCATTAGAAAGCCCCTTAAGCTCATCAATTGATAAGTAGGAGATAATTTCCACAGTAAGTCAAATTATGATATTGCTATCAGAATTTAACTGTGTGATTTTGATTCAAACTCATTTACCCATGTTTCATGAGTAGTGATTCAACATGAATCCATCTCTCATGAGAATAAATGGAACACTTAACACTCATTGGATCTAGGTGATGCTCATAGGGGTGAAGCACCAACACTTCCCAGGAGGTCACCCATCCTAGTACTACTCCAGCTTGAGTGCGCTTAACTACGAAGTTTCCTCTGTGGTTAAACCCAAAGCTTGCAACCATGGAGGAAACTTCGTAGTTAAGTGCACTTAGGCTAGAGTAGTACTAGGATGGGTAACTTCCTAGGAAGTCTCAGTGCTTCACCCCTATGAGAATTACCTAGATCCAATGAGTGTTAAGTGCTCCATTTATTCTCATGAGATATGGATTTATGTTGAATCACTACTCATGAAACATGGGTCAATGAATTTGACTCAAAATCACACAATTAAATCCTGATAGCAATATCATAATTTGACTTACTATGGAAATTATCTCCTACTTATCAATTGATGTGCTTAAGGGGCTTTCTAATGAATGGTTCATAAGTCACAACACTTGGTGAAGGTTTTGCAAATTGGGTTGCAAGCTTTGGGTTTAACCATGGAGGAAACTCTGTAGTTATGCGTGCTCAGGTTGGAGTAGTACTGGGATGGGTGACCTCCCAAGAAGTCTCGGTGCTTCACCCTTGTGAGCATCACCTAGATCTAATGAGTGTTAAGTGTTCCATTTATTCTCATTAGAGATGGATTCATGTTGAATCACTACTCATGAAACATGGGTCAATGAGTTTGACTCAAAATCACGCAGTTAAATCCTGATAGCAATATCATAATACTACATCATATTCCTCCTAACCAAGAAAGAGTCTTATTCTTATTTTCTTCTATTCTAAACATCTAAAGTAAGGGGACATTGATAGTAATTTTGGATAGCATAGAAATCATATTAAAAGGATCATATGTAAAATATTTGCGAAGATTATCTCTGACTGCTTGCTCTTGAGAAACAAGCTCTTTCATTTGCCTAGTGAGCTCATGACTTGACTTCCTCTCTTGTTTATTTAATTTGACTATTTCTACATCCTTAAACTACACTTTCCTTTTTGGTTCCCACTTCTTAATTTGTTGTCTTTGATTTTTAAAATTGTTGGATTATCCTTTTTATTCTTATCATCCATTTTGTTAGTCATATCCTTGATCAAAATGGTAGATGGCTTACTAGTAGTATTGTTCACACTACCATTCCTAAGATTGTAAGTACTATGCACTTGAGCTATCATCTTGGTAGTTATCCTATCAATTTCCTCATTAGATGGTTTTCTTGGATTCATGTGGTCTACATTTGATATCATATTGGGCATCTTATATTCACCTTGATCTTTATCATCTCAAAACACTTGTTGATGGTGCAATTTATACACATTCTTTTGATTTGTAGCATTATTCATAGAATCTTCCAAATTAGATTCTTCACCATTATCACATAGATTTATCATGTTACATGTTGCATATGTTGATCTTAGATCAATTTTTACAAGTGAGTGTCAACACATTTAAACCATTTATTTAGTTCATTTTGACCTAGTAACACATGCCGAGCACAACATGTAAATATTATACCATTTGTAGATGCAATGAGTGCTAAGTCACTCAGATGTTAAATAGATAAATCATGCCAAGTGATTTAGGAGCCAAGTAAGTAGTTGATGCCAAACAATATAGATGCTCAGTCACTATATATAGAATAGTGCATGTCGAGAATTAGATACTTCATATGTTGAGTGAAATAGTTTTTGACATATTTGTTTGTGATGGAACAAAAAACTACCTAAACTATTTTTGAGCTGACTTGAAGATTAGAATTTGATATTTGAAGATAAGGACGAATATCTATTTGGATTCCCTATGCAAATACATGCAACCAATCAGAAAATAGGAAGGATTAAGTGGCAAAATGGATGAATCTCAACCATAGATTCATAGCTACCCCTAAGCTACCTAAGTCTTATTAAGGAGGAAGATGCACTAAATTAGAACAAGTTAGATGTTGAGTGAATTGGAGGAGAAAAAAAGATAGTTTGCACATAGAGCATTAAAGATAACCTAGATAAAAGAGTGAATTGTAGAATTAGTTCGGGAAGAATAAATAATCGAGAAAAGGATACAAAATTGATACATCTGATAGAGAAGGATCAAGAAAGACATGGATTACAGTCATCTATTATCAATCAAGCAACTGTCAACCACATGATCTATGTGAAGACATTCTAATAGGTGATTTCAGCTAAATCTCTTTATAGAGTAGTCCTAACAAGTTGTATGAAATCCTTTAACAAGGTGCTTACTTAATTGTAAGTAAAAGTCCTCTATCAAGCTACACTTCTAATAGGGTGTTAAAATCCTCTAACAAGGTGAGACCTAACAGTCTTTGTAAGCCTTTAACAAGGTAGACCTTTCATAGGGTAGATCATGTTTCATGGTAAAAACATTGTAACTTTCATTAGATACACTTTATTGCTGCAGTAGTAAAGATTTTTGGGTGTCATCCCCACCTTAGTTTTACTTTATCACTTGAAGGTTTTTTGGGTAATCATATCTGGTGTTATGTCTGTGAATGTTTACATGGTTATATGTTTGAAGATTCATATGCTTTACATGTTATTTAAGATTACTTGTTAATGCATGTGATAAAATGAATGGTGAAATTTTTATGAGTCCAAGTTTGAATTGCTGATTAATCCCTCCCTCCCCTCCCTTAGAAACTCACCTTTCCTATTGTAATTCCAACAATTGGTATCAGAGCTAAGTTCTCAGAAGAAAAACATTTGCAACTTTGAGGAAATGATCTTGAAATGGAAGTCTACAAATTGGGAAAGAGTTATTATAATCAAGGAATTGAGATAAAAATCATTCTACATCAACTGGATGAATCCAAAGAGGAATTAAAGAAGTCCTTGAAAGGAAGAAAAGAAATTTCTATTGTAGAGAATGACACACAATACAAAAAAATTGACACTACCAAGCTATTTACCAATGGTGAATCCAATGAATTTGAAGTAGAAATTGTAGATATGATGGAAAAGATTATAGTAAAAGCTAAAAAAATTAGAAATCTCAAGCCATGATGTTATGTGAGTTAACTAAACAAAAGAAGAAAGCTACAGAGGACAAGGCCATGATTGAAGAAAATAAAATAATTCTAGCGAAAAGAGTAGAAGAGAAGTCAAGAGAGCTAACCAAAATATCCAACATGCAATTGGATACTCTAAGCCAAATGATGAATGCTCACCATGATTTAAATGTCAAAGACATCAAGATAGCCTCATTGAAGTTGTAGGATGAACAACTACAGAATGACCTGAAAAGAGAAAATAATTTTTTGAAAGTTATAACAAGCCAAATGAAGCCATCAAATATTTTGAGCAATTATTGAGATCCCCTAGATCTAACAATGATACATCAAGATTGGGCTACAAAAGCACTAAAGAAGGAGAATCATCCAAAGTTGCAGAAGAAAGGAACATTAAAGGTAAGAACTCCAAACCTAATTTTCATAATTGTTGTAAGAAAGGACATACTGCTAATTTGTGTAAGAGCAAATTTACAAATCAAAATGTCAAGCCTAAGAACATGACTCATTGTCACAAGTGCAACAAGAAAGGTCATTAGACACATGAATGCAGAACTAGGATCATGCATACAGAAAGATTTGAAAGATATTATTACAATTTTCAAAAGTATGGACATAGAGCTTTTGAATGCAGATTAAAGTCTATGTGTTCATAAAACAAGTCAACTAAGGTAAGAAATAATGACAACTGTTATAATTGGTATTATAACACAAGATATAGCCATCATTATTGTCAAAAATATGGACATGTTCCAAAGTATTGTATTAGGACACACTTTAGAGGAAACAATCAAAGATGGTTAAGTCAAACCACATGTTTTAGTTGTTTGAAAACTAGTCATATTAGTAGGCATTGTCCAACAAAGTCAAAGGCACCAAGTTGTGAATCAAAAAAAGGCAAAGGAAAGGTGAATGTTGAACACATTAGAGATGAGATGAACAAGACATGGAAAAAGAAAGATGTTTACAACACATCAAATGGAGAAGGGATCACTCCACCTAATAGGTCCAATGATCATACCCTATCAAACTAAGAAAACTAGAGGTATGTGGGACTAACATTTAAAGGTTATATCATGCATCAGTTACAAAAGAAGATAGTACAAAAAATATTACATTGGCATGAATAAAAAATGCAAAAAGATGTTAGAAATTCAATTTAAATCATCAAAGTTTTTCATGTTGTTGTTGAGTATGAAAAGTTTCCTATATGTTCTAAGTGGAATATTAGTTGATACTGAGCTATCAAAATAATTTAGTGGATGTTGAACACATAGTATTTGCTGAGTGGTAGAAACATCAATGGATGTTGAATGAACCAAAAATTAGTTATTACCGAGCTTACAACTGTGTAAGCACTTAGCATTAGATGCAAGGTTTTCAAATGGTTTATGATTTATTTGAGCTCATTTTTCACCATTTCAAAATCAAGACAAAGTGAGAAGAACTAGAAGTGACCTAGAAATTTGTTGGAAGAAATTGCAAAAGATTGAAGCAGAAATTCATTGCTAGTACAACAAAGTTTCAATTGCATATATCAAGTCTCAAGCTATGCAATTTAAATTTTCTAAACTCTAGCTTGTCATAATGGCATCAAGTTCGAGAAATTATGAAGGGAAGGGAGTTTTGAATATTTAGCTAGTCAATAACAAAGCGAAACAACCTATATTCCTAACATTCCTTACAAACAAGACATATCATGTGCATTATCTATGATCCCACCAAATATGATAATGGTGTAGGATGTTAAGAAATGTTATAACTGCAAGATAGGGAGCATAGGTGGCATGGAGATAAGAGGTGCATACAAAAAATTATTTGAAAATGGCATTTTAAAAGAGGAATACAAAATTGTCAACAGAAAGGGTTTAACACAAGCCCTAGATTTTCCTAATAATTTCAAAATTGAGTGGATAAACATTGTTCTAATAAAAATTCATGATGGTTCCTTTTGGCTACCAGGAGGACCGGTCAAGATCAACAAGAGAATAATTCATAGGGTAACTAGTTATCCAACCCTAGATCAGCCAAAGCATCTAAGAAGTGATTCGAAGGAGGTAATTGAGAAGAACACTAGAGTAGTCTAGAATAAAAGAGTTATGACTATACATACCATCATTGATCCATTATCAAACTTTTCTATAAGGGTAATTTTACATAAATTTTATCAATCTAGTAGATTGAATAGTGTACCTTGCATAGCTATAGATGTTGATTACAAAATTGTAAAGAAAGATTATACATATGATCCAGCAGAAATTCAACTACAACAAATTATGGAAAACCTTGGAGCTATAAGGAAAACCAAGAGTGCACAATGCAAGTTTGGTTCTATACTAGTTTGCATATTATTTTATGTACATAACACATTTCCCTCATTTGGTACAATTGGATGGAAAACCAATAGATTATTTGCAGTGCAAATTGGTGAATTTATCTAACAGATGTAAGCAACTTTGAAACCATCATTACAAATTATTTCAAAGATTTGAAGAAATCAATGAAAGAAAGGATGAGGATGCATATTTCCTTAGTTGAAAAACATTATGATGATATATGTCTTCTTTTTGATGTTGATTATACATATGTGGAAACTACCACACCAAGGGTAAGATGGATGAGACCCTTAGGATATGAGATAAATGTGGATGAAGCATCAACAAACATCATAACTCTACTTGTAGATGAAGTAGACAAAACTACTAGAGTTTTTGTGAATTATGAGGTAATGAAATCAAAGATTGATATGGAATTGAATACTACCTCTAATATCAAGAAAAAAGATAGGTTAGTGAAGAAACTCAAAGCCAAATTTGGAGAAAATTCTAAGGAGGAGGAAGAAGAAGAAGAAGAGGATGAAGAGGAAGATGAACCTCAAACACAATAGCCCCTTTCTTTAACTCAAGGCATTGGAGAAGATAAGGAAGAGGAAGAAACTAAATATGTTGAGGAAAAATAAGCCAACGAGGCACCTACACCTACTGAGACAAAGAAAAGGAAGGCTAAGGCATAGCTAGTGGCTAAGGCAAAGAAGATTGTCAAATCTAGCCAAGCCAAGCAAAGTGCACCAACCACCAGAGCCACCACATGTTCAATCAGTCAAAAGGGTAAGGAAAAATACAAAGAGACAGAGCAAGGAGGATAGAAACCAAAAAGATAGAGAAGGAAATATGTAGCACAATTAAATTTTGATGAAGAAAAGATTGAATTAGATGATATAATCCAATTCAAAGTGGTAAGTCATATTCCACTCTCTGCTCTTAAGAATTTTTGTGAAAATGTCAAGAATAATGCAGATTTATTTGTTTTAGACATGTAAATTATGATAATTTGGGAAAAGAGGAGAAAAATAAAATGGAAGAAGCCCTATATGTAATCATTTCAAATTTTAAGACAAAACCATTAGAATTTGCCAACTCAATACCCAAGAGTATATATGAGTTAGTTGAGAAAAAGTGGCATTATTGTCTAAATTTGGAAAGACAAATAACAGAAACCACTTTAGTCCAAGTAATGCCAGAACTAACCAACACATAGATTTCTAAGGCTAATAAGAAATATGGAGTTAGGTTCACACCAAAACATAGAGCTTTTTGCATTCTTCAAAATAATATTGAAGATGTTGTGAAAAAATTAGAAAAAATGTGGAAACTCATTTATGGGTTGACCACTATCAGACAAGGAGAAGCTAACGCTTTTGAAGGTAAATATTCTAATGCATCAACATAGAACATCAATCCACTAACTGTAGAAAATTAAAAGAAGATTCTAGATACATCTACACTTCAAGCTCAACTATGTGGAAATCTAGTTTTGGTCAGTTTAGATGAGTTATAGTAAGAAATAACTAATATCATGAGGGAAATGGTGAATCCACAAGAGCCACCTTCCATCATCTCTTCAGTTACAAATGTATAACATTTCATTCAAATGCTAGATATCACATCTACCAAGATCGATACAAGTGTTAAAATTGATATTGTTGAGAAGCAAGCGGAAGAAACAAGTACAATTGGAGAACAAATAGGATAGATAGGCTCATTTTTACCTATAGCACAAGAGCAAAGTGATAGTCAAGTCATAGTGATAGATTAGGGCAATCTTGAAGAGATAGAACCAAAGGTGAAGGTAAAAGTGGTTATTCAGACTTTGGTAGCATTACCAATATTTGGCACTCCTACTCAAACTCTTCAGAACTCGAGCACATAAGTCATTCGATTGTAGAGCTCAATACCAAGCCCCAACTCATCAAAGGAAGACAAGGTAATAAATTATGGAGACATAAGCCTTGATGAATAAATTGTTATTCCAAAATATGACTATGCCAAAATGACATTGGAACAAATAGGCATTTTACAAAAAGCCTTAGAAAGGAAAAAGCATCAAGAAAAGCTTAGGAGGGAACACAAGCAGAAGCAAGCACTTCAAGACATTAAGGAAATATTTTTAGATTTATTTACCTTGCCATCTCTTGATGAGACCAAGAAACTCATAGAACAATTAACAGATATAATGGGAAAGGTTAGCAATGAAGACCTATCCATACCAAAGAAAAACTCTTAAATGGTCTTATTTAAGAAATTTCAAAAGAAGGTAAATGAGAAAATATCTAGTGAGATAGCACAACAAAAAGTTGCATTAACAAAAAAGGTTAAGGATGTGAAGAAGGTACTTGAGAATATATTCTCACTAGTTTCCTATACTCTTCACCCAAGAGACCCAAAGTTGCATTCTAAATCTTGAAAGTCAAATATTTCCATCAGGTGCAAGACTACCATCCAATCCAGCTTAGAGTGAGCATCATTTTAGGACATTGCTATAGACACAAATTTATTTAGTTTTCTTAACAATAGATAAGGACATGGAAATACTACACAAGGAACTAGGCTATGCTGAGACCTTACTATAGAAAGACTCCAATATTTCTACCTTAGATGGTCTAGTACACCTTGTTGTCAAGCTTGCAATCCAAATAAAATCATTGGATGTTGCATGTGATAATTGGGATCCAGGAATCAAAATAATAATGGAAGTCCACAAATCCTTTTTTTACAAACACACCATAGGTGCATAACCCATTTGACATAAGTGTCACAAAAGGGGGACAATAATATAAAGGGGGAGAATAATAAAGAGGGAGAATAATACAAAGGGAGAAAATATACAAAGAGAGAATAAGGAAAAGAGGTGGGTGGGAGCATATCAGCTATGAGTAGAGACACAAAATAGTGTATCAATAGAGACAAATTTACTCAAAAAGGAGCAAACAATTTTGGAGACAAAATAGACATACTAACTTTGGGGGTGTTATCAAACTTTGAGGTATTTAAGATTATTGAAAATTTTGAAATTTTAAAGTTTTCTATATAAGCTGAATCATGGATATGTTGTGCTTGAGAATTTAAGGACAATATTATATATTTAAGTCTTTTTGACACTCATGTCAAAGGGGGAGATTATTCATCTCATATTAGTTTTGACAATTGAGTGTTAATACACTTAAACCATTTACCTAGTTCATGCTAAACTAGTAACACGTGTCAAGAACAACATATAAATATTAGACCATGTCAAGTTACAATGAGTGTCGAGTCACTCATGTACCAATTCACTCATATGTTGAATAGATAGACCATGCCAAGTGATTCGAGAGTCGAGTAAATAGTGGATGCCAACTAATACAAATATGAAGTGACTATATATAGAATAGTGCATGCTGAGCATCAGATACTTCATATGCTGAGTAACATAGTTTTGACATATTTGTTTGTAATGACATAAATAACTATGTAAACTAGTTTTTAGCTGACTTGAAGATCAGATTTTTATATTTGAAGATAAGGACAAATCTCTAATTGGATTCTCTATGCCAATACATGTAGCCAATCAAAAAATAGGAAGGATTAAGTGCAAAAATGGATGATTCTCAACTGTAGATTCATACCTAACCCTAAGCCACCTAAGTCTTCTTAAGGAGGATAAAGCACGAAAACTGAACAAGTGAGATGTGGAGTGAATTGGAAGAGCACACAAGATAGTTTTCGTAGAGAGAATCTAAGGTGACTGCTAGGAAAGAGTGAATTATAAAATCAGTTAGAGTAGAATAGAGGAAAGAGAAAAGGATATAACATTGATACATCTGATTGAGAAGGATCAAGAAAGACATTGATTAGAGGTGATCTATTATTAGGCAAGAAAGTGTAAACTGCAAGATCTATGGGGAGACATTCTAACCAGTGATTTCAGTTAAATCTCTTTATAGAGTAGTCCTAATAGGCTATATGAAATCCTTTAATAGGGTGCTGAATTAATTGTAAGTTAAAGTCCTCTAACAAAGAACACTTCTAACAAGGTGTTAAAACCCTCTAACAAGGTGAGACCTAATATTCTTTGTAAGCATTTAACATAGTAGACCTTTTAAAAGGTAGATCATGTTTCATGGTCAAAACATTGTAACCTTCATTGGATACAATTTATTGTCGCAGCAGTAAAGATTTGTGAGTGTCATCCCCACCCTAGTTTTACATTCTCACTTGGAGGTTTTTTGGGTAATCATATCTGGTGTTATTTGTGTGATTTTTACATGGTTATATGTTTGAAGATGCATATATTTTTCATGTTATTTCATATTACTTGTTAATGCATGTGATGAACAAATGGTGAAAGTTTTATAAGTTCAAATTTGAACTATTGATTCACCACCCCAATGCAGAAGTTCACCTTTCCTATTGTAGTTCCAATAGCATCCTCATGATTTTAATATTCCTCTTCTTCTTTATTTGCTTTCCATTTGCAAAAAAAGATTGAGAAACTACACAATAATCAAGAGAATGAGGTGATTGGTACACAACACACTAGCGCACATCATCGATCATGTTCACAGAGTTTCTTTGTAGTGGATATTTTGTAAATTTTATCTTTAGTGCCTTGATAAGGATTAGGGATGGGTTTACCATCTTTCCACTATGTGGTGTAAGGATAATTTTGTATCCTAGGCTGCTTGTTGTAATTTTTATTGAAATGGGGCTTCTCACTAGTATTTGACTTATTAACATTGTATGCTGGTGGATTTAAATTCTTAAGAAGATTTAAGACTTGACCCATTATATCATCCTTGGGTTTCTTTCATACAATAGACTTTTCACCTTCTTTTCTATTTCCCCTTGCATTGAATAGCTTTGTATCATACCTTCTCCCTAGCTTACTAGAAGCTTTTCTATTATTTTCAATATTAATAGACATTTTGTAGGAATCCCTTAATGTTCTAGGGTCCTTACCTCTAAGAGTATAATCCATTTTACAATCAAATATATTGAAGTAAAATGTAGGATAAACATCTTCCCCTAGCCTCATCACTTGAAATAATTAACACATCCCTTTCTAGAATCTTACTTTGAATTCAAATGTAGACTCATTTAGGTTCTTCTCTATGTTGTTGAATTCATTCACATGAAACTTGTATTGGTGTTGTCACCATATTGTTCCTTGAAAAGCTTTTCTAAATTAGTCATCATCATTCAGTCTCCTAAACTAGTCCCTAGTATCTTTAGTAAGGGAATGAAGAAACAATTTCATCATTGCATCCTCATGCTCTAGCTAATAATCATTTAATATGCCGATAAACTTTCTAAGGTTCTCTTCCCTAGAAATAGCATTTTTACCTAAAAACTTAATGACTTCATCTCTTAAATCATTAGAAATATGATGAGGAAAGCTAGGAATACCTACACAAGATATTTTCTTATATTTCTACATGTACATAGCTCTTCCCTAAAAACCTGCAATATTTGATGTACTTGGTCTAACCCTTTGGGTTTGTATAGGGATTTGAGGTTAATTAACATCATATATTTGACTAGTGGTACTTGCTAAAGAGGAACTAGGTGCTGATTAGGATGTATTTTGGTTAGTCATTGCTAGTCCAAAAGCAAGGATAAAGGTGTTGGTACCTATATGGACCCAGTATTTTGAACTAAGGTTTAATGTAGTTCAAAGTGGTTCGATGGTTCATCTTGCAATCTAGTGATTCAAAAATTTTTGTTCAGATTCAACAATTTCAGCATTACAGACACTTTGGGGGCCTACTTCATGGTCTTGTTTCAATGCTCATGGTTGTGATAAGTCAAATAGTTCAAAGCTTTAGTAAAAATGCAGAGTCTAGATTCATGCATTTTTATTCCAAAGGTCAAAATCCATCTTAGTGATCAATGTATGACTTGAACAACCTATAGAAAAACAAAAAGGGAATGATGCTATATACTGTGAAGTTAAATGTACATGAGCATAGTAAAATTATGAACACCATCGAGTCCCTTTCTAAATCATCAAAATTGCAATTCTTACTTGATTCATCATGCTTGGGCCTGCATATTATGAAATTAGTGTGACTGTATTGAAAGAAATTAAGTGCACATTGTAGACATAAAGATCATGTATCATTGGGTTGATCACTAGTTTTTCCAATGTAAACACTTTAACATTGACCATTCACATTTTAGTTGTTGTGACACATGGATATGGGATTGAGATGTCATTATTTTCCTATAATGATTATCAATCATAGACATTGACGAAACAAATTTGTGTAAATGAATGCAATAGGCATGAATTCTATTGATTTAATAGAATGGTAAGAACATAGGACCTACATCAAGGTGAGTCAACTATCATGAAGGTATTGACACTCAGCCTTAGAAATGAGTGTCTTGCACCCACACTATTTTGGTGCCACATGTCTACATATGAAGTGAATATCATGACTCACAACATGGTTAATTACACTCGTAGGATGGTAAAATGGAATGGCATATGCCTACATGTTCACATCCAAGCCATGACATATAACATGGAGCTCATGTGTTGAAGGCTTAGTTCACCATAAACACATGTACACCATTTCATTTGGAGATCAGATTAGAGTTCTCATTCAACGAATAGAGAACATCATTGGATTTCCCTGCATGGCTTCATAATGAGAAAAATTTTGTTCATTGAAAATCATTGTAGGTTGGTAGAGATTCCTATTCACATTGATCACTATGAGCTCCTATAGACATATGTGAGACTGGAGAACTTAGAAGGCATTGTTTGGAATGAATGTGTTAGTCACAAACCCAATGACTCAAAGAAACCTAAGCATTATGAAAATAGAATCAGCAATGGTCTAGACTAAAGCCACATTTAATGATGCAAGTCCACAAAAGGTCATGGATATGAGAAGCCTACCTGAGTATGTTTTGTATTGAGTTTGGAATAGAGGAATGGAAAAAGATTATTGGGGGATTGGAAGTGTCATGGAATCTGATGTCTCTATTTTGATATGTGCAAGGACTTGGCATTTGAAATTGCCATTACGATACCAAGTAGTTTTGAACCTCGGTTCACAAAGGATCAAGCTTGGTTACCCTATGACATTTTCAAACAATGGACCTTGAACACTCTCATACAAAGAATCATACATTTTAGATGCGAAATAGAATAGGGAATGGGAACCTATCATGGTATTTGAATTAATCTCCCTGTCCTATGTATATATTTTATCATCAACAGACATGAAAGAAGATGCAAGGAATCAACTCAAATGAAGGTAAGATAAGTAATCAAGTTTTTCTATAAGAAAATTTGATCACTTCATCTTGTTACCAAAGGGCTTGATCAAACCTACTTACAACTCTATGAATCTCCATGCTCGAGTGCTTGAAGTCATGGAAGTCCATGTTTTCAATCGAAAACAAGGCGAACCCAATTTATGAGAAATATACTCACACCTCACTCTTTTTTTGCAGAAGCTTGAAGGCTTATGATCACAATTAATGACCAAGGATGAAGGAATGGTTATAATCACCTATAGTTTATCCAATCTTCAGTGGAACACAATACAATCTCAAGAATCAATGACAACATGAAGCCTTTTGGAATCAATTTTGGAAGGATAGTCTCTGATTTTGAGGAAGGCTAGATCTAAAACCCATAAATATGAAAGATGATAGATTTGGAGCATTAGATGTTTTTTTTGAACATATGAGAAGGAAAACCTAATAATGCATAGTCTGGGTGATCATGCTTTCCCACTTTTCATCAATTGGAGTACCTAATGTTGTTGGCATTTAGTGGAATGGTGTCCTCTCATCTCTACTAAAATGAAAATATAGATCGCACCCATGTCACCTTTGAAGAATAAGTTCATCAGAAATAGTGATTCTTGGCATCAAAATTATTAATATTTGGCCCCAAATCGATGAATTTTCCAAACACCACCCTCATTAAAGGATGTCTGTCATTTTATGAAATAGTTGATAGCAAGTTCATAGAATGAGAAGCAATAGAGATGTGGACAACATGAGCATAGTGTCTTTGGGAGTGTTTTCATAAAGATTAGGATAATAAGAATATCTATAGGCCATGGTTCTTTCTCCAAAAGGCACCTGTCTATTAGTTAGGCCATATGTCAAAGAATTTTTCCTTGTCATAGGAAAGTAACTTTAGTGTTCATAAAATATTGGGTCTTATTTTCCAAAAAGAGGAGCATTGGATGTAATAAATAATTAGTTATAGAAAATGAAAAGGATTATCTAGAAGGGAGAAGATAAATAGGCAACTTCAAATCTTCACTCGAGTTCCAGTTTTTCTACCTCTTCTAAAGGGGAAATAGAGAAATATGTGGGCTATGGAAGATAAGATCTCTTATTCTTTTTTCTGAATTTGTTGTTAGGAAAAGTGGTAAATCTTGATTTTAAGCATAATGTAAGAGAGGGAACTTTTTTTTTCTTCTAGGTAGTGATTATAATGCAAATGTGTAATAAGATCTATGCAATATTTTATTCTTTTGAGAAAGGATATTTGGAAGATAATTGCACATCAAAACTTGAAGTTTGGGAAATTATCTTTCCATTGATTGTAATCTTTGTATAGCTTTCAATTCTCTCTAAATGCATTTAATATCACTATTTTTTGAATATGTTTTGATTTCAAGATGTCTTTGAAGCTTTGATTCTTTCCTTTCTCAAGAGGATGCAAGATATGTTCCATGTTTTCATTCTCTTTCTAATACAACATTTAGGTAAATGAACTTTGTGTCATTTTCTATTCATTTCCTTTTAGTCAGTTAGTTTTTCTACATCTATGTCATGTTTATGGATAGATGTTTCTAAACATTTTGTTCTTTTTGGTTAAAAGCATCTACATTTGTATTTCTTGTGAATTCATTGTAAATCATACATGGGGAGTTGTATCAGAATAAATTCAAAAGATTCTTACACTTTTCAATAGAAAATTGACCCAACTGTTTGTGCATATTTAGTTTTCCTATCTGGGCTTTTGGGGTTAATTTGTATTTATTTCTTTGGACAAAAATCTATTCACTAACATATTTTTGGTGACTCTATTGGGAAATCTAAAAATGAAAATCAGTAGTAATATATGTTTCCTCAATTTTTTTATTATGTCCATGTGTAGGAGATTGGAAACTCTATAAAGATAATACTAGAGATAAAAGTCATGAGAAGATCAAGGCCAAACCCTTCTTTCTCCTAGAAATTTAACAAATGGATGATAAAGTGTTACATGAATTTGTGGATAGCTATAAAGAGAGAATTTCTTGAGCTATCTAGAATAATATAAGTTTGGAAGACAATGTTATGTCTTGGCTATTATGGATAAGCCTTTGTGCCAAATTGCACAAGTTAAAGAATTGGAAGAAAAGAGAAAAATTCTGCAAATATATTAGAAAAGAGTATTGCAGTTAAGTGAAGAGTTGAAGGTTGATGAAGACGAAGCTCCAGTTATCTCAGTTTCACCCATTTAGTACAAACATCTTGTCATGAATGACCAAAGGGGTCCAACCAAATTTGCTCCAATTTCATGCTAACCTAGTTTCAAATGGTGAGAGTATATGTGACAGTACTAGAGAAATGGTAAGCAAAATGATGAAATATTGCCTCAAGTTCCTTTTTAACATCTTGCAGAAATTTTCATAATCGAGGACCATGATGATCATCTTTCTCTTAAAGATTCTATTGAAATGCTTTCTAACAGTGCCCTACCAAGATATGAATCTTTAAATGTTATCGAAGATGGTGAGAATAGTGATTTTTTGTACATGTGTGCACTGAAGAAAGCCCCATTCTAGAATCCTTTTGTTTTAAAAATAACCCAGCCATAGCTATTATTGGTGATGCTGATTTTGATAATGGTGCTGAAATTTGTCATAAAATGGACTCTATTGTGACTGAATATT
Source organism: Cupressus sempervirens (assembly GCA_028749045.1). NCBI lineage: Eukaryota > Viridiplantae > Streptophyta > Pinopsida > Cupressales > Cupressaceae > Cupressus > Cupressus sempervirens. The sequence continues at coordinate 242,491,368 of CM053789.1, read as the reverse complement.
TGGCCAAAGGGCTGAATATGGAAATGAAATTGGAGCAAGAGGCCTTCCTACTTAAAGAAATGTTGTAGTGTCTAGAAAACCAAACATGGTAAGTGAGGGTACTCAAGCTGAGGATAAGAACCATGGAATTAGTAAATAGGAATTGATAGCCAAAATGGAAGAAGCTTGTCAATCTAAAAATAAAAGTGATGTTTGTGATGAAAAAAAGATGTCTTTGGTTGAAACTTCTAACAATGAAATTATTTTTGAAAAAATTGATGACTCAATTGAAATGCTAAAAGACACTCTTCCTAATGAAGAAGAAGAAATCATATATGGATTTCTATCATCACTCAAACCAGATCATGTCTTTAATGATGACTCAATTATTCATTCAAATTATATTGAGAATGAAGCATTCATTGATAAATTTTATTTTCATTCATCTATATGTGGCTTTGCTGATTTGAATTATGGAAGTGATGACACTCTGGAAAGGAAAGAAGACAACATACATGGCTTGTTTGATGACAAATTTTTTCTTGAAAGAGGTGGAGGAATCAAATACTCGAGAATTTAGCCTATGTTAGATAAGGAATCTCTTCATCTACAAACTAATCATGATACTAAAAGTCATATGCAAAAGGTGACTTTTGAGGAAAGCATTTTTAGACATTGTACACCATTTCTTGATGAGGTTTCTACTTTTCATTTTCTTCATCTTGAAGTGAAATCTATATGGACAAATGTTGAGGATAAATTCTTGAGTAACAAGGAATTCTATAATGAGTTATGTTTGTTTGGAAAGGAGAGCTTAATCAACATATTCATATGTGCCTTTAGCTCAAGGTTTGGCATTGAAGAACTTGCTACTCAGCAATGGTGTTGAGCTACTCAATTGAGGCATGGTTTGTTGATGTGAAAAGGCTCCTACTTCTCTCATCTAGTAAATGGATTCATGTGATTATTTTTCTTTCTTTTGGCCCTTGTGGTAGGTTACCTTCTTACCTTTGTATATATTTTGGAAAAATATTTTTGGTGTGCAAAGTGTTAGTTTGAATAATGTACAAGCTTCATGCTTGCTAGTAGTTTTAGGTGTTTTGGTTAGTTGTCTTTGCCCTCCTCCCCTCCACCCTCTTTGTAAGAAACTCCAATTTTTTCTCTTCTTGGTGACTCTATTTTTCTAATGGATAATGCATTTTTATTTTGCTAGAGATTGCTAGAGTTATCTACTTTTAAGTCAAAATTAATCTCATAATTAGAGAACCTACTAGTACCTATACGGACCTAGTATTTAAAATTTTTAGTGTGATATGTTGAAACTCTTTGAATTAAGGTTCAAAGTAGTTTGAAGTGGTTTGATGGTTCATATGGTTCATCTTGCAATTTAGTGATTCATACATTCATGTTTAGATTCAACAATTTCAACATTAAAGACACTTTGGGGGGCCTACTTCATGGTCTAGTTTCAAAGATCATGGTTGTGATAAGTCAAAAAGTTCAAAGATGCAATAAAAATGTGAAGTCTAGATTCATGGCTTTTTATTCCAAAGGTTGGACTCCATATCAATGATTAATGTATTACTTGAAAAACCTAGAGACAAACCAAAAGGGAATGATGGTATATACCATGAAGTTAAATGTATATGAGAATAGTAAAATTATGATAGAACACCATTGAGTCCCTTGCTAAATAATCAAAATTGCAATTCTTACTTGATTCATCATGTTTGGGCCTACATATTATGAAATTAGTGTCACTGTTTGGAAATAATTTAAGTGTACATTGTAGACACAACAATGGTGCATCTTGGGTTGATCACTAGTTGTTTCAATGTAAACACTTAAACATTGAATATTCACATTTCAATTGTTGTGATAGATGGATATGTGATCGATATGTCATTATTTTGCTATAATGATGAATCTATGGTGGAATAATCAATGATTATCAATCATAGACATTAATGAAATAAATCCCTATGAATGAATGGGATAGGCATGAATTGTGTTGATTTCACATAATGCCAAGAACAAAGGACCTACATCAAGGTGAGCAACTATCATGAAGGTATTGATGCTCAGCCTTGGTGATGAGTGTCTTGCGGCCACACTATTTTGGTGCCAGATTTTTGTATATGAAGTTAATATCATCACTAACAATGTGGTCAATTACATTTTCACGGTGGTAAAATGGAATGACATATGCTTGTACATTCACATCCAAGCTATGACATATTACATCAAGCTCATGTCTTGAAGGCTCACTTCAACATAAACACTAATATGACATTTCATTTGGAGATGAGATTAGAGTTCTCATTCAACCAAAAAATTGCATCATTGGATTGCCCATCCATGGCTTCATAATGAGTAAATTTTTTTACATTGAAAATCATTACAGATTGGGTGACATTCCTATTCAAATTGATCACTATGTGCTCCTATAGACATATGTGAGACTAGAGAAATCAAAAGGCATTAGTTGGAATGAATGTGTTAACCACAAACCCCATGACTCAAAGACACCCAAATGTTATGCAAATAGAATCGACAATGGTCTAGACTAAAGACAAATTTAATGATGCCAATCCACAAAAGGTCATGGATATGAGAAGCCTACCTTGTTGGCATGCATATTAGTTTCTATGTTATCAACCTTGCTGACCAAGCACCTGATGTCCACAACTAACTGCCCATCATCTGGTCTAGCTTCCAACTACTCTATCGTCCAACACCATCCAACCATAATACATTCTGGCCATATTTATTGTAATTCTATAGCATGCATAAAAAAATTTTATTCTAGAGCAATCTCAAACCTCTATAAATAGAGGTTCAATGTAATGCATTTTAGCAAAGGTAATAAGGCAAGCAATAATAAAAAGTTTTCTTATTGTGTTTTTCAAATTTCTCTATCTCTACCACCTTCATAGTGGTATCAGAGCACAAGCAGATTGTGGAATGAGAGCACATGCAGACTTTGGAGTCACAATTCAGGCAGATTGTGGAAGTAAAAAAAGAGATTGATGCTACAAGAAAGGTATGCTATGAGTTTAAAAGGGTGTCAATTCTTAATGAAATCATTCTAAATGTTTTGTGGTAGACATATGCGATCAGTCTAGTAGTAAGGTGTTATATTTATTTGTGAAGTTGAGGCATGAGTGTGTTTTTATGAGCTAGAGTTTATTTCAAGTGATTAGTTTTGTTAGAAGTTGGAGATCATAATTTTTAATTGAGATAATCTTATTGATTCTACTGTTGTACTTAGGAATTCAAGTATTTTAAAAGATTTAATTATTTTTTAAAGTATGACATCAAGCATGAATCTATTTATGATTCAAATATTTTCTAGCAATAATTATGATCATTGGGCATTTGGAATGAAAATAATATTTCATTCCCAAGAGTTAGTGGAGATTGTAGTGAATGGATTTGTAGAGCCATTGGATGAATCATTATTAACTACAGATCAAAGGGATGAACTCAAGGAAAATAGGAAAAAAGATATAAAGGCTTTTCAAATTATTTAACAAGGTTTGGATGACACTATTCTTGCAAGGATTAATGGAGCTACAACAGCCAAGCAAGCATGGGAGATCCTTGAAACAACATATCAAGGTATAAGCAAGGTAAAAGTATCTAAATTGCAATCACTAAGAAGAGATTTTGAAAATATCCAAATGAAAGATACTAAATCAATAGAGCAATTTTCAATTCGAGTTATGAATGTGGTTAATCAAATAAGGTTGAATGGTGATGAGCTAACAGATCAAAAAATTGTAGAAAAGATCTTAAGAAGCTTGACTATTAAATTTGATAATATTGTTGGGGCAATTAAGGAATCTAAGGATTTGTCAAATTGATCTATAGATGAGTTGTTCGGGTCATTACAAAGCCATGAATATAGGTTGAACAGGCGTGATAATACTTCATTAGAGCATGCATTCAAAATGCAAATGACATTTGGCAAAGGCAGAGGAAGAGGACGGAATAATTATCAAATAGAGGAAAGGAGTTTTGATCGAGTAAGGAGAAATCAAAGTTTAAGCTCAAGAGGGTGCAATAATAATCAAGCATCAAAAAGGTATGAAAAATCAAATGTCCAATGTTATTATTGCAAGAGGTTTGGTCATTTAGCAAATGAATGTTAGAAGAAGCAAACAGATGTAGGCAAATAAAATACAATTTTTTTAGAAAAGTAGTCTAGGGATATTGTTCATTACATGTCATGTAGCTCAAGAGAGCTCAAGTGATATTTGGTTTCTAGATAGTGATTATAGTAATCATATGATAGGAAATAAAGATATATTTGAAAGCTTGGATACCTCAGTAAAGTCAAAAGTAAAATTGGGCAATGATAACATAGTGGAAGTAAGTGGAAAAGGTACAATTGTTGTGATGACAAATCTTGGTAAAACATCTATTTCTAATGTGTATTTTGTACCTGGTTTAAAGCATAATCTTATAAGTGTGGGACAACTTACACAAAAAGGTTATAAAGTTATTTTTGAAAATAACATCTGCACTATATTTGATATTTCTCCTAGTACCATGGTCATTGCAAGGGTTGAAATGATTGATAATAGAATGTTTCCACTTCACATGAAAAGTGGAGTGATGGATGAGGATGGAGTAAGTTTCAAGGCAACATGTCAAGATCAATCATGGATATGGAATTTGAGGTATGGTCATCTAAATTTCAAGGGATTGAGTTTATTGCAAAAAAAGGAAATGGTAAGAGGTTTACCCCCCATTGAAGCACCAATTAGTTCATGTGAAAGTTGCATCTTAGCTGAGCAAAATAGGGAAAGTTTTCCAAAATAAATGTCATATAAAGATTGGGCACCTTTAGAAATTATGCATACTTATATATGTGGTCCTATTAAAGTGCCATCATTAGGGGGGAACATTTATTTTCTAACATTTATTGATGACTTTAGTAGGAAGACATGGGTTTATTTTCTTAACTATAAATCTGAAACATTTAGAAAGTTTAAGGAGTTCAAGGCATTTTTTGAGAAACAAAGTGGTCTATCCATTAAGGTATTAAGGTTAGGTAGAGGGGGAGAATACATGTCAAATGAGTTTTTGGATAATTGTAGCCACCGTGGAATAAAGAAACAATTCACTACAAGTTATACACCTCAGCAGAATAGTGTTGCCAAAAGAAAGAATCAAACAATAATGGAGATGGCAAGAAGCATGTTGAAAGGTAAGAATCTACCAAATGAATATTGGGTTGAAGTAGTAGATTGTGCTATTTATGTCTTGAATAGGAGTCCAAGAAGGCTTGTAAGAGAAAAGATTCCACAAGAAGCATGGAGTGGTAAGCATTATTGTGTTTGTCATTTTAGAGTATTTGGCTATATTGCATATGCACATGTTCCTAAAGAAACAAGGAGTAAATTGGATGATAAGAGTGAAAAATGTATTTTTATTGGTTATGATGAAAAATCTAAGGCATATAAGTTGTTTAATCCTATAGTTAGAAAAGTCATTATAAGTAGAGATGTTGTGTTCAAAGAAGAAGAATCTTGGGATGGAAATATAGACAAGATAGTTACAGGCACAAATCCAATACTATATGATGACCAAGAAGGAAAAGACCAAGAAAATCAAGTAGATCATAAAAATGAGCAAGGCAGAACACCTTCAAGAAGTACACATGGAAATAACACACAAATTGAAGATGGGCAAGGAGAATCTTCATGTTCACAAGTAAGTAATGACTCTAATCCTACACTTGCATCATTAAGATCAAGGATTAAAAATAATAAAACTAAAAGTTTGCAAGAGATTTATGAACAAAAGGAAAGAATTGATTTACAATCAGATTTTTCTTTATTTTCTCAAGATCCTATATATTTTGAAGATGCAATTAAGGAAAAACAATGGATTAATTCAATGCATAAAGAAATGGAATCTATTGGTAAAAATGATACATGGGAGCTAGTTGATTTGCCTAAGAATAAAGAATGCATAGGTGTAAAATGGGTATATAAAGTTAAGTATAAGGAAAATGGAGAAGTTGATAAATATAAGGCAAGATTAGTAGCTAAATGGTTTGCACAAGAATATAGAGTTGATTATAATGAAACTTTTGCACCCGTAACTAGACTAGATACTGCTAGAATGGTACTAGCTATTGCAGCTCAAAAGAAATGGATGGTATATCAAATGGATGTAAAATCAGCTTTTTTAAATGGGTATTTGAAAGAAGAAGTTTATGTGCAACAACCATCAGGTTATGAAATCAAAGGACATGAACACAAGGTTTATAGGTTGAAAAAGGCATTGTATGGGTTGAAAAAAGCACCAAGGGCATGGTATAGTAGAATTTATTCATATATGATTAAGAATGGATTTAATAGAAGCATTAGTGAGCCAACACTATACACCATAGTGAATAAGAAAGGTCAAATTTTGATTGTTTGCTTGTATGTTGATGATTTGATCTTTATTGGTAATCTTTCCATTGATATGTTCAAATCAGCAATGAGGAAAGAATTTGAGATGACATATTTGAGTTTGATGAAATATTTTCTTGCTATTCAAGTAACACAAAATGACAAGGGAATTTTCATTTGTCAAAATAAATATGCACAAGATGCTATGAGACGGTTTAGAATGGTAAATTGTAGTCCAGTCTCTACACCTATGACAATGGGCACAAAATTAAGTAGAGAAGACAATGAGAATGAATTTGATTCTACTCAATTCAGAAAGTTGGTTGGTAGTTTGATGTATCTCACAACAACTAGGCTTGATATTATGTATGTAGTAAGTGTAATTTATAGATTTATGGATTCACCTAAGAACTCACATTGGCAAGCAAGAAAGAGAATATTGAGATACATTGCAGGGACTCTAAATTATGGCATAATGTATTCTTCTTCAGATGTTTTCAGCTAGTTGGGTATACTAATAGTGATTTTGCAGGAAGTATTGATGATAGAAAGAGCACATCTGGATATGAATTTCATCTTGGAATAGGTATTGTGGCATGGGCCTCAAAGAAGCAGCCTATCATGACTATTTCTTTAGCTAAAGTAGAATATGTAGCCAGTACATCAGCAGAATGTCAAGCAGTATGGATGCGAAGAGTCTTGAAAGATGAGAAAAGGGAGTCTACTAAAATCTATTGTGATAAAAAGTCCACCATCACATTGTCAAAGAATCATGTTTTTCACAAGAGGACAAAGCAGATTGATACCAGATATCATTTTACTCAAGAATTGGTCAATAATGGAGAAATTAACTTGGAGTATTGCAGATCTGAAGATCAACTGGCAAATATATTTTGAAAAGCATTACCACAAGAACAATTTGAATATTTAAGATACCAAATGAATATTGTAAACCGTAATGTAATTAATCATAGAAATTAAGGGGGAGTTTTGGCATGCATATTAATTTCTACACTGTCGACCCTACCGACCAACCATCCACTGTCCACAACTGACTGCCCACTATCCAGCCCAGCTACCAACTACTCTATCGTCCAACACTGTATAGCCATAATACAAGTCGGTCATAGTTAATGTAATTCTATAGCATGTGTAAAATGTTTGTATTCTAGAGAAATCTCAGACCTCTATAAATAGAGGCTCAATGTAATGCATTTTAGCAAAGGTAATAAGGCAAGCAATAATATAAAGTTTTATTATTGTGTTTTTCAATTTTCCTTGTCTCTTCCCACCTTCATACCTGAGTATGTTTTGTATTGAGTTTGGAATAGAGGAATGGTAGAAAATTATTGGGAGATGAAAAGCATCACGGAATATGATGTCTTAGTTTTGATATACATGCAAAGACTTGGCATTTGAAATCACCATTACAATCTTGAGGAGTTTTAGACCTCAGTTCACAAAGGATCAAGCTTGGGAACGCTACAACATCTTCAAACAAAGGAGCTTGAACACTCTCATATAGGGAATTATACATTCAAGATGCCAAATAGAACAAGGCATGGGAACCTATCATGGTATTTGAAGTAATCTCCCCTTGCTATATATATATATATATATATATATATATATATATAGTCATCGATAGACATGGAAGGAGATGCCAAGAATTGGCTCAAATGAAGGTAAGATAAGTAATTAGGTTTTTCAAGGCATGGAACCTGTCATGGTATTTGAAGTAATCTCCCCTTGCTATATATATATATATATATATATATATATATAGTCATCGATAGACATGGAAGAAGATGCCAAGAATAGGTTCAAATGAAGGCAAGATAAGTAATCAGGTTTTTCTATAATGAAACCCAATCACTTCATCTTGTTACCAAAGGACTTGATCAAACCTATGTACAACTCTACGAATCTCCATGCTCAGGTGCTTGAAGTTGTCAAAGTCCATTTCTCCAACTAAAAACATGGTGAACCCAATGTATGAGAAATATAATCACGCCTTGCTCTCTTCTTTGCAAAATCTTGAAGGCTCAAACCTATGTACAACTCTACGAATCTCCATGCTCAGGTGCTTGAAGTTGTCAAAGTCCATTTCTCCAACTAAAAACATGGTGAACCCGATGTATGAGAAATATAATCATGCCTTGCTCTCTTCTTTGCAAAATCTTGAAGGCTCATGGTTGTAGTTAATGACCAAGGATGAAGGAATGGTTATTGTCACCAATAGTTTATCCAATTTCAGTGGAACACAATACAATATTAGGAATCAATGGCAGCACGAAAAATTTTAGAATCAATTTTGCATGAATAGTCACCAATTGTGAGGAAGGCTAGATCTAGCACCTATAAATATGAAAGATGATAGATTTGGAGCATCAGGCAGTGTGTTTGAACATATGAGAAGGTAGACTTGATAACACGTGGTCTGGGTGATCATGCATAATATTGCAAAAGTTCAAATTTTTGTGTTTAATTAATTTGAGGATGAATTCATGAGCACATGGCTAAGTTTCTTTGGAAGTGTTTGCATAAAGATTGGGATAATAAAAATATGTGTAGGCCATGGTTCTTTCTCCAGAAGGCTCCTATTAGTTAGTTAGGCTATATGTCAAACAATGTCGCCTTGTCATAGGAGAGTAACTTTAATGTTCATAAAATATTGGGTCTTATTTTTCAAAGAGAGGATCTTTAAAATTAATAAAGAATTAGTTATAGTAATTGAAAAGGGTTATTGAGAAGTGAGAAGATAAATATGCAACTTGAAATCTTCGATGGGGTTCAATTTCTTCTGAAGGGGAAAGAGAGAAAACTCTAGGATATGGAAGAGAAAACCTCTTATTCTTTTTTCTAAATTTTATGTTAGGAAAAGGGTGAAAACTTGATTTTAAGCATAGTGTAAGGGAGGGGATTTTTATTTTCTTCTAGTTAATGATTCTAATGAGAATGTGTAATAATATCTGTGTAATCTTTTACACTTTAGAGAAGGGCGATTGGAAGATAATTGCACATCAAAACTTGGAGTTTGGGTAGTTATCTTTCCACTGATTGTGATCTTTCTATAGCTTTTAATTTTCTTTAAATGAATTTTAATATCATTATTTTCTGAATACATTTTGATTTCAAGATGTCTTGGAAGCTTTGATTCTTCAATTTCTTAAGAGGATAGAAGATATATTCCTTTTTTTCATTCTATTTTTAATACAACATTTGGGTAAATGAACTTTGTGTCATTTTTTGTTCATTTCCTTCCAGTCGATATGTTTTCCTACATCTATGTCATGTTTACAGATAGATTTTTGTAAACCTTTGTGCTTTTTGATTAAAAGAATCCATATTTGTATTTCTATGAATTCATTGTAAATCATACATGAGGAACTATACCCAAATAAATTTAGAGGGTGCTTACACTTTTCAATAGCAAAGAGACCCAACTATTAGTGCATATTTAGTCTTCCTATCTGGGCTTTTGGAGTTAATTTGTATTTATTTCTTTGGAGGATAGTTTTTTCACTAACAAGAGGGCATAGCTTGTGAGGATAGGTTTGGACAAGATGCTAAGGTAGAATTAGATTTGATAAAATGTATTTCCCTTCTAGTCTCAACTACTTGGACATCATTTTAAACATTTTCAAGTTCTTTGGCCAACTCTTCTCATTATTTCTTGGGTTTCTCTAAAGCTAAATCTAGTTTAGACATGGTAGATTTATTAGAAATAATTTGGGGCTCATTAATTTGAATCTCTAGTACCTTTTTCTTTCCTTAATCAATATTTTTTGCAATTACATCTACGACTTCAAGTTCAATAGGCTTATAAAGTTGGAGTTGGGAGATTACAAGTCCTTCCTTTTATTTCAAAGGATATTCCTATTCTTGGACTTTGGATCTCAAATATTCATTGTCTCCAAATGTATTTGAATGTATTTGAGAAGACCTCTCTTCAATTTCTTATTTTTTTCTTCCAAGGAAGTCATTCTCCTAAGTAGGTCATCTCTCTCAATAAGAGTATTCATAGTAATATATTCCTTCTCCTTCTCCAAACTTATGCATTTGATCTCTTCCTTAGCAACCCTTTTTCTAAGAACTTCCACTTTAGTAAGAAAATCATTAGGATCCATGGTTTTTGTTTCTAGTTATATAAGGTCACCGAGATCAATAAGATTTCTTTCAATGAAAGGAACATGGTGAGCATGAGATTTACTTGACTAAGCACTCCTAGATCTATGATGTTGATTTATTCTTCCTAAATCACTAGATCTAAAAGAAGTATTTCCCATAGAAAACACAATTTTTTTTTTGGAAAGGATGATCTTCCTAAAAAGGTGTAGTAAAAATATTACTTAGAAGCCTAGTTTTCTCAGATTATGAACTATGAGGTAAGACTTCTTTCTCAATCATAAGTTGAAATTAAAATTTATTTCTAGGTTTCCATGCATGATTGCTTTCTCCTTTTTTCTTAGGCCACTTCTTCTTACCACCCTTTGGAAACTCTGTATACAAAGAAACATCCAAGTTTTCCCTAACATATTATCTTGTATTCTTCCTTCAATCAACCTTTTTAATTTAATATGAGCACTAGTTAACAAAAGCTAAGACTGAGTCACCACCCACTAGGGGAAAAGCTTCTTATAATGGCTCAAAGATTAGAAAATAATGGAAAAAGTATTCTAAAAATTGATCTGATACAGGGACCCAACCTAGATGACTATAATAATGTACACTTTGGAAATGTAAACTCTATCTAGGAATAAGGTACTATGCAAGCCTACCCTATGTCATACAACTTCTATGGTAGTGGGATTTTTGTAGATTCTCAAGGTTTGTCACTCAAAAGTAACCAATACCAAAACACATGATTATAAAATAATAGGTATATGGTTGCAGATATGTTGCTTATAGTAGACTTCCTAGTAGAGTTACCATTTGCAGACTCCCCAGAAGAGTCACCATTTTGTTGGTATTTTTAAACTATAGGTTCCTAAAAAACCTACACTAGAATTTAGAAGGTAAATTAAATCCAAAGAACTAGCTAGATCCCATATTAAATAGTAATTATCTCAAATTTAGACCAATCTTTAACAAAGCACATACAAGGGCTTTCTACTCTTTAGGCTCTAAAGGGCCAAGGTGGTTGCACCTAGGGATTTAAATGTCTTCTTCTTTAATTTTATTCTTAACTATTTTCTCACTACTATTCTTCTCTTAGACTTATCCCTTATAGCAAATTAATGGTTAATAATCTTCTTGATATTTTTATCAACTCATGTGCTATAGAATCTAACAATAAACTCCAAGAAAGCTATCGCAACAAGGGAATGCCCAATAATTTAGTTCTTTATTATAGAAACATAAAATTAATTTTGATTTATATGTGTATTGTGCAACCACATGACCATATCAATTTGCATATGAATTAATGATCAATGCATTATCCATTGTTATATAGAGTCAAACCTATAACCCTAGACCTATTTAACTAACTTACAATTAAAATAATCAGTTGTTAACCCAAAATTTCATTCTTATGATATCCCTCCCATATACCTAGAAACCCCATCAATCCATCAAAACATTTACCTAATTCCTTGAATTAAAAGCAATCAATAAAAAGACATACAACTCATCCAAGCTGCATTAAATTCAAAACAACTTTTCTCATTTCAATCTCAAAATAATTGATACATGAAAATGGAGACAAAACTCAGAGAGAAAGATATGAAAAACTCTTATTTTTATTAATTCTCCTTGAAAAAATACATTACTAGTATAAACCCTCAATATAACTCAAGACATACAAAGTCTGTCATTACGATTTATTATATTATCAGATTTGCAAAATTGAGTACATCATACATTTGATGCAAAATTTTGAATGAGTGCAATATCAAAAACACTAAGATTCCAAAAACTTTGGACCCTCACTCCACATCTTGGAAATACTTTTATAGAAGGATTAAAACAAGCTTTAGATGTGCGAACAGATCTCAATCATTGATTTGAAAAGCAATACAACTAGATATTTTTATGTTGTTACATTAAAAATATTCTATGTATTTAGACAAAATTTGGGGAAGCAATTGAAAAATAGGTAGATGGCAGTTTCTCCAAGAGTTTTCAACTTAGTTTTTTTGTATTCTAATTTCCTATCACTTTCCTTGCCTTCTCTTTATTCTATTTAATCTCTTCTTTGTTTAACTATGATTTTAACTTCCTAATCGCTATCCCTAGATGGTAGGGCTTTTATCGCTACCATGTATTAAGTGTTATTGAGAGGTGAATGTCAATTTCTTATAGTAGAGCTAAGTGAATTAGAGATGGAGAGATGATAATGTGGATCTGATCAGTGTGTTGAGTTAGGACAAGGACCAAATAGAGATCTGAACATACAAAGGGAGTTATAATCAAACTGATCAAACCTACCATTTTCTTTCTAATCACTATATACATTTTTTTAGAAATCATTTTAATAGATGTTAACCTAACAATCAATTTTAAGACAAGTAATAATCTATATAAATCCTTTAATTTTAAGGAAACTTAGGTGCAAAAATATTTTCCTACACTGATCTCTTAAGGAAAGTATTGTGCAAATTTCTATTAAATTCTTACAATTTCAGATTTAATATTATGCAATAATAATATTGTAGTCAACCATGAATATAGAAAATAGATAGAGAAAAAAATATATAAACACAGAAATATTTCAGTGGGGAAAAACCTTTTGGTAAAACAACCCCACCCCTAATAAACCTACACAATGTATTATCTTCAGCACAAAGGTTACAACACACTTGCAATGCAAGTTCTTTCAAGATATAGAAGACCAATTCAATAGCAACCAATAGTACACTTTTTTAACACTCTCCTATCTACAACCATAAAAAAATTTATATCATGTATTTTCCATTTTTTAGGGAAACTTCCAAAGAACAACTATATTAGGGTTTTACCATTCTCCAAAAAAATAGGAACCCAAATTTTTTTCAAGTTGATGGCCTGAACCCCACATGCTTGATGGAGACTCTAACATACAATACTCAATGATAAATTTCCACATGTCTTCACATCTTCACCCAGCATCATATCTACTAAAGATAGCTCTTACATGTCATGGGAATTTTTTATAACTATTTTAGTCATGATCTCCTTACAGACAATTCAAGATGCTGACACATGTAAGTGGAGTGACACATCAACATGCCAACTAGATATGTACACTCACACTTAATTACACTATTTGCAAAAAAATACATTTACAAAATAAATAATAAGAATAGGAATTATCCAAGGTTGAGACACCTTATTCATAGCATTCTCCCACTTGTCGAAAACCTTGTAAGAGGAATAAGAACATAATAGGAACTAACCAATATAGGCCAAAAGGCCCATAGACTTTGAACACCATCTAAACTTCTCTATAACCACTAATTTCATCAATGCATCTACAACTTTATAGTATCTACCTTCTCCAATTTTACCTTTCCATCTTCCACCATATCTCTCACAAAGTGAAATTACACATCAATGTGCTTTGTTCTGGCATGGAAAGTTGGATTCTTCACAAGGAAAAAAATACTCTTACTATTGCACCAAATAGTAATTTTTCCTACATCAACACCAATATCCAAACACAATCTCCTAATCCAAATGGCTTCCTTACAAGCATGAGTAGCAGCTATGTACTCATCTTTCGTAATGGAAAAAGAAACCATAGGTTGTCACTTACTCATCCAATTGATCACACCACTAAACATACTAAACACATAAGCACTCATGGATATCCTACTATGAATATCACCTACCCAATTTGAATCCACAAACCCACTACGAAAAACTTAATGTGGATCTCTGAAAGAGTAACCATGATAACAAATGAAATAATCTAATGTAGCCCTCAAATATTTGAACTACATCCCAATGTACCCATCCAGAATTAGCCATAAACTAGCTTAAAACTCCCACAACTTGGCCAATGTCTGGTCTAGTATAGACCATAGTATACATATGACTGCCAACTATACTAGCATAAGGTAGTCTACTCATATCCTCCACCTCACTAGGAGATTTTGGACAAGCATTTGTAGATAACTTGTTCCCATAGAAATAGGAACACACAATGGTCTACAATTTTCCATACTGAGCCTATCCAACATAGACTTTACATACTTACTTAAACTCAACCAAAGTTTTCTATTAGACCTATCTCTACTAATTTCCAAACCCAAGATGTATCTTGCTTCCCCAAGATCTTTCATCTCAAACTCTAATTACATCTGGGATTTAAAATAAAAAATTATACCCTTACCCTTCCTAAACAGCAACATATCATCAACATATAATGCAACAATAAGAAGGAAATCATTTTCAACTCTGAAATAAACACAACGATCTAATTTTGATCTTACAAATCTGATTGCCAACACAAAGGAATCAAACTTAAGGTACCACATCATAGGAGATTGTTGTTTAAACCATATACCAAAGATTCTTTACCTATAACAGTGTAGTGCTCAAGCTATGACATATAAATCTCTTTCTCCAAATCACCATGAAGGAAAGTTGTCTTCACATTCATCTATTCTATCTCTAAATCATATTATCTAGGAAGAGATAAAAAAAAGTATAATAAATGTCAACTTTGCAATAGGAGAGAATATTTCACCATAATATATTTCCTCTACCTATCTGTACCCCTTCAAATCCAATCTAGCTTTATACCTTTCAATACCACCATCTACACATAATTTCTTCTTGAAAACCCACTTGCTACTAATAGGTTTCCATCCTTTAGGAAAAGGTAGAAGATCCAAAGTTTTTTTTTTTTATCCAATGAAGCCATCTCATCATCTATGGTGAAAATCCAAGAACCTACATCTTCCATATTCAAACCCTCTTTCACAGATCTAGGCTCATCAGTGTTAGTAATCAAAGAAAAAGCACAACTAGAATCTAACATATAATAACTAAACCTTTATGGCTACTTTCTTACTCTCATGGATCTCCTCAAGGGCTAAGATTGAGGTTTGTCTTCCTCTTCTTCTCAACTATCAGAGCTACTAGAGCTCTCGTCATCATTAGACCCAACATTGTCTTTCTATTTAGGCTTCTTAGATTTAGGAGGCAACTGACCAATATATTATTTCTTATCTTTTTCATCTAGTTGTAGCACAATAGGAGAATATGTTATCTCTCTAATAATAACATTTCTATTATAGAACAACTTACTAGTCGCAAGGTTCCAAAGCTTGTATCCCTTTACACCAACATTATATCAGATGAAAATACATTTGATAGCTTTGTTTTTCAACTTAGATCTTTACTCCTTTGGAACATGTGCATAAGCTTCATAACCAAAAATGTGACAATGTCTAATTGAAGGCTTCTTACAAGACCACACCTCCATGGATGTCTTACCAACAAGAGCTGATGTAGGATATCTGTTAACTAGATAGCAAGTAGTGGCCACAGCTTCAACCCAAAAATTTTGTTCAAGACCAGCTCCACTAAGCATACTCCTAGCCTTCTCCATCAATTTTCTATTCATTCTTTCTACAACTCCATTTTTTTTTGGGGTATAAGGAGTTTCCTTACATCTCTTGATACCTCATTCTTTACAAAACTATTTGAACTCTATTGAGAAAAAATCATCACCATTGTCAATTCTCACACACTTAATCATCTTACTAGTTTGATTCTCTGTAAGAGCTTCAAATTCCTTTAACTAAGTAAAGACTTGTGTCTTAATTTTTAGGAAATAAATCCATGTCCTTCGACTATAATCCTATATAAAAGATTAAAAAAATATAGACTTGGAGATTGAAGGAACTTTTACAAGACCAAATACATCAGAGTGAGTAAGATCCAAAACATCAGAAAATTTGTGAGAACTAGAGTAAAATTAAACATGATTTTGTTTACCATAAACACAATTTTTGTAGAAGTCAAACTCTAGATTACAATCATTTAACCCCTTGATGAGGTTCTTGTATTTTAGGGTTCTAAGACCCTTCTCACCAATGTGGCCCAATCTCATATGCCACAACATTGTCTTTTCTGCATAAAGCTTTCCTTCCAATGTGTTTGCACCCTTAGATACACATGTTTTAATGCCATTAAAACTAGTAACAATAGTATTTTCTTAATTCTCATTTAGATGGTTAGGATGAAGTGATAGCTCTCTCTTCTTTGAAATATAAGAACTATTGCACTAAGAAATGCATGCATCAAACTAAAACAAAGTACCTCTCCTAGTACCCTTAGCAAGCACCAAAGCTCCTCTCATCATCTTGCATCCATCTTGTTAAAAAACAACTTACACACCTACATCATTCACCATACTTAAAAATAATAGGTTTCATGCCAAACCAGGGATGTGCATTACGCTGTTGATCCTCTTTACTTCTCCATCAAGGAATTTGATAGTGACCCATCTTTGTCCAACTATCTTTAGGTAAGAATCATCACCTAAGTACATCTTTCCACCAACAAAAACTTCATGCTTTGAGAACTAGGTTTGATGAGAGGTTGTGTGGAAAGATGCACCTGAGTCTATCAACCAAACATCATCAAATGCATGCACTGCCAAGGCTACAATGAAAGCTTTTCCATCTTCTTAAGACTTTTTTGAACTTGAATCTGAGGCCTTCTTCTTCTTCTTTCACTCTTTACATTCTTTATGGAAGTGCCTAGTCTTATCATAGGTCCATGATTTTTTCTTGGACTTTCTAAGAGTCTTTGATTTTTCACAAGATTTGGATCTACCCTTTCTAGACTTGTTGTCATTTTGCTTCCCTTTATCATTGGATCTCTTGTGAATAGCAAGAGCTTCCTTAGTTGAATCTAACAACTTTATCCTCATCTCCTTAGATAACAATGAAGACACCACATCATCCATTATAAAAGTGACTAAAGTACTTCCAAGAGCCATCATAAGATGGTATCATGAATCTAGAAAGGAACATAACAAGGTCATACATCGATCCTCCTCCTCTATCTTGACACCAGATGATGCCAACTATGCAATCAATAAATTAAAAGCATTTAGATGATCTATAACATATCCTTCTTCCTCCATTCTTACAGAGTACAATTTCTTCCTCAGGAACAACTTTCTCACTAGAGATTTGGCTTGATACATAGACCCAAGCCATGTCCACAAACTGTTTTTGGCCTTCTCATCAAGAATATTAAGGAGAATTGAATCAACTAGACATGGTCTAATAAAACCCTTAGCTTTCCAATCCTTAAGATCCCAATCCGCTTGTGATATTGTTGTGGGTCTCACATCAAGTGAAGTTGCCTCCCATATATCATGATCTTCAAGCAAGTCTTCTATCTTGAGTTTCCACAACTCAAAATTTTTGTCATTAAATTTATCCACCTCCATTTTTTTGCATGATGAGCTAGTCATCTC
Organism: Cupressus sempervirens; assembly: GCA_028749045.1. Taxonomy (NCBI): domain Eukaryota; kingdom Viridiplantae; phylum Streptophyta; class Pinopsida; order Cupressales; family Cupressaceae; genus Cupressus; species Cupressus sempervirens. The sequence goes on along the minus strand of CM053789.1, from coordinate 242,473,554 downwards.
AATATGCAAATAAGATTTAGAATTCTCTATACAAAATTCCTACTCAACTTGAGATTATCTCAAAATCCCCTACCAAACAACTAAGATCAAAAGTTGATCAAGCTTTGGTACCAATAACTTCCTGCACTAATCCCTTTAGGAAAGTATTTTGCAAATTCTTATTTAGTCCTTACGATTTTAGATTTGATATTATGTAAACAATAATATTGTAGTCAACCATTAATATAGAAAATAGATAGAGAAAGAAAATACATAATCGTAAAGATATTTCAGTGGGCAAAAACCTTTCAATAAAACAACCAGACCCCTCCAAAACCTACATAATTTATTATTGTCAATGCAAAGGTTACAAAACATTGGTAATGCAAGTTCTTTTAGGATATAGAAGACTAATTCAGTAGCAACCAATAATACACATTTTCATGCTATCCTATCTACAACCCTAAAAATGCTTATATCATGTACTTTCCAATTTTTAGGGAAAATTATAAAGAATAACCATATTAGGGTTTTACCATTCTTTGAAAAAATAGGACCCCAAAAATAAAAATTGGGCTAATGACCCAAACCTTGCATGCTAGATGAATACTTGAGTGCATAGGATTCAATGATCAATTGCCACATGTCTTCACATCTTCACCCATAATCAAATCTACCAAAGATAGCTCTTATGTGTCATAGGAATCCATCATAACCATTTTAGTGATGATCTCCTTACACATAATTCAAGATGTTGACACATGCAAGTGAAGTGACACATCAACATGCAAACTACATATGTACACTCACACTTAATTACATTATTTGCAAAAAATACATTTACAAAACAAAAAAAAAAGAATAGGAATTATCCAAGGTTGAGACATCTTAGTCCTAACATTAAATACGTGACATTCTAATGGAATGATCAAAGTCTTCTGACAAGGCCACTCCTAATAAGTTGATCAAATCCTCTAACCATGTCTCATTTAACGGTATGTATTGTAAATCGTTAAGAATAGCTCTCACTTCAAAAGAGTGAAGAATAGTGATATGTTGTTAGTGGTTTTTTTCCATATAGGATTTCCATGTAAAATCCTAGTATTAAAACTTTGTTGAATGCTTATTATTATTTTTTTATTTGATAATGTTTTCATTAGGAAAAGCAAGTTATGGTTAAAATAGTAATTTTAGTATTATAGTAGAGACCTAACAATACGAAGATAAGTAGAATAGTGAATGTTTATATTTTATTGTTCAAATGGTACATATGGACCTTGAGTAACTCATTCACGCCCCCCAACCCCCCCCGCACCCCCCCCAACCAGTTATTATATATAGGTAAAAGTACGAAGTTGTGTCACCTTTCAGGATGATTTATCAGAATGACTGAATTTGAGTATTTATATCTAAAAAATAATTTTGTTCAAACATATGATCTTGATAAATTTATTCGTGCTAAGTTATATATGGTCTCACACTTTTCCAATTGGAAATGTCTATTAAATGCATGTTTAATACTAGTTAGTGTCCAAATACTAAAGAAATACAATTATTTTAGAAAATTGATTTTTCAATAGGTATTACTAATTATTATGATTTTTTTTAATAACATATAGACACCATTTTATAGACCTCAAATTCAAGAATATTCTCATATAGAGTTTATAGTGTTTTAATTACATATAGTATATTATAATTAAAAAATTTATAAAGTACATATTTTAACACTCAAGAAGGTGTCAATTTTGAGAAAGAAAAAAATACTAAATCATATTTTAAAAAATTAAAAATTATATAACTTTCTAGAGAAGAGAGTCTTCTTCTAGAATCTATAATTTTCATTTTCGTTGGAAGAGATTTTTTTTTGAACAATGTGGTGGGAGATGAAAACTCTCGATTTGAATAAGTTGAAATTTGCATCGTTATAAAAGAGAAAATATAGGTCTAAAGACCATTTTTATTTTTTATTATTCTAGCTACATATGTTATCTATAATATAATCTGAGATCAAAGGGAAATAAGTTTATTTCCAACTAGTTTTGTGGTGTGAACTAGACCCCCTAATTTCCAATTTTTTTCAGCAAATAAAAGTTATCTTTAAAAAATAGAAAAATACATAATTCCTTCTTTCAAATAATTATTTAAAATTATAATCCTAAACCTCATCTATTTCTACACATTTCATTAGTTTACTTCATTTTTAAATTCTAAATAATAATACTAGTTTTATGTCATTAAAGGTGAACAACTATACCTTTGTTAGCCTTTTCCTTTGTAAAAGGTTGTCACAGGTTTGTGCTTTTACCCATACACTTCTAATAATTGGTTTTAGAGCTTAGTGCTTAAAGAGAAGTTTTTTAAGACACTTAAAGCCAAAGATCATGACTCACAAGAGAGATGTACCAAAGATAAACAAGGAGAACTTTCCCTGATGGAAAACCTTGATGAGATTGCACAGATCCAGTATTAGTGATGTTGCTATCAACTTTGTGGAAAATGAGTATGTGAATATAACAACTACTCATCTAACTCCTAGACAACTAAACTAGAAGGAAGAATAAAATTAATAAATGTTTGAGATTGTGTTGGCCCTAAGCTATGCCAAGTTTGATGACCTAAAATATTGTGATAGTACAAAGAAAATGTGGGACAAATTGAAAACCATCAATGGAGGCTATGACAATGTCTTTAGAGCAAAATTAGAGAGCTTGGGAGATAAAGATAATGACATGAGAATCATAGAAGGTTAGAACATAGTAAAATACTACATAAGAGAAAAAGAAGTTTTTAATGCTATTTGAGGTACAAATGGAGAAATCAAAGATGAAATAGTGATAAGTAAGGTATTGTGGAGTCTACTCCCTATATATGTCATTGGATTTTATGCAGTCCAAGAACTAAGATGCATATTAGATAACATTTTTACCTTTGAACTTTTAATTAGAAGTCTTACTACTTTTTAGATGTCTAAAATTTGAATCTACTTTCAAGTCACAATTAGTTCTTTGCAAAAGAAAAGGAAAATATTTGAAGATTGTTAGTGACAATTATTGTGATGAGATTAATGAAGTTGAAGCCCTAATTAGAAAAATATTTAGAAGAGGAAGAGGCAAATACAAAGGTAAATTTCTTACTATTTATTTATCATGAAAGAACGATGGTCATATTACTGCTAGGTGTCTTGATAGAGAAGATAAGGATTAAAGGAAGGAAAGCAAGTACAAAGGAAGAAGAGATATCATAGACTACAAGAGAAAAAATGATAACAAAGATATGAAATCTTGTTATATTGGTAAAGAAGGAATTGATAATGAGTTTGAGAGTACTGATTTGACATAGTGCAAGATAGGAGAATCCCCAAATGAGATTTCCTAGCCTCTAGCAAATAACCAAGTAATATAAGTTAAACAATAACCCAAATATTTAGGTCCAAAATAATTTCAATTCACATATTAGATTCATAAAATTTACATCCAAAGTACACTGTTGTAAAGCCTTTCAAGTTATGGCAAAATACATAAGAAAATACAATATTAATTCTGGAATATTTTACAAGATCCAAACCCTAGCTAACCCAAATCAAAAAAATCGTGTAAAACACTAGGAAGGATCTAAACTTCTACTCACAAGCCACCAATAACCTTCTTCTTTCCAAAGTAGTACCTACTAGCTATACTCAACTTCCCTCTTCTTAGCTACTCCTCTCTAGCTAACATCATCCATGTTGAATGATGAATAATGACAAGACAAGGCCCTCTACTTATTTAAGACCAAGACACAAGTTACATTAAATAATGCCACCTTTTAAATACATGTTTCCCTCTTTTCTTCATTTTTCTTCTTCTAATTTTTGTTACTTTCTCTCTCCTCCACAATTTTTTTTCCTTTTTTATTTAATTTAAAAAAAATGTCCCATTTTTTTTAATGTAATATGCTCATGCAATAGACTTCTTATATAGATAGAAATTTGTGTCCCACACTCTAACACCAAAATAAACATCTTTAACCTTCTTCATCTTTACCAAAGGCTTACAATCAATCAAGGACAAGAGAACAAATCTTGACTCAAATATCAAAATTGGATCAATCCCAGCAACCTAATCAACATGCTCACTCCAAGGAACAAATTAAACATAATACCTCACCAAGAATCCTTGTAACTAATCTATTGGTTTTTTAAAACTACAGGTTGCTAGAGACCCTACACCAAGATGTAGAAGATAAATAAAAGTGTGAGGACTAGCTAGATCCCATATTCAATAGAAATTATCTTAGATCTAGATGAATCTTCAATAAAGCACATACAAGGGCTCTCTATTCTTTAGGCTCTATAGGGCCAAGGTGGGTGCACCTAGGGATTTAAATGACTTCTTTATTGATTTTCTTCATCACAATTTTTTCACTAATACTCCTCTTTTAGACTTATCTCTTATATAAGATTACTAATCTTATTGATATTTTAATCAGCTTATGTGTTACAATAGCTAACTATAAACTCCAAGAAAGATATTACAACAAGGGAATGACCAACAATGCATTTCTTTATTACATTAATGGAAAATAGATTTTTATTTATATGTGTATTTTGCAATCAAATGACCATATCAATTTGCATCTAAATTAATGATCAGTGCCTTATCCATTGTTATACAAAGTCAAACCAATAACACTAGACCTATTTATCCTAATGTTCTTTATCCTTCTACAGTATGGGGAATTGTTCAGGGGACAAAGAATACTCTTGGAAAAGGTTGTTCCTGGAAAATTGGAAATGGGCAAAAGGTGAGATTTTTGGAAGATGTTTGGTTAATGGATCATCCTCTACTTGAAGATTTTCAAGATAATTCTCATGTGGATATATGTAAGTAGCGGTATGGCACTTTAGTGAGTCATTATTGGCATAATAATTCCTAGGTGAAATTGACTAATATTGAACAAGGATTCAGTACCATATAATTAAATCTGAATGTTTTTTCTCTATATCTTACTTATGAGGAAACGATGATATGGAATGCTGATCCAAGTGGCCAATTTAAAGTTTCTACTCTCTTTGTTTCTAGGGAGAAGGGAAATCAACATTTTTGGTCTCAAGATTGGATTAAGGGTCTCATACACAAAATAAACATCATCTATTGGATTACAATCCTGACCTAGGACAATTTGCAAAAAAGATGTATTAGCATGGTTAATAGATGCACCTTATGTAAAAATGCATTTGAAGATAGAGACCATTTGTTCTTGAATTGCTCTTACAGTCAACAAGTTTGGACTATGATTCTTAATTACTAGAGTATGACTTGGGTTAATAAAAAAAATGTTGAACTTTGTTTTAAAAGTTGGAAGTGTCCTTCTAAGGATCCTAATGTTCAATTTCTATGGAAAATAATTGTTCCCCATCTCTAGTGGGGCATTTGGAAAGAAATAAATAATAGAATCTTTAGAAATAAAGATTTTCTAGGATGGGTGCTTGGACAAAATATTGTTAGAGAAATAAAGAAGAATTTTAAATCTTAGAGGAAAATTGATCAAACTTTTCAAATTGATAATCCTTTATGATCACAAGATCCTTATTTGAAAATTGATAACCCAAGATTGACTACAAGATGAAATAGTCCTAATGGATGGATTAAACAGAACTTTGATGGGGTTGCAAAGGGAAATTTGAGTAGAGTAGGATGTGGGGGGTCTTGAGAGATCATGTGGTAAATGTAATTGATGCTATCGTAGTTCCTATATGTCATTGTAATAGCCACATTGCTGAAGCAATAACTACTCTATACACTATGAAGTTAACAGTTGATTTGGGGTGCCCTAAACTATGGTTGGAAGGTGACTCATTGAATATTATCAATATGCTCAATAACAAAAATTCAATTACATGGTCAATAGAGGCAACAATCATGGAGATTAAATATCTTATTGATAAATTTGAAAATTTATAATATCTCACACATATTGAGAGGCTAATGGGGTTGGTAACTAGGTGGTCAACCATTCAATATAGATGGGATATAAGATGAGGTGGATTGGTGAGTTAAACAAGCACATTGATCTAAAAGCTCTTATTAATTATAATGCCATTCATTTAAAGGTGGGAAAGATTTTCCAAGATTAGAAATTTAATGATTTTTTGAAGTGGGCCTATGGCCGTTTGTGTCCCTTCCTTGAGGAAGTACATTTATGTGATTGCAATGTGGGCTTTGTATGTATCATCTCTAAAGTGGTTTTGTTTGAAGTGATAAATATCTAGCATCAATTTAACTTGTTTTCTCTCTACTTTTGGCTATTTCTAGTTGTAGGCATTCTCTATAATTCTCTGAAAATGATAGGTGAACCATGGAAAAAAGAACCCAAAAAGTGCGATGATTGGAAGGCTCAGAAGGATGTTTGGAAGATTTTACAAAAAGGAAAGGTGACCAGTTACTTAAAATGACTTCACAGGTTTAAACTGCATGTCACCATGGCCTTTTTAAAAAATTGGACAAAGTCTCTTTACATGGTGTCACCATGAAATTAATAGAGGAATTCATAGCTAAGACCATGGGTTTAACCATGGAAGGTATCAAATTCACTAAACAAACTAGCATTTCAAATGTTGCTTTCAAAAAATATCCTAAGACCGATGCTAAGGAGAAAAATCTAGAAAAGAATGGAGATTTCTATGATCTAGAGCAGATAAAGGGAATTTGGTGGCATGTGCTCTCCTATACCCATGAGCATTTCATTCTTGATGGTAGAAATAAAAGAGTCCATAAATTCCATTTTTTCTTTCTAAATCATTTTAGGCATAAGGATAGACTTTCTTTTCCATTCTATTTGCGATTCTCTTTGCTTCAATTTTTGCATGCTCATAGGAAGAAGGAGTCTCATCCTATATTGCATGAAGGATTGATACTCCTTATTGAGGGTTACTATAAAAACATGTCTATTTTTTCCACTCCTTCACTAGATAAACATAAGGGTTTTGTCACTAGTTCTCACTCTAAAAAGAGTAAGAAGGATGAAAATGTTAAATGATAAAAGAGGATTCTCAAACATAAAAGCTTACATTCTCAAAAACAAATGGTGGAAGAGGACTTTGAGTTTGAGAATACTAATAATAAAGAGAATGATATACCTAAGAAAGAGGAAGGTAAAGATGTTGGAGATTTTAGTTCCAACCTGGAAGGTTACCGAGAGAGCAAAGGAAAAAGTGAGAAAGAGGATGAGAAAGAAAATAGTGAAGAAAACTTAGAATAGGGTAATACCAGTGATGAGGGCAATCAAACTAATTTTGGAATTGGTGAATAAGAGATGGATAAGGCTATTCAAGACCCAGTTTCTATGAGAGAGGAGGAATAGACAATTAATTCTACTTCACCTACTAGAGAGGTTGGGAATAGTATAAGAATGAGGACCCTGTCACTATAAGGGAGGAGGAATAGATATATAAGGTTGTTTCACCTCCTCATGAGGTTACAAAATAGGACATAAGTGATTCTCTATAGCAGGAAATAAAGCTTTCCTTCTTACATTCTACTAAGCTCAAATCTAACTCCATGCTTCAAGTTGATTCATGGACATACAATGAAATTATGGGTTTGAAAAAGAAAATAGATATTATGCAACATAACCAGGAAACTGACCATGTCACAATCAACCAGTTGGAAGTGTAAATGGGAGATATCCCAAACAAACTTAAAGATTATGAACATAACCTCTGGATGCTTATTAAGGAAAGTGGTACTAAAATGGAACAGGTGACTTCTAGTATCTATGTTGCTGCTGCTAGTCTTGGCAAACAAGAAAATGAAGAAATTATATCACCAAGTGGTCCAAGCAAGAGAACTAGTCAGAGTTCAAGAAATAAATCTCTAGAGGTTGCTACTGCTTTGGCTTTTGATTCCATTCAAGACACTATAGAGATTGGCAAAGAGGTTGTCAAAATGATTAAAGAGCTACACTAGTAGCTTTCAATGGTTTTGATATCTAGTTTTCTACCTACTTAGGTCTTATTTTCTAGTTGTGGCAAATGGTTTATGTTTTTGGTCCTATTTACTAGTTTTTGTCTAGTCTTTATATTAAGTTCCAGGTCCTTGTAAAAACTAGGTACTTTTATTGGACTCTTTTTGTGGTTTTAGGTCCCTATAAAACTTGATTTTTATACTATTTTTGTAGTAGGTTATAGGTCCTTGTAAAACCCAGTAGAATTTATTGCTTTATCTTTTCTATAAATATTAAAGGGTTTCGGCATCCCTTCAAAACCTATTTTTACCATAATCTAAAACACTATACCTATTTAATTGACTTGCAATTAAACTTACCAGTTGTTAACCCTAAATTTCATCCTTATGATATCCCTCCCATATACCTAGAAATCCCATCAATTAATGAAAGCATTTACTGAAATCTTTAATTAAAATAATTCAATGAAAAGACATAAAAATCATCCAAATTGCATTAAATTTAAAGAAATTTGCTCATTTCAATCTCAGAACAATAGATATGTGAAAATGGAACAAAACTCAAAGACACAAATATGCGGATCTCTCTTTTGTATTAATTGTCCTTGAAAATAATACATTACTAGTATAAACTTTCCATATAACTCAAGAGATGATAACATCTATCATTCAAGATTCATTGTATTCTTAGATTTGAAAAACTAAGTACATCATACATTTGACACAAAATCTAGACCAACTACAATAGCAAAAACACTAAAATTCTACAAACTTTGGACCCTCACTCCACATCTTGGTAAGTTGTTTATAGAAGGATTTCAACAAGCTCAGATGGGAGGACAAATGTCAAAAACTGATTTGAAAACCAATACAAAGATATTTTTATTTTGTTTTTTTATTAAGGAAACTAGGTTTTAACAGGGCCCTGAAACCCATACAATACATAGATCTGTCATAAAAGAATGCTTAAAGTGTCAAAAGAAACTAAAATAAAATAGTAAAAATAACTCCCCACACAAAAATTAAAACTTGTAAAAAGACAGGGAGTCAAGACAAAAAACCAAGGAAATCTAGGGTGCTTAGGAGATATCTTTCAACATTTCTAGTGCATTGATTTCTAGCTCTGATAATTTGCCTGTCACCTCCTTCATTTTTGAGAGATCTTGATCAGGTTCTAGGGTGTCCTTCCTCAAGTTAGATGTATTACACTTCTTCAAGCTATCATTAGGGGTCCTATCCTTTGCACTATGGGGGGTAGGGTCTTCCTCCTTGCTAATTCTTTTCTTGTCTATTTTGTTAATGAGGAACTTAATATTCTCATTAGCCTCTTTGAGAATATTATAACTTTGTTCCACTATAATCTGCATAGAGCTCTCCATCATTTGAACCCTATTCTTGACCTCCTCTACTTTGTTGTCCATGATCTATTCTTCCTCTGATATTCTATTCTTCAAACTATAGTTCTCCCTTTCCAAGATACTCACCCTATATTTAAGCTCTTAGATTTCATGAAAAATCAATTTGGGGTGTAGAAGCTATCCACCACACTATTTTTGGCATTGTTGAGGACATCCATTTTTTAGTATTCTTTAGTGGTGTCACTAAAGATAACTAGGATTGGTTCAATCAATTCTTCCATTTCAGTTTTTCCCTCTTTACTCTCTTTGACCAAAGTTCTAATCAAATCTCTATTAATCCCCATTTTAGTCGAAGATGTGTCAAAAAATTTCCATACCACATTCCTATCCTATCCTGTGATTGAGCATCTATATTTTTTGGTTTTGAACTTCTCATTGTCCTTTTCCTATTCCTCCTTCTCACTCTAATTGAGATCCCCTTCCATCCTCTCCTTCTCCACCCCCTGTTTATCCTCCTTAGCCTTGGAAAATTTTCTTTTTGTGCCCCTAGATGTCTAGATGTAGTCCTCTTTGTTTGTCAACATTTTGATGGTGGTGACTCTCTTTCCCTTCTTCCTCTCCAAACCCTCAACTTCTCTAAGATCCTCTTCACCTTTTACACTATCTTCCCCCATATCCATGCCTTTAGCCCTTTCATTATAGTCCCTATCTAAGGAGGAGTCAAGGCCCATCTTGGGTTTGGGGAAAGCATATTTCTCCTTCCTTCCCATTTTGATGGTTATTTACTAGAGCCACTGTGTGGGAAATCATATCTCTCTGAGTCAATATGCATATCAAGGATGTCTTCTCTATCTGATAGTAAATAGTACTCTTCCAACTCTTTAGAGTCCCCTCTACCCTTCTTGCCCTCCTTCATAATCTTGATTTGCTTTCCCATTGTCCTAACTTTAAAGAATTCATAGATTAATAGTAACAACCCCTCATGAAGCACTAGATTCCTAGTATGCTTCTCCTAATAATCATTAATGTTCTCATTCATAGAAGAGTAAAGGTAGAAGGGGATATAAATATTTTCTCCATACATTATGTGGTTGAGTAACACAAAGTGGTAGGTGCAAAGGCAATCAAATCTAGTGTCGATGGTGATATACATGATGATAACCTGCAACACAAACCTCCACAAAAGCTTCATGGATCTTAGAAGATAATAAATTCCTCTCTTCACCGATGCCTTTTTTCCTTCTTGATCCTTAAAAAAAGTTTTAACTCTTGGTTGTAAGTACTATAGGCAAGAAGCTCCACTATTTCACCAAGGGTCAAAATAAACAACTCTCAATTAAGAACCACAATAGAGAGTGACATTGTGGAGACTTGAACCCTAGTTGTAAGCCCTATAGGTAATAAGCCCCACCATTTTATGAAAGGCACAAGACTCTTATTTTATTGACTCTTGGTTGTAAGCATTATAGGCAAGAAACACCACTTTTTCACCAAGGGTCAAAGTAAACAACTATCAATTAAGAACCATAGTAGAGAGAGACTCTATGGAGACATGAACCTTAGGTATAGGCCCTATAGGCAAGATGTCCCATCATTTCACCAAATCTTATCTATATTTAGACAAAATATTATCAATATTTAGAAAAAAATTGGGGAAGTAGATGCAAAACTATTAGTTGGCACCTTCTCTAGGAGTCTTCAACATAATTCTTTTGTACTTTAACATCTTGCTGCTTTCCTTGACTTTTCTTTACCCTATTTTGTCACTTCTACATTTAATTATGACTTTAACTGCCTGGTCACTATTCTTAGATGGCAAGGCCTTTATCTCTGCTATAACTTTCTAGATAGCAATATCAATGTCTACATTAGGCTAAGTGTCATCCCTAATTCCATTTGAATATTCAAGTCATGGACTAAACTAGACCCAAGATACCACTATTAAATAGAGACTCCAAGAATATCCCATCTTCTCCTAACTATAACTACTAAGATAGCTCTTAGACCAACATCTTAGTGATAGTTCTAGAATGGGAGTATTCTCTGAGTGCAAATCTATAAATGTCCATTGAAGATCTATGTGAAAGTGAAGATTATATGAAGCTAATAACACTAAAATGCCAAAATGTATGTATATGATAGACTAGTAATGTTAAATTATATTATATGAACAATATAACAACTCTTAATATGATATTAAAATGACATGAATTCACTATAGTAAAAATGCTAAAAGAGATTATAAGTATAAAGGAGCCTAAAGTGCATATGCCTAAAAATTGGAGGGCAATGGTGAAACTATAAATATCCCATAAGGCACCAAGAGGAAGAGTCCAACAAACTTAGTTTGTGGTGATAAAAGAGGATTTTCCAATTCTTTTAAACGTGAAAAAGAGAATTTTCACTTTTGAGAGGATAAATGGATTTTGTTGATTTATTAAATGTTCCATTCATTTCAAACTTTTTTTTTTTTTCTTTTCCTTAGTTTGTTTCTTTTCTTGATTTGATGAATTTCTTTTCTTCTTTTCCAGTTGATTTAGGTCCATTTTATTTGATAAGTGATCTAATTGATTAATGACTTGATGTTACTCTTGATTTGAAAGTCTATTGTTTTCCTCTAATTTTGTCCTTAATTTGTGTTATTTGATCAAAATTTGCATTGTTTTAGGTCTTGCCAAATTTAGGGTGTCTACAATATCCTTAACCTTTTCAGTTATCTTTGACATCTCTAATTATGTGTTATATAAAATATCAAGTCATACAGTACTACAATGTTAGCTTCACCATTGTAGTATTAAAAAATTCTAGAGTGATTAAGGATGTTGTCAAAAGAAGATGACCACTCTAGCCATCATTATCTAAAATGGTAGGTACAAAAGCTTATGTTCCTATGGAAATGGTTTTCATCTTATTCTTGGCCAACTATAACTTACCCACAAAGAAGGCATTCAACTCTTTTATTTTATTAATCATTTTTCTGATAGGATAATCATTACCTTTGGTAATTCATTCTTTTTGTCAACATAGGAACAAAATTATCAAAGAACTAGATGTAAGGGCCCCATATACTAAATAAAGGAGACAACAAGGAAATTTCCTCATGGAATTTGTTTTCTACTCCTTGTAAAACTAGATAATTGCTATGCACATTCTATGAAACAAGTTTCAATGAATTTATCTTGTGAAATAGCAAATTCTTGATAGTCTTGATTTCAATCTCTTTTTCAGACTCTAATTCTTCTTCATCAATATTCATAGCCTGGCCTATGACATCCTCTATTTTAGGTTCATATCCTTCTATTTATATACCCTTGTCTTCAATCCTTGTACCAAATCTGACAATATTTTTCAATGCTACTATCTCTTTTTTTAATTTTAGAGCTTTGTATTCCAAGACATAACTCTTCTTCATTTCCTCCTCATATTAACTTTAGGTCTTGATATACTGATGAAAGATCATCAAGCTTTGATTTTGGTGGAGTTATTCTTTTCATGGTTAGGGATGTGTTGGAGACACATTTAGGAACCTCTCCTCATAATTGCATAGAGATTGGATGGATTGAGTTGAAGTTTGAGTAGTTTTTACCTTGCTATTGTAACTATTTTTTTTTGGTTTCTAGGTGCCTGTCATAGAGCATATAACTAATTAAATTTAATGAATGAGAGACTATTAACTTAGGTTATTGAAGAGGGCCTAGACTAGTACCTATTATTAAGAGCAAAAGTTCTAACTCCTCATTAGTTGGGAGATATGACAATTCTCCTACAGTATAGATTTCTAGTAGACAACACGATAGGTTTTTTGTGTATGACTTTCAGGATAGATGCACACTTTTCCATGAAGAATTAGCCTTTGTGCATTAAAGGTTTGTAGAGGACATAATTTTCTACATATTTTTTGAAGAGAAAGTTATAATTCAATCAAAGCTGGGAGATATCATTATTTTACTTGGATATCAATTTTTGGAAATTTAATTATTGTTGTAGTTTGACTTGTGGCATTTAATTTGTGTTTTGGGCTGACTTGTGGCTTAGATTGGTATAAGTAGGGGTTTTGGTGGAGTCTCTAGTCATTGATTCATGGAATGATTCATGGAGAGTAGCTAAAGGGAATTTTTTCCCTAAGTATGTGGATAGACCACTGAATGTGGGGCAATTTATAGAAAAATTGTGATGAAGTTGTGAATGCATGTATCTTGGATGAGGTTGGAGCAAAGCTAGGGCTATGGCTAGAAAAAAAGGAGATTTCTTGGCAAGCTTGCAAGAAAATGTTGAGATTTCCTTGGTGGTTTCTTCCAGATTGCTATGATGTTAGAGATCTATACTAGCTAGGATTAGTGTTTGAGTTGGATCTTGAGAGATCTTATAGAACTAATGTGGTAATTTTTGTTTGTATTTGGCCCTAACTTAGAAGGCCTTATAGCTAAGTGTATTGCATGTGATTAGTTATATTTATGAAAAAAATATTTTGAGTTGATATCAGATCTTGCATCATTGTTGGTTCTTGTTTTTATTGTTTTCATTATGTGGTTATTTTTTGGGGTCTAGGACATCTCCTCTAGGGATTCTCCTACCCTGCATTGCATCATATAGCTCTCATAAGCTCTTTCTAGCTACTCCTCTAGAACATCTATCCTATTCTTTCCCAACAATGCTACTAAATTTTTTATTCCATAAATTTGGCTACTAGAAGTCAAGTGCACATTCCAAACTATGACATTCTCCCTAGGGGACTCTTTAATCTTCATGAGAATAGGATTTTCATTTTTTGGGACTAAACTCCATATTTCCATGGTTTGGTCATCAATGTTATATCTAGACCCTCTTAGATCCCTCAGCTGATTCACATCTTCAAATGAGATTGACTTGTTCTACCTTCTCATTTGATCCAACAAAAAAGAGGAACTAATATCCCATCTTGGGAATAAAATCATTCCACTCCTTATTTGGTCCTTGGCTTCTTGCATAGTGATAATTTATCTAAAAGGATCATACTCTTGTATTTTGTGTACTAGTTCAAAAACTACATCATCAGAGTCACCTAGTTTCACTCTTTAGCTTGATTAAGAAGCTTTTGTATTCTTTAGTTTTGATGAAATTTTCATCACTTATAAATTCATTTGTCTCAATGCTTCTATCATCAATCATTTTAGACTATAGTTTTAATTGTTTAGCCCTTTTCTCATCCTTAGTGGCTTGAGCTATCAGATAATTTCTCCTTACATCATCAAAATATTGGCTTCCCCTTCATAAGACTAGTAAGGCTTTCTATTGGACCTTTTTAGGAATTTCCACCATTTTCTACTTCTTCCTCCTCTATTGAGCCAACTCTAAACTTCTAGGTTGATCATCTTCTTTATCACTTACCTCTAATATAGTGTCTTCATCAGAAGTCCCATGATCAACCTTCCTTCTTATCTCGTCTAGTACTGAAGTTGATATTTCATCAGAATTTGGAACACACTTGTCAAGTGTAGGCTACTAATCTTCTTTAGGATAGAATCCCTTAAAGGATGGTTCTACCTTTCTCATAGCCTATTCAAAACTTAAGACATCTCTTTATTTGATTGTGATATCCCCATTTCGACATGTAAATTAAATAATAGATAAGTATTATACCTAAAGTTTATAATAGTAAAATAATGGATAATGTATAAAAATATTATAATTATACTAAGGTAGAGATATAAATTATATCATAATAATATAATTATAAATATCAACTATATATATGAATATTATTATATATCTTTATATATAATTAGATATTTAATGCCATGCTATAGATAATTAATATATACATATGTATTAAAGTAATATTGTTATAAATAACTAAAATGATTCATATATAATATTTAATCATATATAATTAATATTAATGAAAGGACATGTCTCTATGAAATACCATGTGTGTGTGTGTGTGTGTGTTGGCATATCAGGAAAGTTTTTTATTAGTGACATACATGTATGTGTGTATGTATGTATGTATATATGTATGTATGTATATGTTGACATATTAAGAAAGTTTTTTATTAGTGACATACACTTGTTCAAATTGTAAGTATCTCCAAGCTTATTGTATAGTTAATAGTGTTTACTAAGTATTTTAGTTACTATCGAGTTCTATAGTTGCTACCAAGTCCTTTCAAAGAAATTTAGTGCATGACAAGCAGTTATAGTTAGTGCAAAGATTGACAGAGTAAACCAAGCATCTCAGTGTATACCAAGTTTACTAGTGTAAACCAAGCAATGAAATGCTTACTGAGTTTGTAGTTGATGTGATGTAAATCTAGTGTTAGTCGAGCTACTCAATGTTAACCAAGTGATTCATTTTGTACCAAGCTTGGAGAGGAAGATTTGACTAGGTCAAACAGTGTGAATCAAGTAATTCAATTATATGATGAGTTTCATAGTATTAATTGAGTCACCAATGCAGATCAAGTTCAAGACTACTTGGAAGTGATCAGTGTGCTTCTACATCTACCAAGTGCATGATGATGTTGATCATTAACAGTGGATGTTGAGTATCAAAAATTTACTGAGTTAGTCTTCAGAACTCGAGTGTCTTCATTTGGGCCAACTTTGTAATATCTATGTAAACTTGTATTCTGGCCTACTTTGTAATTGTATAATTGGATTGCTATATATGTAATGAATTGTATCATATCCAAGTATGTGTAAGTAATGCAATGTAATTGAATGAAATTAGAGAAGAGTAGAAAGAGTGAATTACAAAGGCTACAATAGTATAAGGAGTAGAAAAGATGTATCAATCATAGCAAGGTGATCTGTATATAAAGGAATCACATTCAAAAAATCAAGTTGTAGATCAGAGATCACTTAATACTTCATCCTAATAGGTGGATGAGTTAAATCCTTTAACAAGGTAGACCTAACAGTCTTATGCAAAATCTCTATATCGAGTGCATACTTCATTGTATTTTTGTAAAGCCTTTAACAAGGTGGACCTAGCAATCCTTATTTCTCCTAACAAGGAAGATCATCAAAAGTGATCAATGTAAGCCTTAATAGACCAGCTTTATACTACATTACTAAAGCTTGTGGGTATCATCCCCACCCCAATTTTACTTTCTATTTAGAAGGTTTCTGGGTCACCAAATCTATGTGTCAAAGTGTTATGAATGCTTTCATATTTTTAGTTTCTTATGCATGCAATTAGATCAGAAGGATTAAATTCTAATTGGATAATTTAATTTAAAAGGTTTGTAGAGTCACTAATTCACCCCTCCCCTCTCAGCAACTTAGCCTTTCTAAATATTTCCAACAATTGGTATAAGAGCATTGTGGTTCTTAGGAGAAAGTTTAACATCTTGAACACAGATTGAGGCCATGGAGATATTCAGACTTGACAAAGCTGTTGATAGTGAGAAGCTAGATTTGGAAATGGTTATTTCCCAACTCAAGAAAGAAAAGGAACAACTCTCCCAATCCCTAAAAAGAAGAAAATATCTTGCAATTCAAATGAATTTTCATCTCTACATTGAAGAAAGGATTGAGGACCTTCATCCATCAGGTAACTCAGATGAAGAAAATGAAGCAGTCAAAGAAATCTTGTAAAAGAATGATTCACTACAAGAATAAGTGAGAAAACTAAGAAGAGAACAAGAAATTAAATTAGTAAGTTTATGTGAAATCATGGAAGAAAAGAACAAGACAAAAGTAGAAATGGAAGGAAAAGAAAATGAGATTCAACATCTATCACTTCAAAAGACTGACTTTATTAATCATCTCACTAATGAAAATGAAGAAATCATGAACCTGAGATCTAAGAATGAAAGCTTGTAGAATGATCTAAGCTTTGAAAAGAAAATCAATGAAAGAATGATGAAATCCCAAGAAGACATTAATCAATTGAATGGGAAAAATCTCTATAGAAAAAAGGGAAAAGAAGGAATTGGATTTAAAGAAGAAGGTGAATCTTCCAAACAAGGAGATCAAAAGTGTAAAAGACCTACTTGAAAAAATTGTGGTAAGATAGGTCATACATCAAACAAATGATAGAGAAATGGGAAAAGAAAATTCAATGGAAAATGCTACAATTGCGACCAACATGGTCATAGAGCTAATGAATGAAAGAGAAACAAAAATTTGAAGGAAAATGTCACAAATGTAGGAAACATGCATGGAAGTCATTAAAATGCAAAACCAAAATATTGAATCTAGTAGAACAAATTGTGAAACCTATGTTTGCTTAAGACTAAAAAACTTTGTGCAAATGTCATTACAATGGAGAATTTGGACACATTGGAATGAATTGTGTAAAACATCATATGAGGAAAAGAGATACCACTAAAAGATGTTTCATTTGTATAGAACTTGGTCATCTTTCCAAGAACTATATGAATACTAGAAGGATAGAAGATGAAAAGAATGCAAAGGCTGATAACATCTGTAAATAGATGAGACAACAATGGGTTCCAAAGTCTACCAAGAGTGCAAGCAATGATGATCAAGTCACTCAAGAATTGGGTGACTACAATTTCTACTTGAATTCTCAAAGGAGAGCTGGAACTAAGCTACCAAAGAAAACATCCAAATTAGTTCCATGATTGAAAGGACAAAAGATCCAAATTAGTATTCAAGATACAAAGGGATCACCAAGTAAAAAGGGTATTAGTATCTACCGAGTTACCTTCCTTACTAAATGAGGTTGGGTCATAGACTCTACTGAGTGAGGTTAGGAGTAGCTTAACTTTATATGGCTATGAAGTGATGGAAGACTTTACTAAGTGATCAATGCAAGAGAAGTGGATGATAGACTCTCAATGTGATGTCAATCGATCTACCTTTTGTTCTAAGCATTTATGGTAAAATTTTAATAAAAGGAATGGAATAAAAGTCACTTTTACCATGAAACTTTCAAGAGTTATTGCATAGTGTGATATTTAGAGTATCCAAGTGATTTGACCAATTTGTCAGCAAAAGATTTTGAATTCTCTTAAACCCTCCCAACTGAAGATGGCATCCAGTAGCAACAAGGCAAAGAGAGGTTCATACATCTTAGTTCATGGTGTAGAATGGAAGGCATCAAACTTCAAGCTCACTCCTGCAATTGCCAAAACCCTAGATTCGAGTGATGTGTAGTCACAAATCCCTCCAAAGGTACTATTAATCAATGATATCTGCACTTACTTTAAATGTATTATTCAAGATATTGGTACTTTGGAAATGGATGATGCCATAGGAAAACTATGTGTAAATGGCATTTTGAAACCTGAGCATCAACACCTTGAGGCCAAAGGGTTAACCCATATTCCTCACATGCCCCATTAATTTCAAGTTAAATGGATTAGATTTATTCTTAGTTGGGTGCATAATATGAAGTTGTGGTTGGAGCAACTAATATTGATCTTAGTTGTGTGCATAATATGAAGTTGTGGTTGGAGCAACTAATATTGATCATGAAAAAGATTATTCATAGAATCACTAGTCTTCCAATGTATTGGTGCTTTCCAACTATTAGGAAATAAAATGCTCAATACCAAGATAATAAAAAACACAAAACCTAAGGATCAACTACTTTCCATCAACAATTATGTATGTCTTTTATTTGGATCCAACTTCAACAAAATCAAGATTGATTTCCTCTCTGCAAAACCAAGGTAGGTATACCTAAGGGATGGAAGATCTTTCAATATAACATCACATACAATAATTTTCTCATTCCATTACACATCACAATAGCACACATCCCATAACAATAGATTTGGTCACAATTCTTCTCAAGTCTACAAGTATTTTTGACTATAGTAGCTAACTAAGTCTCAAATATTCACATGTAAACAACTACTGACTAGCATTGATGATCTTCAAATAGTAAAATAAAGTGGGTTTTGAAATTAAGTTTGATGGATGTTCATGATATTTCCTTCTACAGACCAAAATAATTAGATCAATAATTAATCTATTGGGACCCAAAGTCTACTCAATTTCTAGACCTTACTGATTGCATTACAATAAATATTATCAACAATTTAGATTGAGACTCATTCTAATAGACATGCCTTCTATTATCATGGTAATCCTATCAATTTCACTGAAAGTGTTTACTTAATTCCATGAATTAAAAGAAATAGTAATTTGACATACAATCTGATTTAATTGCATTCAATTGAATATGACTTTCTCATACAATTTCAAGACAACCAAATAACACAAATGGAGACAAAATCAGCTAGAAAAAATGTGG
This sequence comes from Cupressus sempervirens, assembly GCA_028749045.1. Taxonomy (NCBI): domain Eukaryota; kingdom Viridiplantae; phylum Streptophyta; class Pinopsida; order Cupressales; family Cupressaceae; genus Cupressus; species Cupressus sempervirens. The sequence goes on along the minus strand of CM053789.1, from coordinate 242,454,061 downwards.
TGACAGCTCATCTTTACATTGATTTCTTTTGAAAAGTTTGCATAGAATTGAATAATACTCAGAATAACTCAAGACTAAGCATTAAGATCCTATTATACTAATACAACTCTCATAAATTTGCAGAGAAAAAAATCATGAAATCTATCCTCAAAAATTGAAATGAACAAACCTAGTTAAGACTTAAAAAGATAGTAATTCAAACCCTTTCTCTAGCCCTAGAATCTCACTTATAAAGGGTGAGATGCAACAAGCTTTAGGCTAAGAGAAAATGATAGCTTTCCTTTCAGAAAAAAGATTTTTACATTCTATTATCATAAAAGATAAAAGTGCATGTAATAGAAAACTTACACATCAAGGTAATTTTCTAGTAGGCCCTAATTATTTTATATTTATAAATGCTACTAATTCCATGATTAGCTCTAATACTACTTTGATTCCTTAGAATATATAGCTATCAAATTGGCTAATGTTTGTCTTTTTCTAATATTTGAAAATTAACCTCAACTCTGGGATCTTTGTTTGCTTCATAATGAACTAATAAAACCACCTTTATTCTTGTTTCTTCCTCTGCCATGTCATCATTTTGGACCTCTGAAGCTGAAACTGAAATTGGTTGCTCACTTTTATCCTCTTATTTCCTCTTATCTTGTGTGAGTGTATCAATGATTTGTACTTAATCTTCATGTATCTCATTATTGTCACTTTCAACTTCTTCCCATTGCTCATCAGAAGTAATATCTAGCATCCACTTGTCAAAAAGTGTGTCAGCTGGCTAGTTAAAATGCAAAATATCATGTTGCTTCTTGATCACATATTCAACTTCCTTATCAGTGTTAACAAAATCTTGTTCTAAAGAATCAAAGAATAATTGGACCTTCACCATTTCTTCTATTGTGGTGGCGCACCCTGCATGTCCTATTTCATTAATAAATTTATTCATTCTTAAACAAAAAAAGTCATCTAATTCTGTGGTCCATTCATCTTTATTCTTAAGTTCATTTTTCTTATCCAAGGCTAATGGGAATAAGTCAAATTTTTCACTTTTATACTTATTCAAGTAACTAACAATTTTCCTCTATAATCAAACTCTTCTATCATCAAACTCTGATAGATCATTAGCATCATCATAATTTTTTCCAATATGGTCATGTGAAGACCTTATGATAGAGTAACATAAAAATTTAATTTATTTTCCCCTCTTATTCCACTTATTAACAATGGGTTTTGAACTCTCTTCACTTGCTTTTATCTCTTCCCATATGTTTAGTACGTAGCTAATTGATCATAAAAAAATGGCCATTCAATTTTGTCAACTAGATACATGATAGCCTTTCTTAGTTTATCTTCATATTTTACATTCAAATATACATACAACAACCACAATTTACTTTTCTCCTCTTCAAAATCATCAACTGTATAATATTGTGGACTTTCTGGACTATCAAGAACTTTAATGAGAGGGGTGGATTTAAAAGGACCCACTGGTGGGTGAGGGTATGTAATCATGGGCCTGGAAGACTATCCTATCAATTTTTTTCAAGTTCAATCCTTTTCCAAACTTATTGATTGTAAGCCTCCAAAACATTATCATATTTAGTTTGTAACTCCAACCTTCCCTTCTCATCTCTCTCTACAGTGGCCAAACCTAGGTTGGATGTATCGACACTCAAATGTGTAGCCTACACATTGGTTGTATCTGCTACCCTTTTCACAATTATGTTGCCCATCAATCTAGTATCATCTAGCTGCAAGGAAAAATTCTTGGATCCCTTTCTTAATGACCAAATGACTAACACAGCTTGGTCTATATTGAAAGTGGAACCTTTTATTTCTTTCTTATTCAAACCCTGGATGTCCAACTTATTAGAAATAAAATTAAAAACTATAGCATCTACTATATCTAGATTGGGTAGCAATAGAACATCAGATGCTCTTACCACATGTCTTCTCTCTTTAGGAGTTAAGCCCTTAAATTATTGTGTCATTCCATCCTTTATTTTATTTTGAATGGTTGTCTCCTCCATTTCTCGGTGTTTAGTTCTCAATTTATTGCACCTTTTCTCATATTTTCCAATGCTTGCTCTCCATGCAAACTGGTAAAAAGCTCTTGTCTTAACAAAATTATCATCTGATGAAAATTCATGGTTAGCTTGTTCTATTGCTGGGTCCATTTCCCTTCCTCTGTAGTCTGTCACTGTCAAAATAAGGCTTCGCATTGGATGCTCTTGAAGGTTTCCTTCATCTTGTTCTACCTAAGTAATAAATACTCCTCCTTGGGACACCTACTATTCAAATTACTCTCAAGTAAGTTTCTCCTCTCCAATCTAAAAAGGGGATTGAGTAGGTGAATATTCCTTAATGTGAGGACCTTGTTCTTTCATTATTTTTTGCCTCTTAGGAAAGGGCTAATCAGGTCATTCTTCAAAGATAGCACTAGTGGATCCTATTATTTGTTTTCCTTTATACACAATGGTCTTCTTATTTTGGATTATATTATAGATTGGGGGTATTTGAAGGATCATGGTCAACCAAACTATGCTCTTAAGTGGCAACAAAAAATTAGAAAATCAGGGTTATACCAACTTGATGTGCAATTTTCTGCTTGTTATTAACTTTATATCAAAAAGTTGAGAGAAAAGAATCTCTAGGAAATTGAGTTTAGTTTCTAAACTACTAGGACGTATCTCAAAAAAATAAATTGATTGGCCAAAATTTTTAATTTTAATGCAATATTGGAAAAAATTTAGAATAAAAATAAGTAGACGTGTGTCTAACCACCTTAATCAAAATAAAATGTTAATATTTTTTAATAATATTTTAGATATAAGTAGTAGACTCATGCCTAGATGTGACACATATTTTTGGTTATATTTATTTTAAATAAATAATTAATAATTAATTTTTGACTTTATTATTTTTGGAATTAAGAACTCTTGTGTCTGACCACATTAATTAATTCAAAACTCTGTAAAGTTTAATTTTCTATTTTTTTTCTTATATTGGAAGAAATATAGAATGCAATGCATCTTTTGGATTTAAAAAATGTTGTACGATTTGAAAGTTACATTTTTTTTTCAAGAAGTGTCTTAGTCAACACTTTATACAAAATTCCATTAGAAAATAAGGAAAAATTACTTGCTAAACTCATAATTTGACAAACCTTACATTTATGAAAAGATAACGACATTCTTAAGAAACCCTTTTCATTTCATCAATTTTTGGTGAAAAAAAAGTTGTCAGCTATATATTTGAAGTAAAAATCACATAAAAATAAGCCAAAAATATATTTTTATGATGTTTTTAAATTTGACCATATAGGGTTGGTATCAAAAGATATAGTAGAACTTATAAATATATTACTTGTTTTCATTTGGTATCAGGGTGGGTGGGAAAAAAGTTGAAATTAATTTTGAAATGGTTTGAGGCATTTCAGAAATACATATTTTTTAGATTGCCACTTTTTAGCACACCATGATCCTGCACATACCCTTGGGCTTTTTTGGACAATTAATTATCAAGATCCAACATTGGGAGGGAATGCCAACCTTTCCATAAACTCTCTAGCTTTATCAAGATAGGCATTGATTAAGAATTACTATTAGGAAATTTTTTCATGAGTTTACTTATTCTATCTACCTCTATTTTTGTGTTTTTTAAAGGTTGATAATCCTCTTGAAAAAACTCTCCACTTATCCTTTTCGGTCTCTTGCTCTTGCAAAGAGAACTTGTTTCTTATTATGTCCTCAAGGTAATAAGGCTCATGTTTTACAAAACCAAGCTTAGCTCTGAATATAAAAACCAAATCATAGAATCCCTCAATATTACAAAAATGGGGATGAGACACAACAATCTTATACTAATCTAGTAATTTATATGAGAATAACCAGCCGCCTTTTATAATTACAAAATGGTGGGCTACAATACAAGTTAGGAAAATTGAACCTCTTTTTCTTTTTACCAAATATTTTTCCTCCAATTCTCCTAGCTGCCATAGTACCTTAGCTATCCCTACTTTTAGAGGCATCTAGTAGGGAAATACATGAGAAGTCCCTTGGAAACCATAGATTCTAATAATAGTTGAAATAGGGTATGGTATAATATCTCCCCAATTGTGTGATACTTTCAAACTAGAGGGCTTATCCATGGGCCTAACAAAATTTATTAATTCCCTAGGGATTCTAGGATTGTCCCTCAATATGAGGCACCTTAACCTCGAGGAAAAGTACCTATCAAACCTTTAAAAACTAGCATTATTTGCATCCCAAGTGATATCTACACTCAACATTTGAACTAGTAGAGCTTCTCCCTCCTATTCTCTATTCAAACCCATTTCTTTTGCAAAATATGTCACACCTTTAAACAAAACAATATGCATCAACAAGGAAAAATGACCAAAAGTTTCCTCCACATTTCCCTTGGCAATTCCAATCAGGCTAGTATGAATTTCTTCTACTAAATAGGAGGAAAAATAAAAAAGAATATCAACACCAAAAGAAGAAATATGAGCCATCATATGCATAAAATTTATAGGAATAAACTTCTGCTCATCCTCACCAAAAACCCTACACAAAGTCATGTATATATCCATAGCCCAAGAAGTGAAATATTCCTTTTTGAAAGACTCCCAAGTAGATGTTGTGATTACTAGAAAGTTTCTAATTGTGCCTATGAGCGCTCTCAATGCACCTTGTTTGATTGTATCCTTCTTGGATTGGTATTCCCTTTCTAGATATACCAAGTCAATAGGTACATGATAGTCTGATAGTATCTCTAAACCAAAAACTTTCTGAATTTCTTTAGGGCTTATTATGATTAGACATTCACCATCCAACCTTCTTACTACTCTAATTGTTGGGTCATAACTTTTGGCAATAGCCATTAACAAGTAAGAATCCATGAAGACACTGGGGACCACTAGTTTTCCCAAGTCAAAGTTCCATATGTTCCCATGAGGGGCAAATAATTTTCTCTCTAAGAAAAATTTCTTGAAGAGAAAAAGACCTATTTTGGAAGTATTAGCATTCCTAAGCTAGTTTCCCTTGTCATATGACCGATCAAAAATTTTAAGTCTAGGGTTTAAGGAAATTAATTTCTTTACTTCAATAGTTTCATTTGTAGACTTAGGCAACCATTCGAGGAGATCATCATGAATATTTCTGACTAAGTAGTCTTCTTGACTAGAGAAAACCTTCTTTAGAGGCATGGTGAATACAATTTGAAGAAAACTAGAGTACTTTGATATATATAGTAAGAATAGAGTCTTACTTGATTCTTTGCTACCCTTTTCTACAATTCTGCAATACTCTACAAACAAGTGGAAATTCTTTCACATCCTAATCACCCCAAGCACAAGTTTTTAATAGCTTTGAACTCTTTTGGAAGCTTGAATATTTGTTCATGTATGAAAAAGATAGCGAGATTTCTGCAATATATTATGTTACTAGTTTGCATGAGGACCCTTCATTCTTCATAAATAAACTATAAGGATACCAGGGTGGCACCACATTAGATTTTAAAAATACACCATTGATCTCAATAAATCAAACAATCAAGGAATAAAGCTAGGGATGACTCATTTTCCACTTGCCAAGTTGAAGGTTAATCCAGTAAGCTTTCTCCACATAAGTTTTTCTCTTATTGTTGGCAGCTTGGACTAGACCCATTAGCACTTGTGGACACGTATCACCAAGTTGCTACATTGCCATGCATAAAAATTGAGCAATTTGTCTATGCAACATAATGATAGTCATTGATTCCATTTCAATCTGATGATATGCATTTGATTAGTGTTTTAATATGACTATGGTGGGTCCCTCCTTTTCTTCCTTTGGTCACTATGTCTCGACCCTTAAAAAGTGAGCAACTGCTCATAGCGATGCAACACTCACAATTGATGTAAACTTGATCTAACAGTGAGGAATCTACATTTATTTTACTTCAATTGTGGTGGGTCCATGTTTTCTTTCCCTTAGTCACCATGTCGTATTAAATAAATAGTTTGCAACTCTTGATGGGGACTTGGCGACAATCATCGATTAACTTTAATCCAACAGTTATGATTCTTTATTTTACTTCAATTGTGGTGGGTCCACGTGTTCTTTCCCTTAGTCACCGTGTCATGTTAAATAAATAGTTTGCAACTCTGGCGAAAATCATTGATTAACTTTAATCCAATAGTTATGATTCTTTATCTACTCTTTGTTTTGAGAATTTTTCCTATTGTGATCTCACAACACACACCCCATTCCTCACTAGGAATGGGGACCCCCTACTTTTCTTCTAACTCCTAGACTCATAGTTCAAGAGTCGGGAGAAAATATTAGAAGTTCAAAGTATTAGAGTCTAAAAAACACAAAAGAATTAGAAAAACACAAAAACACAAAAAAAAAATTTGAAATTTGAAAAAATATATAAAAATTATAAAATGTATTTTACAAAAAAAAAAAAAAAAAACCATCCACATGCGTACGTGCAAGTGTGAGAAAAGTGTGTTCCATGCGCCAACACACCCACACTAAATCATGTTGTGCACCCTAACTTGCACGGGGTGGAAGGCTATAAAAACCCTCCCTACTCCCCTTAAAAGCTCATTATTTCCTTTTTACATCAAGTTTGGTGGAAGTTCCTATAGCATGCAAGGTAACTCCCTTTTAGTGACTCACACTTTGGATAGTGTTGAAATAGCGCATGCACTTATTTTATTTGGTGCCACACATATACATTGCTTTGGATGCAATTGATACCTCTGCACCACGCAACATGCAAGTATCGCATGCCAAGCACAACAAGTGGGCATCACATTCCTTGTTGGGTCCACTCAACTGCATGCACTAAATGGATAGCATGCCTTGAGCACCAATCAATGTAGGCTTTTTCACATTCCCCACTGCAATGCACCTTTGGCACCACCTTGTGGGCCACATGCCCTTTGGTGCCCAACATGCACTACAGGTTGTGCCTTGTGGGTCACATGCCATGGGTCACATCTCTTTGGTCACTGCACATAGTTACATTCACCTCTTCCTATCTATGCAAACCCTATATGTGCCTTGTACATGCTTCATGTCATGCACTTGCATGACACACCTGCTCCCCATTCACATACTTGCACTTCCACCCACACTTTTTTCCATCTTTCCTAAAGTTTTAAAAATAATAATAATAAAAATTAAAAAATTTTGAAAATTTAAAAAAAAAATATTGTTTAAAAAAAAAGAAAAAATAAATGATGACAAAAATAAAAAAATAAAAAAATACACAAATTGGGCCTTTTTTTTCCCCTTTATTCTTGTTTCACTTCATAGCTTTTACATTTTATATTTGGACTAATAAACATTTTTTCTCACAATGTGTAGGTGATCAAATGGCATCCACATCTAGAGCAACACCCAAACTAGTAGTTTTCAAATTCTAAGTTATACCCTCTAAGTCGAGATTCTATGATGACCATGCAAAAATGCAAGATACTAACTTAGGGCACATAGATCTAGGAGAATTCCTAAGAATTTGTGACAAGCCAACAGAAAGATCAGCCTTTGTATCTGCATTGATCCATTCAGGGTTGGTGAATGCAGTGTCACACCCTGTGTCAGTATAATCAGCTAAACTAATCATGGCCTTGTCATAGCATTTCATTCCTAATGAAAGAGTAGTCAAGAGTGTCACTAGAGAGGTGGTTTTGGATCGATGACCCGATAATATTGAGAAGGTATTCCATCTTTTGAGAGAAGATCAATTCAGCTAGCTCTCATTTGAAATAGTTGAAAGATGGTACAAGGAGCATCAACAAGAGGCAATTGACATCATACAATCCGTGTACCTCATTAAGAAGCCTCCTCAAAGAAGGATAATGGGAAAAGTGGATATAGCTTAGGGATACATGAATGAAGACATTGGATACTCTATCATTCTCCTGAGCAGAGTCATGGGCTTACCGACAGTAGGTCACCTTAGCATTTCCATGGTCAACTTCACTGGGACCATCAGATAAGCAAAGATACCTTTGGATTGGACCACCACACTAAGTGAAAACTTGTGTGAGCAACTAAGGATGGTGAAGGACAAGAAGAAATTTTACATGACTTCTTACATGGTGTACTTACTTGCAGCAAGGGCAACAAACTATCTTGGTTGGTATAGAAGAGGCAATATGTAGGATCCCAATGCCTGGCCATACACAGTCTACCCTCAACTAGTGAAGAAGAAGCTCTTAGAATAGAGCAAGGAATATAGAATCATGAATGATGTATTCACCTTTACGATCATTCAATTCATTAAGGGAGACTATGGGAAGAGGTTATCCAATGAAGCCAAAGAATGGATAATAGTTCTTGGAGCCTACTTCATCTAGTTCAAGATGGTCATGTATCTTCAGGTAGCGGGTGCCTCCATCAATCCTAAGAAGCTCCTGAGATATCCAAGTGATAAACTAGTTCTATTGGAGATTTCTTGACAAATTGAGTCAGCCTATGAGAAAATAAAGAGACAATGGACACCTTGCTGGACATGGCCATTGGTCATTGGAACATATCAAGTGAAAAGGAAGAAGAATATTCCTTCCTTCAAGTGGGAGTGGGAAAACTATCCCCTTGAATAGTGCAACTCTCCTTAGCCATATTTTGGTAATATTGGGAGAGTGGAGAGTTAGGCAAGAAAGGACTTCCATCATGAGGATGTTGATGAAGATCACTGGATGAACACCACAAATGACTATGATGTCTGCATAAGGGATTATTGTAGGAAGACTTTGTATTTAGTAGAGAAGGCTCTCTAGTTCAACATCCCTAATGAAATAAGGAAAAAAGATTCTAAGGATTTACTAGACCCCCTATTCAATGTGGACAAAATTGGTGAAAGACCTATTATGAATGCTGAGGTTGATAGGGAGGAAGGAGATTATATTAATCATCGAGTGAGGCATGTCATCAGAATGACAAAGAATTGGATCAAGAAACCTTTTCTACTTGATCCAATTCCTAATACAATAATCTTCCATTCACATGTTCACCCAAAAAGAGGTAGAGGAAAGAAAGTCACTATTCCTATATTTGCAATGCAGTCTCCTATCAGGCTAGAGACCATGTACCAATTTGATTTCTTAGTCAGATATTATCACCCTCCTGAAAGGAAGGGAAAGCATAAAAGGAAGATGACCTCTCCTCAGAGGATTCTGGTAGAACAAGCTGCAAAATAGGCATATCCCCAACAATAGGAAGAGAGTCCACAAAGGTCTAAAGATACTAGAGCTACTCAAGTCTAGGATGAACAGAAGTTGCCTCCCATTGTGTCCAACCAACTAGAAGAGGGAGAAATTCCACAAGTCTCCATTCTTCTTGCACAAGAAGAGCCTACTTCTCCTTCTATCTGAAAGAAACATAAGAAAAGGATTAAGATTCAGATGAAGAAAAGGAAAAGGGTCAGTAGAAGATTAGTGCCTAATCCATCTATCCCCAAAACCATTCTAGAGGGAGATGAAATAGAAGAAGAAAGAGAATTAGAGGAGGAAGAGGAAGAGGAATGAATTCCCTATAGGGAAGAACTCAACTAGCAAGAGTTATAGAGTTGCAAAGAGTGCCACAAGTACCTTGCCATCCACCCAAGTAGAACCCTTAGAACTCTCTTCTTCGGAAGATGAAGTACAACAATGGGTGGATGAGAAAACCAAAGAGGGTGATGATGTTTTCTCAATGTCAAATTTTGATTTCATGCCTGTAGGTACTAAATTAATTGGGGATAAGATTAGGGACACCTCTATAGGTGAACTTCAATAGGAAGACTAGATGTAGATGATGCTAGATACACAGGGTCCTGATCCTACTACCCCATATCCACCACAAATTATAGTGGTAGATGGTGGCTTAGTGACTCCTTCACCTTAGAGTTTAGAGGAAGAATAGGTTCAAAAGGAGCCATCATTAGAGGAGCAACCAGAAAAAATGGCTACTACTGAAGTATCGAAGGAGGGACAAATGGTGGAGTATTCTCAACCACCTTCCCAAGATACCGAGGTGCAAGCTATAGGATCCAAGGAGATTGAAGCTACAGAAGGGGAGTTAATCAAAGGAGGTAATTGAACACACCCCTTCATCATCAAGAGGAAAGTCTACAGAGAAACACATCCCAAGATTGATCTGAAAGGAAACAATGAGGAGCACTAAGCCTCAATTCCATGCTTCAAAGGATGACATTTGTGACATTGCAGAGATCTTGAACAAACCTGAGTCTCCATAATATGAGGCAATGCCATTGACATTCATCACCACCATACAGAGATAGGATTTGTTTGCATAAGTGGCTCTTCCTCCTGAAGGTATAGATGTAAAAGGCCTTAGCCGTAAGGATTAAAAATTGAAGGATGTTATGTTGGGAAGGACTACATGGGATTCATCCTGACAAGTGATAACTATGGGAGTTGAAGAGGTCTTCAAGTACATGGAGCAAGATGAGATTGAACTCTAAACACTTGGAAGGGAGGTTGAGATCCTAAAGGGATATCTAGCCAAAGTTGTTGGTCCTCTTGATCCTGAACACCTTGAGAAACTCTAAATACTATCCTTAGAGAACGGGGAGGTGTGTAATTAGATCCATTTTTGAAGGCTTGTTAGGAGTGGGGAGAAAGCCTTGAGGATAGAGGTGTTATGATAATCACAAGGAATTTGAAGTTACTACATGCTACACAAGAAAATGTGAATAAGATCGTGGCAATTTTAATCGATGTATATACTAGAGAAGAGCTAGACATGATTAATGATTGGATAGAAAAGATAGCAGAAAGCAATAAACTAATAAGAACATTACACAAGGAGATCCATCAGCTCAATGACCAAGCCTAAGAGTGAATTTTAGAAGTAGAGAAGCTATATAGCAATGCATGCTTTGACATTTTTGAAGATGAAGAATGAGAGAAGCTATTTGCAATTGAGGTGGTAGTAGGGAATTTTAAGAAGACCTTGGAAGAAGCATCCAATGATGAAGATATCAAACAAGCCTTCAGGAATGAAGAATCCCTGTTAGAGTTGGATACCAAACTTAGAGATTTTCAAAAGACTCGAATTGAAGTACACTACTGATAGAAAGTAAAAGATAAATATGAGTCTTTAGATCCTCTATATGTGTCTAAGATTACTAAGATGATAGATAAATTCAAGGGCAAACATTAGAACATAGCTTTGGGTTGAGGAAGAACTAAACCCAGATGCCAAAATTTCAATTTTGAAACTCTAGAAAATTTTGAGATTTTGAACCAGTGGAGGTGTGCAACTCTATAGCTCCATAGCTCCATAAGTCCACAAGTCCAGAAGTACATATGTACGTAGCTCCATAATTCAGAGGTGCACTGACAGTTAACTACTTCTTCCAAAAATAGCAGTTTCAATGCGTTGGAAACACATTTGAATGGTAGTTTAACTTTGACACATGCCTAATGAAGGACTAGCTTCCAATTTTGACACATCCAGACACTTCCACTTCAACTAAATGCTTCTTCCTACTTTCTCTCTCATGTGTTCTTCATTTTTTGACATGTAAAGGGCTCATGCATTCAATTACTAAATAAAATATGGATGGAGTCCCTCTAAGCACTAGATTAATTGTTAGTCTATCTATATTTAGTTTGTTTTATTAGTTAAAAGCATTTTATTGCATGAAGAATATCTCTCATTCTCAACACAAATTGAGGAGATGATTTCTTATAAATACCCCATTATAAAATGTAAGAAGGGTTACCATTATTATGCAATAAAATTATGCTTTTGGTGCTCGCATTTGGAGTATAGTGATTCTTGCCTAAATGTGTCATATTTTTGTGAATTTTATTCATGAGATTATGATTGAGCCAAAAGTTTATTGCATTTTTTCTTGTTGTGTGATTCTTTAGTTCTAGTGTTTGCTACAATTTTACAAATTTTGTTGATGTATCAAGCTTGAGGAGAGATCATCAAATTGTGCCTACATAATTCTTTGTCTTGCATGAGCTCACTTTCTGTGGCCTTGCAATTTGATGAAGAGTGAAACATCATTCAATTGTTAAATTTTCTCACAACAATTGCATCAGTGGACTCTAAGAAGCACTGCTCTTTTTTTAATTAGTTTCCTACTGATTTATTCAAAATCTAAACTCACATTGTGTTATTTTCTATAGATTATGTCCGTTAGGTTTTCAATTTCATGTTATTTTCATTTAGTTTCATTATTTTCTTTGCTAACCCCTTGTTAGAATAGGAACTCATATTAGTTGCATTACTAGAATTAGATTCATTGAAAAATAGAAATTACAAAAAAAAAATTCTTTTGTGTGTTATTTTGAGACAGCAAATATATTTACTTCATTTCAAGATCAAAACAAAACTAGAAAAGGCCTCCTCATGAACAGTCCCATTTATCTTCAACTGAGTGGATTTTGCTACACCATGAGACAAATACTAAACCTTGGAGTTAATCCCAAAAGATTAGCTTTTCAAGAGAAGAATTGTGCAATGGATTCCTACTATTGACCTCATGCATAACAACTACCCAATAGTTCCATGTCATGTGTAACTTGGAAATATTCTAACAAGATGGAAAATCATATAATATTTTAATCCTTTCTATGACACCATAAGACTGAGCCTCGCCATGTTTCATCTTATTCAGTAAAGTGCTATGTTGCTACTAGCAAAAAATAAGGATATTTTGGTTGCAACATAATGACCTACCATATTTCTTACAAACCTTGATACATAAAACACACATGTCCTTAAATTATGCCAATGTGTTAAGGTAATTACATGGCATATTGCTGATGAAGGAAATATTTCGGACCCACCTTTTGGAATTGTTGCCACATTCCCCTTTTTTGTCAAGGTGCTATGTCACTATCAGTGGGATTCCTTTATTTCGTAATCGCAACATAGAAATCTCCTTAAGGCTTTTGAAATTTTGGTACTAGTAAAAATCTCCATGTTTTTTGCGATTATTACTATAATCAATGCTTCTAACAAAGAATTAAAGTCACACAACCATTTTAACAATAGGGAATATTTTGGTGCCCATCTGTTTTCTAATCTCCCACCTTTTTAAATTTTTGGCTAGGCACTATATCACTAGTATGGCTGGTGCCTTCTCTAGTACTAATAATTCTAACATCAGCCATACTACCAAAAATTTTGGAACAATTAAAAATCTAGCACCTACTTTCTACTTTACAACACTGTCCTTCTATTTTGTGGTAGCCACTATGTCACATAGGCTAATATCATCACATTTTCTTCATGTGACATAATGACCACCATAGATCTTGCCAAGATTTGACAGTGTAAATAACTTCAAGAACAAGAAGTGAAAAAGTGAAAACTTATACATATCCCAGCAGAATATTCCAATTTTAGAACAACTACCTGCCTAATAAACATTTGAAAAGCACAAGACGTAACATGTTTATTTGGGACACAAAACTTATTTTAGTAGTGTTTCACAAAGGGTTAAAATTTGTAGAGCAAGAAAACCAAACCCTAATAAGTAGGATATAGAAATTATCTAATTTTTTACATCTAATTTTTAGGAAGATTTCACCTTTTGAAAAATTAGACCAATAGTGGCTCTATTTGGGGATGATAGACTACCTGTGTCTATGTAAGTCTAAACTAGAATCTTTTGTAGAGTAGACCACAAACTTGACAAAGAATGACGAATTCTAAGAGAGAAATCACACTAGAAAAGAACTATGCACAGGAACTAAATAAGGACCAAAAGAATATACAAATGTAGAGAAACTCTAAAAACTATTATTCATGGAAAAACAAGTATTTTAGCAAAAATACCTCTTCAAGAATTTTTCATGAACTGGTAGCTCAAGAATGTTACCTGATAAATCCTTTAGCTAATAAGAACCCTCTCCCCATTAACCTTCAATTAGATAAGGGCCCAACCATATAGGATCAAATTTGATATGTTTTCCTTTATCTTTAATCCTAATGCCACAAGAGTACTAAATCTTCAAATTCAAATTTCTTAGTCAATGTTCTTTTATCATAAAGAATCTTAACTTGTAGTTGCAATTTTAGATTTCTAAGATATGCTTCTCTCCTAGTCCTAGTCAATCCTACAAGCTCATCCAATATTTCCTACATGTTCTCAATAATATCTTCATCATATTTTTGGATGTAGTTATAAAATCCCATTAGATTATTCTAAGGCATCCTTTCCTAGATTCCACACACAATATCAAAGGGTGCTACTCCTATAGCCTTTTTCACACTCACCCTATTAGCCCATATCACTAATTGCAATTTAGAGTCCCAACTTTCTTATTATCATCCAATGTTCTCTTTATCACTTTCAATAAACTCTTATTTGTAGACTCAGCTCGTCCATTTCCTTGTGGATGATATGGAGAAGATGTTGATCTTGTAATCCCAAACTTGTCACAAAATTTTATGAATTCCTTAGATCTAAAACACATTGCATTATTTGTCACAATCCTTTGAGGGCAACCAAATCTAGAAATGATGTTATTTAGCTAAAAGATGGTTAAAACCTTTCTAGTTGCATTTCTTGTAAGAATTGCCTTCACCCATTTTGTAAAATAATTAGTTGCAACTAGTATCCATGAATAACCAATACTAGGTTTAGGAGATATTTCTCTTATGAATTCCATTTTGAATTGTTGGAATGGTACTTGAACTTATACTAACTTTAATGGAGTATTTCCTAATTTTTTTAGCTTACCTACAAATCTCTGATAGGCATCACATTTTCTTAGCATCAATTGAGCAGCTTTAAAAAGGGAAGGCCACAAAAATCTAGCTCTCATTACTTTATGTGCTGTTGTTTTGGCTATGTAATGTCCTCCACAGACTAGAGAATGCATTTTCTTTAATATTCCTTTTGGTTTTTCTTGATCAATACATTTTAACAACACTCCCTCAAAGTTTGTCCACCATAAATCATTGTCAATAATAGTATATCTAATGACCTTTAACTTGGTGCTTCTTTTTTGGTTCTCAATCAAATGAGATGGGGCTTCCATATGTTGCAAATAATGAATGACATTAGTATACCACTCACAATGGTCCATGTCACATAAGTTTGACCTTAAGTCATCTATTACTATATTGCTCTAATTAACATCTAAGTTGGACTAGGCCATGAGATTAGCTAATCCTTGACCTCTTACCAATTTTGTCATCTAAATGTCAATTTTAAATTCTTGGATTCTGTTGATCCATCTTCATTTCCTTCCTGATACCTCTTGCTAAGAAAAAATGTCCTTGATAGCTACACCAAGTATAAATGAAACAACAATGGCACCTATCAAATAACATTTAAAAGCCTTAATAACCTTCACCAAAGCATATACTTGCTTCTCATTTGTCTTATATTTCAATTCAAGAGGCTATAATGATTTACTAAAGAAAGAAATAGGTTGTTCATATCATTCCTCATTCTTCTGTAACAAGACTATAGCTACAATGTGGAAAGCTACAAAAGAGAATATATGCATTGGCTTAGTATAATCAGGGGTTCTGAGAACTGGGGCATTCTTTATGATAGTTTTAATGTCTTGAAATTATTTTGAAGGTTCACCATCCTAGTTGATAATAGCTCCTTTCTTGAGCATTTTTGAAATGGGCCTACTAGTTTCAATAAAATTTGTGACAAATTTCATTAGGAAGTTTACTTGCCCAAAGAAAGACTATATAAATTTTACAATTTTTGGCTTAGGCACTTTTTCAATAGCTACCACTCTTTTAGGATTTATCTTTACTCCATCTTTTGATACTATGTTTCCTAATAATTTTCTTTTTGTTACACCAAAATGTACATTTCTTTGGATTTAGAGATATCCTATATTCCAAGGCTTTGATAAATTTCATTTCTAGATGGTTGCAATGATGACCAGCTTTCTTGTAATATGTTGTAAGGTCATCTTGGTATATCACCATAAATTTATCAATATACTCATAGAATGCTACATCCATAGCTCTTTGAAAAGTAGCACCTACATTGATCAAACCAAATGGCATCCTTAGATATACATATGTTCCCCATGGGGTTGTAAAGGTAGTTTTGAATTGTTCACTTTCTTTAACTAGGACCTGATTGTACCTTGAAAAACCATCCATCATGAACATTAGTTCAGAATGTGGCTTCCATATTTGGAAATCCATAATTGTCCTTTACAAAGGCAATACTTAAATTTCTAAAATCCACACATAATCTTATATCACCATTCTTCTTTCAAAAAGGTACCAAGTTTGAAACCCAAGTAGAGTGTCTAATTGGCTTGATTATCCCTCCATCCCTTAGCTTCATCAACTCCTCTTACATTTTTGGGGCTAGAGTAGTATTTATTGGTCTTTGATTTTGTCTAAAAGGTTTTACATTATCTTTTAATGGTATGAAATGTTGGAATAGATCTACCCTATAAGTCCTAAGGTCATCATATGACCATGCAAAAACATGTCTATACTTCCTCAAAAAATTAATAAGTAGTTTTCTAATTTTGGGTGGAAAATTTTTGCCAATATAAACCATCTTGGCAGCCTTAGCAGTACCAAGATTTACTTCTTCTAATTCTTGAAATTTAGGGTCACTAATTCCAAGTTTTACTCTATCTTGATTATCAAAAATATTCTCAAAAACCACTAACCCTGTAGGTACCTTGTTGGTATTCAACTGCATAATCTCCTAGCCAAAAATAGTTTCCTTACCATCAATAGTTTCAATTAGATCACTACAATCCATTTCTTGACCATGGCATTTATCCTCACTTAACATGAAATTTAAAATATCTTTCTCATCTTCAAAAACTTGCCAATTTTCAACATTGTCAGGTATTGAAGATCTATTTTGAACTTCCATTTGTGAGATTCTAGCAAATGAAATTTCCTTAGGCTTGATTGCTACATTTTATAGTAAATCAACCATTTTGTTCTAACTTTTGTCCCTCCATGAAATACCAAATGCATCGAAAAAATCTATCTAATCCCAGACTGCATTTCTATACTATTTTAACCTTTTGTTTTTTGAAGCATAAGTCTCCCTTATCTATAAAATAACCAATTTAGATTCTCCTATGACATGAAAACTTTTTATCCCATGGTTAGTAGTAACTTTCAATCCTAATAACAGGGCTTCATATTCTACTATATTGTTGGTAAAAGAAAATTTCAGAGAAAAGGAGTATCTAAAAGTATTCTTCTTAGGAGATACAAAAACTACCCCTATCCCAAAACCTTCTTTGTAACTAGCCCCATAAAATTACATAGTCCATAGAATTGGTGAATCCATACAACACTCTACTTCATGTTCAGTCATAGTAGGCAATTTCTTAACTTCTTGAATAATTAACTCTACCCTAAAAGCATTTACACCAATGTCCAAAAAGGAAGTTGAATCCTTATCAATTCCTTCCCCTAGAATCTTATTAACCCTTGGCTCCCTATCTACTCTGACAACCTTCTCACCTATATGGAAGGTAGCATAAGATAGCTCACACTATAAACTACCCCCAGTAACTACACTCCATTTTCTTGAGAGAAACATCCCATAATATGGGGAATGCCAACCATAAGGACTAACATGGTGAATTCTACTTCAAGATAGGCAGCTAACTTGAATTGTAGAGCATTGATGGTGCCTATAACAAGGACATCTCTAGCATCCATGCCCCTACATCTACCTTGCTCAGTATCCACCTTCAAACCCAAAGCATCCATTACTTTAAAAGGTATGATGGTATTGGAGGCTCCTAATTCTATCAAGCAATTTTTTAGGGTTCTTCCTTTTATGATCAAACTAAGAAAAAATGGGTCAATATCTTCTATGTAGGCTACTAATGAGTCATCTAGGAATATTTGAGGGATTTGCAATTTAATGCCACTATCTTCAATTATTACTAGGGTTTGCTATGTGATATTTTAGTCAACAACATTACTATTGTTTCCTATCCCTCCTAACCATGAAAAATCCTTATTTTTGTGCTCATAAATTATGAATAACTTAGATAAAGGTACTTTAATAGTTATTTGTGACAACATGCATATCATATCAATATGTTCAACTATAGTGGGCTTTACAAGCATACTTGGTATGAAAGTCTTTTGAATAGTAGGCATTACAATCTATTTAGCTGATTTAACTCCTGAATTCTTTTCTTGTAGTACTACTTTGGGAGTATCATTTATTTGAAATTGCACTTTCTTCTAAGGATCCCACTTCTTGGCTTTGCTATCTTTTTCCTTTTTTGTATGTACATTAGTTTTCTTGTTATCATCCTTCATCTTATGTGTGATGTCCTTGATGAATATACAAGAAGGTTTGCCAATATCATTCCAAGTTTTCCTGCTTCTCAAGTTATAGTTACTATGCATTTGGGAAATCATCTATGTAGTAATTTTGTCAATCTTCCCCTTAGAAGGCATTCTCAAGATTATATTCTCAATATTTGAAGATATATTAGACACCTTATCCTTATCATAATTTTCATCATCTGAGAATAGTTGTTGATGATGGAGCTTGTAAGAAATTCTTTGACTAGTAACATCATCTTCATGTTCCTCTAAATTAGAATCTACACAATCAATAAACATGCCTACTATATTACAGCTTACATCATCATGGTTCTTTTCTTCCTCTTCCTCACCATTTTATGCACTATGATCTGAGGCAAATGACTAAGCAACTATCTAGAGAATGAGGTGATTGACATATGATGCACCATGGTGCATCATCATGCATATTTATAGAGCTTCTTTTGATAGGATTTGGTGTACCCTTATCTTTTAATTTTGGGTCTAGTTGGGAATTGTCTTACCATCCTTCCATTGAGTGGTATAGGGGTAATTCTATGTCTTTGGCTATCTATTAAAATGGTTATTATTTGGTAGGGCGTTCTCACTAGCATTGGGTTTGCTTGAACTAAAGTTTGATGGATTCATCTTTTTTAATAAATCCAATACTTGGCCTATTGAGGGTTCTTCAAGATTTTTTCCTATTAGAACCTTACCATTTTCTTTCTTGTTATTCTTGGGATTAAATAACTTTGGGTCATCTCTTCTCCCCAGCTTACTAGATGGTTTCCTTTTATTCACAATATTTACTGCAATTTTGAAAGCATCTCTCAAGTTTTTAGCCTCTTTTTCTCTCAACTGATATGCCATCTTACTATCAAAAGCATTAAAGTATGTTGTAGGGCATAATCCTCATTCAATCTCATGACTTGAAACAACTTGTACATTCCCTTTTGAAATCTTACATTAAAATCAAATGTATACTCATTAGGATTCTTCTTAATATTATTGAAATCATTCAACATGAAGCTAACATTAGTATTATCACCATATTGTTCTTTGAACAATTTCTCAATATCACTCCAAGAATGGATGCAATCATCTGGTAATCTTCTAAACCAATCCCCAGCATCTTTTGTCTATGAATTTACAAATAGTTTCATCACCACATCTTCCTGCTTGATTTCAAAGTCATTCAACATATCCACAAAATCTCTCAAGTTTTCCTCTCTAGTGACAACATTGTTTCCAGAGAATTTAACAAATTTGTCTCTTAGATCAAAAGTGATGGGATGAGGGACACCAAGAATCCCTATAAATGATGTTTGTCTAAATTTTTCCACATATATATATATATATATATATATTGGCTTCTTCTAAAAACCAACAACATTTCCTATGGCTTTACCCTTTCCTTTTTCTGTGGGTTTCACAGGAGGTTCTATAGGATCTTCTTGGGTAGGCTTATAGGCTTGGACTTTAGAAATGATAGGTTCTTATCTCTAACTCATGAGCTTCTCTTGTTCTAAAACCCTAGATCTCAAACTATCTATGTCCCCAAACACATCATCATAAAGGACTAAGGTCAATTCTTCTAGCTTCTTGTTTTTTTCTTTTAAAGTAGCCATTCTTCTAAGTAGGCTATCTCTTTCAATGATAACATTGAAAGTGGCTTGCTTCCTTTCCTCCTCTAAATGGATATGTTTTGCCTCCTCTTCTGTGACCCATTTATTCAAAACTTCTATCTTTGAACATACTTCTTTAGCATTTACAGAAGTAGTTTTTGAATTAGTAGGATAATAAGGATCTATGAGATTAGGTTTCATGTATGGAACTATTTTACGATATTTCATAATGTTTTCATATCCTAATATCTGGTTCATCTCTGATCTATGAAATATATCTCCTACTGAGGACACATTTTTGTCATGATATATTTGATCTTATTGTAGTGGTGTACTAAATATTTCTCCTAGGAGTCTTGTAGTTTCTAACTCGAAACTTAATGTGGAGGACTCCCTTCCTGCCACAAATTAGTATTGAGGGTATACTGATGATTTACTTCTAGGTCTTCACTGGGGTTTAGATCTACCTTTTTTTTGCCTTGATTATTCCTACCGCCTAGTGATAAATTATTATATAAAGGTAATATATGATTGGCCCTTGTGTAAGCTCTTATATTCTTCCTTTTGTCAGACATTAGAGGAAAATTCTTGTTAAATAAGCACTAGCTTCAAAACCTTGACTAAGTCACCACCCTATTCTAGGGAAAATATGATAGTAAAATAGCCTTTGATTTCAAGGGAAAAGAGTACAAGAAAATACTAAATAGCTTTGTAACATAAAAGACCAATAAAAAAAGACACATGAGTGCAACTCTTGCTTGACAGATAAGATACATCATAAGGGTTGTATACATCATTGTAAGTCTATGATACTCGTGATGCTTTCTCTTTTCTTTAAATTCTTAAGGTTTGTCACTTAAAACTCACCACCAACATGAGAAGAATTAAAAGAAACACTTGGACAAATGCATATACACCTGGACCAAAGAAACTATAGTATGTCAGACACACATGTGTGTTAAGCCACTCCTGAGCAGAGTTGCCAATTTTTTGGTGTTTTTCAACTGTCAAGCAATAAAATGCTTAATACCAAGATAATAAAACACACAAAACCTAAGGATCAGAAACTTTCCATCAAAAATTATGTACATATTTTATCTAGATCCAACTTCAACAAAATCAAGATTGATTTCCTACACTTTAGGCTCTACAAAAAAAAGGTGGTTATTCCTAACGGATGGAAGATGTTTCAATATAATATCACATACAATAATTTTCTCATTCCATTAAACTTCACAATAGCACACATCTCATAATAGAAAATTTGGTCATAATTCTTCTTAGCTTTATAATTATTTCTAACTATAGTAGCTAACTAAGACTCAAAGATTCACTTGTAAACAAGTGTTTATAACCATTGATGTTCTTCAAATAGTAAAATAAAGTGGGTTTTGAAATTAAGTTTGATGGTTATTCATGATCTTTCCTTCTGCAAACAAAAAAAAGTAGATTAATGCCTAATATATTGGGATCCAAACTCTACTCAATTCTTAGACCTTACTGGTTGCATTACAATCAATATTATCAACAATTTTGACTGACACTCATTCCTATAGACATCCCTTCTATCATCATGGTAATCCTATGAATTTTACTAAAAGAATTTATTTAATTCTTTAAATTAAAAGAAATAGAAATTTGACATACAATCTAATTTAATTGCATTCAATTGAATAAGAATTGCTCATATAATTTCAAGACAATCATATAACACAAATGGCAAAAAAATTCACCTAGAAAGGATGTGGTCACAGGTCATCTTCACATTGATTTCATTTGAAAAGTTTGCACACAATTGAATAATACTCATAATAAGTCAAGACTAAGCATTAAGATCCTATCATATTGATACAATTCTAATAAATTTGCAGAGAAAAATATCATGAAATCTATCCTAAAAAATTGAATAGAATAGACCTAGTTAAGACTTTTAAAGATAGTAATTTGGACCCTTTCTCTAGCCCTGGAATCTCACTTATAAAGGGTGAGATGCAACAAGCTTCAAGCTAATAGAAAATGATAGCTATCCTTTCAAACAAAAGATTTTTACATTCTACTATCATAAAAGACAAAAGTGCATGTAACATAAAACTTACACATCAAGGTATTTTTTTGGTAGGCCCTAATTCTGTTATATTTCCAAATGTTACTAATTCCATGATTAGCTCTTATGCTACCATGGTTACTTAGAATATGTAGCTATTAAATTGGCTAATGCTATGTCCTATTTTGATATTTGCAATTCAAACTCAACTCTGGTATCTCCACTAGCTTCACCATGAACTAATAAAACCACCTTTATTCTTGTTTCTTCCTCTACCATGTCATCATTTTGCGTCTTTAAACCTGCAACTAAAATTGGTTGCTCACTTTTATCCTCTTGTTTCCTCTTATATTGTGTGTGTGTATCAATTATATGTACTTCATCTTCATGTATCTCATCATTGTAACTTTTAGCTTCTTCCCGCTACTCATTAGAAGCAATATCTACCATCCACTTGTCAAAAGGTGTGTCATCTAGCAAGTTAAAATGTAGAATATCATGTTGCTTCTTGATTACATATTCAGCCTCCTTATCAATGTTAACAAAATCTTTTTTTAAAGAATCAAATAATAATTGGACATTCGCCATTTCTTCTATTGTAGTGGCCCACCATGCATGCCCTATTTCATTAATGACTTTATTCATTCCTAAACAAAAAAAGTCATCTAATTCCTTGGCCCATTCATCTTTATTCTGGAGTTTTTTTTTCTTATCCAAGGCTAATGGGATTAAGTCAAATTTTTCACTTTAATACTTATTCAAGTAACTAGAAATTTTCCTCTATAATCCAACTCTTATGTCATCAAACTCTGATAGATCATTAGCAACATCAAAGTTTTTCAATATGGTCATGTGAAGACCTTATGACAGAGTAACATAAAAATCTAATTTCTTTTCTCCTCTTATTCCACTTATTGACAATGGGTTTCAAAGTCTCTTCACTTTCTTTTATCTCTTCCCATATGTTTATTACCTTGGCTAATTGATCATAGAACAATGGCCATTCAATTTTGTCAACCAGATACATGATAGCCTTTCTAAGTTTATCTTCATATTATACATTCAACTCTACATGCAATGCCCATAGTTTACTTTTCTCCTCTTCAAAATCCTTAGCTATATAATACTATGGCCTTTGTGGAGTACTAGGAACTTTAATGAGAGGGGAGGATTTAAAAGGCTCCACTAGTGGGTGAGGGTATGTGATCATGGTCCTAGAGGACTGTCTTATCACTTTGTTTTCAATTTCAATCCTTTTCTCAATTTCTTCATTGTAAACCTCCAAAGCTCCCTCATATTTAGTCTATAACTCCAACCTTTCCTTCTAATCTCTCTCTGTAGTGCCCAAAGCTAGGTTGGATGTATCAACACTCAAATGTGTAGCCTCCACATTGGTTGTATCCACTACCCTTTTCACAATTATGTTGCCCATCAATCTAGTATCATATAACTACAAGGAAACTATCTTGGATCCCTTTCTTAATGACCAAATGACTAAAGTAGCTTGGTTTGTAGTAAAAGTGGAACCTCTTATTTCTTTCTCATTCAAATCCTAGATGTCTAACTTATTAGAAATAGAATTAAAAACTAGAGAATCTACTATATCGACATTGGGTAGTAGTAAACCACCAGATTCTCTTACCATATTTCTTCCCTCTTTAGGAGTCAATCCCTTAAATTCTTATGCCATTTTATCTTTTATTTGATTTTGAATGACTATCTCCTCCATTTCTAAGTGTTAAGTTCTCAACTTATTACACCTTTCCTCATATATTCAAATGTTTTCTCTCCATGTAAACTGGTAAAAATCTCTTTTCTTAACAAAATTATCATCTAACAAAATTCATGGCTAGCTTGATTTATTATTAGGTCTAATTCCCTTCCTTTCTAGTCTACCACTATCAAATCAAGGCTTGCTATTGGATGCTCTTGAAGGTTTCCTTAATCTAGCTCAACTTGAGTAATAAATACTCCTTGGGATCCTTGCTATTCAACTTGCTCTTGAGTGAGCTGCTCTTCTCCAATCTACAAAGGGGATTGAGTAGGTCAATATTCCTCAATGTGAAGACCTTGTTCTTTCATTATTTTTTTCCTCTTTGGAGAGGGCTTGTTAGGTCTTTCTTCCAAGACAACACTAGTGGATCCTATTTTTTTTTTCCTTTATCCACTATGCTCTTCTTATTTTTTATTATATTATAGCCTAGCCTTTTTTGGACAATTAATTTTCCAGCTCCAACATTGGGAGTGAATGATAACCTTTTCATAACCTCTCTAGCTTTATTAGGATAGGAATTAATGAAGAATTTCTTCTTCTCATTCATTGTCTCCATTATCTTGAGAAATTTTTTCATGAGTTTACTTATTCTATCTACCTCTATTTTTGCATTTTGAGAGGTTGATAATCCTCATGAAAATAATGGATAATTTCCAAAACTCTTGGAAAAACACTCCACTTCTCCTTTTTGGTCTCTTTCTCTTGCAAAGAGAATTCGTTTCTTATTATTTTCTCAGGGTAATAAGGCTCATGTTTTATAGAACCAAGATTAGTTTCGAATTTAAAAACCAAATCATAAAATGATTCAGTATCACAAAAATGGTTATGAGAAATAGTCATCTTATACTAGTCTAGTAATTTATATAAAAATAACTAGCCACCTTTTGTAATTACAAAAATTGTGGGCTACAATACAAGTTGGGAAATTTGAACCTCTTTTTCTTTTTACCAAATATTTTTCCTCCAATTCTCCTAGCTTCCATAGTACCTTAGCTATCCCTACTTTTAGAGCACCTGGTAGGGAAATACATGAGGAGTCCCTTGGAAACCATAGATTCTAATAATAGTTAAAATAGGGTATGGTATAATTGAGGCAAAGTACCTATCAACCTTGACAAAACTAGCATTCTCTACATCGCATGTCATATCTCCACTACACAATCGAATTGGTAGAGCTTCTACCTCCTATTCTCTGTTCAAGACTATTTCTTTGCCGAAATATGTTAGACCTTTAAACAAAATCATATGCATCAAAAAAGAATAATGGCTGAAAATTTTCTCCACTTTTCCTTTGGCAAGTTGAATCAAGCTAGTATGAATTTCTTTTGTTAAATAGGAGGTGGAATCAAAATGAATTTCAACACCAAAACAAGGAATATGAGCCATCATATACATAAAATTTATAAGCATAACCTTCTACTCATCCTCACCAGAAACCCTACACAAAGTCAAGTATATCTCCATAGGCCAAGAAGTGAAATATTCATTTTTTTAAAGGCTCCCGAGTAGATGTTGTTATTACTAGAAAGTTTCCAATTATGCCTATGTGTGCCCTTAGTTTACCTTGTCTAATTATATTCTTCTTGGACATGTATTGTCTTTTTAAATCTAGTAAATCAATAAGTACATGATAGTTTGATAGTGGCTCTAGACCAAAACCTTCCCGAATATCTTCAAGGCTTATTGTAATCAGACATTCACCATCCAACCTTTCTACTACACTAATTTTTGGGTCACAAATTTTGGAAATAGCCATTAACAAGTCAAAATCCATGAAGACATTGGGGACCACTAGTTTTCCCAAGTCAAAGTTCCATATGTTCCTAGGAGGGGAAAATAATTTCCTCTCTGAGAACCATTTCTTGAAGAGAAAAAGACCCTATTTTGGAAGTATTAGCATCCCTAATCTAGTTTCTCTTGTCATATAATCCATCAGCAATTTTAAGTCTAGGGTTCAGGGAAATTAATTTCTTTACTTCAACAATTTCATTGATTGACTCAGGAAACAATTTGAGGAGAACACCGTGAATATCTCTAGCTAAGTAGTCTTCTTGACTAAAGGAAACCTTGTTCAGAGGCATGGTGAATACAATTTTCATAACACTATAGTACTTTGATATATACAATGAGAACAAGGACTTACTTGATTCTCTGCCACCCTTTTCTACAATTCTACAATACATTACTAACAAGTGGAAATCCTTTAATGTCCTAATCAGCCCAAGCACAGGTTTTTAATAGCTTTGAATTCTTTTGGAAGCCTAAAGATTTTTTTTCTTATTTAAAAGATAGCAAGATTACTGTAATACATTCTATTATTGGTTTCCACAAGGAGCCTTCATTCTTCATAAATAAATTGTAAGGAAAATAGGGTGCCACCACATTTAGATTTTAAACATACACTGTCGATCTGAAAAAATTTGATGATTTAGGAATAAAGCCAGGGATGATTGATTTTCCATTTTCCAAGTTGGAATTCAATCTATTAAGCTTTCTCCACATAAGCTTTTCTTTTATTTCTGGTAGCTTGGACTAGACTCATTAGCACTTGCAGAAACATGTCACCAAGTTACATAAAAAGTGAGGAGTTTGTCTATGCAACATAACAACAATTGTCGATTCCACTTCAATCTAACAATATGCATTTGATTAGTGTTTTAATATAACTATGGTGGGTTGCTCCTTTTTTTCCTTTGGTCACTATGTCACTACCCTTAAAAAATGGGCAACTCCTCATAGTGGTGCAATGCCCACTACTGATGTGAATTTGATCTAATGGTGAGGAATCTGCATTTATAAATAAATAGTGTGAAACTCTTCATCAATAGTGTTAAATAAATAGTGTGCAAATTTTGATGGCAACTTGTCAACAATCATTGATTAAATTTAATCCAACAATCAAGATTCTTCATCTTCTCTTTACTTTGGGTATGCTTCCATGTCATGTGTAACTTGGAAATGTTTTGACAAGTTGGAAAATCATATAATATTTTAATTCTTTCTATAACACCATTAGACTAAGCCCATCTATGTTTCATCTTTTTTGGTAAGGCACTCTATTGCTATCGACAAAAAATAAGGATTTTTTGATTGTGACATAATGACCTCCCATATTTCTTGCAAACCCTAGTGCATAAAACAAACACATTCTTAAATGATTCCAATGTGTCAAGGTAATTACGTGGCTTATTATTGATGAATGAAATATTTGGGACCCACCTTTTGGAATTGTTGTCACATTCCCTTTCTCCATCAAGGTGTTATGTCACTACCGGTGGGATTCCTTCATTTTTTGATCATGACCTCCTTAAGGCTTTTGAAATTCTAGTACAAAGAAAAATCTCCACATTTTTTCCATTATTACTACAATCAATGCTTCTAAAAAGGAATTAAAGTCACACAACCATTTTAACAATAGGTAACACTTTGGCACATGTCCATTTCATAATCTCCCACCTTTTTAAATTTTTGGCAAGGCACTATATTACTACTAGCAAGGCTCTTGTATTTTCTAGTAGCGACATAGTGACCCACTGGAAAATACCAAAGCCTAGTGATGCAAATTGTAATACATTCCAAATGGCCCCTTCTCTGGTACTAGCAAATCTAACATTAGCCATACTACCACAAAAGTTTGGAACAATAAAAACTTGGCACCCACTTTATACTTTACAACACTATCCTTCTATTTCACGATAGTTGCTATGTCGCATAGGCTAAGATCCTCACATTTTGTTTATGAAACATAATGACCACCATAGATCTTGAAAAGATCTAATGGTGTAAATAACTTTGGGAACAAAAAGTAGAAAAGTGAAAACTTAAACAGATCCTAAAAGAATATTCCAATTTCAAAACAACTGCCCGCCCAATAAATATTTAAAAAGCACAAGACCTAATATGTTTATTTGGGACACAAAACTTATTTTATTAGGGTTTCAAATAGGGTTAAAATTTGCAGAACCAAAAAACCAAACCCTAATAAGTAAGATATAGAACTTATCTATTTTTTTACACCTAACCTTGTGAAAAATCAAACCTGTTGGTGTTTTAAAATGCTATGGATTCAAATTACCCCGATGAGAATAAGATACATCTAGGGGCAGCTATCTCCCATCTTTAACATATCCTTTCAGATAACAGGACAACAATAAGGCTTGACCCTTCTTCTACTTCAGGGTCTGCAAAACCTAGGTGGGTGGACCTATAGATTCTTTATGTGTTACCAATTGTTAAAGCATACATTGAATCTAATTTAAAGCAAATAAAACCCTTATTTATCCTAATACTTACACAATACCAAAGATTTGTAGTAGAAAATTGCAACTCTATGTAATTCACAAGCTAAGTGAGGGCATCCCTTTTATCTCTTCAACATGAAAGGGAAAAATATTTGATTATTGATGTTGATTATCAGCATAACCCCAAATATGAAGCGATAAGAACAAGTGATCCTATAGATGATCAGTTCCTTATCTATCGGGCAATTCCATGAATTAAACACATACATTTGTGATATTAAGGACATATTTCATACACCCAAACATTAGATCTATCCTATCACTTTGTGAATTAGACATCAGTGTTCATAAGGACCTCTTTCTCATGAGATATCCTTCTCAACAATAACCAACAATCCTGTAAGATAAATCAAGCATTTACTTGGCCATTTGTTCTAGCAACAAAACATATCTGACATACAACCTTAAAGCGATGCAAATGAGTCTTAGTTCTTTGTTCCTAGACCACATAAGACTGCAAATTACTAAGATAGGACATGAGAATCAAAATGAAACTAAAGAAATTCTTGCTTATTTGTATTCATCTCTTTGAAATAATACATTTAGATGAATGAAATCAAAACATAAAAATACCTAATAGATCTAAACTTTCTATACTATCTTCACTATTGCAGTCATACAAGAGAAAATATTTTGAAGAATGTAGTGTCACAATCATGAAAACACATCAAGACTAGAAATTTAGTTACAGAAATCTAAGAAAACTCAAGATTGGAACATGTTGTATCACATCAGTCAGTAGTTTTTTCTCCAAAACAGAACCAACCTCTATAGTGAATGAGAAAGAAGAAGATATAGATGGAGATAATTCCCAGATCTAATTTGAAGATGACATGTGTCCACTTAAAATTCCATCCTTGGCAATTGAAAAACCTCTTTCATCTTTCTATCCATTTGATTTGATTTTGATTTCATCATTATTCTGTAAGAAACTAGAAATATCTCTTCTAAATGATGAAAACCATTCAATCATGACTCCAACTTCAGTCCCTAAAATTTATTACATTTGAAAACATAATATTCTCAAAATTTAAAATTGGAGCCAAATTATACTAGAATGGCATAATATCCTCAAAACTATCTCAACAAACCTTTTATCGTGTGTTTTTACCATGCTTATAACTGCATTTTCAATTTTCAACTATTTCACTGAGAAGGCCCAAATTTTACATTTCTTACTATAACTTGAACTAATGACTTCCTATGTGGAAAAAAACTCCAAAAATGGAGAGTTCATCTTCTCCTAGTTCTGGCAATATATAATATTCCTATTCTAGCATACTAGAAACCCCCTAAAAGTCATTTTGAAAAATATGCCCCTTGCATAGCCTCTGGTCTGCAACTTTCAAATTTTTCAAAAAATTAAAATAATGTAAAGTTCAAACTTTCGAAATATGTCCTTTTGAATTTAAAACTAGTCTACACATACCCATTTTAGAAAAATGTTTTTAAAAACATTTTTAAAACACTTTGATTTTTTACCTTCATTATGCCCCTTGGGTCAACCTTCCTTTGATCAGATTACCAAGTGGCAACACCTGATTGGCCTATTCCACCAAATCACCAACTTGGACCCACTACCACATGGCACCCAAGCACATTTCCGCATTATTTATCTTTCAAGTAACTTCCTAAAGCTAGGAAGCACCCATCGTAGGATGTGGCCATGTGACACAATCTTGTGCATTTAGATCTGAGGCTACCATGTCATCATGCTTGTCAGTTTGTTTAAAAAAAAATGATTTCCTCATCTGATTGGGTGGGGCCCTCTACATGGGTCAGCGGCTCTCAAAAGAGTCATGTCTTGTTAGATAACTTATGATATATGTGGGTCTATATTTAAACAAGTGAAAAATCTACCACATAATGAATGTGGGATAATTTCTTTAAAATATTTCTTCACTTTTCTCTATTCTATATCTTCAATGGAACCTTCCAGTTATTCTCTGATGTGGTGGGTTGCCTTCTCTTCAAACAATGCCTTCATGCTTCCAAATCTATTGCCTTCTTCAAACGTAGAGCTCCTCATTTGGCAGTTCAAACACTTTAATTTAACCCTTTTCCTTGGGTTTAATGCTAAAGATCATGTGGTATGGTGGTCTCCCCTATTTTTTCCTTTGGTTGTGGATGTCCTCTTATATGTATTCTTTCCATGCATTATGTCCTCTACTTACAAAATTAGATATCTTCTTTATTGGACGTGGGTTACCCCTCCATTTCTACGTTGCCTCCTCTTCAGCGTGAAGCTCTTTTTCTCAGGGAGTTCCATCTTTTGAATATGGGAGCAACTCCTTCCTTTCCATGGAGATTTCCCTTTGAAGAATATTGGTCTTTTCCTTTGAAGAATTTCCTTACTACATTGAAAACTACCTTGCAAGTTCGTTTGCCTATAATTCATCCTCTTTAATTAGTAGATACACCTACTCCTTTCCTTAGCTACATGAAAAGAGGTCTTATTTGACTTGGTTTAGCCATTTCTAAAAGGCCACAATCATGAGATGAAAAAAATTGTGTTATCTTGAGATAATGCCAAATTGGCATGACTATAATTGTCCACAAATTCGCATAATATTTGGCCAACAATTAAACTCTTCTAGTCACAAACACACCAAGTAATTTTTCTAGCTCTCACAACTAGCCAAAAATCATAATCGTATATAGAACTGAAGAAGAAAGCCACTTATTATGATCTAATTTTAATTCCTAGTCTGAAGAATTGTATTATAGAATCTACTTCCCAATTTCCTAGACAAGGAAGCATATAACAACTCCACTATATTAAGTACAACTGATCAGCTTCTTGTAACCAAAAAATTTTCTCAAGATATACTCACCCAAAAATAATCTATGATTTCATTAGAAAAGAACACCCTTGCAAAAATATTCATTTGTTGCCACTTTAGACTTCTCCCTAGAATTTATTCTAACATCAAAACAATCCTGACCCAAAAATTGTTGTCAAAATAAACAAGTAACGACACATGACCACAACTTTTTTTTTTCCCCATGATAACCCTTATCATTGATGACTTCGGAGGCAACGTAGTTGGAGGTTCCATAAGTGATGTGAAGTAGACCATCATCCCTAACTTGATGAGACAATGCACTAAGGCCAAAGTCAGATATTTTTAGATTCCCATATGTAGAGGCAGACATTCAGGATTCAAATCTATATGGTAAAAATCTCTACTGTGGAAATAATCAACAAAATTAATGAGTTGCTGGAAATATTTTCTTTCTTCATCTTCTCTCAATTTTCCATGGTTAACAATTTTGTCATAGAGCTCACTTCTAGATACAAACACAAGAACAATGTAAATCTTTGTCATGTTGGCCATCATCTCATATGAATGAGCTAAATTTGGATGCTTGATCAATTTCCTTGTAGATATATCACACTTTAACTTCCAACTTTCCAACATTGAAAGATATGTACCCAAAATTATAATGATTACAATCATTATAATCTTTCAATTTTAGGGAACCTTTAATCCCTCATAAAAAAAAATTATTTTAAAACAGCTAATATTCAAAATTGATCCATTAACCATCTCATACTAATTTGATCAAAATTAAACCACTAGAAACCAATTTGAATCTCATTATATAGCTTTCTACAAACTATCAACTTTGTGCCAGGAGGTCCTTTGACTAGCCTTAAAAACTCACCACAACACTTGATCGGGCTCCAAAATCTGACACATTGATTCTCTACTATGGAAAATTTCACCCTATCAAATCTTTTCTCATGATGAATTCTCAGTCAAAAGATATTGACTATCAAAGTTTCCCTCTCAGAACTACTTGCAAGAAAACATGTCAGAAAAGTATAAATCGCGTACAAAATTGGCTTTGAAAATTGGGCAAACTAACACTTGGAAAAATAAAAACTGAAGTGTTTATTTACTATCATGAGAAGAGTATAAATATTCAATTTGGTCTCATGAAAAATAATAAGGTGCATTTTGTGAATGGTCAAAGTGGGCTACTCGGAATTGCAGATTGGAAACACTAGTAGAAAAGCATTTTTTGCAAATGGAATTGACCTAGGAAAGTGTGCAAAGGGATTCTTCAAGACTTGAAAATTGGAACACTTGAAGTATTTTTAGAGAAGAATATAGTGGTAAAATCCATTTTATCTAATCGATCACATATTTTGAGATATGATGTCACAAACAGGGATTTTGAAAAATCTGTATTTATTGACACTAGTAAAAAGTTACAAATTGCATTTGGAATCGCATTTGAAAACTGATCAAATGGATTCATCATAAACTCAAAATTAAAACATATAAATTATTTGACACATAGAATGAAAAAAAAAAGGAATTATCTCATTTTATTCAACTGGGTCAAAGTTATAACAAGTCAAACAGGGTCTTCTAGAACTCTAAACATTTTGCATTAGTACGACACCAATAAATGACCAACTTTGAGGGATTCAAAAGGTAGACAAATAGATTCAAAATGACTCAAAATCTAAAACATAGGCTCTCTATTATGGACACTAAAAACTCGTAAAGTAGCAAGTCATAAAACATTATTGGGTGTGAATTATTTAATTGCAAACACAACCTCCCGTTGTTGTTTGACATTTAGGCAAAAATGCGAATTTGGACATTGCTCAAAACATGACTTCACGAAATGGCTCAAAATGAAAATTTATCTTCATGGGATGCATAGAAATACTGAATTCATGGTGTTAGAAACATTAAACACCTCATGGGCCTCAAACAAATAGTCAGGTACATATGCCTTAAAAAGTTCTTATAGGGCTTAATTTTTCAATGGTACTCAAAAGCAGGCCTTCAATTTTGAGTCCCAATAGTGGCTCTATCTAGGGATGCATGTCCATTGTAGGCATGGCAAGGATTTAGATCTCTAGAAGAATCAGACCACACATGATAGTAAAAACTTCTCTTATACAACTTTATTTAAAATAGGGAATCTACTCCTATGTACATACGATGACCCAAAGACATGGAACTTTGTCAAAATCTTTTACCTTTTTCAAATAACTAATTCTCATTTTCATTTTGCTGAGGTAAGATGAAAATTTCACTTACATTTATTTTTCCATTTTCAACAATACCTTCACTCAAAACAAAATAATTGCCATCATTATCATAGTGCATATAAAACTCAAAAACTATTTCATTATCATGCTCAATATGCGAAAAAACATCAACAAGATCATGATTATACAAACTAAACTAAGAATGTTGTCAATTGGAAACACAAAAACTTCATATTCTACACCATTCACCAAGTTACATGTACCAAAAACTTGCAACTCACCTTATCTCTCTGGCTGCAAAGAATAAAAAAGATCTAAATCAACTTCATGTATCATGTCATCACATATCAAAGTAGATCTGAAATTTGCTGAAAATTTATCATCATAGTCTTCAAGTACAGATTCAACAAACATATGAAAAGAATCCTCATTAAAATTTCAATTAGCAGGAAGTTTGCTGGCATCAATATTCTCATCAAAGAAATTGTTAGAGACACTTGTGAATGTGTCAAACTCATTAGCATGAGACTCACCAACCTATACAAATTATTTAATTTCAGATTCATGTGTACTTTTTTCAATACTTCTTCACTACATGAATCATAAAATCTCATCTTGTGCAATTGCAGAGTACTATCATATACTCCATCCATTTTAGATAAAAAATCAACTGATATCTCAACATTATTAGTAACATCAATCATAGAAGTCTCTTCATTAAATGTTAAATCAAAACAAAGAGATATCAATAAATTTTCACTATCATTTGTATAACACAAACCTGATTTAACATCACTTATGACAGCAATAAATATGTCTCTACTAGTTTTCACTTCTTCAAACAAATCCTGATGCTTATGCTAAAAATATTCAAAAGAATAACAATGCTGATATGTAGGAGAGAAAAAACAGGAGTATACATCATACCTTACATCATCCTTAAGAGATGTATTTATTAATGAAGGAAAAGTTGAATTACACATTGATGCATACCTTTCAAACTCATGTTGTAAAAAGGCTGAAACCTCATCAGTATTCAACAGATCCTTTTCAAAAATTTCTTTGACTTGACACAATCATTTCTTGAATAATCTGAGGAACTTAAAACATCAGCACCATTAGTCATATAATCTAAAAAATCAATAGTACTCTCAGAATACATATTCTCTTCCCTACACCATGTCTTAACATTAGATGTGTGATTATATTAAATTTCACTGTAGAAAGATATTTCAGGACTGTTGTCATAACCTTTTTCATTCTCTAACATAATATCATAGGACTCATCACTTTCACTATGACTATTAGCATTTTCAATTTCAACAATATTGTAACCATTCTTTTCTAAATAACATTCACATTCTCTAAATACTCTTCCAAAGTATTGGATCTTTTCAAATCTTTCTTTCACTATCCAATGTACTGAATCATGCATGAAGACTAATAAAAACACAAAAGCCCATGATAATTCATTGGGTCTTTCTAAAATGGGAAGCTCTAAGATTTCCAACTTGAATTTCATGTAAAGTTGGATTGTATCTAAATCAGCTACACTTTCCACATTCCTTCGAATAGAAGAAATGACTTGACTAGGAAGCTTTCCATACAATATGAACAATTTTTCATGTACCTCTTCATAGCTTGGCAAAGTATTATTAGATCTACAATTTGAATCCATTTTGAAAATAAAATTTCTACCTTTTTATCCTAGTCCTAAAAATCACAAAATAGAGGCTCTAATTTTTTGTCTCATAGAAAAAACACAATCAAACAAGTGCTACAATTTTTGAGATTCTGGAATCCTAATCTCTCAAAGTTTTTATCATCACAGAACTTGCATAGACACCTCAACAAGTCTATAATAAAACTGCAATGATATTTTCTCTCTCTAGAAATTTTCATACTCAACCATATTATTTTCAAAATCCAAATTCAAGAATATGAAAAATTATAAAACAAATTCTCCTATATATATTGTTGATCACCAAATGATTAATACTTCTTAATAATATTATTTTTATGAAAGGAAAATCTCATGAAAATAGAAATATCTGAATCTGTGGTGGTTGCAAATAGCTTTTTTGTTGGAAACAATAGAAAATATAGATTTATTTTGTAATTTAGTATCTCTTTACAACTAAACACCACACAGTTTCTTCATCCACTGCCAAGAATTGTTGATAAAATCTTTCATTATTCTTTATAGTTGTTGTATCGCTCAATCATGTCATGAATCTCAAATTGCACTGGTTCAAAGATTTGACTTTGATTAGCCACTTACTTAGTGAGAAAGAATATGCCAGCTTTCACAAAAATACAAGCCAATCCAGAATTCCTAACAAGTCTGTGAAAAATATTGATCAACAAGATGGAATGCCAAATACTTGACAAGTTGAGGCAAATAATATAACTCTGTGATATGACAGAAACTCGATAAAATGCCAAGTGACTTTCACACTACAATTTCATTAATTTATTCAAACTATTGTTGTCAATGAACAAGGATACTGGAGAACATGAAACTTCAACGATGAAAATCAGAAACACATTTTACTATAAATTTTCTATATCCAATATTTTTCATACTAGATATTTTGACTCCTTCTATACGCAACTCCCCAATAGAGTCGCCATTTTGTTGGTGTTTTGAAATTCTATGGCTTCAAATTACCTGGATGAGAATAATATATATCTAGGGGCAACTAACTCCCATCTTTAACATATCCTTTCAGACACTAGGCCAACTATAGGGCTTGACCCTTCTTCTACTTTAGGCTCTATAAAACTTAGGTGGGTGGACCTATAGATTCTTTATATGGTACCAGTTGTCAAAGCATACACTGAATCTAATATCAAGAAGATAAAACCCTTATTTCTCCTAATACTTATGCAATAACAAAGATATGTAGTAGTAAATTGTAACTCTATGAAATTCACAAGCTGAGTGAGGGAATCCTTTTCAGCTCTTCAACATGAAAGGTAAAAACATTTGATTAATGATGTTAATTATTAGCATAACCTCAAATATGCAGTGATAAGAACAAGTAATCATGTAGCTGATCAATGCCTTATATTGGGTGATTCCATGAACTAAATACATACGTCTATGATATCAATAACATATTTCATACACCAAGACAAGCTCTCTATTTCTATATTTTCTTCTATTCATCCTGAAGCTCTTTTGCTTGGCATCTTCCATCTTTTGACTGTGGGAGAAACTCCTTCACCTACCATGGAGATTTCTCTCTCAAGCATACTAGTCTTTGCCTTTGAAGAATTTCCTTCCTGTGCTGAAAACTACCTTGCAAGTTCTTTTTCCTGCAACTCATCCTCTATAATCAGCATGCACATATACTCCTTTCCTTGGCCATGTGAGAAGAGGTCTTATTTGACTTGGTTTAGCCATTTCTAGAAGGCCATGGTCATGTGATGAAAATAACGATGTTATCTTGAGATAATGCCAAATTTCCATGACCATAAGTATCTACAAATTGGCATAACATTTGGCTAGCAATTAGACTCTTCTAGTCACCAACACACCAATTAATTGTTCTAGCTCTCATAGCTAGCCATCAATCATGACTGTATCAAGCAGTGAAGAAGAAAGCCACTTATTGTGATCTAATTTTAATGCCTAGTGTGAACTATACTAAGTAGAGCTGATCAACCTCTTGGAATGAAAAAATTGGCTTGAAGATATACTCATCCAAAAATAATCTATGATTCCTCTAGAAAAGAACACCCTTTCCAAAATATTTATTTTTTGCCACTTTAGACTTCAAACTAGAATATATTCTAACATCAAGACACTTAGACACTTCAAATAACTCACCAAAAGGTAAACAACTTACCATCAAAATAAACAAGTAACACCACATGA
The DNA here is from genome assembly GCA_028749045.1 of Cupressus sempervirens. Taxonomy (NCBI): domain Eukaryota; kingdom Viridiplantae; phylum Streptophyta; class Pinopsida; order Cupressales; family Cupressaceae; genus Cupressus; species Cupressus sempervirens. The sequence continues at coordinate 242,417,148 of CM053789.1, read as the reverse complement.
CTGCAAGTCTATTGTCCCCCATCATAACCCTTATCATTGATGACTTCAAGGGCAACATAGTTGGAGGTTCCATAAGTGTTGTGAAGTATACCATCATTACTAACTTAATGAGACAATGCACTAAGGCCAAAGTTAGATATTTTCAGATTCCCATATGTGTCCAGAGGCAAAATTTTTCACTTCAAATCTATATAGTAAACATCTCTACTATGGCAATAATCAACAAAATTAATGATTTTTTGGAAATATTTTCTTGCTTCATCTTTTTTCAATCTTCCATGGTTTAGAATTTTGTCAAAGAGCTCACTTCCAGATACACACACAAGAACAATGTAAATCTTTGTCATGCTAGCCATGTCCTCATATGACTAAGATACATTTGGATGCTTGATCAATTTCATTGTAGACACATCACACTTTAACTTCCACTTTTCCAACATTGAAAGATATGTGCCCAAAATTATAATGATTACAATCATTATAACCTTTCAATTTTAGGGAACTTTTAATCCCTGATATATCTTATTAGTTTGATATCGTTTAGTTGGGCCTCAAAGTGGGTTTGGCTAAAACAACTTCATTTTCAAAAAAATAATATTCAAAACTGATCCATTAACCATCTACCAATAATTTGATCAAAATTTAACCACTAGAAATCAATTTGAATCTCATTTTATATCTTTCTATAAACTATCAACTTTGTGCTAGGAGGTCCTTTGACTAGCCTTCAAAACTTACCAAAACACTCTATCGAGCTGCAAAATTTGACACACTAATTCTCTACTCCACACTTTTGCACCATGTTGAATCTCATCTCATGATTAATTCTCAGTAAAAATATATTGACTATTGAAGTTTCTCTCTTAGAAATGCTTGCAAGAAAACACATCAGGAAACCATAAATCACATTTGGAATTGTCTTTGAAAATTGGGTAATCTGACACTTGGGGAAACAAATAATGAGGCATTGGTTCACTATCATAAGGAGATTATAAATCTGTGGTTTTTTATCATGACATATAATAGGGTGCATTTGGAAAATAATCAATGTGGGTTACTTGGAATTGTAGATTGGAAACACTAGTAGAAAAACATTTTTTGCAAATGGAATTGACCTAGGAAAGTGTGCAACAAAATCGTCAAGACTTGAAAATTGGAATACTTGAATTACTTTTAGAGGAGAATATAGTGGTAGAATCCATTCAATCTAATCTATCATAGATTTTGGTATATGATTTCATGAACAAGGGTTTCAATAAATCTCCATTTACTGACACCAATAAAACATTAGAAATTGCATTTTGAATCGTGTTTGAAAACTGATCAAACTAATTCTTCATAAACTCAAAATTAAAACATATGAAGTATATGACATCTATAATTCAATGCAAAATGAATTATCTCATATTAGTCAACTGGGTCAAATTTATAACAAGTCAAATAGGGCCTTCTAGAACTCTAAACATTTTGCATCAGCACGACAACAATAAATGTTCAACTTTGAGCAATTCAAAATGACTCAAAATCTGATATATAGGCTCTTTTTTATGAAAACTAAATACCCCCAAAATGGAAAGTCATGATACATTATTGGGTGCGAGATATTCAATTGCAAACAAACCTCCTATCACTATTTGACACAGACAAAAATGCAGATTTGGAAATTGCTCAAAATGAGACTTCACAAAATGGCTCAAAATGGAAATTTATCTTCATGGGATGCATAGACATAATAAATGCATGATTTTAGAAACATTAAACACCTCATGGTCCTCAAATAGATAGTTGGGTACATATGCCTTAGAAAGCACTTATAAGGCTTGATTTTTCAATGGTACTCAAAAGTAGGCCATCGATTTTGAGTCCCAACAATGGCTCTATCTAAGGATGCATGTCCCTTTTGGGCATGAAAAGTATTTAGATATTTTGAAGAAGTAGACCACATACAATAAAAAAAACTTCTCTCAAACAACTTTATTAAAAATAGGGAATCTACTCCTACTATGTGCATACAATGACCTCGGGCCTTCATACTTTCTCAAAAACTTTTACCTCTATCAAATACCTCATTTTCATTTTCATTTTTTTGAGGTAAGCTGAAAATTTCACTTTCATTTATTTTTCCATTTTCAACAATACCTTCACTTAGGTCATGAGGTAAAACAAAATAACTGCCATCATTCTCATAATGTATATAAAACTCAAAAACTATTTCATTGTCATGCTCAATATGAGAAAAAAACATCAGCATGCTCATGATTATAAAAACTGAACCAAGAATTAGAATTCAACAATGATTCATGCTATCAATTGGAAACACAAAAACTTCATATTCTACACCATTCACCAAGTTATATGGACCAAAAACTTGCAACTCACATGTCTTCAGCTGCAAAGAGAACAATGGTTCTGAATAAACTTCATGTATCATGTCATCACATATCGAATTAGATCTGAAACTCACTAAAAAATTATCATCATAGTCTTCAAGCAAAGGTTTAGCAAACATATGAAAAGTATTCTCATTAAAATTTCCATCAATAGGAAGTTTACTGGCATCAATAATCTCATCAAAGAAATTGTTAGAGACACTTGTGAATGCGTCAAACTCATTAGCATAAGACTTACCAACTTGTAGAGATGATTTAATTTCAAATTCATGTGTACTTTTGTCAATACTTACTTCACTACATGAATCATCAAACCTCATCTCATGCAACTGTATATTATTGTCATATAATCCATCCATATCAGATAAAAAATCAACTGATCTCTAAACATTATCAATAATAGAAATTATAGGAGTCTCTTCCTTGAATGGTAAATTAGAATAAGGAGATATAAACAACCTCTCATTATTATCTATACGACACAAATTTGATTTAACATCACTTATGACTACAATAAATACATTTCTACTAGCTTTCACTTCTTCAAACAAATCCTCATGCTTATGCAAACAATCATCAAAAGAATAACAATGTTTATATGTAGCAGAGCAAACATAAGAGTATACATCATACTTTAAATCATCCTTAAGAGATGCATATATTAATGAAGGTGAAGTTGAATTATAAATTGATGCATAACTTTCAAACTCATGTTGTAACAAGGCTGAAACCTCGTTAGTACTCAAAAAATCCTTTTCACAAATTTCTTCATCTTGACTGCAATCATATCTTGAATGATCTGAAGAACTTATAATAGCAACACCATTAATCATATAATTTGAAAAATCAATAGCACTCTCACAATATGTATCCTCTTCCCTACACCACATGTCAACATTAAATGTATCATTATATTCAATTTCACTATAGGAAGATATTTTAGGACTACTATCATAACCATTTTCATTCTCAAACATACTATCATATGACTCATCACTTTCACTATGAATATCAGCATTTTCAATTTCAACAATACTATAACCATTATTTTCTAAGTATCATTCACATTCTCTAAATACTCTTCCAAAGTATTGGATCTTTTCAAATCTTTCTTTCATTGTCCAATGTATTGAATCAGGCATGAAGACTAATAAAAGCACAAAAGCCCATGATAATCCATTGGGTCTTCTTGAAATGGGAAGCTCTGAGATTTCCAACTTGAATTTCATGTAAAGCTGGATCACATCTAAATCATCTACACTTCCCACATTCCTTTGGATAGGATAAATGACTTGACATTGAAGCTTGCCATACAATATGAACAAATTTTCGTGTAGCTATTCATACCTTGATAAAGTATTAGATCTACAATCTGAATCTATTTTGAAAATAAATTTTCTACCTCTTTATCCTAGTGCTAAAAATCACTAAATAGAGACTTTGATTTTTTTTTTTCATAGAAAGAACACAATTAAACACATGCTGCAATTTTTAGGATTCTAGATCCTAATCTCTCAAAGTTTTTGTCATCACAAAACTTGCATACACACCTCAACAAGTTTGTAATAAAATTGCAACAATATTTTCTCTCTCTACTAGGTTTCATACTCAACCATATTATTTTCAAAATCCAAATTCAAGAATATGAAAACTTATAAAATTTTTTTTCCTATATATAGTCTTGATCACTAAATGGAGAATACTTCTAAATAATATTATTTTCATGAATGGAAAATCTCATGAAAGTAGAAATGCCTGAATCTATGGTGGCTACAAACAACTTTGATGCTGGAAAAAATAATAGATTTTAGATTTATTTTTCAATTTAGTATCTCTTTACAACTGAACACCACATAGTTTCTTCAACCACTGCCAAGAACTATAGATAAAATCTTTCAAAATTCTTTCCAGTTGTTGTATCTTTCAATCATATCATGATTCTCAAATTGTACTAGTTTAGATTTGACTTTGAGTTGCCACTCACTTAGTGAGAAAGAATATATCAACTTGCAAAAAAATGCAAGCCAATTTGGAATTTATAACAAGTATGTGAAGAATACTAATCAACAAGATGGATTGCCAAATACTTGACAAGTTGAAGCAAACAATATAACTCTATGATCTAACAGTAACTTGCTAAAATGCCAAGTGACTTTGATACAACAATTTCTTCATTTTAGTCAAACTATTTCTGTCAATTAACAATGATACTGGGGGACATGAAACTTTAGCAAGGAAAATAAGAAACACATCTTACGATAAATTTTCTATATCCAATCTTTTTCATGCCAAATATTTTGGCTCCTTCTGTATGCAACTCAATGTTGGCATTAAGTTATAGTTGCCATTAGTGACAACACTTATCCATATTAGTGATGCTACTAAGCTTAGCACTTAGTTTCCTACACTCACTGAGTATTCTAATGTTAATCAAGCTACAAAAATTTACACAAAGCAAAATAATGGCTACTGAGTGAATACAAGTAATGTGAAGATTAGCAGTGTCTACCGAGCTTCACAGTCTCTACCAAGCTTTGCAGTGTCTACCGATTAGTTAGTCTATGTAATGGAAATTTAGTGTAAACCTAGCATTGGAAGAAGTAAGTTTTATTGAGTGAAGCAAGTTAAACTTATCATGCAATATCTACTAAGTAACCAATGGTCACCAATTTTAGAACTACGTTGAGTGATTATTATGGAAAAAGCCTTCACTTCTACCAAGTGCATGATGATGTTGAGTAATGCAGTGGATGCCAAGTATCAGAAGGTCATTGAGTCAGTTCAATGAACCTAAGTTATTTACTATTAGGCCCACTATAATGTGTTTTTCACTTTTATTTTGGCTGACCTTGTAGCTTTGTAAATAGGAAAGGTATATATAAGATGTATTGTAAGATATCAGTGCGAGTTTTATAATATTGAAGTATTGTGAGAAGTGCATGTCAAGGATTATCAGCAACAATTTAAGGTATTCAACAAGGACATCAAAGGAGAAAAAAAGTCTTATCTATCACATAAGGTGATCAAGTTCTTAAGGATCTTATTAGCAATTAGTTGTAAGTAGATCCACTACTTTATCCTAATAAGTGAATCAGTTTCAAAATCCTTTAGCAAGGTAGACTTAATAATCTTTGTATAAATCTCTTAATTGAGTGCATACTTCATTGTATGTTTGTAAATCCTCTAACAAGGTGGACCTAGTAGTCCTTTGTGCTCCTAATAGGGAAAATCACTAGAAGTGGTTAATGTAAGCCTTAATAGGCCAACTTTATGTTATAGTAGTGAAGTTTTGTGGCTACCATCCCCACCTCAGTTTTACTTTCTATTCGAAAGGTTTATGGGTCACCAGAACATTCTGTTCCTTATGTAATGAATGTTTTATCTTTTAATACTTATTCATGCAGTATTATAGATGGATTTATGGTGATTGTTTAACATGGTTACTTGCTAACTTAATGAAAATTATGAAGTTACGATTTACCCCTCCCCTCTCAATAACTTAGCACGTATTGAACATTTTCAACAATTGGTATCAGAGTTTTGTGGTTCTAAGGGTAAAGTTTAATAGCTTGAGCAAAGATCTAAGGATAAATGGATATATTGAGACTTGAAAAAGCAATTGAAAATGAAATCTTAGATCTAGATATGACCATAGTTCAACTCAAGGAAGCAAAGGAACATCTTTTTCAATCCTTAAAAAGAAGAAAGGAACTTGCAAATTAGATGAATGATCTCAAGTATGTTGAACAAAAGATTGAGGACTTTATCCCTTTAAGTAGTTCAAATGAAGCAAACAATGCAATCAAAGAACTCCTAGAAAAGAATGGATCTCTACAAGAAGAGGTAAGGAAACTCAAAAGAGAACAAGAAATCCAATCAATTACGCTATGTGAGATCTTGGGACAAATGAACAAGGAAAAATAAGACATGGAGGCAAAAAAAAATGAAGAAAAAAATCAATCCAATTAGCATGAAGACCTTATTGATCAAATCTCTGAAGCAAATGAAGAAATTAGGATTCTCAAAGAAGAAAATGAAAGAATAAAGAATGATCTAAATTCTGAAAGACAAATCAATGAAAGAACTATGAAGGAGTTGAGATCTAAAAAGAAAGTCAATGAATGAGTGAAAAATGATCTTAACTTTGAAAAACTAGTGAATGAAAGAATGATGAAATCTCAAGCAGACGTGAATCAATTGAATCAACAAAATGAGCACAATTTTCATAGGCAAAAAGGTAAAGCAATACTTCGATACAATGAAGAAGAAGGTGAATCTTCCAAGAAAGGTGCTAGAAGGAATCAAAAACCTACAAGCAATCACTATGGAAAAAATAGGTCACACATCAAACAAATACTGAAGCGATCGAATGACCAAATTCAATGGAAAGTGCTACAACTACAATCAACATGGTCACAAAGCCAATGAATACAAGGAGAAACCAAAATTTGAAAGAAAATGTTACAAATGCAAAAGGCATGGTCACAAGGCATTTGAGTGGAGATCAAAACCATTCAATCCAACATAACAATTTGTAAAGGCAATATTTGGATGGGACTACAATACCTAGTGCAGATATCATTATTGTGGATAATATGGACACATTGGCATAAATTGTGCAAGGCATATCTATGAAGGAAGGATACTACTATAAGATGCTACACATGCACTAAACTCGGTCATATAGCTAAAAATTATATGAACATATGCAAAGTTGAAGATGAAAAAAAAGTTAAGGCTGAAAACATTAAGAAACAAATGAAACAACAATGGATTCCTAAAGCTATCAAGGAAATAAGCTTAAATCATGGGAGTGAAGTCAGTCAAGAAATGGGTGACTCCATCCTCTCAAACTAACTTTGTAGGAATGAGTTGGAGCTATACTCACCAAGAAAATAATAAGAAATTCCAATAAATGTGAAGAATGCAAATGATCCAATCACTATTCTAGATACATAGGGATCACAGTAATTTCATCTTTTACTGAGTTGTATCAGACTCCACTGAGCAAGGTTGGTTTAAGACCTTACCAAGTGAGGTCAGGAGTAGAGGAAATTTGGTTTGTTTGTCAAGTTGATATTCTTGCCAAGTTCGGTTGATGGGTGATACTCTATCATGTACTAAGTCATTATGGCACTAAGCATTTATAAAAATTTCTCAACAAAGAGGGTGAAATCAACTTCATTTCTCACCACATTCACATCATTCAAAAAGTAGAGTGATTTGGAAGAGCATCATAGTGTTTTTGAGTGATTTAGTAGTGAAATATTCACAAAATTCATTCACCTATTGAGCAATGATGGCATCTACTAGTGAAAGTAGCAGCAAACAAAAGAAGGGTTCCAAAATGATGGTGAAGGGTGTTGAATGGAAAGTGCCAAACTTCAAGCTCATTCTAGTCATTGCAGAATCGCTTGATGCTTATGATGCTCAGTCACAAATCCTACCAAAGGAATTCTTGATTAATGACATAAGAACTCATTGTGTGTGGATGGAGTATCAAAACCCAAGTATAAGCATTTGGAAACAAAAGGGTTAACACATATTCCTCGCTCGCCATAAAAGTTTCAAGTAAAATGGATCAAGTATATACTGAGTTAGTTTCACAATGGAAAATTATGGTTGGAGAAACCAATTTTGATTACAAAAGGATGATACACAATGTTACAGGTCTCTTAATGCTAAGTAAAGCAAAGACTACCAAAACCCTAGGTCATAAGGAACTACAAAACAAAACCCTAGCCCAATGGGATGGTAGAGTTTTGAAAATTAACAATGTCATTGATATAGATCTTAGATTTGGTATCCAAATTATTACTCACAAGATCTACAACTTAATTCAGTTGAATAGTGTTCCCTATGAGGCAATTGAGCTAACATACAAGGTAGTAAAGAAGAATATTGAATTTGACCTGTCAGATGTGTTGTTGAAGTAGTTGAACAAGAACATTGATAGTGTAAAAATATCAAAGAATAATCCATTCAAGTTTAGTTCACTACTTGTTTATTTTTCTATGTCTACAAATTCTTTGCATCTAAGGGCACTATTGTGTGGAGGAGAGACACCCTTATTCTATATCAGATCAATGAATTTATTGCAGAAATGGGTGAAAACTTTGGAAGGGTGTTGGATAATTATTTTGAGCTTTTCAAGAAGAAAATGAACAATAGATTTAGAATCCCAAGAAAGCTTGTAGAAGACTACAATTATGACTTATGCTTCATGTTAGACTATGAAGAAGTGTATATTTAGGTATTCATACTGACAATGGCATCGGTAAGACCACAGCCTCATGAAAAAAACATTCATGAAGCTAAAGATATTATTGAGGTATTAGTAAATGAGCCAACTGATCCTAAACTTCCTATCTTTGACACATATGATGAAGAAAAGAAGAGGATAGAGCTTAGCATTAAGATTCCTCAAGCTCTTAGCCAAGTCAAGAAGAGACTTGCAAAGTTGAAAATAGCTAAAGGTCCCTTAATGCTTACTAAGGGAAAGGGTAAGGATGAAGGGAATGAACCTAAAGATGAAGAGGAAAAATCTAAGAAAGAAGAAGAACTAGGAAGAAAGAAAGGTAAGGTGATTATCACCAAACCTTCAAAGCCTACAACTATAGTGTTCAGTAGAAGAACTAGAAAAGGTAAAAGTGAACTAGTATTTATCTGGCTTGCACCCACATTTGGGGAAAGATTAAAATAGCTAAGGGTTGGAGCAAGAATCAACAATCTCAGGCTCTTAAGTATGAGACTTAGACTCTAAATGAGAAAAAGAAAATTGAAGATTTGGCTATAGAGAAGATGGGTATTTGGAAATACTCTCTTGAAAAAATGGCACGTCAAATTCATGTAGACCTCCTTGCCAAGATCAAAATCAGATGTAAGAATATTGTGCAAACTGTCAAGGATATATTTGAACAAAAACTAAGATAGTTGGTACCAAATTTGATAGATGCAGAAGTAAAGAAGGCTACAAAAAAGAATGAAGGAAAAATGCTTCTAAAATTTAACTCATGCCTCATATTAATGAAAAACATTGAATCAATTGTAAAAAGTGCAAATGATATTTGGAAAGTTATATTCCATCTAAACAAGCCAACTGAAGAAACTATTGAAATTAAGGATGATGAAAGTGACAGTGATGATGATGATGACATTCCTTTAGCCATAATTACAATAGGAGACTTGAATGCTCTAATGGAGGAGAAGGAAGAAGAAGAAAAGGAGGAACAAGTAGAAGAGGAAGACAAGGATAAAGATGGTCTAGTAAGGATTGTAGCTGAAACAATTGCATCCCTTCGTCACACTCCTCCAAACACTATTACATCTATGGAGACAGCTTCTGCTAGTAATTTTATGAGCACAACAATCACATCTATTGCTCAATCTTCACTAGCCTCCTCCTAGCTCTAGGTATCTGCAATGGAAGTTCCTAGCACATAATCTATCGAGCTTCGAGTTACTTCTTCAACTACCGAGTTAGCTTCCTCTACCCTGCATCTTCAGTAAGTATAGTCATTAGTTCTTCAGTTTTGATTATTTCAGCATTGTCTACATCTCCTTTAGTTCTAGTTAGCTCTATAGTTTTGTTTCCATCAGCTTCATCAACATATGCTTCTACTTCAATTACTTCATCCATTGTAGATACATCAGTATGTGTTCCACCAAGTGGTGCACCATTTTTGGGAAATTTTTTAGTTTTTCATTTGATTAGTAATCCTATTGGTATTCAATCATTGAATCCAATCCAATTTTTCACCACAAGCTCCACTATCTCAACTATTGTGTCAGTTCCAAAGGTCAAACTAGTAATCATAGAAGTAGAACATAGGCAACCATTGGAACTTATAATTAATGGCAAAGAAATTGAAGAAGAAATTGACTTGGACAATAAAATAGAGATACCTAATATTGACTTTGACACTACTACCATTAAAAAGATGAGATCAGCAAGTCAACTCTTAGAGAAGAAAGCTAGGAAAAAACAACTAAGGTCTAAAAGGCATAAGGAGTACAAAACGATAGAAAGTGCCAAGAATATAATTACAGAGGCTATAGGTGTTGAAATGGTTTTCACTCAACACAATTTGATTCAATTAGATGAGGCAATTCAGAAACACAATGAGGATTCTTCCAGACAAGAAAAAATCATTGAGAAAGATGAAAGAAAATTTGATAAAAAGGTGCTAGAGAAAATTGCTCAATAGATAGCAATAAAAGAAGCTTGATCCCTCCTCCATCTCCTCTCATCACACTAAGGTGAAATATATGGTTAACATGCAGGCAGAACTCTTGAGATAAGAGGTAAGAATAAGAACAAACTCGATTGATATTCAGAACATGATTTTTCCTATAATGGACACAATGCATAAACATATTGCACATTGAAAAACATTGGTGCAGGATCAAAACTTCTCAGTGATAGACCACCCGATCCAATTATCAGTAGAAGTTTAGATTGCCCTCTCCACTTGCCAAATTTTGCAAGAGAATTGGGACAACACATTTTCCCTCATTCTGAAGGTACATGAAGATTTCTTATCTTATTTTGGTGTTAGTAAATAGATAAGCTTATATAGCCCTTTGGCATTAGTATAAAAAATGGGGAGGGATATTAGTATAAGTAAAAGGGGGAGATAGTGTATATAAAGAGAGATGGAAATAGGATAATCGTGAAAGGGGGAGATAGCATGAATATGTGTATAGCTATGTACATAAGTATCTTTATATATACATTATGTATCATAAAGGAGACATATGTACAAATGCATATACAACAGCTTTACAAAAATCAATTTTGAAAAATCAAAATTCAGAATGTCAGCTTGTGTACATAAATTTTGTCTTATAAGTGTGTTGTCACTAATTATAAAGGGGGAGATTGTTGGAATTATGTTATAGTTTCCATTAGTAACAATAGTTATCCATATCCGTGATGCTACCAAGCTCAACATTTACTTTGCTTCACTCACCGAGCATTCTAGTGTTAACCAAGCTATAACAATTTACTCCAAGCATAACAATGGATACTAAGTGAATACAAGCAATGTGAAGATTAGTAGTGTCTACTAAGCATTGCAATGTCTGCCAAGCTTCACAGTGTATATTGAGAAATCAGTTTGTGTAATGGAAATTTAGTGTAAACTGAGCATTGGAAGAAGTAATGTTTACCGAGTGAAGCAACATAAACTTAGGATGCATTATCTACTGAGTGACACTACACCTATTGAGTCACCAGTGATCACCAAGTACAAAACTACATCGAGTGATTAGTATGGATTAAGCCTTCACTTCTACTAGGTGCATGACGATTATGAGTAATGCAGTGGATGCTGAGTATCAGAAGGTCACCGAGTTAGTTTAGTAAACCTAAGTTATTTACTATTGGGCCAACTTTGTAATGTGTTGTTCGCTTGTATTTTGGCTGACCTTGTAGTTTTGTAAATTGGAAAGGTATATATATAAGATGTATTGTAAGATATTAGTCTGAGTTTTTTAATAGTTAAGTATTGTGAGAAGTGCATGCGAAGGATTATGAGTAGCAATTTAAGGTATTTAGAAAGGTCATCAAAGGAGCTAAAAAGTCTTATCTATCACATAAGGTGATCAAATGCTTAAGGATCTTAATAGAAATTAGTTGTAAGTAGATCCACTACTTCATCTTAATAGGTGAATTAGTTCCAAAATCCTTCAACAAGGTAGACTTAATAGTTATTGCATAAATCTCTTAACAGAGTGCTTACTTCATTGTATGTTTGTAAATCCTCTAACAAGGTGGACCTAACAGCCCTTTGTACTCCTAACAAAGAAGATCACTAGAAGTGGTTGATGTAAGAATCAATAGACCAACTTTATGTTATAGTAGTGAATTTTTGTGGGTACCATCCCCACCCTAGTTTTACTTTCTATTTGGAAGGTGTCTAGCTCACCAAAACTTTGTGTTCTTTGGGTGATGAATGTTTTATATTTTAGTACTTATGCAAGCAATATTATAGAAAAATTTATGGTGATTGTTTTACATGGTTACCTACTCAATTAATAAAAATTTGGAAGTTACCGATTCACCCCTCCCTTCTTAGTAACTTAGCAAGTATTAAATATTTCCAACAATTGGTATCAGAGCTTTCTAGTTCTCAAGGTATAGTTTAATAGATTGAGAAGATATCTAAGGATAAATGGAGATGTTTAGACTTGACAAAGCAATTGAAAATGAAAAGCTAAATCTGGAGATGGCCATAGTTCAAATCAAGGAAGAAAAGGAAAAAATTTCTCAATCCTTAAAAAGAAGAAATGAACTTGCAAATCAGATGAATGATCTCAAGTATGTCGAACAAAAGATTGAAGACTTTTTCCCTTCAACCAGTTTAGATGAAGAAAACAATGCAATTGAAGAACTCCTAGAAAACAATCAATATCTACAAAAAGAGGTGAGGAAACTCAAAAGAGAACAAGAAATCCAATCAATTGGGCTATTTGAGATCTTGGAACAAAGGAACAAGGCAAAAGAAGACTTGGAGGTAAGAAAAAATGAAGAACACAATCAATCCAATCAGCATGAAGGCCTTATTGATCAAATCTCTAAAGAAAATGAAGAAATCAAGATTCTCAAAGTAGAAAATGAAAGAATAAAGAATGATTTGCATTTTGAAATACAAATCAATGAAAGAACTATGAAGGAATTGAGATCTAAAAAGAAAATCAATGAAAGATTGAAAAAAGATCTTAACTGTAAAAAACAAGTCAATGAAAGAATGATGAAATCTCAAGTAGACATGAATCAATTGAATCAACAAAATGAGAAAAATCTTCATAGGAAAAAAGGTAAAGTAGGACTTGGATACAATGAAGAAGAAGGTGAATCTTCCAAGCAAGGTGCTAGAAGGAATCAAAAACCTACATGCAGTCACTGTGGAAAGATAGGTCACACATCAAACAAATGCTAGAGCAATGGAAATGAAAAATTCAATGGAAAGTGATACAACTACAATCAGCATGGTGAAAAATCTAATGAATGCAAGGAGAAACAAAAATTTGAAGGAAAATGTCACAAATACAAAAAGAATGGTCACAAGGCATGTGAGTGTAGATCAAAACCATTGAATCCAGCTAAACAATTTGTAAAGGCAATATTTTTATGGGACTACAATACCTAGTGTAGATGTCATTATTGCGGAGAATATGGATACACTGGCATAAATTATGAAAGGCATCATCTAAGAAAGAAGGATACTACTATAAGATGCTACACATGCACTGAACTCAGTCATATACCTAAAAATTGTATGAACATAAGAAAAGTTGAAGATGAAAAGAATGTTAAGGCTAATAACACTAGGAAACAAATGAAGTAGCAATGGATCCCTATATTTACCAAGGAAACAATCTTAAATCGTGGGAGTGAAGTCACTAAAGAATTGGGTGACTCCTTCCTCTCAAACTAAGTTCCTAAGAAAATCATAAGCAGTTCCAACACATATGAAGAATCCAAATGATCTAATCAATATTCCAGATACACAGGGATCACCAAAATTTCATCTTTCACCAAGTTGCATTAGACTCCAACGAGCAAGGTCAGTTGAAGACCTTACTGAGTGAGGTTGTGAGTAGAGGAAATTTTTTTTATTCATCGAGTTCATATTCTTGCCTAGTTAGATCAATGGATGACAGTCTGTCATGTGAAATTAACTTCATTTCTCACCACATTCATAGCATTCAAAGAGTAAAGTGATTTGGAAGAGAATCATAGTGTTTTTGAGTGATTTAGCACTGAAACATTCTCAAAATTCATTCACCTACCAAGCACCAATGGCATCTACTAGAAAAAGCATCAGGAAACAAAAGAAGGGTTTTGAAATGATGGTAAAGGGTGTCGAATGGAAAGTGCCAAACTTCAAGCTCATTTTGGTCGTTACATGATCACTTGATCCTTATGGTGCTTAGTTGCAAATACCACCAAAGGTACTCCTAATTAATGACATAAGAACTCATTTTAAGTGTACTATTCAAGAGTTAGGCATATTAGAAATGGATAATGCCCTAGCCAAAATGTGTGTGGATGGAGTATTGAAACCACAACATAAGCATTTGGAAACAAAAGGGTTAACACAAATTCCTCACTTACCACAAAATTTTCAAGTAAAATAGATTAGGTATATACTGAGTCACAATTATGGTTGGAGAAAAAAATTTTGATCATGAAGAAGATGATACACAAGGTTTTTGTTTTCCTAATGCTAAGTAAAGAAAAGACTACCAAAACCTTAGGTTGGGAGGAACTACAGAAGAAAACCCTAGCCTAATGGGATGGTAGAGGTTTGAAAATTAACAATGTCACTAATGTAGAGCTTGGATTTCATTTCCACATTATTTCTCATAAGATCTATAGCTCGAGTTAGTTGAATAGTGTTCCCTATGAGGCAATTGACCTGGCATACAAGGTAGTAAAGAAGAATATAGGATTTGACTTGTCAGATGTGTTGTTGAAGTAGCTGAACAAGAACATTAAAAGTGTAAAAATATCAAAGAACAATCCATTCAAGTTAGGTTCAATGCTTACTTGTCTATTTTTCTATGTCAAGAAATTCTTTCCATCTAAGGGCATTGTTGTGTGGAGGAAAGACATGACTATTCTATATCAAATCAATGAATTTATTGCAAAAATGGGTGAAAACTTTGAAAGGGTGTTGGATAATTATTTTGAGCTTTTCAAAGAGAAAATGAACAATAGATTCAAAATCCCACCCAAGCTTGTAGAAGACTACAAGGATGACATATGCTTCATGGTAGACTATGAAAAAGTGTATATTTAGATAGTCATATCGAGAGTGGCATGGGTAAAACCATTTCCTTATAAAATAAACATTGATGAAGCTAAAGATATTATTGACGCATTCTTAAATGAGCCAGCTGATCCTAAACTTCTTGTCTTTGGCACATATAATGAATCAAATAAGAGGATAGAGCTTAGCATTAAGATTTCTCAAGCTCTCAGCTGAGGTAAGAAGAGAGTTGCAAAGTTGAAAATAGTTAAAGGTCCCTTAATGCTTACTAAGGGAAAGGGTGAGGATGAAGGGGATGAACCTAAAGATGAAGATGGAGAATCTTAGAAAGAAGAAGAACTAGTAAGAAATAAAGGTAAGGTAATTATCACAAAACCTTCAAAGTCTACAACTACAATGTTCACTAGAAGAACTAGAAATGGTAAAAGTGAACAAGTATTTATCCAGCCTACACCCACATTTGAGAAAAGAATAAAACAACTAAGGGTTGGAGCAAGCATCAATAATTTCAAGGCTCTTAGGTATGAGACTCAAACACCGACTAAGCAAAAGGAGATTGAATATTTGATTATAGAGAATATGGTTATTTGGAAATACTCTCCTAAACAAATGGCACCTCGAAATCATGCTAACCTCCTTACAAAGATCAAAGTCAGATGGGAGTATATTGTGCAAACTTTTAATGATATATTTGAACAATAACTAAGACAATTGGTAGCAAATTTGATAGATGTAGAAGTAAAAAAGGTTATGAAAGAGCATGAAGGAAGAATGCTTCTAAAATTTAACTCATGCCTCATATTAATGAAAAACATTGAATCAATTGTAAAAAGTGCAAATGATATTTGGAATGTTATATTCCATCTAAAGAAGCCATCTAAAGAAAATATTGAAATTAAGGATGATGATAGTGACAATGATGATGATGATGACATTCCTCTAGTCATAGTTATTGTAGGAGAATTGCATGCTCTAATGGAGGAGAAGGAAGAAGAAGAAAATGAGGAAGAAGATAAAGAGGAAGACAAGGATGAAGATGATCTAGTAAGGATTGCAATTGAAGAAATTGTATCCCTTCCTCACACTCCACCAAACATTGTTAGATCTATGGAGATAGCTTCTGCTAGTAGGATTATGAGCACAACAGTCACATATATTGCTCAATCTTCACCAGCCTCCTCCCAACTCTATGTATCTTCAATGGAAATGCCTAGCACTTCATCTACTAAGCTATCAGTTACTTCTTCAACTATAGAGTTAGCTTCCTCTACCCCTACATTTTCAATAAGTATAGCAGTTAGTTCTTTAGCTTTGATTACTTTAGCATTGCCTACATCTACTTTAGTTCTAGTCAACTCTACAATTTTGTTTCCATTTTCTTTATTAGCATCTGCTTCTATTTTAGTTACTTCATCCATTGGAGATACATCAATATATATTCCATTGAGTTTTGCACCATTTTTGGGAAATGTTTTAGTTTTTTATTTAGTTGGTACTCCTATTGACATTTAGTCATTGAGTCCAATCCAATTTTTCATTGCTAGCACCTTTATCTCAACCATTGAAACTTTTGATTAGTGGAAAAGAAATTGAAGAATAAATTGACCTGGACACTAAAATAGAGATACCTAAGATTGACTTTGACACTACTACTATTGAAGAAATGAGATTAGTAAGTCACCTCTTAGAGAAGAAAGTTAGGCAAAAGCAGTTAAGGTCTGAAAGGGGTAAGGAGTACAAAATAATAGAAAGTGCCAAGAATATAGTTACAAAGGCTATAGGTGTTAAATTGGATTCCACTCAACACATTGTGATTTAGTTAGATGAGGCAATTCATAAATACAATGAGGATTCTTTTTAACAAGAACTCTCATTGGGAAATTTGAAATAAAGTTTGATAACAAGGTTCTAGAGCACATTGCTCAAAAAATAGCGATAAAACAAGCTGAGTTATCCACATTTTTGGGTAATGTTGAGAATTCTTTTACTAGTACAACATCACTTTTTACTAAACTTTGTGATGTCTCTAGTTTCACCAAAGAAACAAAAGAGAAGTTAAATAAGATTGACATGGACATGCAATAAGGTGCACAAAAGTTCTAGCTTGATCCCTCCTCTAGCTCCTGTCATCATACTAAGGTGAAATATTTGGCTGACATGTAGGTAGAACTCCTAAGAGAAGAGGGAAGAATAAGAACAAACTTGATTGGTATTCAGAACATGATCTTGCCTATAATGGACACAATGCAAAAAAATATTGCACATTATAAAATATTGGTCTAGGATAAAAACTTCCTAGTGGTAGACCACTTGATCCAATTATCAGTAGAAGTTCATATTTCCCTCTCCACCTGCCAAATTTTGCAAGAGAATTGGGAAAATACATTTTCCCACATTCTCAAGGTATATGAAGATTTCTTATCTCATTTTGATGTCAGTATATAGATAAGCTTGTATAGCCCTTTAGCATTACTATAAAAAAGGGGGAGAGATATTAGTATAAGTAAAAGGGGGAGATAGTGTATATAAAGAGACATGGAAATAGGATAATAACAAAAGGGGGAGATAGCATGAATATGTGTATAGCAAGGTACATAAGTATCTTTGTATATACATTATGTATCATAAAGGAGACATATGTAGAAATTTATACTGTAGCTTTACAAAGACCAATTTTGAAAAATAAAAATTCAAAATGTCAGCTTGCATACATAAATTTTGGTTTATAAGTGTTTTGTCACTAATGCCAAAGGGGGATATTGTTGGCATTAAGTTATAGTTTCCATTAGTGACAAAACTTATACATATTAGTCGTGCTACCAAGCTTAGCACTTAGTTTCCTATACTCATCAAGCATTCCAGTGTTAACCAAGCTATAGCAGTTTACATCGAGAAAAATAGTAGCTATTGAGTTAATACAGGCAATGTGAAGATTACTAGTGTCTACCAAGCTTTGCAGTGTCTACCAAGAAGTTAATCTATGTAATAGAAATTTAGTGTAAAATGAGTGTTGGAAGAAGTAGTGTTTACCAAGTGAAGCAAGGTAAACTCAACATGCAGTATCTACCAAGTGACATTGCATCTACCAAGTGACACTACATCTATTGAGTCACCAGTGGTCACCAAGTTTAGAACTACATCAAATGATTGGTATGGATCGAGCCTTCACTTCTACTAAGTGCATGACAATGTCGAGTAATGCAATTGATGCCAAGTATCAGAAGGTCACCGAGTTAGTTCAGTGAACTTGAGTTATTTACTATTGGGTTAACTTTGTAATGTATTGTTCACTTCTATTTTGGCTGACCTTATAGTTTTGTAAATTGGAAACATATATATATATAAGATCTATTGTAAGATATAAGTGTGACTTTTGTAATATTGAAGTATTGTGAGAAGTGCATGCAAAGGATTATCAATAGTAGTTTAAGATATTTAGTAAGGTCATCAAAGGAGCAAAAAAGTCTTATCTATCACATAAGGTGATCAAGTACTTAAGGATTTTATCAGCAATTAGTTGTAGGTAGATCCACTACTTCATCTTAATAGGTGAATTAGTTCCAAAATAATTTAATAAGGTAGAATTAATAGTCTTTGTATAAATCTCTTAAATAAGTGCATACTTCATTATATGTTTGTAAATCCTCTAACAAGGTGGACCTAGCAATCCTTTGTGTTCCTAACAAGGCAGATCACTAGAAGTGGTCAATGTAAGCCTTAATAGGCCAAATTTATGCTGTAGTAGTGAAGTTTTGTGGGTAACATCCCCACCCTATTTTTACTTTCTATTTGGAAGGTTTCTAGATCACCAAAACTTTGTGTTCCTTTTATGATGAATGCTTTATCTTTCAGTACTTATGCATGCAATATTATAGATGGATTTATGGTGATTCTATTACATGGTTACTTGCTAAATTAATGAAAATTTGTAAGTTACTGATTCAACCCTTCCCTCTCAGTAATGTAGCAAGTATTGAATATTTCCAGCACTCTCTAGTAGAGTGGCCATTTTGTTGGTGTTTTGAAATGCTATGGCTTCAAATTACCTGAATGAGAATAAGATAATCTAGGGGTAGCTAACTTCCATCTTTAACATATCCTTTTAGAAACTAGGCCAACTATAAGGCTTGACTCTTCTTCTATTTTAGGCTCAGTAAAACCTAGGCAGGTGGACCTATAGATTCTTTATATGGTACCAGCTATTAAAGCATACACAAAATCTAATATAAAGTAGATAAAACCCTTATTTATCCTAATACTTATGCAATAACAAAGATATGCAATAGAAAATTACAACTCTATGAAATTCACAAGTTGAGTGAGGGCATCCTTTTCAGCTCTTCAACATGAAAGGGAAAAATATTTGATTAATGATGTTGATTATCAACATAACCAAAAATATGCAATGATAAGCACAAGTGATCATGTAACTAATTAGTGCCTTATCTATTGAGAAATTCCATGAATTGAATACATACATCTGTGATATCAAGTACATATTTCATACACCTACAATTAGATCTATCATATCACTTTGTGAATTAGACATCAGTGTTCATGAAGACATCATTCTCATGAGATATCCTTGTCAAAATTACCAACAATCCTATTAAACACATCAAGCATTTACTTGGCTCTTTTTCCAACAGCAAATCATATCTAACATACAACCTTAAAGGGATGCAAATGAGTCTCAGTTCTTTGTTCCTAGACCACATAACATTGTAGATTACTGAGATAGGAGACAAGAATCAGAATGAAACTATATAAATTTTTCTTATTTGTATTGATCTCTTTGAAACAATACATTTAGATGCTTGAAATCAAAACATTAAAACACCTAATAGATCTAAACTTTCTATAATATCTTCACTACTTCTATCATACAAGAGAAAATATGTTGCAGAATGTGGTGTCATAGTGATGAGAACACATCAAGACTGGAACCCTAGCTTCAAAAATCTGAGAAAACTCAAGATTGGAACACATGTGGTATCACAGTTAGTGAGTAGTTTTTTCTCCAAAACTAGAACCAACCTCTACAATGAATGATAAAGAAGAAGATATAGAAGTAGAGAATTATTGGATCTAATATGAAGATGATATGTGTCCACTTGAAATTCCATCTTTGGCAGTTGCAAAACCTCTTTCATCTTTCTACCCATTTGAACTAATTTTTCTTTCATCATTATTCAGTAATAAATTGTAAATATCTCTCCTAAAAGATGAGTACCATTCAATCATGACTCCAACTTCAATCCCCAAAATTCATCCCATCTAAAATCATAACATTCTCAAAACTAGAATGGCATAATACCCTCAAAACTATCTCAACAAAACTTTTATCATGTGTTTTAACCATGCCGATAACTATGTTTTTAATTTTTTCCCATTTCAGAGAGAAGGCCCAAATTTTACGTTTCTTCCTATAACTTGAACCAGTCAGTTCTTGTATGCAAAAAAACTCCAAAAATAGAGAGTTCATCTTCTACTAGTTTCAGCAATATATATTATGCCTATACTAGCATATAGAAACCCCCTAAAAGTCATTTTGAAAAATATGCCCTTGGCATGGCCTCTAGTCTGCAAATTTTTAATTTTTCAAATATTTAAAATAATTTAAAATTTAGACTTTAGAATATATGTCCTTTTGAATTTAAAATCAGTCTGCACGTACCCTTTTTAGAAAAATGATTTCAAAAAACATTTTTAAAACACTTTGATTTTTTACCTTCATTATGCCCCTTAGGTTAACCTTCCTTTTACAAGGCTACTACATGGTAGCACCTGATTGGACTATGTCACCACATCGCTAGTTGACAAGATCTACCACCTCACCATTGGTCTAAGCTCACTACCATGTGGTGTCCAAGTGTATTCACACATTATTTATCTTTCAAGCAACTTCTAAAAGTGGGGAAGTGCCCACTGTAGGATGTGGCCATGTGGCGCAATCCTATGCATTTGGATCTAGTAGTTTGGAAGTAGGGAAGTTCCCATCATAGGATGTAGCCATGTGGCACAATCTTGTGCATTTGGATCTTAGGTCTCCATGTCATCATGCTCATTGGTTCATTGAAAAAAATTTTATGTCTTCATCTGATCTGGTGGGCCTCTCCATGCAGGTCAATAGCTCTTAAAAGAGCCATATCTTGTTTGACAACTTATGATGTATGTGGGTTTATATTTAAACAAGTGAAAAATCTACCACATAATAAATGTGGAATAATTTCTTTAAACCGTTTCTTCACTTTTCTCTATTCTACATCTTCAATGGCATCTTCCAGTTCTTCTTCTATGTGCGAGGTTGCTTGCTCTTCACATGGCACCTTCATGCTTCCAAGTTTGTTGCCTTCTTCAAACATAGAGCTCCTCATTTGGTGGTTTAAACACTTTAATCTAACCCTTTTCTTTGGTGTTTAATGCTGAATATAATGTGATATGGTGGTCTCCCCTATGTTTTCCTTTGGTTGTGGACATCCTCTTGCATGCAGTCTTTCCACACATTATGTCCCCTTCTCACAAAATCTAGCATCTTCTTTATTGGATGTGGGTGCCTCCTCTATTTTTGTGCTACCTCCTCTTCAATGTGAAGCTCTTTTTCTTGGTGTCTTCCATGTTTTGACTATGGGAGCAACTCCTTCCCCTACTTTGGAGATTTCCCTCTCAAGCATACTAGTCTTTGCCTTTGAAAAATTTCCTTCTTGCACTAAAAACTAGCTTGCAAGTTCTTTTGCCCATAACTCATCCTCTATAATCAGCAAGTACATATACTCCTTTCCTCAGCCACATGAGAAGAGGTCTTATTTGACTTGGTTTAGCCATTTCTAGAAGGCCATGGTCATGTAACAAAAATAATGGCATTATCTTGAGGTACTACCAAAATGGCATGACTGTAACTATCCACAAATTGGCATAACATTTGGCCAACAGTTAAACTCTTCTAATCACCAACACACCAAGTAATTGTTCTAGCTCTCATAGCTAGCCAACAATCATGATTGTATCCTACATTGAAGAAAAAAGCCACTTATTGTGATCTAATTTTAATGCCTAGTTTGAAGAATTGTATTACAAAATTTGCTTCCTAGTTGGCTAGAAAGAGAAGGATATAACAACTCCATTGTACTAAGTACAATTGATCAGCCTCTTGGAATGAAAAAATTGTCACTAAGATATACACACCCAAAAATAATCTATGATTCCTTTAGAAAAGAACACCCTTGCCAAAAAAAATATTTTTTGCCACTTTAGACTTCTCCCTAGAATATATTCTAACATCAAGGCAATCTTGACACAAAAATGGATTCAATGATTGGACACTTCAAATAACTCATTAAAAGGTATATACCCTACTGTTAAATTAAATAGGTAGCACCACATGACTACAAGTCTATTGTTGCCCCATCATAACCCTTACCGTTGATGACTTTAGTGGCAACATAGTTGGAGGTGCCATAAGTGGTGTGAAGTAGACCATCATCCCTAACTTGATGAGACCATGTACTAAGGCCATAGTTTGATATTTTTAGACTCCCATATGTGTCCAGAGGTCGAATTTTTGGCTTCAAATCTATATTGTAAACATCTCTATTGTGGTAATAATCAAAAACATTAATGAGTTACTAAAAATGTGCCCAAAATTATAATGATTACAATCATTATAACCTTTCAATTTTAGGGAACTTTTAATCCCTGATATACCTTATCACTCTGATATCATTTAGTCGGGCCCCAAAGTGGGTCCAGTTGAAAAAAATTAATTTTCAAAAAAAGGATATTCAAAACTAATCCATTAACCATCTGGCACTAATTTGATCAAAATTAAACCACTAGAAACCAATTTGAATCTCAATTTATATCTTTCTACAAACTATCAACTTTGTGCCAGAAGGTCCTTTGTCTAGCCTTAAAAACTGACCAAAACACTTGATCGGGCTCTAGAATCTAATATGTTGATTCTCCACTTGACACTATTGAACCCTATGGAATCTCATCTCATTATGAATTCTCATTCAAATGATATCAACTATCAAAGTTTCCCTTTTAGAACTACCTGCAAGAAAACATGTGTAAAAACCATAAACCATGTTTAGAATTGGTTTTGAAAATTCGGAAAACTGACACTCGGGAAAATGAAAATTGGGACATTGGTTTAGTGTAACTAAGAGAGTATAAATCAGTGATTTGGGATCATGACAAATAATATGGTGAATTTGGAGAATGGTCAAAGTGGGCTACTCGAAATTGCAGATTGGAAACACTAGCAGAAAAGCATTTTTTGCAAATGGAATTGACTTGGGAAAGTGTGCAAATCAATTCATCACGACTTGAAAATTGGCACACTTGAAGTATTTTTAGAGGAGAATATAGTGGTACAATCCATTTGATCTAATATATCATAGATTTCAATATATGATGTCATGAATAGGGATTCTGACAAATCTGTAATTACTAACACCAGTAAAAAGTTACAAATTGCATTTGGAATCGCATTTGAAAATTGATCAAGAGGATTTGTCATAAATTCAAAATTGAAACATATAAAGTCTCTAACCTCTATTTTTGTATTTGGGTCAACTAGGTCAAAGTTAGAACAAGTCAAATAGGGCCTTCCAAAACTCTAAACATTTTGCATCAGTACGACAACAATAAATGACCAACTTTTGAGGGATTCAAAACCTAGCCAAAAATATTTGAAATGAATCAAAATCTGAAACATAGGCTCTTTCTTATGGACACTAAACAATTTCAAATTGGCAAGTCATCAAACATTTCTAGGTGTGAGTTATTCAATTGCAAACATGGCCTCTTGTTGTTGTTTGACACTTGGGCAAAAATGTAGATTTTGACATTGCTCTAAACAAGACTGCACAAAATGGCTCAAAACAGCAATTTATCTTCATGGGATGCATAGAAATACTAAATGCATGTTTTTAGAAACATTAAACATCTCATGGGCCTCAAACAGATAGGCAGGGTACATATGCCTAAAAAAGTGCTCATAGGGCTTGATTTTTCAATGGTACTAAAAATCAGGCCTTTGATTTTGAGACCCAACAAGACCAACACAATTTTGGCCAAAAGCCAAGATGACCAAACAATTTGGTTGGGCTTAAATTGATACAAAAACCCTAGCAGAATGGGACTATAGAGGAATGGAGATTAGTAGTGTCACATACATGGAATTGAAATTCAAAATTCATATTATTGCAGACAAGATTTATAATTCGAGCAAGTTAAACAGTGTGTCATGCAAAGTAGTTCTCCTTGAATATAAGGTAGTAAAGAACAACCTCTCCTTTGACCTTGACATGCTACTATTGAAACAATTCAACAAAAACATGGATAGCTTCAGGACATCAAAGAATAACTAGTGTAAGTTTGGCTTCCTGTTGACATGCTTATTCTTTTATGTTTAGAAATTTTTCCCTTCAAAAGGCTCTTTTGTATGGAGAAAAGATGTGCCAGTGCTATATCAGATTAATGAGTATATTGTTGTAATGGGTGAAAATTACAATAGTATCATGGACAACTATTTTGATGCTTTTAAGGAGAAGATGAACAATTGATTCTAGATTTCCAAAAAGTTAGTTGAATATTATAAGGATGATGTGTGTTTCATGGTAGATAGTGATAAAGTATACATTCAGATAGTCAGGCCTAGAATTGCATGGGTGAAACCTCTTGGATATGAGGTTAATATTGATGAAACTAAGGAAATAATTGAGGAACATGTAAATGAACTAGCTGATCCCAAGGAAACATATTTTGGCACATTTGATGAAGCAAAAACAATAATAGAACTAGAGATCAAGCTCCCTTAAGCAGTAAACAAAGAAAAGAAAAGAATAGCCAAGCTAAAAACCAACTCTACTCTCTTGTTGACTGAGGCAAAAGGTGAGGATAAAGAAGTAGATGATGAAGAAGAATCAGAGGAAGAGGAACCACTAAAGAAGAAAGCCTACCAAGCCCTCCACTGTTATGTTCACCAGAAGATCAAGGAAGAAAATTGACAAAGAAAGAAGAGATTTAGAAAACCATCATCCACCTTCCAAGATAGGTTGAAGGAACTAGAAGGTGGATCCAATATAAAAAACTTTAAAGCATTAAAATATGAAACTAGGACTAATGAAGAGCAGAAGCAAATAGAAGATATGGTCATGGATAAAATGGGTAAGTAAAAGTACTAACTTGATCAACTTACTTCTTAGATTCCTAATGTTTTGATGGTGAAGATCAAGAAAATATGGGAAACATGAAGCATCTTTTACAAAATCTCTAAAGAAAATGAGGAGAAATTAAGTCTCAAATTCAAGACTTGTCTAGTTCTCATGAAAGACATTGAGAATGTTGTAAGGAATGCAAAAACCACATGGAAAAATATCTATCATCTTCATAAATTGAGTGACTTCCCTATCAATGTAAATGATGATGATAATGATGATGAACAAGAAAAGGATGAAGAAGGGGATGGTGAAGAGTCAACACATTTTGTTACTATTGACTATGAAAAGTATAAAGAGCAAGCTGCTACCAAGGAAGGAGCCCAAGGTGATGAGGAAACTAATCCAATCCATATTACTACAACATTTATTGCCTCACTTCCTCACTCTCCAAGAAAGTTATTAACACCATCAAGCACAAAGGAAACCTCAATAGGATTGATTGTGACAATCAGTGAAAATACAAACATCTAATCAATCTTTGCACCAGTTTAGCTCAACACATCATTGACTAAAGTGACTTCTACTTCATCTTCCAAGCTATAGATTCTTTCCTCTTCTACCATGTTGAGCACTACATTTTTTAACACATTTGTGGTTGACACATCAATTTTGGACACATCAACTTTGAATACCTTAATTTTGGATTCTTTGGGTACTTCTACTAGCATTTCTAATATAAGTGCAGTATCAATATTTTTAGCTAGTCCTATTATGTCTAAAATAGTTTCTATTTTGGGTACACAAGTAATAAGTGGGAGGATAGTTGAGACCAAGGATCAAACAAGCACAAATTGTTTGGGAAAAGGAAAAGAAATGAAGGAAGACATACATCTAGATGAGGAAATTCTAATCCCTAATTAGGACATTTCCAAGATCAATCTTTATCAAATACAAATGTTTGGTGAACTTATCTAAAAGAAATCCAAACAATAGAGGCGAAGAGAGGAAAGCAATAAAGATTTCAAAATTATTGAGATGCAAAGTTCATTTTGGTAGAAGCTATAGGTATTGAGGTTAACAATTATCAACCAATTTTGTGTCAAATAGTAGAGGCAATTGAGAAGTTTAATGAAATACATATGGATAGGATAAATTATTATAGAAGGTAGAAAAGAAGTTTGATAATAAAGTGTTACAGAACATTGCTCAACAAATTGCAATTTATCAAGTAGAACTCTATACAATTTTGTGTCCTCTGAAAACATATTGTACAAATGTATGATCACTTTTTGGAAAGCTATGTGATGTTTCCAATTTGACCAAGGAAATAAAGGACAAATTATCCAAGATAGATGAAGACCTTAAGGCAAGTGCTTAGTAGTTGCAGCTTGAATCTAGTTCAACTTGTACACACTTCAAGAAGATAAGGTTTTTGACAGATATGTAGGAAAAAATTCTTAGAGAAGAAGCAAGGATAAGGTCTACATTGGCACATATTCAGAATATGACTCTTCCCAAAATGGATGCACTTTAGAAACATATTGCAAATTCTAAACCCCCCATCCATGAAAACAATTTCTCCATAGCAAACCACATGATAGAGTTGTTAGCATAAGTGCAGATTCACATGTAAGGTCTTGCAAGACAATCCGAATAAAACTTTGGCTGTCATACTCAAGGTACATTCATATTTTTTTATCTTATTTTGGCATTACTATATAAATATATAGAAAAAATCTTTGGCATTAATGTCAAAAAGGGGGACAAAGATGTATAAAGATGTATAGTTCTATAAAGGAGGAGATAGATGGAGAAAGATTTAGAAAGTTAAGGGGGAGAAAATGTAATAAGTTGTTAAAATAATCTGAAAGAAATATGTGAAAGCATGTATAGTAAACTTAATGTATATAGCAAGGAAATGTATAGTATACTTAGAAAACCAATTTTGAAAAATCTCAAAAATAGTATACTTTACCGAGCTAGAATCATAAGGTGATGGATAAGTACTCAAAAAAAAAATTGAATTTAGTTTTGGAAAATAAGTTTCTATCACTAATGCCAAAGGGGGATACTGTTGACATATCAGTCAAGTCTTTTATTAGTGACATGCACTTATTCAGATGGTAAGTATCTACCAAGATTATTGTATAGTTAACAATGTTTACCAAGCATTTCAGTTACTACCAAGTTCTATGGTTGCTATCAAGTCCTTTGAAAAAAATTTAGTGCATGTAGAGCAGCTACTATTAGTGTGAAGATCAACAAAGTAAACTGAGGATCTTAGTGTATGCCAAGTTTACCAATGTAAACTAAGAAATGTAGTGCTTATTGAGTTTAGAGTTGATGTAATGTAAATCTAGTGTTAACTAAGCTACTCAGTGTTAACCAAGTGATTCAATTTATACCAAGCTCATAGAGGAAGCATTTACTGAGTCACATAGTTTGAATCAACTGATTCAATTTATATCTCAAGTTTCATAATATTCACTGAGTTACCAGTGCATACTAGGTTCAAGACTACTTAGAAGTGATTAGTATGGACTCAACTTCTATATCTACTGAGTGCATGATGATGTCAAGTATTGACAAGGGATGTTGAGTATCAAAAACTCACTGAGTCAGTGTTCTAGACTTGAGTGTCTTCATTTGGGCTAACTTTGTAAAATTTGTGTAAAATTGTATTATGGCCAAATTTATAATTGTATAATTGGATTGGTATATATGTAATGAATTGTATCATATCCAAGTGTGTGTAAGTAATGCAATGTAATCAAATGCAATTAGAAAAGAGGAAAAAGAGAGAATTACAAAGGCTGCAATAGTATAAGGAGCAGCAAAGATGTATCTATCATAACAAGGTGATTTGTATATAAAGGAATCTCATTGAGCAAACCAAGTTGTAGATTAGAGATGAGCTGCTACTTCATCCTAATAGGTGGATTATTTAAATCCTTTAACAAGGTAGACCTAATAGTCTTATGCAAAATCTCTTTACCAAGTGTATACTTCATTGTATTTTTGTAAATCATTTAACAAGGTGGACCTAGCAATCCTTATCACTCCTAACAAGGCATATTATCAAAAGTGATCAATGCAAGCCTTAACAGGCCAACTTTATACTGCATTACTAAAGCTTGTGGGTATCATCCCCACCCTAGTTTTTGTTTCTATTTGGAAGCTTTCTAGGTCACCAAATCCATGTGTCAAAGTGTTATGAATGATTTCATATTTTCAGTTTCTTATCCATCCAATTAGATCAAAAGGATTATAGGATAATTGGATAATTGGAGTTAAAAAATTTGTAGAGTTACTAATTCACCCCTCCCGTCTCAATAACTTAGCCTTTTTCAATATTTCCAAAAATATAGAGAATATCAAAGGAGGAGAGGGATTATTACAAAAATCTATACAAATAAGAAGGAAAATAAGTAAATGCCCTATACGGGACATTGCAAGTGGTATCAAAGCGTCAATTCTGCTAGCCTATGATAAAGTCAAGAATTTGTGATAAAATGGAATGAAATAATATAATCTATGAATTCAATAAGAGATCATCTACACTAAATCAATCATATAGTTCAATCATTATGTATGAAAAATCATAGGATGTTTTAAAGATCATTATAGAATGAATTCATGAATGGCAAATAGTTTCCATCTAGGCAATCATGAATATTGACATAAAACGAAGGGAGAAAATTAGTGGAGGAAGCATCAAATTGGTTATGAGAGCCATTTAGCAAGAGCTATTGAAAATATTATGCTAAGCTAGCTTTAGATAAACTTATTCATGGCATATTTACACTCTACACAAACAAACATTTGCAAATGGAAGGTGGATTGGTATGTGAATTGGGGTGAATCAAAAAGGGTAAAAATATCGGAATATATCACATCTTACTTCAACCATTCAATATTATCCCAAAATGGAAAGCTATAGGATTTAAATTAATTGTGAATTCATGTGCACAAATGAATGATAGTACACACAACATTTAGTATTTCATTACAAACTAGGAATACTACTGAGAGGAGATATACCCATAGTGCATACATGTATTCACCTACAGACATGAAGATTTGGATATAAAACAAGATATAGTACCTTCTAATATTAGTTAGAATCACAAATATAGTTCCTCATTCATCACACAAAAATATTAGAGAGAGATGGATGTAATGACATATATGTCCAGTCTAATTTCTATGGAAACTAGACCAAAATTTCATGCAATTCACCTCAAAGATATGAAGATGTATTGAAGAAATCATCAACCACTTCCAAACCCATGTGGATGAATTTGAGTAGGAGAGAAGGGATACCATGATCGACATGTTTACAATGAAAATGCTTCAAAACAAGACTTTCCTAGAAGCAAGTCTTTCTTCAACTAAGATTTCTACAGCATGTATACAACAACCTTTTAAAAAAAAATCTATATGATGAAGAAGAAGAGTATCACCATTCCAAAAAGAAATAGAAGTTCATCAAAACACCCATAATGAAAAAATAAAATGTCCATGGAATCAAGAAAGGAAACCTAATATAAGAAGAAAATTTATAGTTGATCCAAATGCAAAACCAATCTCTCCTAGAACCACTCATAGATACAAACTAAAGTTGCTAAAGATTCCCAATATACAATACCTTTGTGATAAAAAATAAATCAAATCAAATAAAAATGACTAGATTAAAGGTATGGGAAAAGATAAGAGTTGAGTCTGACAGTGGATTATAGTCACCAA
Source organism: Cupressus sempervirens (assembly GCA_028749045.1). NCBI lineage: Eukaryota > Viridiplantae > Streptophyta > Pinopsida > Cupressales > Cupressaceae > Cupressus > Cupressus sempervirens. The sequence continues at coordinate 242,387,064 of CM053789.1, read as the reverse complement.
CATAACACATTAGTGATGATGATAACATTCAAAATTATGTGAAAGAGATGTCTTTTATTACAAAAATTAATGGTGCTAGGTTAAAAATAGTTGACTTCAACATACCAAAGGAGGACTCTTCATCAAATGGTATGAAATCTTGGAGAGATGAGACCAATCTCATGTAAGATAACACATCATTCATGGAAAGAGATATATAATGATATTCACATCAATTCATCAAGGAAGTTACAAGGTAGATTATAACAAAAATTACATAAGAGAAGAATATCAGCGAGTATATAAACTAATAAGGAGGGAAACATATATTAGAATACATATATTTCTATTTCTATTTTGGATCATTGGACATCCAATATGCTTTGATGCTTTATAATGATTTCAGATCAATATGGAATTTAAAAGGTTACAATAGAGGGATGTATAAAATATAGTGGATACCCTTTATAGAGAGGAGGTGAGAAAGAAAATAAATAACATAAATTATTGGGATAAACTTGTGAGTTGGATATTTGTTAAGAATCTCATAGTTGAATGTTATTAAGACTAATTTTTATGGATTCATGACAATGGTAATATTCTAGAACATGAAGAAAAAGAAAGGTTATATATATATGTGTGTGTGTGTGTGTGTGTGTGTGTGTGTGTGTGTGTAGATATATGTCTATATATATATATATATATATATATATATATATATATATATATATATATGTATATATATATATATGTATATATATATATATGTATATATATATATGTATATATATATATATGTATATATATATATGTATATATATATATATGTATATATATATGTATATACATATATATGTATATACATATATATGTATATATATATATACACATATATATATGTTATATATACATATATATATACATATATATATATACATATATATATATATACATATATATATATACATATATATATATACATATATATGTATATACATATATATATATATATATATATATATATGTATATATATATATATGTATATATATATATATATATAATAATTAATGAGTGAGAATACCTCCTAAGTAGACCCCCTTAATGGATGTCAAGTGTTGCAATCAAGGACAAGAGCAACAAATATTTTCTCATGGGCTTAGGTAGGATATTTAAGAAGAATAAGATTACCATCTAAGTAGATCACCTTGATGGATACCAAAGTGCTGCCATCAAGGCTAAGAGGGCCAAAGTTTCACTCTTGGGCTTAGATTGGGAAAATAATGTCAAGATGGACATCTAAGTAGACCACCTTGATGGAATGGTAGAATATTTCCATCATGGCCAAGAGGACCAAAGTTTTACTCTTGGGCTTAGATTGATCAAGCTAAGAACCATCGACATCATGTCAAGTTAATTCAGCTAAGAATCTTCCAAGTAGAGCACCTCATTGGATGACTGGTGTCTTCCATGGAGGCCAAGAGGACAAAAGTTTCACTCTTGGCCTTGGTAGGAAATTGGGTTAGAACTTATTGATCATGACTTATATTTTCTTTGGGGCTATTATATACATGTACATGCTAATAGTTATTTGTGCTTGTAGGTTCCATGATCAAAAAACATACTGGGGAAGTATATTTTATAAATCATTCCCTTTACTCTAGTACATTATGAGAAATAAATTATAGAGAATCAATAAAGAATGTATGATGTGTTTGCATTGTGTCTACTCTGTGTCTTCATCTGTTGGCATTGTGTATACTTCATGTCTTCATGCATTCACCTGACTACCTTATGGTGCTTCATGTTTTCATTCATTAAAGATGTATATCTCATAAGTCTTTTAAGTCTTTTTTGTATCTATGAAGGTTTTGTTTATGAAATGTTTTTTCTTGAGGACAAGAAAATTCGAGAGGGGAGGATTGTGATATCCCCATTTTGACATGTAAATTAAATAATAGAGAAGTATTATAGATAAAGTTTATAAAATTAAAATAATACATAATGTATAAACATATTTTAATTATACTAATATCCAAATATAAATTATATCATAATAATATAATTGTAAATATCAACCATATATATATATCTATATATAATTAGATATTTAATTTCATGCTATAGATAATTAATATACATACATACATATAATATATAATCATATATAATAATATAATAATTTATAACATAATTATCTTATTAAATATAATTAATATTAATGAAAGGACGTGTCTCTATGAAATACCATATATATATATATTTATATCAAAGGAGTAGAGGCATAGGATATGGATTATTATAAAAACATATACAAATAAGAAGGCAAATAAGTAAATGCCATAAACGGGATATTACATTGTTGATCCTTTCTCTATAGACTTCCTCATCTAATCATTGAGCAATGACATCCTCCTCCCATAAACACTTTGTTGGAGTTAAAGTATATCCCCTCATCTACTTTAAGAAAACCTAACTACATTACAAGTGTCATATGTTCTTGTAGGCCTAGTTAGAAATTTAAAAATCCTTAAGAAAGCATCATGTTTGTCTATAGAATTTTTCCCTATATCAAAATATCCTACCTTGGTACATCTACACAATAATGTTCCCTTTTGACAAATTTTCCTAGATATTCTCTATTCAATGAGATCAATTGCTAAAAAACTTCTACAAACCATAGTCTCTCTATGACATACTTTGACAGAATTGAGCTGGCTAAGGGAATCCATAAATTTTAATGACAATATATTCCTTGAACATAAAAACACTATTGATCAAATACTTAGTATTGATGAATGAGTGTCAACACACTTAACCATTTTTTAATGGTTGTCAAGTACATAGTGGATGTTGAGTTAGAATCATAGTTGGTGTTGAGCAAGTTTACAATGTAGTATGTGTTGAGCAATAGGATTCTTCATATGCCAAGTTACATAAATTGGAACAGGTGCTGAGTAACTTAGAAGTATTTAGGTGCCAAGTGATTTAGGAATAAGTGTATGCTGAGCTATTCAAAATCCAATATATACTGAGTAACAGAATACAACAAGTGCTTAGTAAACTAGGAAAATAGTGGATGCCAAGAAAAATAGGAATAGTATATACCAAGCATCAATAAGACTGTATGTGCCAAGCAATTTAGGATCAGCATAAGAGTTTGTGCCATCACAAACCAAGATGTGAAATGGTTATGCATGACTCATGACACGATAAGGAGATAAGATCAAATCCTCTCATCCACCTATGCAATCAACATGCAACTAATTAAATAATTGGAGACAACATGTAGCCAATAGGAGACAACATGTAGCCAATATGTGATAACTAAGGATTTGAGCAGGAACACTTCATTCAAGAATGCATGACTATCCACTAATCTTTAAAATAAAGTCATGACACCATAGAAGAAGTTGTTGAATGAAGAAGAAGTAGAGCCTAATACTAAGGTTTTTGTAGAACATAGGCATCATAGATTAAGTGGAAAGGACAACATTTACATATCAAGTTGATTAGAATAGAACAAGGAACACATTCAAAACATTAGATCTAGTAGAGATCTGTAAAAGAAGAGAAGATCAAGTGCCTGAGACACACAATAAGAGATTGCATTTAATCAGGTGTATAGTTCTAATACTCTCTCACAATTGTATTAGTTGTTGAAATCCTATTCAGATAGGTTAGCTTAATAGCTAGGTTGGAAGATCCTTGGGAGAAGGATAGGAGAACCTTTGGAGAAGGTCATGAAAGTCCTACTAAGTTAGGTGGGGTTAACAGTCTATATGTAAATCCTTTAACAAGGTGACACTTCATGTAAAGTTTTTGTAAATCCTTTCAACAGGTCACATTTGACAGTGTGTAAAGCCTTTAACATGGAAAACCATCAAAAGTGGTTGAACTCTTTTGCTGAAGTAAATTTTGTGGGTGGCATCCCCACCCCAATTTTACATTCTCATTCTTGGAGGGTTTATGGGTCACCAAAATCTCATGTGTTATGTGGTGGTACATGGTTAGTTATCATTGTTATTTAGATGTTTATATGCATACATGTCAATTTCATTCAAATGTCATTGAGAATTTCAAAAGGTAAAAGTTAATTCTTCTAATTCACACCCCCCCCCCCCCCCCCCCACCCCCTTAGAAGCATTCTTCCCATTGAGGCATTCCAACAATTGGTATTAGAGACAAGTTCTCTCAAAAGGAAGCCTAATAGCTTAGAGAAAAAGATCCAAAGATGGAAGTCTTCAAACTTGGGAAGATCATTGAAAAAGGTGATTGATGTGCAGCTTGCTCTACATAGTGTAGATGAAGCAAGAGAGGAATTAAGAAAATCTTTGAAAAGAAGAAAGGACATGACCATAGTAGAAAATGACATATATTAAAAGGAGATTGACACCACTAAAGTATTTGCAAAGGGAGACTCGAAAGAGTTTTATGTAGCAATAGCAAAGCTAATGGAGAAAAATAGAATACAAGCAGAAGAGATAAGATCTCTCAAGGTAGAACATGAATCACAAGCCATGATCCTATGTGAAATCATTGAACAAAAGAAAAGAGTAGTTGAAGATAGATCTATGCTTGAAGATAATAAGAGAAATCTTACAAATAGACTTGAGGAGAAGTCTACTAAACTCACTAGGATCTCAAACATGGAGATGGATACACTTAGCCAAATGATGAACATTCATCATGAACTCAACGTGAAAGAAATTGAGATCTCTACTCTAAAAATGAAAAATGAGCAATTGTAGAACAAGTTGGAAAGAGAGAAAGAAATAGAAGAGAACTTCAACAAGTCAAGTGAATCCATCAGGCACTTTGAGTAGTTGCCGAAATCACCAAACAATGATACATCAGGACTTGGATTCACCAGTATTGAAGAAGGTGAAACATCAAAGAGTTCTGAATGAAGGAGTAACAAAGGTAAGAACACAAAACCCAATTATCATTACTATAATAAGAAAGGACATACTATTGATGTTTGTAGGAGTAAAAGGACCAATTAGCACAATACATCTAAATGTCAAGGGTATTGTCATAAGTGCAACATATAAGGACATATGACACAAGACTACAGGTCTAAAGTTGCAGGGACACAAATATTTGATGGTCACTACTTGAATTGTCAAAAGTATGGATATAGAGCCTTTGAGTGCAGATCAAAGCCTATGTGGACACAAAATTAGCATGCAAGAGGAAACAACTATGCACACCATTACTATTGGGACTACAACACAAGGATAAGTTTTCATTATTGTCAAGAGTATGGACATATACCTTAGAATTGCATTAGAACACACTTCAAAGGAAACTACAATAGATGGTTGAACAAGACCACTTGTTTTAGTTTCTTGAAGACTGAACATGTCAGCAAGAACTATCAAAAAAAAGTTAAGGCACCCAAGACTGAAGTCAACAAGGGAAAAGAAAAAGTTGATGCTGAAAACATCAAGCTAGATATGAAGAAGACATGGCAAAGAAGAGATGGATGAAGTTCATCCAATGGAGGGGTCACTTTACCCAAGAGGTCAAGTGATCACACCTCATCCAACTAAGCACAAGATGATCTTATGAGACTAATGAATATAAGGAAGTATCATACATTAGTCCTAAGAAAATATTGAGGAACAACAAAGTGGAAATCTACATGAGTTAAGATGACAAGAAAAAAAATGGAAGATGATGTCGAGTTACCTTTGGTTTTTGAGTAAGAATCTAGTGCAAGTTGAGTCAAACAAATTGGTTACTATTGAGTTAAGCCTGATAGTTGTTGCTGAGTGATGATGATTGCTGAGCAATATGGAATGGATTCCAAGTTGATAAATCATGAAGAAGTTGAGTGGTAGATGAGAGTACAAATGCATTAAATGCTAGGTTTTTTGAACCACATAAAAGTGAAAAGAATTCAATTTTTGAATCATTTAAACTCAAAGTGATTAAGAGAAAAGTGAAGAAGAAATTTCTAGTGATCAAATAGTAATTTATAGTGATTCAACAACTACTCAGCTCCAGTTCATCGATTTTCTAGGTATTTCCTTCAAGTGCCAAGTTATGCAGTTTGTGAAGTTTGTTTTAAATAATACACCCTAGTTTGGCTAGTTATGGCATCAGGATCTAAGATGGGTAAAGGAAAGGATAGTTTGGAGATACAATTGGTTAGCAATGAGGTAAAGCAACCCGAATTCAAACCTATCCTAGAGGGTGCCTATAAAAAAGATCCTGTTGATGCCTTATTTTCCATCCCTAACAAGGTTGTCATGGTTCAAGATGTGTGAAGATGCTTCAATTGCAAAAGTGGAGCCATAGGAGACTTAGAAATTTTCAGTGCTTTTGATAAACTATGTGACAATAGAGTATTAAAGGATGAATTTTCTATAGTAGAAAAGAGGGGTCTAACCAAAGCCCTAGTTTTCCCCATCATTTTTAAGACTGAATGGATTCACATAGTTCTTAGTTGAATCCATGATGGAGCATTTTGGTTAGAAACCAGGCCAGTAAAGATTACCAAGAAAATTGTTCATAGGGTTACTAGTTTCCCAACCCTAGATTGGTCGAAGACACTTAGAAGTGAAAAAAGGGAAACAATAGAGAAGAAAATTGGTGCAAAATGGAATAATAGGGGCATGACTATAGACAAAATCAAAGACCCTCTATTAGATTTTGCAGTCAAGATAATATTTTACAAGTTCTGCTAGTCAAGAAGGTTAAATAGTGTACCCTGCATAGCAATAGATGTGGCCTATAAACTTGTCAAGAAGGACCACACTTATGATCTTGCTGAGCTCACATTGCAATAGATTAATGAAAATCTTGGAGCAATAAGGAAATAAAAATGTGCTTAGTGAAAGTTTGGTGCAGTTTTCGTTTGTATGTTTTTCTATGTCAGGAAGGAATTCCCTTTATTCGGAAAAGTAAACTAAAATAAAAACAAGACAATTGTGGACTAAATTAATGAGATCATTGAACCGATGGGAGATAGTTTTGATGGTCAAATGACAAGTTATTTTGAGGACTTCGAGAAGTCCATGAAGTAAAGAATGAGGATCCTTGCCTCATTAGTAGAAGAAAATATCAATAACATTTGTTTTTTTGTTGATATTGACTTTACATATGTTCAAGCAGTCATCCCAAGAGTAAGATGGGTTAGACCATTGGGATATGAACTAGATATAGAACAAGCTTAGTAGCCATCATAGCATTGCTTGCAGAGGAGACTGACAAAATTGCAAAGCACTTTGATACTTATGATGTTGTCAAATCAAAGGTGATCACAGACCTAAAAATAGCCAGTGTAACAAAGAGAGAAGACAAGTTGGTTAAGAAGATCAAAAAGAAGTTTGGGGTAGATATAGGACAAGTAGGAACAATAGAGGAAGCTAAGGAGATAAGTGATGATGATGGGGGTGAAGATAAAGATGAGAGTGTTGAGGAAAAGCAAGCTAAGGAAGCACCCATCAATGCCAAAATTATCAAAAGAAAAGCCAAGGCACCTCCTACTCCTTAGCCTAAACCAAAGAAAGCAACTCAACCTGCACCGAAGAAGCCAACCACCAGAGCTACCACCAAGGTTACAACTCAAAAGACTAAACAAGAGGCTGAAAAGAAGAAGAAAGCTACCAATAAGATTGATGAAGAGCCAAGAAAAAGAAAGACATATGTGGCTCAACTAGACACTAATGAAGAGGAAAAGACAATGTTAAAAGACATCAGCTAGTTCAAGGTGGTAAGTCATCCTAAGTCTTCAATAGCTAGATTATGTGCCAAGATTAGGAATAATGACTTAAAAGAATTAAAGAATTTGGATTTTAATAAGCTCTCAAAGGAAGAGAAAAATAAAATAGAGGGATTTTTCAATGCAATGATGGTAGAATATAAACATACACCTCTATAATTGGATGGAACTATGCCTAAGGAGTTGTACAAAATAGTAGAAGATAAATGGAATTTTTGTTTACAGATGGAAAAGGAAATAAGGGAGTCCTCACTTGCTAGGTTTTTGCCTAACTTAACTAAAAGTCAAATTGAAAATGCAGTAAAAAGGTACAACAATAGGCTCACTCCCAAATATAGAGCATTATCTATATTATAGAATAAGATTGAAGAAGTTGTTAATAAATCCAAAAGACTGTGGAAATTTTTGTATAAAAAGATTGATGATGTTTTTGATGAAGAGTATAAGGAAGAGGTAGTTTCAAAGCCAAAGGAGGCTAGAGAAGAAAGGTGAAAGATAGTGGAGGAAAAGAAGGTAGAAGAGAAAAAGGATGAAGAAGAGGAGAAGGAATTGAATAAAGGAGATAAGCAAGAATAGAGTGTGCAGGACACACCACTATTACCTCCTAGCCCTCCTCATATTATCACAATTAGAGAAACCATAAAGATTAAGGATGTTACTAAAACTTCTAGTCAAAACATCAATCCTTTAAATGTAGAGGATCTCTCCAAGATCCTTGACCAATCAAGGCAACAAGCACAATTGTGCACAAGCCCTATATTGGTCAGTGTTGAAGACTTAAAAAAGTTAGTAGACAAACTCAAGAATATCAAGGTACCACCATAAGAACCACCTACATTCATATAAACTACTAGACTTTTACTTCTTCCACCTCCATCTCCACCAAAGTCAATAACACAAGCTCTTCAAGAGCTGAGTGCAGCAGCAGGGGTAGAAACAAGTAATTAGTATAGACAACAGGTATGCCCCTAGTCATAAGAAAGGAAGAAGAAAAATAAGAGGAAGAATAGGAAGAGACATGGGATAAGGAGGAATCTATGATACAAAATTTTGTTGAATTACCAAAAACACATACTCCCACAAAGACTCTTCAGTAGTTAAGCTTTGAGATGCTAGCCTTGGAAATCACAACGTTGGTCTCAAGCTTTACAAGGGTAGCTAGGACCATTCATTATGGAATTACTAAGCTAGATGAAGAAATAAAAATACCCTATTATGATTCAGGAACTTTAATTGAAGAAAAGATGAATGAAATACAAAGTGCATTGGACAAAAGGAGTAGACAAGAGGAAATGAGGAAAGAGTATAAATACAAACAAGCAATGAATGAGATTAAAGACATATTCATGGATGCCTTTAGCCTACAACCTCCAGATGCAAAAAGGCCAATTCTTGAGAAACTATTAGATATAGTTGACCAAGTGAATAATGAAGACCATGATATAAGTACAAAACTCATGGAATGGTTAGAAAAGAAATTCCAAGCAAAGGTCAATCAAAATATATCAAATGACATTATTTTGGGACAAGTTGACCTAGCTAAGAAATTGGAAAAAGTAAAGGTTGTATTAAGGAATATCTTCTCCCTTTACACAAAATTGTGTGATTTTTCCAACTTCACACAAGAGACAAGCCAGAAAATATTGAGCTTGGAGAGAAATCTAAAGGTTTTTGGTATGCAGTTGCCAACCAATCCAACTCATAGTGAGAAGCATTTTTCCTAAACACTTCATACTCATAATGAACTAGCAACATTGATAGTAGAAGAAGCCACAATAAAAGCTAAATTAATGCAATTATAGTCCTCTATTACACCCCATTTAGAAATCTTACACAAGGAGCAAATGTACACAAAGATAGTCTTGAAGAAAGATCGCAATATTTCTACACATGAGGAACTGGTAGATCTTGTAGGAGAGCTTGCAATCTAATATAAATCATTGGATATGGCATTAGATAACTAGGATGCAGCTCTGAAGATACTTCTTGAGGCGAATAAGAAATTTTTGACCAAGCATGGCATCCTCCCATAAAATCCTTTGACATTAGTGTCAAAAAGGGAGAGAGTAATAATATATAAAAAAGAAGGGGTGAGAATAAGATAAATGGGGAGAATAAAATAGAATAAAGAAAGTGGAAGTAATAAATATTATAGATTCTATGGGTTACCCAAATTTTGAAAAAATTTGATTACACATTTTCACTTCACTTCATTCATTCATTTTTTAGAATAAAGTTGAAGGATTGTAAATAAAAAAAAGGGGAGGCAAGTAATAAAGAAGTGAAGGGGAGATGAAAATTTTGGTAATCAGATGGAAATAGGTGCATTTCATAACTCAAATACATCATACAAATTTAGAATATAGGAATAGGTCAAAGGACAAAGAAGTTTAAGCACTATGGCACAAAATTTCAAATTCATGACATGACAAGGCATAAACAACTCAGGGGGATTAATAAGGTACTTACAATTTTTTTGTAATTTTGAATGTAAAATAAGAAAAGTAAAGAATGTGCTCAATAGGATTGGATCATAAATGATCAATTAAGTGTTTTTGACACTTATGTCAAATCGGGAGATTGTTGATCAAGAAAAATGAGTGTCAACACTTAACCATTTTTGTATGGTTGCCGAGTACATAGTGGATGTCGAGTCAAAATCATAGTTGGTGCCAAGCAAGTTTACAACATAGTATGTGCTGAGTAATAGGATTCTTCATATGCTGAGTTACAGGAATTGTAATAGGTGTTGAGTAACTTAGAAGTATTTAGGCACCAAATGATTCAAGAATAATTGTATGTCGAGATATTCAAAATCTAATATATGTCAAGTAACAAAATACAACAAGTGCTGAGTAAACTAGGAAACACAGTGGATGTCGAGAAAAATAGGAATAGTATGTGCTGAGCATCAGTAAGACTATGTGTCAAGCAATGCAAGATCAACATAAGATTTTGTGCCATCACAAACTAAGATGTGAAATGGTTATGCATGACCCATGACATGATAAGAAGATAAGATCAAATCCTCTCATCCACCTATGCAATCAACATGCAACCAATTAGATAATTGGAGATAGCATGTAGCCAGTAGGTGACAACTAAGGATTTGAGTGGGAACACTTCATTCAAGAATACATGACTATCCACTAATCTTTATAATGAAGTCACGACACCATAAAAGAATTTGTTGAATGAAGAAGAAGAAGTGGAGCCTAATACTAAGGTTCTTGCACAACACAGGTGTCACAGATTAAGTGGAAAGGATAGCATTTACATATCAAGTTGATCAGAAAAAAACAAGAAACACATTTAGAAGATCAGATCTAGTAGAGATTATTGAAAGAAGAATAGATCAAGTGCCTAAGACACACAATAAGAGATTGCATTCAATCATGTGTATAGTTCTAATACTCTCTCACAATTGTATTAGATGTTGAAATCCTATTCAGATAGGTTAGCTTAACATCTAGGTTGGAAGATCCTTAGGAGAAGGATATGAGAATATTTTGATAAGGGCATGAAAGTCCTATTAAGTTAAGTGGGTTTAATTGACTATATTTAAATCTTTTAACAAGGTGCCACTTCATGTAAAGTGTTTGTAAATCCTTTCAATGGGTCACATTTGACAATGTATAAAGCTTTTAATAGGGTAGGCCTTTAATAGGGAAAACCATTAGAAGTGGTTGAACTCTTTTGCTGAAATAAATTTTGTGAGTGTCATCCCCACCCCAATTTTACCTTCTTATTCCTAGAGGGTTTCTAGGTCACCAAAATCTCATGTGTTATGTGGTGTTGCATGTTTAGTTTTCATTATTATTTAAATGCTTATATGCATGCATGTTAATTTCATTCACATGTCATTGAGATTTTGAAATGGTAATAGTTAATTCTTCTAATTCACCCCCCCACCCTCTTAAAAGCATTCTTCCCACTGAGGCATTCCAACAAACACTTTTACAATCATGCCCTAATTGTTTCCTCACAACAAAACACACACTCGTCTTAACCACCTTCCTAATATTGCTAGGTATCCTTTCATTAATAAATTCTATAATTTTTAATATGGGGTGCACAAATTCATGATAAAAATATATAGTATTAGTGTATAGGTAGAATCTTTTTCATACTCTTTTCCATCATTGCATAGGTAATCTCTCTCCCCATTCCTCTATACACTTGAAGAAGCTTCGATAAAAAAACTCTATAATTTTTAATAGGATAAAATGCATGATCAAGGAGTAATGATGGAAGCTGAAATTCTCTATTCTTCCCTATTGTACAAAAACAATTTGATCATGAATCTGTTGATGATGTATGTGAAATAGTCATACCCCACATTTGTCTTTGGGTCTTGAATATTCAAAACAATAACATAATTCCCAAACAAGAGTATTCATGGTTCCATGTGAACCTAGGGCTCTGTTTAGACCAAAAATAATTTTCTCATATATCTCTAAAAGAATTCAAGAGGCGTGAGGTCTTCCACCTCCTTCTTCTTTGGAATTTTTCCCTTTTCTTTCCTAGACATAAGAATGTACCTCATCATTTTTCTATCCATCTACAAGCTCTTCTGATTCTTAAAATTATCTTTTAACTTGTCCATGTAAATAAGAAATGGAATTGGACCTCCCAAGTTGAATGCTTCTATAAATGTCTCCTTATCTAGTACCAAGAAGATTCTTCTATCTTTGCTATGAAATGACTCGTTTTCTAGATAGTAACATTTTATGAGTGCCTTTACTAGGTTGACATCCACAAAGACCTCTAGCATAATTATCTTACCCAAATTCATTACCCAAGGGTTATAAATTGGGACTTCTCCATTATATTCCTGTAGAAGAACTAGAACAACTCCTTTTCATCCCTATCAGGAACATCTGCATCTCTACAAAATACATATGGATCTCTGAAAGCATGGTCATTTGCAGCCTATGCATTTGAATATAACTAGGTTGAATGTGCATCCATTCCTCTACAGATCAACTGAGGCTCTATTTTTTCAAAGTAGACTCTTCAATTGGGGCCTATGCAATCAATTCACTTTCTTTTTATGCTATTTTGGCAATATTATCTAAACAATTCTAACTTCTACATTTCAAAAACTTGTTTAAATTCACTTTGAAAATCAAAATCTCTTCTGAAATCTCAAACACTTGTGCAAATTATATTGAAATCACTATTCTTGGAATTTATATGCTTCTACAAAGGGATCATAGTATTAATGGAATTTAAAATTAGCATGCTTTAAAACCTATCAATCCTCAAAAAGCTGTCAAAATCTTCACTTTTTCATTATTCATAGTTCTAGCTCATTTCTCTTTTCTCCAGCTTGGACATGATCAATTTAAAACTATTTTATGCTTTAAAACTTGGAAGTTGCAAAATTGTGATTCCCTATATTCTCCATTTTTCCATGGTTTTCAATTAAATAGCTGCAACCATGTGTGAAAGGATATTTTAACTATTTCACAACTTTACTGCCCTTTTTCCTAACTACTAGGCCAAGCTTGCGATACTGCAATGACTCAAATATTGACCTTGTCACCTATTTGCAACTACTAGAAACAAGGCTTATTCAAACTATGTGATGTTGCAATCACTATCTTGATTGACTGCCACCTTATTTTGTGATTTCATGGCCATAGAATTTAACTACTACTGAAACCTTTTGATGATGTGATAACCTTTAACTCTAATTATTCTAATTACTTGTCAAAATCATACAAATCAATATTCTAACATGATATTTAAACCTTGGAAGTGGTAATTATGAGATTTTCCTTACTTCACAACTCTGAATTTATATTCATATCTTAATCACATGAAGCCATGATCTATTATCTTTTTCCTCTTTGCTACTATTGCATAGCTGTGATGAGTCAAACTCTACATGTTCTGGCTCTTTATCACTACTTCACAACTTAAAATATCTTCAATTATTTTTCACTTATGACATTGTGATAACTATTTGAAGTTAAGTGTTTCCTTTCATCCTAACCTCACAACTTGAAGTTTTAACTTGTCTCTTGCAAAGCCACAATTACATGCTTTCACTCCTTCAACACCTTAACCATTGATTCCTCTTAACTACTTTTGATGCAGTGTTAACCTTGAACTTAACTACTACTATTAACTTTTGTGCATTTACAACTTATAGATCTTTAAGCTAGAATCAAGTTGTGATCACCCAATCTTTAGTGAACCTCTCTTTCATAACCCTAACTTGATAGTTAGCACTAAAATTTATGATGACATGATGACCATTTTGATGAGTACATAATAGCTTCTTAAACAACTAGATCTCAAACTAGAGTGATGAACCAACTAAAAAGATTTCATGACATTTCAACTTAAAACACTTTTATAAATATTGACTTATAATATGAAAAATGATCAAATGGCGTAGGGATGTAAAATAAAATAATTTATAACCAATGTTTTTCATGTATCCCTATTTATATTTGCAAGTCAACTTATGGATAAATCAATGAAACATAAGACATGACCATTTCCCCATGATTTTTTTTCATGAGGAAAAACATATTTTTTAAACCCTAAGCAACCAAAAAATATATTTTTTCCTAATTTCTAAAGGATATCACAATAAACTTTTTTGGGTGAATAATAAGGCTTAGAAAAACTAGGAACATACAGATCTATACTATCATGTAGATCCTCAACCACATCAGCAACCAGTGAATTTGCACTAGAAAAATCCAACTCCACATCCATAACAACCTGATTGTCCATGACCAAGTGCTCTACAATTTCTATTTTAGACATAACCAACTAATCATGAAAATAAGTCTTCATCATAACATCAATAAGGTTAGGAATATCCTCAACCACAATTGCAAGTTGCTCTACATTTTTAACATAACACTCCTCAAACTCATTAACAAAACCAACATCCATCTCAACCTTATCATGCCTTCTTCTCTCTTGAACAAGTCATCTAGCTGGCTAGAAAACTCACTTCCAAATTGGTAGACTTCAAGTAAAAAAAATTCTATGAAACTCTACCAATGGTTCCTTAACTCGATTGGTTAAACAAGCTTCCAACCAAGCAGACATCTCTAAAATATTTTTCTCCACCATATCACAAATATTTGCAATAACCTTAGGGTTTGATCCCCTCAAATCCATCTTCCAAGATCATTTCAAACCCTCTACAACAAAAACTCCAACTAGATCTCTTCACTCAATAAGATTAATAAACCATATTCATAACTATTTGTCCATATCAAGATCCATGTGTGAGTCCTCTCCAATTGTAAGTCAGAACCACAATCTTCCACCTTACAACAAAGATATATAGGACTTTATGATGTAGGAGCATCCTAGGTTGCCTTGTTATCCTACTCATTTTTGTTCATTTTGCAAGTTGTTGCCAAGTTAGTGTAGCACTTGGTTGGTGCTGAGTTACTATAGCACTTAGTTGGTACCGAGTTACTATAGCACCTAGTTGGTGCTGAGTTACTACAACACTTAGTTAATGTCAAGATACCATAGCACCTAGTTGGTGTTGAGTTACTATAGCACCTACTAGGTGTCGAGTAACTATAGCACCTTGTTGGTGCTAAGTTACTATAGCACTTAGTTGGTGCTAAGTTACTATAGCACTTAGTTGGTGCTAAGTTACCCATTGTATTCTAATTGACTCTTCATGTGCCAAGTTACCCAGTGTATGCCAAGTGACTCTTTGTGTGCCAAGTTACCTAGTGTATGCCTTCATGTGACAAGTTTTCTTGTTTATGCTGAGTGTCAACATTTGGACATGATTTCTATGAGTCAACTTGTGGTATTTATTTCAATCACAATAATTATGTTAAGATCTTTTCTTGGGATGTGTCCAAACCTTTTTTGGGTCAACCTTCCTCTTATGTAATGTTCTAGAATGAATTGTAAGCCATTTTGGCAAGTATATATAGAGTGTTTAGGCTTAGAGTTAGGTAGCTTTTTTGAAGGAGATTGTAGGGCAGAACTGAAAAATGTGAATTTTCTGTTGGATGTTTGAATGTGAATATATTTATATTTAACCGTAACCCAAAATGCCTTATAGATGGCCATGTATGAAGATATTTTGATGAATCAATAAGATTATTTCACTCTTCTTCCTCCTTTGGTCATTATTTTTTATTTTTTCTTCTGTTGTGTTAACTCTTGCAGGGTGGTTTGGATAGTTGGGTGAGCCTCTGGCCCTAATTATTCATCCCTTCCTTGTGTTAGGTTGTACCAGAGCTTGAAGTTCATCCTTGTGGTGATTGGATTGTGTAGAACCCTAATTCAAATTTTGTTGTAGGGTTGCAAATCTATAGATTTGACTTGTAACTTGTAGAGGGTTACAATCTTGTAGGAACCTAATTTGTAAAGATGGTGAATGTTAGAGAAAATGTTTATAATGCCATATTGTATTAGTTGAGAAAAAATCTAGCCAGTTTAGATTCTATAGAGATAGTCCAAAGGAGAGGAGCACATCTTGATGATGTAAGTGATGATGAGGTAGTAGCACCAAACCATAATCCAGAACCTAAGGAAGATCAAAATGAAGAAAGATTTTTGTGAGTGTTGTCTAGGAAAAATTAGGCCTATTGTAGAAGTTGTTCATTATGATGGAAAATTGGATACAAATGTTGTTTTGGATTCGATCTCAAATATGGAGAAGTTCTTTGAGTATGAATAAACTCATGATAATAGAAAGGTGAAGATTGTAGTCACTAGGTTGAAAGGTCATGCATCACTATGGTGGGAACATTTGCAAACTAATAAACAAAGGAGAGGAAAGGAGAAGATCAAAAATTGGCCAAAGATGGTGAACAAGGTAAAGAAAAAATTCATTTATGCTGATTACCAAGTTAGCTTGCTGAGAAAGATGCAAAATTTGAGACAAAGAGACATGAGTGTGAAAGAGTATACTAAGAAATTCTATAGATTGGACATCAAATCTGGATATGTGGATGATGTTGTTGAGAAAATTGTAAGGTACATTAATGGATTGAGATTTGGAATACAAGATGAAATAAATTTTGTGAATTTGGAAAGTGTGGAAGAAGCATACCAATATGCCTTGAAGGCTAAGGAGATCTTGACAAAGAAGCATGAACAAAGACAAAGAGGTAGAGGTGGTAGATTTCAGAGATCCAGAGCTAGATCTTATGGTGAAGGTGGTAGATCTGTAAGTTTTGTGTAGAATAAAGGAAAATCTAAATTGAAGAATGATGACAAAGGCAAGACCAAATGGAAAAATGGTAATTCTTACCGAGGAAGAGGTAATCCTTATTTTAGAGGTGGATTTCATGGTTTTTTTTTAGATGTGGTAAAGAGGGACATAGATATTTTGAAATTAGATCATCTAAAAGTGGGCAAGGTAACAAAAATGTTGTGATTCAAGGAGATGATGAGGGTTCACCAAGTGGACCTGAGGCTGGAGAAAATTTGATGGTGAGAAGAACCTTATGTAATAAGGGAAGTGATGAGGAACATGTTTTAAGGACAAGTATTTTCAAGACAAGATGTAAGATGGCTAGAAAATGCTCCAAAGTGATCATTGATAGTGGAAGTTCTACAAATTTGGCATTAAAAGAGCTAGTTACAAAGTTGCAATTTCAAAGGCTAAAGCATCCTAAACCCTATCATGTTTCATGGATCAAAGATGAACATAAGATATTAGTAAGTGAGTAATGCCTTGTGAAGTTCAAGATTGGACATTACTTTGATGAAGTTTTGTGTGATATTATGCCTATGGATTGTTGTCATATTATGTTGGGAAGACCTTGGCAATATGATAGATATGCTATGCATGATAGAATATTGCATCAATATACTCTTTGGGTGAATGAGAAGAAACAAATATTGCTGCCTTTAATTGAAAGTCCAGATGAGGTTAGTTGTAGTACAATAAAAGTTTGCATGGTTAATGAAAAACAATTTGTAAAGGAAGTAAAGAAGAATCAAGTTTGTTTTTCTATAGTTCCTAGAGGACCAAGTGTTGGTAGTAATGACCAAGCAACATAAGCTGGTAATGACTGAGAGACAATAGATATTGATAGCCAAGTACCAGTAGTTCTAAATTGTCGAATGAGTATAAAGATATTGTTGCTGATGATATTCCTAATGATTTACTTGCAATAAAAAGCATAAGTGATTGTATGGATCTAATTCCTAGAGCTAGTTTTCTGAACAAAGCACCATATAGATTGACACCTACAAAAAATGAAGAACTTAATAAACAAGTGCATGAGTTGTTGTAGAAAGGTTTGATAAGAGAAAGCTTGAGTCCATGTGTTGTACCTTCTATATTAGTACCTAAAAAGAATAAATAATGGAGATTGTGTACTCATTCTAGAGATATTAACAAGATAACAATGAGATATAGGTTTCCTATGCCAAGGATGGATGACATAATGGATTGTTTGAGTGGAGCAAAGTATTTTTCCAAGATTGGTTTAAAGAGTGGCTATCATCAAATAAAAATTAGAGAAGGTGATGAATGGAAAAAAAATTTCAAAACAAAAGATGGTTTGTATGAATGTTGTTATGCCTTTTGGTTTGACTAATGCACTTAGTACTTTCATGAGGTTGATGAATGAAGTTCTAAAAAAATTCTTAGGTAAGTTTGTGATTTTTTATTTGGATGATATTCTAATATTCAGTAAGACTAAGGAAGAACATCTTAAGCATATTAGACAAGTATTAGAGAGGTTGAAAGGGGAAAAGTTGCTAATTAATCTAAAAAAGTGTTCTTTTATGCAAGAGGAGATAGTGTATTTGGGATTTGTGATTTTCAATGATGGATTGAAGATGGATTTTGAGAATGTTAAAGCAATTTTGGAATGGACCA
Organism: Cupressus sempervirens; assembly: GCA_028749045.1. Taxonomy (NCBI): domain Eukaryota; kingdom Viridiplantae; phylum Streptophyta; class Pinopsida; order Cupressales; family Cupressaceae; genus Cupressus; species Cupressus sempervirens. Next base: position 242,368,512 of record CM053789.1, on the reverse strand, counting down.
CACTTAAGAATGTGGATGAGGTAAGATCATTTCATGGTTTGGCTAGTTTTTATAGAAAGTTTACAAAGAATTTTAGTGTTGTTTGTTATGCTATGACTGAAACAATGAGGGGAGATAAAAAGAATTCAAGTGGACACATGGAGCTGATAAGAGTTTTTAGACTTTGAAACAAAAGGTTGCTAAATTACCTGTATTGGCTTTTCTTAATTTCAACAAAGTATTTCAAGTTGAATACGATGCAAGTGGTAATGCAATAGGAGCTATATTAAGTTAAGAAGGTAAGCCTACTATTTTCTTTAGTGAAAAGTTGAATGATTCCAAAAGGAAATATTCTATGTATGATCAAGAATTTTATGCTATTATTCAAGCATTTAAGAAGAAGTGGATACATTATTTGATTCCTAAGGAGTTTGTGTTGTATACTAATCATAAAGCTTTACAATACTTGGGAAGTCAACATAAATTGAATCAAAGACATATGAAGTATTGAGTACTTGCAAAGTTTCACATTTGTTATTAAGCATAAGAGTGGATTTATTAACAAAATTGCTGATGCATTGAGTAGAAGATGTTATTTTTTGACTGAAATAATGGTTGAAATTCTTGGTTTTGATGAAATCAAAGATTTTTATAATGCTAATTCTAATTTTTCTAAGGCATGGAGAGAGAGTAGAGTACCAAATCTAACAGATCACATAAGTAAGTATGATGAGTATTTCATTCAAGAAGGTATTTTGTTCAAAGACATTCAATTGTGTGTTCCTAAAAGTTCTATGAGGTTGAATTAGATTAAGGAAAAGCATAGTGGTGGATTGGCTAGACACTTTGGAATTGATAAGACATTGAGTTTGCTAAAAGAGAAGTATTATTGGCCACAAATGTATAAGGATGTTCAAAAATTTGTAAAGAGTTGTAAAGTTTGTCAAATTACAAAAGGAGTAAGTCAAAATATTGGTTTGTATACAGCTATTACTATATGTGAGAAACCTTGGAGTGAGATTAATATGGATTTTGTTCTTGGATTACCTAAGATAGTGAAGGGGTATGATTCCATATTTGTTGTAGTGGATAGATTTTCTAAGATGGATCATTTCATACTATGTAAGAAGACATCAGATGCTGAGCATGTTGCTGAACTTTTCTTCAAAGAGATTGTGAGATAGCATGGATTACCAAGAAGTATAATTTATGTCGAAGACAGCAAGTTTGTTGGATATTTTTGGAAGACATAGCGGAAGGAGATGGGTATTGAGTTGAAGTTTAGTTCTACATTTCACCTATAGATAGATGGACAAATAGACATTGTGAATAGAAGATTGGGTAATTTGTTGAGATGCTTAGTTGGGAATAAGCCAAGTAATTGGGAAATGGTATTGGCTAACAATTTTGTGAATAGGAGTATAGGGAAAAAACATTTTGAGATTGTTACTAGAATATAGCCTAGAGGTATATCAAATTTGAGAGATGTTGCTGGTGAAGAAAAGAGCAATGCTACAGGAGAAGAATTTTCTGATTTATGGAGTCTTTGCATAAGGAAGTGAAGTTGAGGTTGGAACAAAATAATTTGAAGTATAAGGAGAATGCTAATAAGTCTAGAAGACATCATGATTTTGAAGTTGGTGATGAGGTGATGGTTCATTTAAAAAAAAAAAGATTTCCTATTTGAACAAATAGTAAGCTAAAGATGAAGAAATTCAGACCTTGTAAGATCTTAAAGAAGTTTGATAGTGGTAATACTTATGAAGTTGAGTTACCTGATAACATGGATATATCTCCTATATTCAATATTATTGATTTGTATAAGTATCATGAGTCAGATGTTGAAGTTGTTGTATCAGAAGATTACCTAGAGAAGAAAATTGAAGAAGTTGAATAGATATTGGATAAGAGAGTTGGTGAGAGCACAAGAGGAAAATATTACTAGGAATATTTGGTGAAGTGTAAGAACAAGCCTATTGAAGATGCTTTGTGAATTTCTCAATATGAGTTTGATTCAACTTAGATTGTAACATCTCAATGATTTAGGAGAATCATTTCTTTCAACCCTATTTGTTTGATGTAGGAGTATCCTAGGTTTCCTTTTTATCCTGCTCATTTTTGTTCATTCTACAAGTTGGTGCTGAGTTACTATAACATGGTGTCAAGTTATTGTAGCACCTAGTTGGTGCCAAGTTACTGTAGTATCTAGTTGGTGCCAAGTAACTGTAGCACTTAGTTGATGTTGAGTTACTATAGCACATAGTTGGTGCCAAGTTACTATAGGATCTAGTTGGTGCCAAGTAACTATAGCACTTAGTTGGTGTCAAGTTACTATAGCACTTAGTTGGTGGCTAGTTACTATAGCACTTAGTTGGTGTTGAGTTACCCATTATATGCCAAGTGACTCTTTATGTGCTGAGTTACCCAGTATATGCCAAGTGACTCTTCATGTACTGAGTTACCCAGTGTGCCTTCATGTGTTGATTTTTACTATTTATGTTGAGTGTCAACATTTGGATATGATTTCTGTGAGCTAACTTGTAGGATTTATTTTGATCATGATATTCATGTTAAGATCTTTTCTCGATATGTGTCTAGACCATTTTTGGGTCCCCTTCCTCTCATGTAATGTTCAAGAATGATCTATAAGCCATTTTGGCAAGTATATATAGAGTGTTTAGGCTTAGAGTTAGGTAGTTTTTTTGAAGGATATTGTAGGGAAAAACTAAAAAGTGTGAATTTGATATTGGATTTTTAAATGTGAATGTATTTTTATTTGGCCATAACCTAGAAGGCCTTACAACTAGGCATGTATGAAGATATTTGGATGAATCAATAAGAGTATTTCACTCTTCTTGCTCCTTTGGTTGTTGGTCTTTGTGTTATTTCTTGTAGGGTGGTTTGGATAGCTAGGTGAGCCTCTGGCCCTAGTTATTCATCTCTTCCCTACATCACTCTAGAATGAACAATCCACCAAAATATTAAACTTCACTCTAATACCACTTGATGCAATGCATGGTAGGAAAATCCCGAGAGGAGATGCCTTAGCCCCTAGCAAACAACCAAATAGTTGAAGATAAACATTAACACAAATATTTAGATCCAAAATAATGTCAATTCTCATAATAGAATCATAACATATACATCTAACATGCCCGAATATAAGGCCTTATGGGTTACAACCAAATACATAACAAATTACAATCTTAATTCTACAAGATCTTGCAAGATCCAACTCTAGTGAGCCCAAATGTGCAATCTACTATAAAACCCCAAGAAGAATCTAAGCTTGTACTCGTAAGCCACCAAGAAACGTTCTATTTTCCCAAGCCATAGCTACTATCTCTACTTAACATCCCTTGTCTCAACTACTCCTCTTTAGCTAACTTTCTCCATGTTGAATGATGAATAATGACAAGACAAGGCCCTCTACTTATACCAATGTAAGCCATGAATCAACCTAGCAAGTTACATTAAATAAATGGTCACAAGAAATAACCCCTCAACACACAAGTTACATGAAATAATGCCACCTATTAAATACCCTTTTCCCTCTTTTCTCCATCTTTATTTATTTTATTTTTTCCTTCTAATTTTTGGCACTTTCTCTCTCCTCCATATTTTTTTTCATTTTATAATTTGAAAATAATTAGAAATAATGTCCCCTTCATTTTATGATGCAAGATGCTCATGTATTATATTTTGATGTAGTAAAAGGTAGGAGAATCCCCAAAGGATATGTCTTAGGCCCAATCAAATAACCACACAATGGAAACACAACAAAAATACAAGATTTGATACAAAATCATAACTCTTTATTCATAAAATAAGTGATTACATGTAATGTGCTAGGGTGTAAGGCCTTCCCAATTATGACCAAATATAAATCAAGTAATACTTCTACAAGATCCCTCAAAATAAAATCCAAACCCTAGTTAATCTAGATCCACACTCTAGTAGAAACCTCTAAGGAAGATCTAAACTTTTTCTTGCAAGCCCACCAAGTAATCTCCTTGTTTGTAAAGCCTCAGCTACTAGCTCTTCTCAAAGTTCACTCTACCACATCCTCTTTGCCAAGATGGATGAATAATGACTAAAGACTCCACAAGACCCCCTACTTTTACCAAATAAGCCACAAGTTGGCCTACTAAGCTACAAATTAAATAAACCCTTACATTAAACACGTGTTGAGCCATAAGTTGGCCTACAATAGAAATAAAATACCAAATTACTTAAATGGCTTACAACATGTATTAAGGGTACGTGTAGGATCATGGTCAACCAAACTATGCTTGTAAGTGGCAATAAAAAATTAACAAATCTGGGTTATATCAAGTTGGCGTACAATTTTCTACTTGTCATAAACTTTATATCAAGAAGTTGAGAAAAAAAATCTCTATGAAATTGGTTTTAGTTTCTAAACTACTAGGCCTTATCTAAAGAAAAAAAAATTATTGGTCAAAATTTTGAATTTTAATGCACTAGTACAAAAATTTCAAGACAAAAATAAGAAGTAGACATATGTCTAATCACCTTAATCAAAATAAAATGATAATATTTTTTAATAATATTCTAGATATAAGAAGTAGACTCATAACTAGATGTGAGACATATTTTTGGTTTTTTTTATTCTAAATAAATAATTAGTTATTGATTTTCTACCTAAGTATTTTTGGAATAAAAAAACTCTCATGTCTGACCAACTTAACTAATTCAAAACTCTACAAAAAAGAAAGAAAAAATTTCCTTACAATAGAAAAATCATAGAATGTGATGGATCTTTTGGATTTCAAAAATCTTGTATGATTTGAAAGTTATAGTTGTTTCTCAAGTAGTGTGTTGATCAACACTTTATACGTAACTCCACCAGAAAATAAGTAATAATTACTCATTGAACCCATAATTTGACAAACCTTACATTTATGGAAAGCTATGAACATTCTTAAGATACCCTTTTTATTTCATCAATATTTTTGTGAAAAAAAATCATCAGCTACATGTTTGAAGTAAAAAACAAATAAGAAAAGGTGAAAAACACATTTTTGGGATTTTTTTGAATTGACCATATAGGTTTGGTATCAAAAGATACAATAGGCCTTATAAAGGTATTAATTTTTTTTGTTTAGTATTAGGATGGGTGGGAAGAAAGTTGGAATAGATTTTGAAATGTTTTGGGGCATTTTAGAACAACATATTTTTCAAATTGCCAATTTTTAGCCAACCATGATCCTGCACATACCCTTAAATACATCAAGAACAATTAGCCAAAACCAAAATAGGTCCACCAAAACTCTAATAATCTATCCACATTAGGATCTCAATCCTCATGCAATAAATGTACCAAATCATCTAGAAATATCTCACAAACCAAAATTCCTCCAACATATTGGATTACCAAATACCCTAGGGTGCTCCTGCACTAGGCACCCTAGGTGCCAAAAGATGTTCTTAGTAGCTAGAAGAATATCATCTTGGATTTAACACATAAATTCCAAACTAGTTATTTACATACATGTCATCTAAGTCCTCAACTTGTGCACTCTTTCCTTTATTCCACTTATTCTTCCTCACATCCATCCTTGGTATTCTACAAGTTTATTGTCCATACTAATCTCTAACCCTTTCAGAATCATTCACCTTAATTAGGCTTCCAATATTCTGGTTCCTCCTGTCAATTTCTTTATTTTGCAAAGGAATTAGGGAATTTTTCCTACCACCCTTCTCAATATTAATCATATTCCTAACACAATCATACATTACTCTACAATCATACTTCCAAGGTTTACCAAGCAATATGCAACAACTAGTCATGTCCACAATATCACACAATAGTTGATCCTTATACTCCCCCATTTGGAAATCAATAAGAGATTGCTCCCATACTTCCAAAGCATGTTCATCTTGAAACCATCCAATCCTAGAAGGGAAAGAATTTCTTATTCTTCTTAAACCAAGTTTCTAAACAATCTCCTCAGTGACAAGGTTGTGAGTACCACCACCAGCCACAATCATATTACAAACTTTACCACTAGACTTACAATGAGACCTAAAAATTACCCCTCTGAAAAGATTGTAGTGTCCTCTAAGTAATGAGTACTCTTCAAGCTAGTAATTTTTCTCCTTGCTCAAATTCATCGATGTGATGTTCAACCAACCTTAGAAAATTCATAAGCACTATGTCCTTCTTCATGACATGTAAAACAAGTACCCTTAAGCTCAACTCTACCTATCCTTCTCTTCTAATTAATAGGTTTGGTTTATTTTATGCACTCAATTTAGCATTTTTCGAGTAGTCCCACTTCTCCTTCCCTTGGGAACTACCTTGATTCTTCATCTTCATCTTTAATTCTACTTTCAAAGCATACAAATGAGCATTCTTAGCCAAAAAAAATTCAACATATCAACCTCATCTTCAATTGTAGATCTCAAACCATTAATATATCTAAAAACCTTCTCTTTAGACAACTCTCTATACCCAAATCAAATAGTCAACTCGTAAAACTAATTTTTATAATCTCTCATAGCCATATATTTATACATGAAATTTTGCAACTTCTTAAACTACTTAATCTAATAATCCATAGGAGTTAACTTAGCCTTTGATTTAGTTATCATCAATCTCCAATGAGTGATCTATTGGCATAAAGGTATTTGCCATTAGTGACAACACACATTACACAGTTCAAACCGAGCATCAAAGACACAGTTCAAACCGAGCATCGAAGACATAGTTCAAACCGAGTGAAGTTGCACTTAGATTTAACCGAGTAAAGATGGACGTAGTGTTAACCAAGTAAAGATAGAAGCAGTGTTAACCGAGTAAAGATGGACGCAATGTTAACCAAGTAAATATGTACTTAGTGTTAACTGAGTAAAGATGGACTCAGTATTGATCGAGTGAAGGACTTTGTGCTAACTGAGCTCAGTCGGTTAACAAAGAAATTAGTTTTTATCGAGTGACACTATATCTACCGAGTCAGCAATGGTTATTGAGTTCCAGGCAACATTGTATGACTAGTATGAATTGAGCCCCTACCTCTACCGAGTGCATGACGATGCCATGTAACGTAGTGGATGCCATGTATCAAAAGGTCATCAAGTTTGTCTGAAGAACTCGAGTTTATTTTACTATTTGGCTGACTTAGTTATATTTTGTTTACTTGTGTTCAGACGACCTTGCATCTATAATTACTGAAATGGTATATAATACAGAGTTGTAATTATTGTAATGGATATGAGACATGTATGAATATATTGTGATACAAGAGACAGATACGAATTCAGCAAAAGAGAAGTATATTAGCAAGGTTCACAAGGTGCAGTAAAGATTTCATCAATCACAAGAGGTGATTATTGCAAAGGATCTAATCAAGGTATATGTAGATTTGATTGGTTCATCCTAATAGGTGAATCATCTAAAAATCCTCTAACAAGGTAGACTTAACAGTCTTTTTATAAATCTCCTAACGGAGTGCATGCATGTAAAGTATGTTTTAAATCCTTTAACAAGGTGGATCTAGCAATCCTCTTTGCTCCTAACAGGGCAGATCACCAGAAGTGATCATTGTATGCCTTAACCGGCTAACTTCCTACTGTAGAAAAGAAGCTTTGTGGGTTTCATCCCCACCCTAGTTTTACTTTCTTTTTTGGAAGGTTTCTGGGTCACCAAAATCTCTGTGCATATGTGTTATGAATATTTATTTATTTCTTACATGCATTAGATTAGGTGAATGAATGATTTTCCAGTTTATGCTGAATTAACTTAAAAGTTGTATTGTTACTGATTCACCCCTCCCCTCTCAGTAACTTTTTATATCTTAAATATTTCCAACAATTGGTATTAGAGCTATTTGGTTCTTAGGACAAAGCTTGATATCTTGAGCAAAGATCAAAGTCAATGGAGATATTCAGACTGGAGAAAGTTATAGAAAATGAAAAGTTAGATCTAGAAATGGCCATGGTTCAACTCAAAGAAGCAAAGGAACATCTTTCTCTATCCCTAAAAAGAAGAAAGGAACTTGCAAGACAAATGAATGACCATCTTTATGTTGAAGAAAGGATTGAAGATTTTTTACCATCAAGTAATTCAGAAGAAGCTGACAAAGCAATCAAAGAACTTCTAGAAAAGAATGGATCTCTGCAAGAAGAGGTAAGAAAGCTTAAAAGAGAGCAAGAAATACAGTCAATTAGGCTATGTGAAGTTTTGGAACAAAGAAACAAAGCACAAGAAGAATTGGAAGATAGAAGTCATGAAATTCATAATCAATCCCATCAGCATGAAGATCTTATAGACCAACTCTCTAATGCAAATGAAGAAATCAGGATTCTCAAAGCACAAAATGAAAGAATAAGGAATGATTTAAACACTGAAAAGAAAATCAATGAAAGTCTACAGAGTGACTTAATAACTGAGAGACAAATCAATGAAAGCTTGGAATATGACCTAATCTCTGAAAGGCAAGTCAATGAAAGAATGATGAAATCCCAAACATATATAAATCAATTAAATCAACAAAATGAGGAAAACCTTCATAGACAAAAGGGTAAAGTTGGTCTTGGATACAAGGAAGAAGGTGAATCCTCCAAAAAAGGTGAATAAAGGAATAAAAGACCCACTTATAATCACTATGGCAAGTTAGGACATACATCAAACAAATGCTGGAGCAATGGGAAAGCAAAATTCAGTGGCAAATGCTTCAATTGCAATCAACATGGTCATAAGGCAAATGAGTGTAAAGAAAAACCAAAATTTGAGGGCAACTGTCACAAATGCAAAAAGCATGGTCACAAAGCATTCCAATGCAAAACCAAATCATTCAATCTAGCTAAATAGATTATCAAAGCCATATTTGGATGGGACTACAACACCTTGTACAGATGTCACTATTGTGAAGAATATGGACATTCTAGCATAAATTGTGCTAGACATCACCTAAGGAAAAAGGACACTACAGTAAGATGCTATACATGTACAGAACTTGGTCATATAGCTAAAAATTTCATGACTATCAAAAGAATTGAAGATGAGAAGAAAATAAAAGAAGACAACATTTGGAAGCAAATGAAGCAATAGTGGATTCCAAAATGTACCAAGCAAAATAAATCAAGTAATAGAAATGTCACTCAAGAAATGGGTGATTCCAGCATTTCCAATTAATATTCATAAAAGAAAGATTGGAACTGCATCCTCCAAGATTTATCCTAAGTAGCTCCAAAGGAAGAAGGATGATCAAATCAGTATTTCAGATACACTTTGACTTCAGGATGGTTCAAGACCTTATTGAGTTTGGTTGGGTGTAACAAAGCTTCATTAACCGAGTAGTAGCTACCGAGTTAGGTCGGTAAGAGACTTTACCAAGTTCGACCGGGCGCAACAAATTTTCATTGACCGAGTTGTGTCAATCGAGAAACGTCGATTCGCGACCTAACCAAGTTAGGTCGGTACTTCAATGTTTTCATTTGATCATCGAGTTGATAATATCTACCGAGCTAGTGGATGACAACTTGTCATTTCATCTACCATCGTACCAAAACATTTATGGCAAATTTTTTGTCAAAAGGGAAAAAATGTGATCTCATTTTTCACTGTGAACAAAGAGCTAAGTTATCTTCTACGATTCCAGAGTGAGCTTAAAGCATTTTTGAGCGAATTTTTTTTTCTCAAAAGGGCAAAGAATCTGTTCAAAATTTTTCTACACCTATCGAGTAGCAATGGCATCTGGAAGTGGCATCTCCAAGACAAAGAAAGGTTTAGAAATGCTGGCTAGAGGAGAGGAATGGAAGACCCCGAACTTCAAATTGGCACTGGCAATTGTAGAATCATTGGACCCTAATGGTGCTCAATCACAAATCCCTCCAAAGGTACTTCTTATTAATGACATTCACTCTCATTTCAAGTGTTCCATTCAAGAACTTGAAAATCTAGAAATTGACAATGCCCAAGGTGAAATGAGCATAGATGGAACCTTGAAACTCGAACATAAAAATATTGAAAGAAAAGGGTTAACCCATATTTCGCATTTGCCAAGGAAATTTCAAGTAAAATGGGTTAGGTATGTAATCAGTTGGGTTCACAATGGCCAATTGTGGTTAGAGAAACCAGTACCTATCACTAAGAAAATGATTAGCAAAATTACTGGACTTCCCATGTTGAGCAAAGCCAAGACTACCAAAACCCTAGGTCGGGAAGAATTGCAGAGACTAACCCAAGTAGAATGGGATGGCAGAGGACTTAAGCTCAGTACAGTAGCTGACATTCAATTGAGATTTGGCATTCACGTCATTGCTCATAAAATCTACAGTTCAAGCCGTCCAAACAGTGTATCCTGTGAAGCTGTGGATTTGGCATATAAAATAGTAAAGAAGAATGTAGAGTTTGATTTATCGAAATTGCTTTTGTCCTAATTCAATAAAAATATGGAAAGCATAAGGACTTCTAAGAACAACTCCTGTAAATTTGGTGCACTTTTGATTTGTTTATTTTTCTATGTTCTAAAGTCCTTTCCATCTAAAGGATCAATAGTATGGGAAAAGGATATCCCAATTCTTTATCAAATTAATGAATTCATTGCCGAATTAGGTGAAAATTTTGACAGTGTTTTGGATAGTTATTTTGAAGAATTTAAGGAAAGAATGAAGAATAGGTTCCAAATTCCTCCAAGACTTGTTGAAGAGTACAAGGAAGATGTATGTTTCATGGTAGACTGTGATAAGGTATACATACAAGCAGTCAGGCCTCAGGTAGCATGGGTGAAACCTCGTCCCTATGAGGTAAATATTGATGAAACCAAGGAAATCATAGAAGCACTTGTAAATGAACCTGTAGACCCAAGGCAACTAGTTTTTGGAACATATGATGAAGCTAAGGCCAGAATTGAGCTTCAAGTTAAAATCCCTTAGGCCATCAGCAAAAGAAAGAGGAGCATAGCCAAACTGAAAATAGATGTTGGCCCTCTCATGATAACAGAAGGGAGAGGAGAAGATGAAGAAGAGGAGGAAATTGAGTCTAAAAAGGAAGCAAAGCCTCAACGAAAGAAAGGTAAGGTGACTATCACCAAATCTACAAAGAAAACTACTGTAGTGTTCTCTAGGAGAACAAGACAAGGAAAGAAGGAACCTTTACTTATTAAGCCTCCACTCACCCTTGAGGCAAGACTGAAGCAATTAGATGCAGGAGCTAGCTTCACAAACTTCAAAGCATTGAAGTTTGAAACTAGAATAGAATAGGAGAAAATGTAGATTGAGGAACTCATACTGAACAAAATGGGTAAACAGAAATACTCCCCAGACTAGATAGCCTCTCAGATCTCCAAAGAGCTATTGGAGAGGTTGCAACCAAGATGGGAAGCTACAACAAAGACTGTCAAAGACATTTATGAACAAACCCTAAGGAATCTCCTGCCGAGTCTCACTGATGCTGAAGTGAAGAAATCACGAAAAGACCATGAAGGTAACATGATGATTAGATTCCACACTTGTTTGATACTTGTCAAAGACATTGAGCATGTAGTAAATGATGCAACAAACATGTGGAAAAATATCTATCATCTACACAAACCTAGTGATGATACTATTAAAATCAAGGACAGTGACAACAGTGATGATAATGATGATGATCATGTTGGTGAAGAAATTGAAGACATTCCAGAAGACCTACAATCATTAATGTTAGAAGTTGAGGAAGAAGCTAAAAGAGAAATGAAGGAAGAAGTAGAACAAGCTAAGGAGGATGAAGATCCTCTAATAATTGCAGCTGAAGTCATTGCATCTCTTCCTCACTCTCCACCTAAAATAGGTACATCAACTATGGAGATAGCTTCTACTGGTGAGATTGTGAGCTCAATAGCCTCATCAGTTGATCAATCTTCACCTGTCTCCTCTCACCTCCAAGTACCATCTATGCAAGTGTATACCACTTCATTAATTGAGCTATAGCCACCTTCTTTGACCGAGTTATCCTCAGTCACAGTAGTAAGTTTTTCAAGTATATCAACTTCTACTATAGAGTGTACAGTAAGTGTACCTACAAGTACTACAATTTTGACTTCTCCTACTACAATTTTGGAAATTGTTAGTTCTCCCACTCCATCCTGTACAGCAATTTTGGGAGCAACACCAATTTTTGATACTATTAGCACTTCTCTTAGTCTTTCTCTAGTTAGTCCAATTCCAGTTTTGTTAGCTAGTCTAGCATCATCAACTATTGTTTCAATTCCAAAGGGAAAAGGTGTAGTCACTACAGAAAAACCAAAGAGATACATGTTTTCCAGTAAGGCAGTGGATGAGGAAATAGATCTGGATAAGGGCATTTTCATTCCTAACATAGATCTAGATACTACATTAGTTAATGAAATGAGAATGCTCAGTTAGCTATTAGAGTAGAAAGCTAGGCAAAAATAGCTGAGGCATGAGAGAGACCAGGAATATAGCATTATTGAGAATGCTAAGAATATCATAACAGATGCTATAGGTGTTGAATTAGATTCTACTCAACACATTTTGATTTAGTTAGAAGAGGCTGTATATAAATTTAATGAGGACAACTCTGGCCAAGAGAAATTGATTGAAAAGGCAAAGAAGAAATTTGACAATAAGGTGCTTGAGCACATTGCTCAGCATATTGCAGTAAAACAGGTAGAATTGTCTACAATTTTGAGTAATTTTGAACATTCTTTTAATAATGTAACTTCACTTTTTGGAAAGTTCTATGATGTTACCGAGTTTACTAAGGAAATAAGATAAAAGTTGAATAAAATTGATGTGGATAAGAAGGTCAGTGCCCAAATGCTACAATCTGACCACAGTGCAAGTTCATCCCATCATCTGAGAATAAGGTTTTTGTCAAAAAAATAGGTAGAATTGCTAAGAGATGAAGCAAGGATCAGGTCTACTCTGATTGACATCCAGAATATGATCCTTCCTATCATGGACACAATGTAGAAGCATATTTCTCATTCTAAAACATTGATCTATGACAAGAACTTCTCTATTGCAGATCACATGATTGAACTCTCTGCAGAAGTTCAAATTGCACTCTCCACTAGCAAAATTTTGCAAGAAAACTGGGATAAGACTTTGGCTCTTATTCTCAAGGTACATTCAAAATTTATCTCTCATTTTGGAATCCCCGTGTAAATATATACTATTTGGCATTATTGTCAAAAAGGAGGAGATAGACTTCAAGAGCTAACTATGCAAAAGATATATGTATTGACTTATAAATACTGTACATATTGTATGGGGGATATATATGTAAATAAAAGGACATGTCTTGCAAGATTTGCAAAAAGATCAATTTTGAACTGTATGTCATTTTTATTTTTGCACATAAACTTTGATTCATAATTTTTTTTGTCACTAATGCCAAAGGGGGAGATTGTTGGCATAAAGGTATTTGCCATTAGTGACAACACTCATTACACAGTTCAAATTGAGCGTTGAAGACACAGTTCAAATAGAGCAAAGTTACACTTAGTGTTAACCGAGTAAAGATGGACACAGTGTTAATCGAGTAAAGATAGAAGCAGTGTTAAACGAGTAAAGATGGACACAGTGTTAACTGAGTGAAGATGTACTTAGTGTTAACCGAGAAAAGATGGACTTAGTATTGATCGAGTGAAGAAGGACTCAGTATTAACCGAGCTCAGTCGGTTAAAAAAGAAATTAGTTTTTACCGAGTGACACTATATCTACCGAGTCACCAATGGTTATCGAGTTCCAGGCAATGTTGTATGACTAGTATGAACTGAGCCCCTACCTCTATCGAGTGCATGATGATGCCATGTAACATAGTGGATGGCATGTATCAGAAGGTCATCAAGTCTATCTGAAGAACCCAAGTTTATTTTGCTATTTGGCTGACTCAATTATATTTTGTTTACTTGTGTTCAACCGACCTTGAATCTATAATTACTAAAATGGTATATAATATAGAGTTGTAATTGTTGTAATGGATATGAGACATGTATGAATATATTGTGATACAAGAGACAGATGCGAATTCAGCAGCAGAGCAGTATATTAGCAAGGTTCACAAGGTTCAGTAAAGATTTCATCAATCACAAGAGGTGATTATTGCAAAGGATCTAATCAAGGTATAAGCAGATCTGATTGGTTCATCCTAACAGGTGAATCATCTAAAAATCCTCTAACAAGGTAGACTTAATAGTCTTTGTATAAATCTCCTAACAGAGTGCATACTTGTAAAGTATGTTTTAAATCCTTTAACAAGGTGGATCTAGCAATCCTCTTTGCTCCTAACAGGGCAGATCACTAGAAGTGATCATTGTATGCCTTAACCGACTAACTTCCTACTGCAGAAAAGAATCTTTGTGGGTTTCATCCCCACCCCAGTTTTACTTTCTATTTTGGAAGGTTTTTGGGTCACCAAAATCTCTGTGCATATGTGTTATGAATATTTATTTATTTCTTGCCTGCATCAGATTAGGTGAATGAATGATTTTCCAGTTTATGCTAAATTAACTTAAAAGTTGTATTGTTACTGATTCACCCCTCCCCTCTCAGTAACTTGTTATATCTTGAATATTTCCAACATGATCTTCATTTCACCTTCCTCTTCTCTATCTCAATGTAATTACTTCCACTAAAGAGGAGCATTTCCCTTAAGCTTAGTCTATTACAACCTCACTCTGAGTGGATCTCCAATATCCTCTAATTCAAAGTAGTCTTCCAATTCACCAATCTAATCAATTTGGTCTTTAGGATTCAAAGTAGCTAAGAAATTAGAAAAATCCCTCTTATTCTCAAGCTTCAACTAAGATCCAAGACTAGAAAACTAACTAGCCCTATTTCTCATAGGTCTCTCCATAGAATCAATTCTATCCTCACCACTCAATCTAGAAACCTCAAACTATTTAGAAATTTCCTCATAACTATCTTCAGTACTATTACTCCAAGTTACACCACCTATAGCATTTATGATCTCATCAATCATATCACTCTTCATCGATGCCATTTTAGATCTAAATCCTCCTTTAATCTAGAGACATTATATCACCCTAGGGTCCAATTGACTTAGAGGTATCTTCCAAAAAAAATGTAAACCCTCTACAACAAATCAACTGGATCAAACCTTGGATTAGATAATCATCAACCCCAAATTGGTGCAAGAGTACCTTGGGGTAAGTCAAAAATCTTAGACAATTTGGCTTTGTAAATAGTCCAGCCAACCATTTGAGTGAATAAGGACTAAAGGTGAATTCCCAAGGTAGGTGAAGCTGTGATTAAGTGGGGTTTTTAACTAGAAAGTTGTCAAAATTGATCTATAGTGAAAAAAGTTGAAAAATGCCTAAAATGGAGTGAGAAATGTTTAAGGAAGGTCCATATATATTTTAGGACCAATTTATGATGGTTGAAACCAAATTGGATAATTTTGGAAACCTACAATGCAAGATTGTAAATTGTTGGCAAAATTGCTCATTGACAACTTTGCAGTTTTACAAAGTTGGAATGACAACTTTTACACTTTTCTAGGAAAATGAAAGGTTAGAGTCTATAACTTTACCCAAGGGTCTAAGATATTATTAGGAGGATATATATGCATGATCCAACCCACTTGAAAGGGTTGGTTAAAACATATGCATGATTAGTTAATGAAACAAGAAGGAATTGCTAATAGAAAATGGGTTTTTGAAGGATTTCTTGAATAGTTGGATTGATCTGCTTACTCTTTTGGATGAAATAACTTCTTTAATTCATGTTTTGAATATTTAAAAGGTTATTTTGATTAGTAGTAGTCATTTTTTAGGTTTTCAAAATTATTTAGTTTTCATATTCTTGCTCTCCAATTTTGAGCAATCAGTACAAAAATGGCTAAAACTTGATTTCCTAAGGTTGAAAATATATGTCCTTTTGGAATCAAGTAATAGCCTCAATAAAATATGTAAATATAAATTTTGGGAGTCTTGGGAGTTGGTTGTCCATATTTTTGCAAGTGATTCATAGGCAAGCAAGTGATAGCTTGGGAAGGCACAATGATGCTTGCAATGGAGTTTTAAGATGAATAGGGGATTGACATATACCAATATTGAATGGGAAATGGTGGAATAGAGTTTTTGTGTCCACAAACTATATGAGAAGGTTTCATACAAAGTTTATAGAATTTGGTAAGTTTTTTACTATCATTTCCCTTGAAACCATCAAAATAAGGGTTTTCTAGAACAATATTGTATGAACACCATGGAGACCTAACACCTAGAAAATATTAAAGCCTATGTTAGTATAAGGAAAAAAATTCTAGAAGGAATAAATAGGCCTTGTTAAGAAATTTTGTAAGTTATTCCAAGTTCCTTGTTTTTAGGAGGGCTAATAGGGGATCTTTGGGCTACTAAGCCAAATAGAGTAAGAATGGGGATTTTGTTAGTTTGTGGTGACTGATCAAGGAAGTACTATACATATGTATGGCCATCATGATAAATGTATGAAATGCATGTTGTAACCCTAAAGTGGAAAAAATGATTGCATAAAAGGGTTTAGGTTTAGGTATCTTTCATAAGTTGTGATGCAAAAATTGGTTCTTATGGCGGTATTGAGTTGTAAGGGATTACAGATTGTAATCAGATTGTAATAATATTGGACTTGTTATTTGGTGGATGTAGCCCAAAGTTTGGGTGAACCATGTTAAATCTTGGTTTCTTGTGTTCTCTTCTATGTATTTTAATATTTTTTTATATTGGTTATATTTGCATGTAATTGTTATTTCTGTCTATGTTTATTTCTAACAAGTGGTATCAAAGTGAGGTTGTTGTTTTTTTTTTATCCTCTGCAAGAAAGTCTTAAGGTTGAGTGGGAGTCTCATGATTGAGTGGTAGAAATGGAAAATGAGGGTAAGATGAGGGTTGACAAGTTTAATGATCAAAACTTCTAGTTATGAAAAATACAAATGGAGGACTATCTCTATCTGAAGGATTTATAGAAGCCCTTGGAAGGAAAATATAAGAACCAAGGAATTACGACAAATGAGGACTGGGATATTTTGGATAGAAAGTTAGTTGGATGCATTTCATTCTGCCAAGCACCATCAAAGACATTTAACATTACAAAAGTGAAGACAATGAAAGAGCTGAAGACACTAGAAAAATTGTATGAAAAGCCCATTGCTTCAAAAAAGGTATTTATCATGAATCATTTATTTAATATGAAGATGGTAGAAGTTTGATCTATTTCAAATCATTTAACTGAATTTAATATTGTTTTCAGTCAGTTATCTTTTGTGAGTATCAATTTTGATGAAGAAATTAGGGCTGTCTTGATTTTGTGTTCTTTTCTTGAAAGCTGGAATGGCTTGGTAGTGGTTGTGAGTAATTATATCTCTAGATTTAATACCCTAAAATATGATGATGTGACTGATGTAATTTTGAGTGAGGAAATTCATAGGAAATCTTCAAATGGATCTTCATCAAGAAGTTGTTTTAATGCACAAAGAAGAGACAAAACAACCAAGAGAGGAAATAATTCTAACAATCAAAGGAAGTCAAGAGGAAAGTGAAAGGGGAAGAGGTCTTAATCAAGAGGACCAAGATATTAGTGATATTGTGGAAAATTAGGGCATAAGAAGAAATATTGGTGGACTCAAAAGAATAATGAAGGAAATAAACTAGAAGGGAACAAGGAGGCAAATGTGGTAAGTAACAAATTCATAGAGGATTCTTTGCACTTGTCTTTAGGAAGTGTTGATGATTCATGGGTTTTAGATTCTAGTACTTCATTTCATTTTACACCTCATAGAGTTTATTTCATTGATTATGTCCAAGGGGATTGTGTTCTTGTTTATTTGGGCAATAATGCACCCTATCAGATTGTTGGAAAGGGAAAAGATAAGATTAAGTTGCAGAATGGGAATCATTGGCTACTACATGAGGTAAGATATGTTCCAAGGATGAGTATAAATTTAATCTCAATACAGAAACTCAATGATGAGGGTTTTGTAGTTAATTTTAATAATAAAAATTGGAAGGTTTCAAAAGGTTAGCTTCTAGTAGCAAAAGCTATGAAAGTAGGCACCTTATATCTTTGTACATGTCATATTGTTCCTACTACCTTAATTGTTTTAAAGAAAAATGAATGTTCAGGATTAGTTGTTGTAGTTGAGTAGGGAGAAAACATAGATGTTTTAGATTCTTATACAACACTATGACACAATAGACTTGGGTACATGAGTGAGAAAGATATGAAATTACTTCATTCAAAGAACAGTTTTCTAGGTCTACATTGTGTCAATATGAATTTCTATGAAAGTTTTGTGCATGGAAAAAAAAAGAGAGTGAGTTTTGTGAAGATTGGGAAGGAAAAGAAAAATGAGAAATGAGAGCTTGTGCATATAGATGTATGGGGGTCAGATTAGGTATCTTCCCTTGGTGACTCTCATTATTATGTTATATTTATTGATGATGCAACTACAAAAGTATGGATTTATTTACTTAGATAGAAATCTAATATATTTTAAACTTTTCATAAATGGAAATTCTTTCTTGAAAATGATACTGGTAAGAAATTAAAATGTCTCAGGTTTGATAATGGTGGTGAGTATTGTAGTAATGAATTTGAATAGACTAAAAATTATTCCAAGGAATCCATAGGAAAATGGAGTAGCTAAACATATGAACATGATGATAATGGAGCGTGCAAGAAGCATGAGGTTGCATGATGGGTTTCCCTTAAACATGTGGGTAGAGGCTATCAATATTATTATCTATTTGATTAATATAGGTCTCTCTACTACTTTGTGTTTAGGTATTCCAAAGGAAACATTGACTAGTAACTAGGTGAGTTATTCTTTTCTCAAAACTTTTGGTTGTGCAACGTTTCCACGTGTTGATTCTAAAAATAGAACCAATTTGAAAGCTAGGTCGAAAAAATGTGTATTTTTTGGGTATGACATTGATGTATTTGGTTATAGGCTTTGGGGTTTCAAACATCATACAATTATTAGAAGTAGGGATGTCAAATTCAATGAGTAAGTGTTGTACAAAGATATGTTGTGTAATAACATGAAAAGAGAGAAGATGATTATGTAGCACTAGATGATATTTCAAAAGACAATAATCCAACAATTCCTCATGATGTGCAAAAACCAGAACAAAAAATGCCACAAACCTTGGAGAATGTTAGATGGTCAACAACACTAAGTATATTTCTAGAAAGATTTTCTCCTTCTTTGAAATCTATTTTACTAATAGATGTCAGTGAACTTGAATATTATGATGAAGTTTTGTAGTTGGATACTAAGATTTAGTAGGAGTCTCCAATGAAAGACAAAATGGACTCTTTCCTAAAAAATAAGACATGGAGTTTATGCAAGTTACCTACAGGTAAAAGGGAATTACAAAATAAATGGCTTTACAGGTTGAAAGAAGAAGATGGAGGTAAGAAAATATTTAAAGCTAGGTTAGTTGTAAAAGGATTTGTACAAAAAAAGGGCATTGATTTTGATGAGATATTCTCTCATGTTATTAAAATGACTTCTACCCATACTATTTTAAGTACTATGTCTACCAAAGATTTTTTTTTTGAGCAACTTGATGGTAAAAAAACCTTTCTTCATGGTGATTTTGATGAAGAGATATATATGGCTCAACCACAAGGACTTGAGCTCAAAGGTAAGGAGAGCTTAGTGTGTAGATTGAAGAAAATTTTATGTCTTGAAGCAAGCACCTCGGCAATGGTATTTGAAATTTGATAGTTTTATGCATGAGCATGGATATAGTAGGTCTCATTTAGATCATTATGTTTATTTTAAGAGGTTGGATGATGATAGCTACACTATTTTATGTTTATATGTTTATAGTTGGGTCTAACATGGATAACATTAAGGTCCTAAATACCAAGTTAGCACATGTATTTTCTAGGAAGCATTCGGCATCAAAAAAGAAAATCCTTGGTATGAAGATTTGAGAGATAGAAAGAATAAGAAATTTACTTTTTCTTAGGTTGATTATATTACAAAGGTATTGCAGCATTTCTTTATGGAGAATGTTGAAGTTGTTAGCACACCTTTTCCTAGTCATTTAAAGTTGACAAAGGAGATGTTTCCATAGAAACAAGAAGAGGAGAATAAGATGTCCAAGGTACCCTATGCTTCAGCTGTAGGAAGCTTGATGTGTGCTATGGCATGCACTAAGCTAGATATTACACATGTAGTGGGAGTCATTAGAAGGTATATGAGTCATCCAAGAATTGAGCATTGGAATGTAGTCACATGGATTCTTAGTTATTTGAGAGGAACATCCAGTACGTGTTTACACTTTGGCAGATCTACTACTAACTTACAGGGCTATGTTGACTTAGATTTGGCTAGGGATATTGATATCACATGGAGTACTATAGGTTATGTATGTACTATTGGTGGGGCAGTTGTGAGCTGGGTTTCTAGGTTACAAAAGGTGAACACTTTATCCACTACATAGGAAGAGTATGTTGTTGCCACAAAGGCAACCAAGGAGATGATATAGCTTTGGTTCTTCCTGGATGAATTGGGACACCCTTCGAAAGATAACTATTTGTTTATAGATATTCAAAGTACCATTCATATTGTAAATAATTTCTCTCTTTTTCCTGAGACAAAACATATAAAGTTGCAGTTCGGTTAGTTTTGGATGATGGACAATTAAAGCTAGGCAAGATACATACATATGAAAATCTAGCAAACATGTTTAGAAAGGTAGTGACAAGGGAGAAGCTAAATCCCTCTTTAGCTTTGGTTGGTCTTCTAGACTAAATAGAATAATAGAACATCATTTTCCAATGTGGTTTGATCCATTGGGAGCCCCATGTTATAGCAGTATTGCTACAAGATCAGTCTCTACGTGCAAGATTGTTGTCTCAGGTGGAGTCTAATCAGTTCCCAAGTAGGAGATTGCTAGTTTGTGCTGACTAATTAGGGAAGTACTGTACATACATATGGCCAACATGGTCAATGTATGGCTGACATGCTGTAATACTAAAGTGGCAAAAATACTTGTATAAAAGGACTTAGAGTTAGGTATCTTTCATAATGTGTGATGCAAGAATTATTTTTTCTTGATGATATTGAGTTGTAAGGGACTATGGATTGTAATTAGGTTATAATCACTATATTGTAATAGTATTGGACATTTTTTTTAGTGGACATAACATACAGTTTCGGTGAACCACATTAAATCTTGGTGTCTTGTGTTCTCTTTTGTGTGACTTAATATTTTCTAATATTGGTTATATTTACATATAATTATTATTTTTGACCATGTTTAATCCTAACAATTTTTGTGTGATAAACATGTCAAGAAGGTGCATAATATCTGGGAATGTTCCAAGAACCTCATTAGGGATATTGAACCTTGATTTTGGCTTTCTCATAGCATTTTGGTGGACTTTTTTCTTATAAGGCTAAAAAGGTGCATAGTTTGGATTGTGGGGTTAGAGGAGTATGAACTAAATTGATTGGTGAGGTTCTTGAGAAAAGATGATTAGGAGAGAATCCTCTGGGTTATCATTGGAGAAGAGACCCTAAGAAGGCTAGGAGATATCCTTGGTAGTGTAATAGGCTCTAACTAAAGAAGCCTCCCATCAAAGTGGTATCAGAGCCCAAAGATTGAGGCTTGTAGTGGTATGTTGTTTCCTACCAAATCAAGTGGGTCAAAAAAGATGGTAACCAATGAAAAATTAGCTAAGTAGGTAGATGAGAAGAAGAATCTCATGGAGGATAAAACTAGGCTTCTTAATAAGGCTATAGAAGAGATGAAATACAAGTTGAAAGAAATGGAATATGTAGCCCTAGCAAGGGAAGATGAAGACACTAGTAAAGGAAAAGAGAAGGTGGAATTTGAGGATGAAATACCTAAACCTAATCCTCCACTTGGTGACTAGGAACCACTCCTCAAATCCCCTATAGAATTTGGAGGAAAAATTCTTGAGAATGTTTTCACTATTCCATGAAAAAATGGATGCATAAGTTGTCCTAGAATGGATTGAAATCACTAAAAACTATTTTGAATGTGAAGGGACAATAGAGGCCTAGAAGGTAAGGTTTGAAAAGTCAATATTGAAAGCACAAGCACTAACTTGGTGAAAGTTTGTGTACGAAGAAAGAGAAACTGAAGGGAAGAAACCAAAAGCCAATTAGAAGGTTATGGTAGCAAAGATAAAGGAAACCTATTTTCTAGAAGACTAGGAGACCCAATTACCTAAGTAGAGGAAGAATATCAAGAAGAAGAATCTTGATGTGGTTGCCTACACTAAAGAGTTCCAAAAAACTTGATCTAAGGTCAAGCGTATAAGAGGTAGAGAGAATCAAGGTGGAAAGGTACTTAAATGGCCTTAAGTGGTCTATCTAGGATGAACTAAGCTTGTTTGTGCCACCACATTGAAAATTTGTTTCCAAATAGCTAGGAAGGTGGAAGTTAAGTTGAGTAAGAAGGGTGACTCAAGCTCCAAATGGAAAAGGTAGAGGTAAGATTTTAGAGGTAACTCAAGTCGTGGTTCTAGTGAAAGGACCCATGATTAGAGTAGCTATGGAGATTCCAAATGGAATGAGAAGATATATAAAATAAATAAAAGGGGAGGCTCTAGTAGAGGTAGAGGATCCAATAATTGTGGATGAGGAAGGTATGGAAATAATAGTAGAGGCTCACAATTCAATAACATGAAATGTTAATTGTAAGGTAAATTAGGGAATTACTGCTATAAATGTCAAGAGAAGGCATCAAAACTTATAGAGAGGAGAAGAAAAATTATTTCCAATAGGAAGATAGTCCTAAAATAGGGGAAGTGGACCTTAAAATAGAGAAGGGATAGAACTTGATGTTGAGGAGAGTCTTAGTTATGGAGTTAGTGAAAGAAGAACCTAAATAGAGGGGAGTAATTCTAAGAACCACATGCAAGATACTTGGTGAAGTACATAAAGTGATCACACACTTAGGGTCTACTAATAATGTATTATTAGAAGAGGTAGTACAAAAGCCTCATCTAAATTTTTTATATATATCTATATCTTTATAAGGTGAGTTGGTTGAACAAGGGGCATAATATATTAATGAATGAATAAGTATGGGCAAAAATCACTATTAGTAAGTACCAAGATAAGATCCCATGTGATTTACGTCCTATGGATACTTTCCATATGCTGTTAGGAAGGCCTTGGCCAAATGATAGAGAGTTAGTCCATCATTGGAAGGAAAATAAATACTCTTTCAAGAAGGATGGATTCACCTATAGAATTCAGTCATTGGTGGAAGAAGATAAGATAGAGAAGGCTACTTCTAAGACATTATTGATTAGTGGAAAAGAGTTACTTAAGTTCCTAAAGGAAGGTGGAGGAGTAGGTTATTCCATAATGGTGAAGCCAAAGAGGGAGATGTCATTATCACAGGCACCTATACTTGCAAAAGTAAAAGAACTACTAGATCGATTGAAGGACATTATCTGTGATGGAGCACCACCAACTTAACCCACAAAGAGAGCCATAAGTCATCAAATTGACTTCATACCACTTGTAAAAATTCCAAAAAATGTTTCATATAGGATGAAACAAGAGTTGAACAAGGAGATAGCTAGACAAGTCTAAGAGTTGCTTGATTAGGGGTTGATTAGGAAGAGCATCAGTCCATGTGTAGTACTAGTTATCCCAACACCTAAAAAGGGAGGTAAGTGGAGAATGTTTATTGACTCTAGGGAAATCAATAGAATGACAATTAGCTATAGATTTCCTATTCCTAGGAAAGAGGATCTAATGGACTATCTTGGTGGAGCTAGATATTTTCTAAAATTGATCCCAGGAGTGGCTACTCTCAGATTAGGATGAAGGAGGGTGATCAATGGAAGTCCACATTTAAGAACACTAAGGGCCTCTATGACTGGTTGGTAATGTAATTTATCCTTACTAATAAACCAAGTAATTTCATGAGAGTCAAAAATGAAGTCTTCAAATATTATATAGGATTTTTTGTTTTTGTGTATCTAGATGACATCCTTATCTTTGATAAGACAAAAGAGGAGCACATGAAGTAATTATAAATGGTATTAAAGAATATCCAAGAGGAAAAGTTGATAGTCAATCTTGAGAAGAGTTAATTCATGAAAAAAACCTAGTATACTTGGGTTTTGTTGTATTCCAAGGAAGACTTAAAATGGATAAAAGCAAGGTAAAGGCAATCTTGATTTGGCCTACTCCTAGATCTGCTACTAAGGTCAAAATTTTACATGGCCTAGCACAATTTTATAGGAAGTTTGCGAGGAATTTTAGTGAGATTTGTACACCAATTAATGAAACCATCAAAGTAAGCATAAAGACCAAGTTCACATGGACCAAATCTATAGATGAAAGTTTTGAGAGGTTGAAGAAGGAAGTGGCAACCCAACTAGTATTGGTCTTGCCAAGTTTTGAGAACCTATTCATGGTAGATTTTTATTCTAGTAACATAGTAGTTCGGGAAGTATTAAGTGAAGGGGTCAACCCATGCCATTTCTTAGTAAGATATTCAATGTGGTCAAGACAAGGTATTCAACATATTATTTGGAGCTCTATGCACTTTTCCAAGCCCTCAAGAAGTTGAGGCATTATCTACTTACAAAGGATTTTCTTGTATTTACTTACAACCAATCACTAAGTTTTAGTAATTCATAGGAGAATATTAGCTTGGGACACATCAAATGGATGGAGTTCTTGCAGTCCTACACTTTTGCTATCAAACACAAGAGGGGCACCAATAACAAGGTTGCAAATGCTTTCAGAAGGAGGTTGTTGACAATTCAATAGGTCAAGTTGGAGAGCATAGGACTAGAAGGATTGAAGGACATGTATGGTGAGATTACTAATTTTTGAGAGGCCTAAAAGGTATGTATTAATTTTGAGAATAATTTCCATAGCCAAATTTTTGAATAAACATTGTAGAATGTGTTATTATTTAAAGGACAAAATTTGTGCATCCCAAGGGGATCCATGAGGGACAATCTTATACAAGAAAAGGACAATGGAAGCATGAGTGAGAATTTTTGGCTTAACAAGACCCTAGACCTAGTAGAAAGGTTTTACTATTTTGCTAATATGTAATGGGATGTAAGGATATATATGGACCAATGTGGCATATGATAGAAGGAAAAGGGTAGCTCATCCAATCTAGGACTTTATCAACTACTACCCAACCCTAATAGACATTGGGAATGTATAAGTATGGATTTTATAGTGGGCTTACCTAGGAAAAAGTCAGGGTTAGATAGTGTGTTTGTTGTTGTTGAAAGATTCAACAAGATGAACGATTTCATCCCATGAAAAAAAAAACATGATGATAGCGATATAACCAATCCATTTTTCAAAGAAGTGGTAAGAATTCATGGACTACCAATGAGCCATAGTTTATGGGACATTTTTGGAAGACCTTATGGAGGAGATTGGGTACAAGCTTATTTCATGGTTCTTTCTACCACTCCCAAACAGATGGGAAGACAGAGGTCATCAATAGGGTCCTAGAAAACCTCTTAAGGTGTCTTACCAAGGAGTTTGGGTAGAGTTGGGAGAAAGTAATACCTTAGGTAGAATTTTCTATAATGATAGAAAGAACAAAATAATTGAAGTCCTTTCTAGGTAGTGTATGGAACACATCCAAGGGGCATAATGGATTTGATGGAACTACCATCACATGGCACCATTTGTGGTCATGCTGATGACTTTGTTTAGTCTATGAAGGAAATACATGATTAGGCTAAGAGGACCTTAATGGAACTAAATAAGAAATTGAAGGAAAGGAAGGATGAAGGGAGGAGAGAATTGCAATTTTAGGTAGGAGATTTGGTAATGGTCTCCTTGAATAGGGCTAGAATACAAAAAGGTATTTGAAGCAAGTTGCATATGAAGAGAATTAGGTCATACAAAGTGCTAGAGAAATATGTGTACAATGCTTAAAAAATTGATCTAACAATTGACATGTTTATCTCTCCCATTTTCAATGTCAAAAATTTTTATACCCTACAAGAGTCTAGATGTGGATGAAGAGAATTATTAGGAAGAGCTACAAAAGGAGATATCAAAATTGTAGGTACCTTAGAAGAAGCAACCACAAGTGGAGAAGATAATGGATTCTAGGGTTAAAAAAAAAGCACAAGGAACAAGTGGTAACAAGAAAATTTGGTGAATTAGAAGCATAATCCTAAAATTGAGGAAACCTATGTGTCTAAGAGTAACTTCAAGAAGAATGGCATCAATAAAGAGTTCCTCTCACCACAAGTGTCTTAGGCTTGTTCTTGTAGTGTGAGTATGGTGCAAGAGCACTTTGGGGTAAGGAAAAAAATTGAAAATAATTTTCGCTTACAAATTGTGTAGCCAACCAGTTGAGTGAATAAGGACTAAAGCTAAAGTCCTAAGGTAGCATTAAAGGTGTGATTAAGTGGGGTTTTTAAGTTTTGTCATGTTGTTAGCAATTAGGTCATGATAAGACTCAAAAGTTTTCAAAATTACTCTATAGGGGAAAATGTGGAAAAATACCTAAAATGGAATGAGAAATGTTTAAGGAAGGTACTTATATGTTTTATGAAAATTTTATGATGGTTGGAACCTAATTGGATAAGTTTTGAAGTCTAGGATGCAAAATTGCAAAAAGTTGTGAAAATTGCTCATTGACAAGTTGCAATGGCAACTTATGCACTTTTCTTAGAAAAGAAAATGACAGAGTCTTTGAATCAATTAAAGGGTCTAAGTAGTTATTAGGAGGATATATGATAATTATCAAACTCATTTGAAAGGGTTGGTTGAAACAAATGTATGAACAATTAATGAAACAAGAAGGAATTACTAACAAAAATGGGTTTTTGAAGGATTTCTTGAATATTTGGATTGGTTTACATACTAATTTGGATGGTATAGATTCTTTAATTCATGTTTTGAATTGATTCAAGTTTTTTTGATCAGTATTACTCATTTTTTTAGGTTTTAAAAATTATTTAGTTTTTGCATTCTTGTTGTCTAGTTTTGAGAAATCAGTACAAAAATTTCTAAAAATTGATTTCCCATGGTAAAAAACATACCATCTTTGGGAATCAAGTAATAACCTCTTTAAATTATGCAAATGTCAATTTCAAGAGTTAAGGGATTCAATTAGTCATTTTTACAAGTGAGCCATAGTTGAACAAGTGATAGCTTGGCAAGGCACAATGATGCTTGTAATGGAGTTTCAAGATGAATAGGGGAATCTTGAATGGGAAATGGTGGAGTAAAGTATTAGGTTCCCAAAAACTATAGGAGAAGGTTTGATACAAGGTTTAAGTATTTGGTAAGTGTTTTACTATCATTCTCCTTGAAACCCTCAAAATAAGGGTTTTCTAGAACCATACTTAATGAACACCATGGATACCTAACACAGAAAAAATTCAAGCCTAGGTAAATAGGAAACAAAATCTAGAAGGCATCAATAGGCCTTATTAATGGATTTTATGAGTTATTAAAAGTTCCTTGTTTTTAGGAGGGCTAATAGGGGCTCTTTGGGCTACTATGCCAAATAGAGTAAGAATGAGATTTTGGTGTGATAAAGATGTCAAAAGGTGTAGAATTACTTGGACTATGCCAAAAAATTAATTAGGGAGGTTGAACCTTGATTTTGGTCTGCTCATAATATTTTGGTGGACTTTTGGCTTATCAGGCCAAAAAGGTGCATAGTTCAGATTGTGGGGTTAGAGTAGTACAAACAAAATTGAGTGGTGATCAGTTTCATGAGAAAAGAGGATTAGGAAAGAGTCCTCTAGGTTAGGACTAGAGAAATTAATAAGGCTAGAAGATAACCTTGGTAGATCAACAGGCTCTAGGTGAAGAAGCTTCCAATCACAAGTCCTTTGAAAACTACATCAACTTTGATAATTTATCTAGATGCTTAGGAAAAATTTTGCTATAATACCATCTAACATAGTACAAGGAAGGAAAATCCCCAAAGGAGATGTACTGCCCCTAGAAAATAACCAAATAGTTGAAACATAACAAAAAGACAAGATCTGATACCTAATCACAACTATTTATTCATAAAATAACTAATTACATGCAATGTGTCAAGCTGTAAGGGCTTCCTAGTTATAGCCAAATATAAATTAATTAATAGTTCAAGAATATCCCTCAAGATATAATCAAAACCATAAATAGTCTAGATCTACACCCTAGTACAAACCTCAAAGAAAAATATAAACTTGTTCTCGGAAGCCCATTAAGTAACCTCCTTGTTTCCCAAGGCTCAACTACTAGCTCTTCTCAAAGTTTTCTTCTCTACCACATCTTCTTCTCCAATATGGATGAATAATTAATAAAGACTCCACAAGACCCCTAGTTATACTCAAATAATCCACAAGTTGACCTAGTAAGCTACAAATTAAATAAAACCTTACATTAAATAGAGGTTGAGCCACAAGTTAGCCTCCAACAAAAATTAAATACCAAATGCCTTAAAAGGCTTACAAAATTTATTAAATAAATCAAGAAAAATTAACCAAGAACAAAATAGGTCCACCAAAACATCAATAATTGATCCACATTATGATCTCAATCCTCATGTAATAAATGCACCAAATCATCTAAACAAATCCTAGAGAACTCCAAAGTGCAAGCCAAAATCCCTCCAACATGCAACATTGCCAAATACCCTAGGATGCTCATGCATCATGATGATGAAGTTGTCTATATTTCTACAAAAGAAGACCCTAATGAATATGAGAGAATTGCACTAATATCATATATGAACAAAAGTGGTATATGGATAATTAAAAGTAGATGCTCCAATCATATGACTAGTGATAGAGATAAATTTTAGGTTATTTTTTCATAAAAAGGTGGATGTGTTAGATTTTTTAATGATATAATATATGTTGTCAAAGGTAAGGGTACTATTCAACTCTCTAACAAGATAACATGTGAAAATGATTACTGGGTTGAAGGACTTAACTATAACTTGTTGATTGTTTCATAGTTAAACAAATAAGGTCACAAAGTAGAATTTCACAATAGGAAGGCCAAGATATTTGATGCAAATGGTAAGCTGATTACAAGTGGAGATTAGAAAAAAGGTAACTTTTTCTATCTAGATTTATTTAATTAGACATGTTTTTTTGGACAACATGAAGATATTTGGTTATGGCACAATAAATTACGTCATGTGAACTTTGAAAATTTGGTAAGTAACAATAAGATGAAGAAAGTACGAGGGTTGCCTAAAGTAAAGAAGCTTGACAATGCCATGTGTAAACAATGTCAACTGGGAAAAATGACCAAGTCTACCTTTAATAAAAAAGCATACACTATTGGTGATATTTTGGAATTGGTTTATACTAAACTATGTGAACCCATTAATGTTCAGAGCTACTGTGTGTTAGTTTGTGGTGACTGATTAGGGCGATATTGTACATACTTCATAATTCTTTTAGGTTATGATTATAATATACATGTTTTGATTAATTATAACCATAAAGTGGTAAAATTATTGTATAAAATCACTTAGGGTTAGGGATTTCATAATTTGTGATACAAAAATTACTTCTTGTAGCAATATTGAGTTGTAAGGGATTATAGATTGTAATTAGTTTGTAATCACTAGATCATAAGAATATTGGAATTGTTGTTTGGTGGATCTAGCCTAGGGATTGGGTGAACCAATTAAAATATTGGCATTTTTTTTTCTCTTTAGTGCGATTTATTATTTTCTAATATTGGTTATATTTCCATGTAATTGTTTTTTTCTATCCACATTTAATCCTATCATGTGGTATCAAAGAAAAGTTGTTGATTTTTGGTTATCTTCTTCAGGAAAGTCTTGAGGTTGAGTAGGAGTTTCATGATTAAGTGGGACCAATGGTAGACAAGGGTTATCCAAAGGTTGACAAGTTTAATGGAAAAAAGTTTCAGCTATGGAAAATGTAAATGGAGGACTATCTCTATCAAAAGGATTTATTTAAGCCATTGGAAGGAAAAAAGAAATCATGGAAATATGAAAAATGACAACTAGGATCTTTTAGATAGAAAGACACTTGGAAGAATTCAATTATTCCTAGAACCATCAGTGACATTTAACATTACAAAAGAAAAGACAATAAAAGAGTTGATGGAAGCCCTAGTGAAATTCTATGAAATGCCCTCCACTTCAAATAAGGTATTTCTCATGAATCATTTATTTAATATGAAGATGGTATAAGGTGGATGTTTTTAAAATAATTTAAATGAGTTTATTATTTTACTAGTTAGTTATCTTCCATTGGTATTAATTTTGATGAACAAATTAGGGCTCTCTTGATTTTGTGTTCTTTGCCTAAAAGTTGGAGTGGCTTTGTAATGGCTATGAGTAATTCTATTTCAAGATCTAATAACCTAAGACATGATGATGTGATAAGTGTTATTTTGAGTGAGAAAACTCATAGGAAAACCTCAAGTAGATCTACATCAAGAATTTATTTTAATGCAAAAAGTAGAGGTATAACAACTGAGAGAGGAAGTAATTCCAAAAACTATTAGAAATCAAGAGAAAAGTCAAAGAGGAAGAGATCTTAATCCAAATGACCAAGAGATTTTTGGTAT
This sequence comes from Cupressus sempervirens, assembly GCA_028749045.1. Taxonomy (NCBI): domain Eukaryota; kingdom Viridiplantae; phylum Streptophyta; class Pinopsida; order Cupressales; family Cupressaceae; genus Cupressus; species Cupressus sempervirens. The sequence continues at coordinate 242,338,007 of CM053789.1, read as the reverse complement.
TGTGGGAAACCAGGGCATAAGAAAAAATATTGTTGGACTTGTAAGAAAAATGAAGGAGATAAAGCAAAAGGGAACAAGGAGGCAAATTTTGTAAGTGAAAAATCTGAAGAGGATACTTTACTTCTATCTTTAGAAAGTGTTGATGATTCATGGGTTTTAGATTCTAGTGGTTCATTTCATGTTATACCTCATAGAGCTTATTTGATTGATTATTTCCAAAGGGATTTTGTGCTTATTTATTTTGGGGATAATGAACCTTATTAGATTGTTGGAAAGGGAAAAGTTAACATTAAGTTGGAGAATTGGAATCATTGGCTACTACATGAGGTAAGACATGTTCCAAGGATAAGTAGGAATTTAGTTTCAGTAGGGAAACTTGGTGATGAGGCTCTCATAGATACTTTTAATGATAAAATTTGGAAGGTTTCAAAAGGTTCCCTAGTATTATAAAAAGGTGTAAGAATAGAAAACTTATATCTTTGTATAGGACATACTATTCCTTCTACTTTAATTGTTTTAGAGAAAAATGAATGTTTAGCGACAGTTGTTGTAGTTGAGTAGGGAGAACAAATAGATTATGAAAATTCTATTATACCATTGTAGCACAATAGACTTCATCACATGAATGAGAGAGGTATGAAATTAATGCATTCAAAGAAAGTTTTACCAGGTTTGAAATGTGCCAGTATAGATTTTTGTGAAAGTTGTGTGTACGGAAATGAAAGAGAGTGAGTTTTGTGAAGACTAGGAAGGAAAATAAAAGTGAAAGATTAGAGCTTGTGTATACAAATTTATGGGAACTAACTTAGGTATATTACCTTGTTGGCTGTCATTATTATGTTTGATTTATTGATGATTCAACTAAAAAAGTATGGTTTGATTTCCTTAGACAAAAATTAGATGAATTTCAAAGTTTCAAGAAATGGAAATGCTTAGTGTAAAATGAGACTGGTCAGAAATTAAAATGTCTCAGATATGATAATGGTGGTGATTATTGTAGTCATAAATTTGAATATGATTTCTCCACTAATCATATTCATAGATAGAAAATTATTCAAAGGACTCCACAATAAAATAGCATGGTTGAACACCTGAACATGAAAATAATGAAGTGTGCAAGGAGCATGAGGTTACATGTTGGGTTTCCCTTAAACATGTGGGATGAGGCTCTAAATCCTATTATATATTTGATTAATAGAGGTACCTCTACTCCTTTGGGTTGTGTTATTTTAGGGGAAGCATGGACTAATAAGAAGGTGAGTTATTCTTTTGACAAAAATTTTAGTTGTGAAACATTTGCACATGTTGATTTTGAAAATATTACCAAGATGGAAGCTAAGTCAAAGAAATGTATATTGTTTGTATATGGCATTGATGAATTTGGTTGTAGGCTTTAGGATTTTGAAATTTGTAAAATTTTAATAAGCAGGGATGTTATATTCAATGATAAAGTGTTGTATATTAATCTATTGTAGCAACATGAGAAAAAAGAAGATGACTATGTAGTTTTGGATGATACTGTGTATGTGAATTTAGTGATGTTAGGAAAGCAATGAAGTAAAAAAAGAATTCACAAAACCAAACTAACAAAACATATAGAGAGAGACAAAGTGAGGTCCTCAAATGAGAATATGAGCCATGAATAGGCTCTCTCAATGAGGAGGATCACTTATGTATGGATGCATCTATATGATAGGTCTTGTATGCTCAATTACTTCAATGTAGGAGATGAACAATGGCAAATTGGTAGCCTTGTGAGCTCTCAATTTGGAATTATGAGGGTATGGTTGATGGCTTTGTTTCTCAAACTAGCATGATAACTTTACTAAAATGGGTTGTGATAAAATAGCTTGAGAGGGGATCCAATTTATAGGCTAAGGGCTTGAGGGATGTAGGGGTAAGATGCAAGGATGGCAAGATGGTGAGGGAGGGCAAGGATGCAATTAAAAGGCATCACATGGATTTTGCTTGTTTAGCACCAATAGGGAGTGGATACTTGTCACAAGGAGGATTGGTGTGAGAGGATAGGATAAGGGTTGGTCAAAGGCTTCATGAGGGTGGTTGGGCATGTAAGAGTCATGCGTGAGGATGTAAGAGCCATTTATGGCTTTGTAAGAGCATTCATGACTTGGTGGTTGAGATATTTTGAGGGGAGACTTTGGCTTAGTTTAAGAAAGTTTAAGCTTTCTTAGGAATGTGCAAATGATTAGGGGATGAGTTAAGCTTGGGTTAGGATTAGATTAAGGATGTTAGAGATGTGCAAGTGGATGGCATTCATGAGGGTGGGTGAGTTAGTGGCTAAGCTTAGTTAGTATGGGTGGATCGGGTGGATTAGGCTAAATGGGGGATTTAGGATATTTTAGGGGCTATTAGATTTGAGGGTTTTATTTATTAAAGTGATTTTAATAAATTTGGGATTTGGAATTAGATAGGAGAATAGGATTTAATTGATAAACGATGGGTTATTTGATTTATCAATTAGGACTATAGATGATTAATTAAATTAATCAACTAGGGGATGGAAAAAGGATTTAATTGAATATGAATTTAATTAATGATTCCTTTAGAGATAGCTAAATAGGAATACCAAAGCGGTGTAATGAAATTAAGGTGTCTACATTTTGCCCCTCTTTGACATAGTGTTGAGATAACACTATTTCAAAGAATTTTAAATGGAGATGACACGAGGAAGCTATTTTTGCAATAAGGTTACCCCAGTCTCATACAAGAAGAGGAGTGACTAGATTTTGAGATGCCCCCTCAAGAAGGCAGCTGGGAGAGAAGACGAGGCTCGATGATTTCTTGAAAAGCAAAAGAAAGCGAGATGAGTAGAGACACAGATTGACAAAGAGAAGGGGTAGAATTTTCTCAAACTCTCATGACCAAAGAAAGATAAAGGGAGGTCAGACACACAAGAGGAAGCAAGCTTAGGATGATCCAAGATTGCGGGGGAGGATGAAGGAGTGGAGTGCTATAAAAAGGAATCTAGGATAGGGAGATGAATGAGGGGAAGAGAAAGCGGTTTGGATGGGGGATAATGAAGATGAAGGTAAGTACTACCACATTGTTGAGCATGAGATTTAATATAAGAATGTTGGTTAATTGCCAAGGTTACTAAGAATAGCATGGCCTTTTTACCAAGTTTCCAAAAGATGGACGAACTGACTCAAAACAAACATGCAAGTATTGCCCCAGCATTGCACAGAATCCTAGAGGAAGCAGCATGGAATCGATACTGGGTAACCCATAAGTAGAAAAGAAAAACAATCAAAAGATCGGATCAAGACCTTATGCTCAAATTGCCCCATTCACAGCATACCATGATAGGGAAAATCATAGCAACCATGAGGAGGAAACAAGGAGATTGCTTTGAAAAGATACAGGAAGACCTAAAAGGGGAGAAGTCAAATCAAAATAAAGTGAAAGTTTAAAAGAGAACCATTTGCCAACAAGATGTGTAGGATGAGGTATTAACAAACCAAGATCAGATAGGAGGAAAGCTATATCTTACACGGATCCATCAGAGAGTACCTAAGCTAAGGGATAACACTTTAGGGATAGGAGATCGAGCTAAAGGATGTAGCAAAATAGCTAATCAAGAGTTGTTACAAGTGTACAAAGGTGTTTGGTGTTGTTTTTGTGGGATGAGAAGGTGTTTTCAAAGGGTGGGATGACCAAGAGGGGTAGGAAAGGCACTGGGGTGGGCTATAAGGGGAAAAGAGGGGGCTAGAAGGCATCATTTGCAGTCAGATTGATGAGGAGATATTGCTGATTAGGAGCTCTAGAGAGGAGATTACGATGGAGGGTATTGGGCAACTAGAGCACCGAGCAAACATAGTGTGATGAGTATGAGTATGAGGGACACCTGATCGATCAGTAGGGTCTACAACCTCTTCATGATTTTTGTATATGCATTTGTTACAGTATTCTTGCAAAAGAGGAAACATGATCCCACAAGCATGGGTCTAGCGGGAACACGAGCGAGATCAGCGGGATCGCGATCCCATGAAGCATAGCGTTAGGTGGGAGGATGCAGGGTTTAAATAGTCATTTGCAGGAAAGCAATCCTAGGATGGGATGTCATGCAAGAATGGGATAGAGTCAGCGAGATCGCGTCCCCGTGAAGAGGAACATGATTTAGGTAGCAAGAATGCATCCCTACGGGTTAAGGTCATTGTATAGCGGGAAAGGGGTTAAAAGGGGATAGTGTAGGAATGTGATCCCATGATATCAAGGGTTGGTAGGATCACTAGCTAGAGATATTGTGAGAACACGCTAGCAGGATCGGGGGAGAAGGACAAGGGTTAGAGCATAGTCAACATCACGATCCCGCTGGAAGATAGTTCTCGGGGAACATGGGCAGTAGGCTTCGCAGGGAGATTATTTTTGCGAGAATGTAGTTTTGGCAAAAAAAAAGGGAGACAAAGCTAGGGTTGAGGGAGGTGAGGGTGGGAGGATAAACAAGGAGATAGAAAACTTATGGTTGGATTTGTGTTGGTGGTGTGTAGTGGTTGTTGGATGCATTAGTATCATAGGAGCGACGAGTAGTAGTGTTGCATGTGGGAGAGATGCTGACACCAGTTAACTGAGCATGGATTGAGGCAATCAAGCTAGGCCACCTAGCAAGGTTGCCCCATACCCACACCTATATGATGATGGTTATAGCATTGTGCGAGAGATGGTACAGTGAGACAGCAATATTTCACCTACTGACGAGGGAGATGACAATGACACTAGAGGATGTGTACCACATATTTAGATTACTAGTGCAGGGGATGCCAGTCATGGTGACTAGAGAGATGATAGTATAGGTGGTTGTGCGGAGATTGGTGGGTCTTGGAGTGGAGTATAGGATTCAAAGGGGTTAGTTTGCATTGGATGAGCACTTAGATCACGTGACAACAGAGAGGCAGATCTACTTTTACTTTTTGGGGCTGGTCTTGGGCTACATTACCCTAGATACAGGTGGTACAGGTGTGATGCTGGTGTTGATTCTAGTAATGATGTAGATTGTGGATGCAGGATGCCCAGTGGTATGGGGTTCTCTAATGTTGGTCGAGTTATATTGAGACCTACATTAGATAGTGTACCAGGGTGATGACTGACAAGGGAGAAGCATTGAGTTTTTGACATTGTTATAGGTGTGGGCATGGGAGCATATTGCAATGCTCAGGCCATTGGGATGTAGGGATAGGCAATCAAAGGAGCTAGTAGCATACAGTTGGGCGGAGTCTTTGACATATCACCATATGGATTTAGTGGATTATTGAAGAGTGTGGATTGATGAGATAGTGGCAATGGTGTGGAGGCCATACATGGGCAGAGGAGGGAGAGCATCTCCCTTACACAATTTTTCCATGCTTTGTGTTCAAGAGATGGGAGCACATTGTAGAGTAGTATAGGCCAAACAAGGCACTATGATAGTTTGGGTAGCAGCAGGTGGCAGTGGGAGATCTGCACTGGTATGAATGGGTTACACGTGGGCCAGTGTCGATGTACAAGCCATCTCTATGGAGGGATGGACTATTGAGGGCATGGCAAGAGCTAGAGCCATAGTAGTGGGATTAGTTTGACAAAGAAGAAGATGTGGTCTTTACACAAGAGTATCAAGATATTGTTGTGAGGCCAAGACTAGTGGGGAGAGCACAAGACAGCAGCAGTGGTAGGGGGGCTAGCCCGATTAGCTCGACAGGGGTGATATGCAACAAGGGGGTTGTGGCAGCATGCAGTAGTAGTTACAAAGGAGGAGAAGGGTGGTGGGGGAGGAGAGTAGAGCTAAGCCAAAGAGGAGAGCAGAGGAGAGGGGAGCCTAGCCAGAGAGAGGGGGAGAGGAGGCACAAAGGTGGCAGAGGGCAGTAGGGGGAGAGGCAAGGGGATCGTTGTTTGGGGGAGGAGATGACAAATTGGTAGGCTAGTATGCCTCGCTACAGCAGGCATACACACTGATGAGATAGCTACTTTGTGACACTCAGTAGGAGAGAGATTAGCTCTAGGTAGAGTGAGATTAGTTCAGGTAGGAGCGAGATACAGCCTAGGGACAGGCAAACAAGGCAGGTGTGGAGGTGGGGAGGCTATAGATAGAGGTGGGGCAGGTGGAGGGGAGGTTGGATGCCATGATGGTGGAATGATAGGGGGTGCAGGTGAGACTAGATTCCCTATAGCAGTAGCGAGATAGGTTAGTGGTGGAGGTAGTGACCTTACGGGCATAGGTGGTAGTGGGAGGGGGATTGGAGGAGCTATGGAGACCATGGGTAGAGATGGAGGAGTTGAGGGAGAGGGCTGGATTCTACCAAGGGAGGTACCATGCTATAGTGCTAGCCTCATAAATTAAGCATTACAAGTGGCCAACTTGGTCAGCCACAACAAGTACCCATACAAGGATGCAAGGAGGAGGGGAGAGTGGATGGAGCACTTGGGGAGAGAGTACAGGCAAGTCCTGGTGCACAGGGCATAGTCAGAGGGTAGGGCCAAGCTAGTGGCATGGGATGGGAGAGGAGGTAGAGAGCTCTGGGACAAGGGGAGGACTGATGGGGCCACCACCTCCACTACCACCAACACCAGGGGCTGGAGGAGGGTCACATGAGGAGACTAATGATGTAGGGATGATGGGTTGACCATTGATGAGCAGGTATTTTTTTTGGATACTGAGTACTTTGTATATATATATATATATATATATATAGGCTTTTTTTGAGACACATGGAGATTTTGTGCGGGCTCAAACCTGTACATTGATGGACTTTTATTCTTTCATTCTTTCATTGATATATAGATTGGATGACTCCAGTGATATTTGTGTTTATGGACTGGTGATGTTATGTATAGTGATTGATAGGGATGTTTTGATGCTATTGCTGATGATTGGTGATGTAGGATGTGACATGTGCTTTGATTTTTTGATTGTGCTGATAGTTTGTGATGCAGGATGTGATTTTTGATGACATTTTATACATGATATAATATGATTTTGATGTGATTCAGCTATGATAGTGGAGATATGATGTGATGTGATGTGATGTGATCCTTGATGACATGATTTTCCTTATGATATTGTAGATGTGATTATGATGAGATTTTCTTTATGATAGATATCATGTAGTATGATAGGTTTCGGATATGATCCTGATGATGTGATGTTGCTTTATGATAGATGTGATGTGATCCCGAGAATTTAATTTCTTTGGAGAGTATCTAATATGATGATAAGTACAAACTATAAAATAAGTGACAAATGTAAAATGAATCACCAACTAAAGGATAAACAACATATTTATGATATGGAAAAATGAATATAATGTCATGACACTTAGGATATGTTAACACAAACTAAAGATGGATAAAAGATTAAAACAAATGAATTGACAAAATAAAAGAAAAAATAAAAAAATGAAGTACAACTTTAATGATGAACCTCAACACTAAAATGAAACTTAACCTAATGATAAATGACTATAATGCTAAAATGAATCACAATCTACTGATGAGGGACTATGCTAAATGATTGATAATCTAATGATGAATAACGATGCTAAAATGAACCATAAGAGAGAATAGTGAATTTATGATATGCCAAAAAGAACACAAAGTAAAAGATACACTTAAGATTTTATGATAAGCATGCGAGAATATCATAAAAAGACCAAATGCAATGCTATTCCATGATATGATAAAGGATACAAGCTATAATAAAACAGCATATGAGATTGTAGGAGATGCGAGACAAACAATGATGGTGGAATAAGATAATCAATGTTTTGACTTATGATAGCATTCTATAATATAAAAGGTGTTCATAGGAGATACTGACTCTAAGATGAATGATGTTGGACAAAGAGTGACCAACAAACTTACAGTCAGGAGGATGTTAGAGAGTTTTTAGAGCTAGGGTAGTAACTTATGATAGGAATCACATCATGATGAGAAATAAATAAGAATTCATGTTCAAGGTTTTTGAATCAAATGATTCTGAGGGTGGAAAAAGTAATAGTTCAAGGGAGAGGGGTAATTACAAGGAGGAGGATACCAGATGTTCTAAAAATAAAAGTGAGGCATAGGAGAGGCTTGAGCATGGGGTACTTCATGAGGAAGTACCACTATGTAGTGTAAACACTTTATTTGATATAGGATTGTTAGGGATATACCAAGGTTACTAAGAATGTCAAGGCCTTTTCCCCAAAATTCCATAGGGCTTACTCAAATAGGCACGCAAGGATCGCCCCAACATCACACATGAGTCTCAAAGAGATTAGTGTTGGAATGATGCTGGATGATTCAAAAGAAAATGAGATTACCCAAGTGCATCATGTTTTATTGAAAGATGAAAACATGTTTGAAATATGTAAGGATGTCAGCTGACTCACAAGCAGCAAAAGACTATGATCAAAACCGACCTTCTTAGTTGCCCCAGTCAAAACACACCATGATATGAAATGATCATGGTGATCTTGAGGAGGAAACAACAAAAGATACATGGAAACAATCAACCAAAAAAAGAAACAACAAAAGATTCTACAAAGTGAAAAAGGGAACTTTTTTCAAAGAGATCAACTGATGAGCTACCAACGGGTTGTAACAAGACCTGGATAGTATGTACAAGGGAGACTAGTTAAGGACATAGGAACTCGAGACTGGATAGCAAAACATAGTAGTAGATATATGCGTGATGAGGGAAATCTCAAGATGAGGAGATAACATTGTTATAATACATGGTTTTGTTTAGGTGGATTTATGCAAAGCGTGGTTTATGTACAGGGGTCCGAATATTGCTGTATTCACATAGGTATGGTATATGGGGGACAAGGGTTAGTGCAAGAGGTATGAAACATATGTTATATGGGTAGTATATGCTACATATGATAAGGATAAAATACATGTGATAGGGTAGATCTAGTAGAGTACAATGGTAGGATACATCAAGTATGGTACATGGGATGCTATAAATGAGATGAGATATTACATAGTGTGAACTGCTAGAGGATGATGTTGCGAAGTATGTGAATAACGATAAGGAACACTATGGAAAAGTGGGCGGGATGAGTGATATAATATGGAGGGGTGATAAAAGGGTGTCTGTCGGTGATAGATAATGGAAGAGCTATAGTACACCTAGTGTCTATTTGCTAGGTTTTCACTAGGGACCTATCCAAGGTGCTGGAATTACCAAGTTTTCACCATTGGACACTTTATTTTTACTTTATGCCTTTTTTCTTTCCTTGACTTGTAAATGTTGTCCTTAGGTGTAGAATTTATTGAGGTGAATAATGTTGGTAGGATCATTTAGGACTTCACCTTCAAGGGTAGATAGCTAATAGGCTCTTGAGCCAAAAGATGTCATGACCACATAAGGACCAAGCCAGGTGGGCTCAAACTTGCCTTTCTTTTCTCAGTCAGTTTGAACCTTCATATTCTCTTTAAGGACCATGTCACCTTCTTGAAAATTGTGCGGATGGACTTTCTTGTAGAAATTGAGATTGAGGCGACTTTGATAGACCATGATATGGTTATAGGCCTGTTGCCTTCTGTCATCAAGTAGATCAAGTTGAGTAAGTTGAGCCACTCTATATTCCTCATCAAATATTTGTCCTCGAAGAGAAATGTAGAGTGATGGGAGTTCAACCTCAATAGGCAGGACTACATCAGCACCATAGACAAAGGAGTATGTAGTTGTGCCAGTGGCTGTATGGAATGAAGTACGGTATGCCCATAGGGTAGGATTAATTTGTAAATGCCAATCACAGACAAAGTCATTGACAACTTTCTTGAGGATTTTGAGGAGGATTTTATTAGTTTCCTCAGCCTGACTATTACATCATAGGAAATATGGGCTAGAAAAGTGGTGATGGATGCGGAGGGAACTGCACAATTCCTCCATATTTAGGTTCTCAAAATTACCTATGTGGTCTATGAAAATGGTAGCTGGGATGCCAAAGCGACATATGATATGATACAATATAAACTTGGACACCTAAAATCCCTTGGCACTAACAAGGGGAACTGCTTCGACCCATTTAGTGAAATAATCAGTGGTGATGATTATCCACTTGTGCCCTTCTAAAGAAAGTAGCACAATAAGACTAACAAGATCAAATCCCCAACAGGAAAAAGGCCATGGTGGTGCAATGGGTTGCAAGTCTTGTGTTGGAGCTTGGATTAAATTAGCATGTTGTTGACAAGGTAAACATCATTTCACAAATTCACATGCATCCTATTATAGAGTAGGCCAATAATATCCAGCCTGAAGAATCTGCTTTGCTAGCACCATCCCACTCATGTGAGAGCCACAAAGTCTAGCGTGTACCTCTTTGAGAGCCATCGCAACCTCATTTTGATCTAAACATTGAGAGAGAGTATCATGAAAACCACGATGATATAGGGTTTGGGCAATGATAGTGTAATCAGAAGCTTTGTGAATAAGGTTTTGGCATTGGGTTCATGTGAGGTGAGGAGATATGATACCATTTAGTAGGTAAGCATGAATTTTGTGGTACCATGGAGATTGGGGACCAACCAAGATACAGACCCATGTTGATTCATTATTCTCATATGCAGGTTCGTGTAGCTTCTCAACTGAGAATTCATATTACATAGCTTTTTGTGGTATTTCTAAGAGAGAACCAATAGTAGCCATAGGATTAGCTGCCTTATTCTGGAGTTGAGGTATCTGTATGAACTGGATCTGAGTGAAATGCTCTTTTAGTTGATCAACCGAGTCTTTGTAAGGTAGTAACTTGTCCTCCTTGGTTTGATATTCATCCAAAGCCTATTTGATGATAAGCTAAGAATCACCATAGGCCTGAAGCTCTGTGATATTCCATTCAATGGAAATTTTTAGTCCTGCAACAAGGGCCTCATACTTTGCAATGTTATTGGTACACTAAAATTGTAGTTTGAAATATTTAAGGATATAATCACCTCGAGGTGTAACCAAAAGTATGCCCACACCGGAGCCATGAGATGTATAGGAGCCATCAAAATATAGCTTCCTAAGTGATTGTTTTTCTATCAAACAGAGGTATTCATCTGGAAATTCCATTATGAGTGGGTGATTTGCAACTAAGGGGGCATTAGCCAAGTGATCTGAAATAGCCTAGCCTTTGATGGCCTTTTTATCAACATATTGAATGTCAAACTCACTGAGAAGCATAACCCATTTTTCCAAGCATCCAGTGAGTACTGTATGAGAGAGCATATATTTTAATGGATCAATCTTTGATATCAATTGTATAGTATGACTGAACATGTAGTGACATAGTTTTTGGGTGGCAAACACTACTGCTAAGCATGCCTTCTCCATTGGTGTGTAGTTGAGCTCATAGCCCACTAATGCTCGGATGATGTAATAAATAGCTCATTCCTTTCCTACATCATCAAGTTGTGCTAGCAGAGCACCTAATGCTATAGGAGTAGCTATGATCTACAATATAAGTGGGTGCCCTGTAACTAGAGGAACCAAAATAGGTAGATTAGCTAAGTATTGCTTGATGAACTCAAAATTGCACTAGCAAGCTAGGTCCCATTTGAAATTTTGTTCTTTCTTAAGCAAGTGATTGAAAGGTTGACATTTATCAGCAAGCTGAGAAATGAATCACCAGACTGATTAGAGTTTTCCTTGAAAAGAATGAAGGTTCCTAAGTGTCTTAGGAGGAGCCATATCCATGATGGCTTTGACCTTCTTAGGGTCAATCTCAATACTGTGCTATGACACAATGAAGCCTAGGAGCTTTCTTGAAGTAACACTGAAGACACACTTCTTTGGATTTAGCATGAGATGATATTCTACCAATTGGTTAAACACTTCCTCGAGGTGAGATAAGTGATCCAAAGCATTGAGAGATTTGACTAGAATATCATCCACGTAATCCTCAAGTATCTTATGGATTAGGTCATGGAAGATGACCACCATCACGTGCTAATAGGTTGCCTTGGCATTCTTTAACCAGAAGGGCATCACATTATAGAAGAATGTGCCCCAAGGTGTAGTAAATGTTGTCTTATGTTGATCTTCTTCTACTACACGAATCTGATTATATCTAGTGAAACCATCCATTAGTGACAAGAGTTCGTGACCTACGGTGAGATCCACAATCATGTCAATATTTGGCAATGGAAAGTCATCCTTTGGACAAGCTTTATTAAGATCTCAAGAATTAGTGCAAATTCTGATATCACTAGAGAGCTTGGTTATAGGTACCATATTAGAAATCTATTCAGAATAATCTATTGGTCGAATGATTTTGGCCTCTAACAACTTCTCTAGCTCTGCTTTGATTAATAAAGCCACCTTGGGTTGCATTTTTCAAAGTTTTTATTTGACGGGCTTGGCCCCTGGATCTACTACTAGATGGTGTACAACTAGTTTGGGGTCCAACCCCAGCATATCTTGATATGACCATGCAAAGTGGCCTATATTTTCATGGAGGACTTCAAGAAGAAGCTCTACTTGTTCAAGTGGTAAAGAGGCTACGATGTATGTGATATGTGGTATCTCTATCAGACTGATATCTATAGGTCAAGTTTCTTCCATCAAAACTAAAGATATAGGAGGTCAATTCTCTTGTGGGGGGGAGGATGAAATCTCCATCCTAAGGTGCCTATGAGAGGTTTTCACCGTTGGATACATCCTTTATTTTTGTTTCATTTTTTGAGTCACCCAATGGTGCTCGAGAGGAGTTTTCACCATGGGATGATTTTCTATTATCTTTTTTCTTTTTTGTTTCTTTTAGTGTTTCATTTTTGTGACTAGAGATTTCCTCCTCCCCAAAGTAACCTATAGGATCTAGCTTGTAGACATACACTGATGGTGGAGGCAGTTGTTTATGTGGCATTTTTACCCCCATGAATTTAAGGAGTGCATGCTCAGTAGAGAACTCATTAACATGAATGACACTTGGTTGGTCCCAATCTATGAGTTCGAGGTGAGTGAGGGGGAGGTTGATGAGATTCAAGGATAGCTGGCAGAGCACAGAGGCACAAAGGATTATTTCAACAAGGAAAATATCATCGTAAGATTTCCTTTCAACTTCCTTAGGGATGTCTTCAAACTCAACAAGAGTGTTTTTGATTTTTATAAAGGCGTGGCCTTCCGTTGTAGTGTCCATAGTTGCAGGGAGTCCATAGCCCAAGTCTTTGGTTTTTTGCCCTTGGAGTGCTTCTATAGGCTGCCTCATACCTAATTCCTAGCAACCTAAACCACCTCCTTGATAATCCCATTGCTCCATGGCCAAGCGATGTGACTAGGGATATTTCTATTTAAAGTGATCAAGAAGTACTTCACTTTTAGGAGGTGGCTCCTTGTATAGCCATGTGTTAATGTCTGGTGTATTATTTGCTCCATCAAGGATACCTTTGGTGAAAAATGTGGTAGGGCCCAACTGGTGAAGTTGAGAGGTGGTTTTTGGTATAGGCCCTTGATGTATTGGGCATCCTTGAGTATGGGGGTCAAGTGGTAGAGTGCCAATAGCAAAAGAATCCATGAGACTATACTCGCCACAACCTTGGTAGTTGATCTTAATTGTAGAGAGAGTGGAGGCTAAAATGGTGTCTGGATCATGGTAGGTGCCAGAGGAGCTAGCCATGGTGGTGGCAATTTTGATCCCAGGAAAGTGATTGGTGTATGAAGTTTCAACTGCATTGCAATAAGCAAAGAGTTCAGGAACTGCATGGATGGTTATCTTAGTGCCATTATGAAAAAATTTGACGCATTGATAATATGTTGATGGAACGGCCTTCATGGCATGAATCCATGGATGACCAAGGAGGATATTATATGAAAGATTAAGATCAACTACATGAAAAAGTGTTTCTTGAGTGACTGGGCTGACTCTAATAGGGAGCAAGATGGTTCATTCAGTAGTATGCTCCAAATTGTCATATGCCTTGATGGTGATCACCTCATTGATGATATCTACTTTAGTATATCATGCCTACTTGATGAACCTTAGAGTACATAGGTTTAGAGCTGATCCATTATCTATCATGACACATTTAATTGCAAAGTCAAAAACCATAATAGTGATGCGAAGTGGGAGGATGTGATCGGGTTCAACTACTGGGTTATCAATATTTTTGAAGGATCTCTTGATAAATTGGGCTTGTCCATAAGAGATTCAAGATGGAGATCTGGGCTGATGTGTTTCCAAGGTGTTCTAAGATGTTATACTATGGCCCTAGTGAAGGTGATTCTGATGGAGATGCTCAAGATGGAGGTGGTCGTGCTGATGGTTCTCTGATTTGTGTAGATACAAGTAGACTAGTTATATTGAGTTGTGTCTGACGGGTAGCAACTGCACACTGAGTGTTTGGGCCTTTGATATTGATGACATTGACAGATGGTTCAACTTGGGATATGCAACCAACTAAGCTACCATAGTCTAAATATGCTGAGGTATAATTTTGAGACATATCTCGGTTGTCACCTTGTTTACCCAAAGCATTGTTAGGTTTTTTGATAGGAGGGTTTTCAAGTGCCTTTCTCGGGTTGGTATTATGAGGAGGGAAAGCATTTTGATACATCATTAATCCTGCATTAGGTGAGGGTTATGTCCCCACTATGATCTCTTTTCAGTCAATGAGGTCCTGTACATAATGCTTAAGTTTCATGCATTTAAGGGTAGTGTGCCCTTGGACATGATGGAATCTACAATATTCGTTATCTTTGTACCAGGATGCTCTAGACTGATTGGGTTCCAAGGGTTGCATTTTTGGATATCAATTAAGGTTATCTTTGGCCAATTTTTTGAAAATTGTATCAAGAGGTTCCCCCAATGGGGTGTATGTTTGTGGTTACCTCTGAACACGGGGTTTGCTACCTGCCGATAGTGTGATAGCATTAGTTTGATTATGAGGAACCTGTATTTGCTGATAAGTTTGCACGGGTGGCTGGTGATATGTAGGAGGTTGTTGTTGATAAGTTTTTTGTTGGAAAAATGTTGTGGGAACATTAGTAGCTGCCCCAACAATATGGACCTATCGAGTGTCAGTAGCACCATCTATTACTGTATTTCTTTTTTTGTTCCAATATCGGGTTTTGTCATTGCTCGACCCACGGTCATGGGTATTTTCTTTCTACAATCTAATGACACCATCCTTAATGAGGCCTTGCTTGAGGCCCATTCCTTTTTCTTTGATGTCCTTGTATGTTTGCAAACAATTCATAACCATATAATGAGTGACGCTAGGGTGTGCATTATTTATGAACATTGTGACAAGATGGTGCTCAGGGATGGTACAAAAGATCCTTGTTGTGAGGATTTGCCAACATTGTAAGTACTCTGTAAGACTTTCTCCTCCCTTTTTTTTAGTGTGGACAAGGTCCACTACAGATAATTCAGTCTCAACAAGATGGGTATATTGAGCAACAAAGGCCTTAGAAAGTTATGCACAAGTTTTAATAGTACCTTAAGAGATACGACATAACCATTCCAAGGCTGGTCCTGCTAAGCTTTTGGGAAAGAGCCGCATGAGGAACACATCATTATAAGCTACCTCTTGACAATGCATATAGAATTCCTTAACATGAGTGACTGGATCACTCTTCCCCCTAAATTTGTCAAACTTGGGGGTCTTGTAATGTTTAGGAAATGGAGTCAATGTGATAGTCCTGTCAAAAGTTTATGGGAAATAATTTTCAAATTTGAAAGCTTTGGTGTATGTCCCATCCTTGAAGGCTTTGGGTGCATCTTTCATCTCTTCCCATTCAAATTTTACAAGTGGAAGAGCTGGTGCCCCCGATCTAGGTGCCCCTGGTGTAGGATACATGCCAGAACTTGATGTGTGATATGGAGAACTCTGATGACCATATGGCATCTATGGAAAAATGGTTTACATAACTAACGGAGTGGATGCTATTGTTTGCTAGAATTTGGGTTGTGCATACTATTGCATCTGCTATGGTAGGTGTGGTAGATAACTATGAGGTTGCTGCCCTATGAGGTTGTTCTATGTGAGTGCTTGGGCATATTGCTGATGTGAAGACTATGGTTGGAATGGTGGTAATGTAGATGATTCTTGCGCTATGCTCTGAGAATATATATTGTGCCCAATATATGTGTGTTGCGCGCCTGCTTGGGAGTAGGACTTATTTGGAGTAGGTGCAAGGTAATTAATTTGTGGCAAAGTATTTACTATAGAGAACTATAGTGGCAGTGGATTTGGGCTATTTCCTAGAGGTGGCATGGAGAAATATTTGGTGAGGGGTGGGAGTGAATAGTTATGTGAAGCAGTGGATGATAATGTTGAAGGCATGAACGTGACTATAGTGCTAGGAGGAAGACTAATGATAGGTGCCTGTGTCACAACAAAATTCCAAGGTCCCAAAGGAAATGTGGTTGAAGAGCTTTGGCTAGTTACAAAGGGGTTGATAGTGATGTTTGGTGGGATAGAGGATGAGGTATGGGACCCTAATGGTGGTATTTGAGTAGCAAATGGACTAGATACAAGATGGGTTGGAATTTAAAAGGTAGTGCTGCTAGATGCAAATGGAGGATTTGGTGGAGCAAAATAATGAGTGGTGGAAATAGATGCAAATGGTATAGTTGAGGTTGGTTGAGATGTATTATGCACTAATGGTCGAGTGGGAATGGGGTGAGTATTCTGTGGAATGGGAACTGACACCTGGGTCAAGGGGATATTTAGATCTGCTAGTTCTACCTGAGGTGGTTTCCATCCAAACAATAGGTGAGTAGGATCTATTATGTTGATAGGTGGTAGACATCCAAACTCAAAGACACCAAGATTGTCTCACAAGAAATTTACCATGATGGTTTCCTTGTTGCGATCTATGATGGCATTTATGATAGTAGCATGACTAGGTTGGTTCATGAAAGCCTCAACATCTATGGACAACCTAGGTTCTTATGGGATTTGCGATGGTGGGTCTGATGGTGTCATTGATACCACAGAGTATGGCTGAGCTCAAGATCTATTACCACTATGACTAGGATCCATGTCCTTTTTTCATGTGTTCCTACCAAAATGTGTGGTGGCTGGCATGAAAGGATGCTTCTCCTAAATGCCGCGAGGGATGATACTAAGGGTGTTAAAAGGATATGATGCTAAGTGCAAGAAGCTTGCGTATTCCTAAAATTTGAATGTGGGAAATGTGATGGTGATGTAAAAGGTGCAACCCTAACCTTTGGCTCAAGGTGATGTAGGGCACCAAAAGCAACCTATTCCTAGCAAAGTGTTGTGTTTCGAGGATACTCAAGATGATGAGAGATGTGATGCAAAAATGTTTCTAAGTGAGTGAGGAAATAACACTGAGATTTTAACAATGTAGGTGGAGGATTCTTCTTCAACAACCTAAGATGAGAGGAGATGGTCTAACTTCAAATGCTTGAATGGGATAGTGCAATTCTTATATGAGAGACTAAACCTCTATGTGTGTAATTGTGTGCAGAAAAAAGCAAGGACCTAATCAGAATGAGTAATAATAGAGTTGTCGATAAGGCTCATATTAACACCATGTCGAAGGGTTAGGTTTTGAATTTTTTAGTCCCATTCAGTTTGCAATGCTACTTCAGCTCTGTCTTTATCAATTTGATCCAATTTGGAAATCCTAGGGTTGGAGGTATGCTTCTTATGCTTTGCTTCGATTTCCTTATAGGCTAGTATTTGAGGAAGCTTAGCCTTCTTAAACTTAGTCTTAGGATGGCTTGAAATGAGATATTTCCCAGGATTAAGATCACAATCGTGGGGTTCTTTGGAGGTAGTGACTATGCTAAGTATGCCCTATGCTAGGATTGACCAAGTTTTGGCAAATGTTCTTTCAACAAGTAAAAGATCAAGCAATAGATAAGAACAATCGGATAGAAGTTTTGATTCCCCAAATGTTATACTTGCACCAAGGAGTGTCTATGTTTTTCCAAATTTTTTGAGCAATCACTTCAAGTACATGAACATCCTAGATGGTTGGCTGCAAAGCTAACAGTAGGTTCATCTGGGGAGTCCTCGATATACACAAGGTATGTGAGGCCCAAATCAATAGATGAAACCAAAAAGATGTCACACGACTGAGAGGAGTGGTAACCCACTTCTCCTCTTTCACTTCTCAATGGTATAAAGTTCCTTGAGGCTTAGCCTGAGTGAAAAAATCTTGATCCCAAGAGAGGTGTCTTTGGATTCACCTCCCCATCTTTATACTCTATTGGAATGCTGGAGTTGAGGTCATCCCAATGGGTGATGAAATCCTCAAGTAGGCCTCCTAAAACTTAAACAATATTTTAGATCCTAATCTTATAGGGGAGAGAAGACTTGGATGATCTTGGGCTAAAAGATAGAGTTCTTTCCCAACTGACACTTAAGTTTTTTGATCTAGACTTTTGAAAATACGCATGATTAAGATGCAAAGGTTCAATTCCAACTTGAAATGTGCCAACAAAAGAGAAGTGATCAAAGAATGAGTACAACAAGAAGATTTATGGTCAACAAAAAGTAAACTCATGTGCTAAGAGGCCCTACACGTCAAGTATCGATTGATTTTCTTTAAGGCATTCAAGATTGAGTGTGATTTTGTTTTAAGACCAAAATAAAGATGTGTGTAAAAACTCAATTCCAAGGATGCACACAGAGGCCCTCCATGTCAAGATTTGTTCAATTTTTATGCCCCAAATGAAGTGTTATCGATTTAATCTAAATTTTTGGACATTCAAGAATTCTTATAAGTTAAGACAAACCCTCAAAAGCTGATTAAGTAGAATTCAATTATGGAAAACTTAACACTCTCTTAGGTAGACCCATCCCCATATATGGTGCTGATATTGCAACTAATGGTTAGAATGATGGGTGATTAAAGAGGGTGAGTCCAATGAAAGACTACTTAATTTTATTTTAGTTGATTTGGTTTTAACTTAACCGATTTTGTAAGTGTTCAAAAATCAAATTTTCCTAAGTTGAATGCAAAAGAAAGATTTGTTTGTTCTTTTTTAAAGTGCCAAAATTAAGTGTTTGATTTGTACCTAGTGATTATGTAAAAAAGTCAATTTTTCTTAACTTAGAAGCATTCAAGACAATGACCAAATAGGACAGCCAAATAAAGGCAACCTTCCTGCAAGGAAAAGGCAAGAAACAATGTTCCCATGAGGGTACCTACGTTCTCGCAGGTAGGTTTGCCATCCTGCTGGAGTTCCTATTCACAGGAGTGATAGGAAAGATTGTAAAAAAAACCACGAGCCAAAAACCTAAGAGCTCTTTTTGATAGAGTGATCCCATAGGTTTATGCCCTTACAACATTTCCACAAGCAGGAATGATGATCCTGCAGACAAAAGTTTATTACAAAGTTTGAGAAGTTTAAGAAAAGAAGTGGTCAATATTCTTGCAAGTAGGAACTGGCATATTTTTCTACGGGGATGTAGAGAAAATTTTATTAGATGTGGCAGAAGCTTGTTTGGTAATGAACTATGAACTCACTATCACGGGTTTGTGTTCCTGCGGGCTAATGGCTACATTCCTACGATCGCGGGATTGCTTTCTCAGGGTCATGAGATCGCTAAAAAAGCTAGTTTTGAAGTCTTCAAAAGTCTAAATGATGAGATGGCAAGGAGTGTGATTCCAAATAAGAGACTTGTGTACTTGCAAAAAAATTAGCAAACCACTTGCAAAAACCCACAAGAAAACAAGGTTAATTTGGTTAATTTATCATAAAAAACCCCAAAACATGATTAGATTGACCCAAATGTGGGGTCCCATCGGGCGTACCAAAATGTGTATGTGAATTTAGTGATGTTAGGAAAGTAATGAAGTAAACAAAGCATTCACAAAACCAAACTAGTAAAACATATAAAGAGAGACAAAGTGAGGTCCTCAAATGAGAATATGAGCCATGGACAGGCTCTCTCAATGAGGAGGATCACTTGATGTATGGATGCATATATTTGATAGGTCTTGTATGCTCAATTACTTCAATGTAGGAGATGGACAATGGAAAATTGTTAAAATTTTGAGCTCTTGGTTTGGCATTATGAGGGTATGGTTCATGGCTTTGTTTCTCAAACTAGCATGATAACTTTACTAAAATGGGTTTTGATAAAATGGCTTGGGAGGGGATCCAATTTATAGGCTAAGGGCTTGAGGGATGGAGGGGTAAGATGCAAGGATGGCAAGATGGTGAGGGAGGGCTAGGATGCACTTAGAGGGGAGCACATGGATTGTGCTTGTTTAATACCAATAGGGAGTGGACACTTGTCACAAGGAGGATGGGTGTGAGAGGATAGGATAAGGGTTGGTAAAAGGCTTCATGAGGGTGGTTGAGAATGTAAGAGTCATGAGTGAGGATGTAAGAGCCATTTATGGCTTTGTAAGAGCATTCATGGCTTGGTGGTTGGGATATTTTGAGGGGAGACTTTGGCTTAGTTTAGGAAATTTTTAAGCTTGCTTACGAATGTACAAATGATTAGGGGATGGGTTAGGCTTGGGTTAGGATTAGATTAGGGATGTTAGAGATGTGCAAGTGGATGTCATTCATGATGGTGGGTGAGTTAGTGGATAAGCTTGGTTAGTATGGGTGGATGGGGTGGATTGGGCTAAATGGGGGATTTATGATATTTTAGGGGCTAATAGATTTGAGGGTTTTATTTATTAAAGCGATTTTAATAAATTTGAGATTTTGAATTAGATAGGAGAATAGGATTTAATTGATAAATGATGGGTTATTTGATTTATCAATTAGGACTATAGTGGATTAATTAAATTAATCAGCTAGGGGATGGCAAAAGGATTTAATAAAATAAGAATTTAATTAATGATGCCTTTAGAGATAGCTAAATAGGATTACCAAAGCGGTGTAATCAAATTTAGGTGTCTAAAGATACTCCAAAAGATGATGTTCAAATTTTTTTTCATAATTTGCAACAACTATAATAATAAATACTACACAACCTAGTGTATGCTAGAAGGTTAACAAGGCTAAATATAAGTCCAGTATGATTAAGTTGTGTATGTGGATACTAAGATTTAGTAGGAGTTTGCAATGAAAGATGACATGGACTCTTTGCTAAAAAATAAGAGATGAAATTTATGCAATTTTCCTTACAAGTAAAAGGGATTTACAAAATAAATGGGTTTATAGGTTGAAAGAAGAAGATGGAGGTATGGAATGATTTAAAGCTAGGTTAGTTGTAAAAGGATTTGCATAGCAAAGGGGCATTAATTTTGATGAGATATTCTCTCCTATTGTTAAAATGACTTTTATCTATATGGTTTTAAGTATTGTGGCTACTAAAGATTTGCATTTGGAGTACCTTGACATAAAAACAACCATTCTTCATGTTAGTTTGGATGAATTGAGGTTAAAGGTAAGGAGAACTTAGTGTGCAGATTGGAGAAAATTCTATATGGCTTAAAGAAAGCACCTTGAACAATGGTATCTAAAATTTCATTTCTTTATGCATGAGTATAGATACAATAGGTGTCATTTAGATCATTGTGCTTATTTTAAGAGGTTGGATGATAGCTACATTATTTTATATTTATGTGTTGATGATATGCTTGTAGCTGGGTCTGAAATGGATCAAAGAGGCTTAAATGCCAGTTAGCATATTCATTTTCTATGAAGGATTTGGAGAATGAAAAACAAATCCTTGGTATGAAAATTTACATAGATATAGATAGAATAGAAAATCAACTTTACCTTAGGCTAATTATGTTGAGAAGGTGTTGCAACATTTCTATATGGAGAACGCTAAAGTTGTTAGTACTCCTTTACCTAGTCATTTGAAGTTGACTAAGGAGATAAGTCCAAAGACACAAGAAGAGGAGGATAAGATGTCCTAGGTACCTTATGATTCAATTTTAGGAAGATTGATATATGTTATGGTATGTACAAGGCCAAATATTGCACATGCAGTGGGTGTCATTAGTAGGTATATGAGTCATCCAGGAATTGAGCATTGGAATGCAATAAAATAGATGCTTAGGTATTTGAGAGGAACATCCAATAAGTTTTTACAATTTGTGGGCTCTACTAATGATTTATAGGTCTATGTTGACTCAGATTTGGTAAGGGATATTTATACCAAGTGGAGAACTAGAGGTTCTATATTTACTATTGGTAAGGAAATAGTGAGTTGTGTTTCTAGGTTATAGAATGTGAATGTTTTATCCACTATAGGGGTAGAGTATATTTCTTCTATAGAGGAGGCCCAAGAGATGATATGGGTTCAATTCTTCCTGGAAGAATTGGGACACCCATAGAAGCATAATTATTTCTTTATAGATAGTCAAATTTTCATTCATCTTGTAAAGAATTCTACTCTACATTCACATATAGTTGTGGTACCATTTCACTCAATCAATTTTGGATGATGGAAAATCAATGCTAAACAAGATACATATAGATGACAATTCAGCAGATATATTTACAAAGGTAGTGAGAAGGGAAAAGTTGAACTTGTCTTCAACTTTGGTTGGTCTTCTAGACTAAACATAATAAAAGAATGATAGAGTCTAGGGTGCTTTGATCCTATCATTATGGAGATAAGTATTTAGTTCTATTTACAAATGACTACTCTAGGATGATGATGGTGATGTTTCTTAAAGCTAAGTCTGACGCTTTTTAGTTATTTAAGTGGTATTTAGCTAGAGTTATAAAAGAAAGAGGGAAGAGTTTGAAGTGCTTTATATCTAATAGAGGTGGTGAATTCATCTCAAATGAGTTGAATACATTTTATAATGACAAAGGAATAGAACCCCTCCTCAGAATGGAATAGCTAGAAGAAGAAACAAATCAATAATGGATGATGAAAGAACATTGATAATGGAGAAGAGCATATCAAAGAAAGATTGGAGAGAAACTATTATTACTTTTGTTTATACCCTGAATAGAGTAAAAGTCAAGATAGAAATAAATAATGTGCCTTTTGAACTATGCTATGGTTATGCTCCTAATGTCAAATATTTCTAAATATTTGGAAGAAAATTGTATATACCTAAAGATAATAGGAATGAAAATTTTGATGCAAAAGGTGATGAGGGTATATTCTTTGGATATTCCACCAAGAGTAAACCTTACAAGTGTTTGAATTCTAACACAAAAAAAGTGGTGGAAAGTGAAAATGTGAAAGTTGATGAATTGACATCAAAAAGTGAAATTTTGGTGTAGGAACACCTCACATATTCAAGTCAAGGTTAAGGATTATGAAGACTTTGAAGACATAAAAATCAAATCAAGAGGATGGAGTGCATGATCTAGGTCAATGAATAAATTTAGAGATCCTAGCACCTATTATGGGCTTGAAATAGTGCAATATTGTGTAATCCATTTTATGTTTGTAATGTCCTTCAAAGGACTAAAAGATTGGTGGGAATGGACTAAGGTTTTCGAAATCTTTATTATATTTTCAATAAGATTAGAATGGAAATGGGCATTAGGAAACAACATAGAAAAGAATTTAATTTTTGATACAACCATGGTATGTTTTTTTTATTTTAAAATTCAAACATTCAAATACAAGCGACTAGTTAGGGACATAGAGGGGATTTCAATTTGTTTTAAAAATAAATTATTCAATCTAACTAATAGGAGTTAGTTGAATTAGTTTCTAGGAAGTTATGTTATAGGAAATTTATAAATAGCAATGAAGTCTATGTTATCAGGATAGTGAGAAGAGGGGAATATTATACTGGTGAACAACAGTACAAAATCTTGTTATTCTTTGCAATTCAATGCTACTTTGAATCTGAAATTGATTAAGTTGAATTTCCTATGTTTTGAAAGAGTTTCTTTAATTGTTTTATTTTCTATTGATGATATTCAAACATTTGTTGTGATTTATTGTCACGCCAATTGGTAGAGCAGTTAGTTTCCTTTGTTGGTTATTGTTATTGCAGTAAGGGTTTAGCATAATGAAGACTGTTCCATGAGTATAAGGGCCCACTATTAATGGAAGGTCAATTTTTTTAACCTGTACCATATGTTACTAATAGAGTTATGCAGACTTGTGGATGAAATTGGTTTTGTATGTGTTAATGTTTTGTTTTCTATGAAAGGATAGAACAATTTCACATGTGTCAGGTTTATTGGAAGAAATTTTATGGTGTTTATTGTAATTGTGTTTAATTGTTTATTGTTCTTGAATATATATGTGTTTATCTAGTTGAGTATCGGGTTTCATTGATACATGGCATCGAGTATGAAAAAGTAATGATTGTTGACTCAATGGTCTTTGTTCTTCTCAAACAAGTTTGAAGACTTTTACTTTGGTAATAGTCTCATGGTGTAGTGAATTGAATAATAGGGTGTCTTTATAATCTTTGTCTACAGTGTTTAGCAACATGTTACCTAATAGAGGAACCTAGAGTGTTGATATTTTAGGGGACAGTGTTGGATAGATGAATTGGATCAAAACAGTCATTAAGAAGTGGTTGCACATTGACAAACTTGGTAAAAGGTATCAATGAAAATCCTTCAATTGTCAAATATCTTGTGAAGAAGTGAAGTTAGAGACAATCTCAGTTGATTGTGGGATTAATAGTTAGGATTGGTAATTATTGTATAGGGATTGTTTGAGAACTTAAAGTCTTCTGAATTCAAATCTTGTAAACCAAGTTCATCCCTTAGAAGTATTTTGTGGGCTTTGGAAAGTTCGACCTTTGAAACATTTGAGTTATTTGATAGGCTATAGTACCTAAACCTCTCAACTTTCTAAATCCACTTGTGCATTTGAAGTCCACCACCCTTCCCTCTACATCAAATTTAATGTAATAAAGAACCACAAGATTACAATACATCCATCTATGTGGATGATGGTTCTCCCAACACTCAAAATGGATTACCAAATGAAGCTACATTTTCTCGACAAAGAGGAAATGATGGAGTTCAAGTAAAAATCTCCAAGCAACAGAGAGTGGGTGTCAAGTGATAGACTAAAGATGCCAATTCATAGATAAGAAATACTGACCATTAGGTAGAAAATATCAAGTACACAAAACATGAACCATAACTTGAACAAGAAAGACCAAATGAGGCTAAGATCATTTTACAAGATGAACATATAGAAGAATGAAGAAGGAAACTATATGTTTTTACAAATATGTAAGAAGACATCATAATCCTAAACAAATGATTGGTGATGATGAATCTAGTGTTATGAAAAGGAAAATATTCAAATATGACACATGTTTACTTTGTGCATTTGAAACCAAATTAGTAAAAGATGCCTTAGAAATGAAGATTGGATTCAAGGAATGAACTTGGAAATTGACTAGATAGAGAAGAAAAATACTTGGACTTTAGTAACAAGACCTAAAGATAAAAAAGTTATTAGAGCAAAATGGGTTCTTAGGAACAAACTTAATGAAAATGGTGAAGTAACAAGAAACAAGAAAGAATATTATGTAAGGGTTATGCTCAACAAGAAGAAGTTGATTATGGAGAAACTTTTTATCCTATGGCAAGACTTAAAGGAGTCAGAACTCTACGCATCCCATAAGAATTTCAAGGTATATCAAATGGATGTCAACTCTAAAATTCTAAATGATATACGTGAGGAAGAAATGTATATTGAACAACCCAAAAAAGAAGAAGATGCTATGTAAATTACAAAAATCCCTTTATGGATTAAAACAAGCCCCAAGAGCATGGTATGAAAGACTACATAACTATTTGGTAAAAATTGGTTTTGAAATGACAAATGATAATAGTAATCTATATTTTTCTAATGGTAAGAGCAATGAAGTATATTAGGTGAAATATTTGTTAATTATATTATAGTTGGAGGAAGAGAAGCATTATGAAAATCATTTTTTGATGAAATGAAGAAGGAATTTGAAATTTCTATGTTTGGTGAAATCAAATTATTTGTTAGATTCAAAGTACATGTCAAATGAAGTTTGGTATATTTATCACTCAACCCAAATGCATCAAGGAGATATGAAAGACTTTTGTTATGGGAGATTTAAGGATGGTAAGAACACCTATTTTTATATGACATAAACTATCTAAGAATGTTGATTCTATTGAAGTGGACCAGTGTTAAAAATAATTATTCAATTGTATGTTGTCTTTGATGTTATAAAACTCTTTAATCATTTACCAAGAAATCAGTGTTAGTTGACATCACTCGCATGTTTAAGATAGTTTCTAGTGCATTCTAAGTATTCCATTTATAACAAAATTCAAAGTTAGTATCTACATATTTCACTCAAGCATCAAAGGAAATCTAGTGCTAACCAAATTCACGTGGTTACCAAAGGAAAGTTGGCGTGGAACTTTTGTTAACTAAGCTCACTTAATTACTAAAGGAAAGTTGGAAAAATCATGCTTTAACTGAGTTCACTTAGTTACCAAAGGAAAGTTAGCATGGAACCACTATTAACTGAGCTCACTCAATTACCGAAGGAAAGTCTTCTCTAAGTTAGTGTTGATCAAGTTGGGTCAAGTAACGAACGATTTTCCTATGATAACATATTGAGTCTGATGGACTTATTTTTTAGTTCTAGCTGACTTAAGGGATGAAAATTTATTACTTAAAAGTTTATTCAAGGTAGCTGAACAAGGAAAATATGTAAGTATAAGGTCATGTTTGTGTTCTAATGAGTGAATATGTAGAAGAGAAGAATATGAATAAATGAAGTGAATTAGAAGGATAGTAGAGTATGCTAGTTGATTGAGCTATAAAGAATAAACTAACCAAGAAGGATAAAGTATGTTGACAATTGGCTATATTTAGATATGTAAATGTTGTCATTAATGGCAACACATGATGTACATACTTATAGCCAATCTTGGAAATAAAGATACTTAGATTTTGGTACTCAGAAAATTGTCCAAGTATGAAAATGGTTTACAACAGTGTATTGTTTTAAATGTAGAACTTTTATGACATTATATTATGAATAGAAAGGTTCAATGGAGACAATATACATTTTATTGATGATGTGTATAAACTAATAAATTAGTATGAATAGTATAGAAGGGAGATATGTAAAATGTATTAGTATAACTGTGTACAGAACAATGGGGTAAAAGGCAAAGGAATTATTTTGTTTACTTGACCAATTGGAGCCAACATCCTAGTTGTTTACTCTTAGCTGGAAAATTTTATTTTTGTCCTTGCCAACCTAGCAAAAATTTGTGAAAAGGAATGGTATTTAGGAAAAAGACATCTTGGGTGGTTAAGAGTGCATTTTGATGTGAAAGTGTAAATTGAAAGTGATATGCAAACTTATTATGCAACAACATATGTGAAGTTTTTAGAACTTGATTTTTTGATTTGAGATTGATCTAAGGTCAATGATTAGTTGATAAGAAGTTACAACATCTATATTTCTATATTTGAGAAGCTTAATGTTTAG
This sequence comes from Cupressus sempervirens, assembly GCA_028749045.1. Classification (NCBI taxonomy): domain Eukaryota; kingdom Viridiplantae; phylum Streptophyta; class Pinopsida; order Cupressales; family Cupressaceae; genus Cupressus; species Cupressus sempervirens. The sequence continues at coordinate 242,310,721 of CM053789.1, read as the reverse complement.
TTACTTGTTTGGGTAGTGAGCTCTTCTTGCATACATTATACCACAACTCCTAACAAGGTTGGAATCTCCTAATAGGGATTCAAGGTCTTCTAAAGGTACTCTATATACTAAATTTTATTATAGACTCCTAATAGGGTCCATCCTCTAACAAGGAACATATAAGAGTATATATTTGTGGGCATCATTCACACTAGGATTTTCCCTTGGCCAAGGTTTCCCTAGTTTAAAAAAATAATATTAAGAGTTCTCTTTGTGAATGATTACTTTTACTATTCAACATTATTTTTTTAGTTTCTTATGAATGGTTCAAAGTAATTAATAATATTTAGCTGGTGACAAATTTTTTGAGAATGTTGATTCACCCACCCCCCCTCTTAGTATTCCATATTTCTAACAATTGGTATCAGAGCACAGTTACTCCGAAGAGGCTTAGCAACTTGAGTAAATCCCTATGAATATGGAATAGTTGATGAAGAAGCTTGAAGAGGAACTTGAAAAAATTGATCTCCTTACTGAAGAAGGAGACAATTTCAAGAATAGATATGAAGACTCCAAAATATACATTGGATAACTAAAGGAAAAGATTAATCGTTACAAATCCAAGCTTGAATCTACTAGATCTAAAAATAATGATGATGAATATTTGAAGCTGAAAACAAAGAACAAGATCTTGAATCATGAACTAAAGTTAACTTATCTAAAGTTAAGTTTGAAGAATGACCTTAGCAAAGTTGAGCTTGAATTGAAGATTGAAAATTTAGATCTTAGAGACAATCTAGCAAAGTTGACATCTGAGCTTGAAGCAATAAGAGAAGATCATGAAGAAATTCAAAAGTAAAAAATTATAGTGAAAGGTGAACTAACTCAAAGCATGGTACATCTTGAGAAACTTTATTCTAGCAGAGAAAATCTTGATGAACATAAATAAGTATAGAGACCTACTTACGATAAGATTGGTTTCGGTTACCTACTTGGCATTTCTACTAAGAAACCTAAAAGTAAATCAGATTTGGAAGTAAAAGAAAAATCTAATAATAAAATTGAATCCATTCAATCCTCTAATAAGTCTAAAGAAGTTGAACAAGTCAAAGAAACTAAGAAATTGGATGAACCTAACCAAGATGGATCTCCTAGTGAAACTAGCTATGAATTTAGAGGTAAGTATTATTCACGTAATTAAATAGGCCATATGAAAAGAAATTATACAAATAAGTCATTTAATCATATTAAATATTTTTATTGTTATAATTTTCATGGTATTGATCATAAAGCTATTGATTGTAATAAACCTAAATATGATAATGATAAAAGGAATAGTAGAATGTTTAGAAATACTAACCCTATAGATGGAAGAAGATCTAATGAGAGGACATCAAGAGAAAGAAGACCTTATGAAGAAAGAATGTAGTTCATGTGTTATAAGTGTAACAAATTTGGACACATAACCTAGAATTTTCAAGCACCTATTGATCAAAAAAATTCTAGAAGTAGAACCCTAGTATGTTAGTTATGCAACAAGTCCAAACATACAACAAAGTATTGTAGGATGGATAGAAGTAATGATGAAAGAAACTTCTGAAACAAAAGGAACAATGGAAGAAACTTTAGAAATTATAGAAGGAATCATGATTGGAATTTCAAAATAAAGTAAGATAATGAAGATCAAAGAAATGTAGTTACTGAACCTCGAAAGAAACTTGATGAAACATTTGAGAAAGAATGAACTATTGGATCTATAGAAAAGTCAAATGACATAGAGAAAGGAAATTTGAAGTCAATAATTGAGTTTGATTGAACTAAGTTGAAATAAGCTTGCACCAAAACTTGAAACTCAATTTTGATATAGAACTGTGAGTAGTGAGGTTGGAAAAATGTGTATCTAGATGAGTCTAGATTGTGGCTAAGATCACTTGGAATTTGGAGCTTTTGGTAACAAGTTATGAAGGAAATAAGAGTTATTGTTCTAACAAAAAAAGTTGATTATATGATAGAAGACAAAATATATGTTTTAAAATAAAATTTCATGGATCAAAATTTTGTGGAGCATCATCATGATGAAAGGAAGCTCTGGTAAACCTTGGATAGCATTTGAAGATCAGGCAAATGATCTTGAGTAGATATTTGATTTCAAAGCAAAATAAATATCTTTTTTGAGTTAGAAAAGTATGCAATTAATGTAAGGTCAAGTTGTATACAAGGAGTAAAAAATTAATTATTTCCACATTGTGAATCATTTTATAAGATTAGAGCATAAAAAGGTAATTTGTAAAGATGATTTTGAACAAAACCCTACATCAAAAAAGGGTATTTTTATCATTTCTCATGCAAATTTTTTTGGATAAATTTCTATTTGTTGAAATTATGGATATTTTAGTAGTTCATAAAGTTGAGAATGAAGATAGACCCAAATTGAAGGTTTTTCCTATGAAACCTGAGAGGAAAATCCTAATTTAGCATTATATATTATTGCAAACAACATAGTCTAATTGAAAGATGTAGGAAGCTACTTGTTTAGAAAGTTTGGGATTTTTGGAAGTGAAATCATGAACAAAGATATGGAAATTATTCTCAACCGTGATATGACTATAAATCCTAGATATGAACATATGAAAGATTTAGACCTAGTTAGATATTACTTTTGTCGCAAACTTAATACTGAAGAGTGGACTCATATTATACTAAGTAGAATTCATAATGGAAAGATTTGGATGGGATATAATGTAAAGGAAATTTATACCGACCTTATACATAAAGTTATTGGTCTTAGAAAACAAGGTAGTTTACCCATTGGAGAGAAACTAGTTAAGAAGAAGGTGGAACTTAACACTAAGGCAATTTATAAGGAATTTAACACTAATCAAACAACATGATGTGAGATTCCTAAGTAGAATCATTTCATATTCCATTTGTGCAAGTTCTAAGAGTGATGAGTTGTTAGAAGGTTTCATTTATGTAGCTTATAGGATTTGCATTGAGAAGGAATAAGTGAATTTAAGTAAGATTCTCATGTACAACTCCTTGAGAACATAGAGAAGATTAAGATGACTAAGAATGTTGTATTTAGATTCCAATCTCTGATTAATCACATTTTCCATTCTTATCAGTTACTAAGATTATGAGTAGTGAAAGATGTACTATGGATAAGATAACTAATGTTTGCAAAAGGAACCCTATAACGAAAATCATGGACAATGTGTTGGGACTCAAAATTGTCTTCCAAATTTGAGTACCATTCCAAGGTTTTGAGCCCTTTAAAGTGCATTTAATGCATGTGTACCTAGCTATCATTTAAGGCCAGAGAGGTGTCTAATATTTCTAACACCTTCCATTCAGAATATCCATGCATTCCATAAACATAAATTTCCATTTTGAGTCATTCTGTGAAGTTCTATTTTGAGCAATGTTAAAATTTGCATTTTTGCGTAGGTGTCAAACATCAACAAGAGGCCTAGTTTGCATCTAAGTATCTCGCACCCAATTATGTTTCATAACTCACCACTTTGGGAACGTTTCTAGTATGAATATTAGAGAAAAAGTGTTTTAGATTTAAATTCATTTTGAATCCCTCAAAGTCAATTTTTTATTATTTTCATGTTGATGTAAATTGTTCAAAATTTTGGAAGGTCCTATTTGATTGATTATAAATTTGACCCAATTGACTAAAATGAGAAAATTCCTTTTGAATTTCATTCTAGAACTTGCTACATTTTTTATTTGAGCTTGTGATGAATTTATTTGATCAATTTTTGAGTGTGATTCCGTTTTGTAATTTATAAAGTTTTACTAGTATCAAAAAGTGCAGATTGGTTGATACCCCTATTCGAGATGTCATAACTCTGAATCAAATAGATTGTACCATTGCAATTTAATTTTAAAATACTTTAAGTGTGCTAGTTTTCAAGTCTTGACAAATCTATCTGCACATTTCCTAAGTCAATTTCATTTGCAAATAAACACTTTTCTAATAGTGTTCCCATCTCTATAATTTTAAGTAGGCATCTTTGACCACTCACAAAATTTTCCCAGTTATTTTTCATGAGCCCAAATCCAAAATTTATATTCTCCTCATGATATTTAACCAATGCCCCATTTTTCATGTCCCAAAGTATCAGTTTGATGTGTTTCCAAAGCCAAATTTAAACACATTTTATTATTTTATGACATGCTTTCTTGCAGATAGTTCTGAGAAGGCTAATTTGACAGTCAATATCTTTTGACTAAGATTTGTTCATGAGACAAGATTTGATAGGGTAAGAGAATGTGGAGTAAAGAATCAATATTTCTATTTGCAAATCTCAGTCAGTTTCTAAAGCTAGTTAGGGAACCCCCTGACACGAAATTGACAAGTTGGAGAAAGAGGTGAATTGAGTTTTAAAAGTTAAATCAATGATCCAAATTTATTGAATTTCAATCAAATTAGTATCATAAGATTTATAGATAAATTTGATAGTTTGGTTTTTTGGAAACAAAAAATGTTTTAGGTAGACCCAGTTTGGGGCCCAATTAATTTTGTGAAATTGATAGGATGTTATGAAATTGAGAATATTGAGAGATCAAAATGATCTTGATTATTAGAAATGTATCACAGAATTCATTGCCTTTTAAAACTTACGGAATTATATAGGTTTTGAGTTTTTTTTAGGGTCAAGTAAAAGAGGAGCCTTTTTGTCGTTAGAGTTGATAAAATGATGATGCAAGCAATAAGTCAGGGTTGCTTTCTCTAACTACAATGCATAAAATGGATATTGATTTAAGTTTGATTTCTCATCATCTTAATGATGTGGAGCCCAAGGAATCACTCACAACTACAATTTATGACAAAAAATCCTTATTCTTGATATTGTGATGGATAAGAATGCCATGTTCTAAAGCTCTGAATTTGGGTAAGCTGGAGCACATAGCTTGTTTGGAAATTAATTGGATACACTTAGATGTTCCATATAAGAAACCTAATGAAGCTATAGGCCATTTCCATGATGGAGATGAGTGAAGATGCAAGGAACAAAGCACCCAAGATGTAGGGGCATGATAAGTGCATGGATTAGAGAAGACTACTCAAGAGTCTTGAAGAGTTTATGGTGGTTTTGGCATTTTTTTGATATGTTGTGAGAATTTTTTTAGTTTTGGACTATTTACCTTGCCTGTTGACTACCTATTGGTTGCAATGTTCAATATATGGAAAGTATTTAAAGCTAGTGAATACCATTGCACCAACTATCTATTAGGTATCGTACAAGGGGGATTAGATCCTATTCTAAGAGATATATGTGTTAGAGGTCTTAATGCATGCGACTTACATGGCTTACTAGTTCTTGGCATAGATATGCTATTGGTGGGCTATTGGGAGGACAAGATAACAACTTATTGTGGCATGTTGTAGCACAATGCACAACTAGCCTACTAGAAGATAAGCCACGTTATATAATGGTAGTGTGCTATCCACTTGATATTGTTGTTTGTAGTACTTTAGGTGTTGGTATGTGTAATTGTGCTTATCGAACATGTACTACACATTTGGCACAACTCTTGTTCCCAAGGTCTCTTTATTACATTTGGCTGAGATCATAGAGAAAGGCATAACTTTCTAGTCACTAGTAGATGGTAAACATATGCTTCTTACACTTGAAGAGTCAGTTCATTTTCAATGTAGAATAAAATTGGAGATGATATAATCATGGTTATTGTGGTGTTGTGAAAATAACTATAACTAGATCTAGAGTTGAGGATACAATATACCACACACTTAGATTGATCAATGCATAGCTGGCCATGAAAGGCCAACAGAGAAAAGTTTGTTTGACTCATGCTAAGGGAGGTTCATGTATCTTTTTCAAACTGAAAACCTCTCTGACTATATTACCAAGGTGTTAGGGCATCTTGTAGAGGAAATACAAAGAGGGGCTCTACATTAAAGGAGGCATCTTTAAGGAGAAGTCCACGAGTATCTTGGAAACTTAAAGCAATCTAGAATGGAGTAATGGAGTGGGTGTTGGACTTGGTTTTGAAAGATGGGGTGAATGAAGGAACATCATAGGAAGGAGAACTGGTCATTTTAGTTTAATACCACATGCATTATATTTGGGGTTTTTTATTTCTTTATAAGCCCAAATGCATAATAAGCCTAGTGTCTTAAGGACACACATCTTTTGAGGCAAGTCTCATGTGAAGGAGGCCCACCCCTAGTCAAAATCCTAACTGGCACAATAAGGAAAATTTTGACCAAACACATGTAAAGAAAAGTGTTGATGCCAACTAATGGCATAAAATTTTGATAAAACAAATCATGACACATGATGGTAGTTGAGAACAAATCAAAAAATGACATGTGTTGGAGGACCCTATATGTGGCATGCTTCCTAAGATGATGAAGTGGTAGATAGTGTCATGTCTCATGACATCACTATGTCATGATGATGTGCGCATTATTGAGGTGGACAATGACATGGTGACCAGTGACATGGCAAGATGATGTGGCACAATGAAAGGGTGAGTGCATGGCAGGATGATGTGGATGGAGGTGCCATGTGTCATGATGTCTCTACGTCATGATGATGTGGCACTGTGCTAGGTAGGATGGTGACATGGCAACCACTACATGGTAGAAAAAGGGCCAATGGATAGTGACACATGAAACCTAGGTGGTAGGTGTCAGATGACTGTGTAGAGATAGCAAATCAGAGTGTGACATGTGCCACAACTTGGTCAAACTAGTTTGACCCAAAGGGAAAATGGTGGAAAATTTAATAGGTGAATTTCAAATTTTTTATTATTTTCTCCTTCTAAAATCACATGTAGAAATATTTTAAATAAACTTTATAATTTAACCTATAGTTTTGACTTTAGAAGAGATTTAAAAACTTTTCATAAAAATGCAGTCTAAAGCCATAATAGGAGCCTATTTTTCATTGTAGGATTCTATGCATTTCTCATAATAAAAGATAGCAATATTATATATCGCAAGAACTAGGAGAGAACAAAATTTCCATTTTTGGAGTTTATTTTCACAAAGGAAGCCAATAGTTTGAGTTATTCAAGGTTTAATTTCTAGTATCCATTTTTCTATTTCATTTAGTTGGGGTAGTTCAGATTTGATTTCTAGTAAAAATGGTGAACTAGATGAACACAAGAGGCATTATGAATGGAGTTATGGCTGAATTTTGTCACCGTCAAGTTAGTTAAATGAAGATTTTATGAACATTTTAGATATTTTGGGAACACGATAGTTTTCATTATTGAAGAAGAGATATTTCAAGTTTGTTACATAATAATGATGAGAATCATATTAGATTCCAATTATAGAAAGATTTGAGATGTTTTACAGCATCAGGGAATGAAGATTCAAGTGGACACATGTCACTTCTAGATCAAGTCTAGGATTTCATTCCTTTCCTATATCTTTATCTTTCTAATTCATTATAGGGGTTGGTAGTTTTTGTAGTTAGGCCAGTTGGTTCCAGTTTAAAAAAGGCTTCTTGCTATTATGATCCCATATCAGTTTCCAATCTTGAGTTTTCTTAGATTTGTGAGACTAGGGTTCTAGTTTTGATGTCTTTCCATCGCTATGATACCACATTCTTCAACATATTTCTCTTATATGAAAAATAGTAGTTAAGGTAATATAGATCGTTTTGATCTATTTAGTGGTTCGATGCATTGTTTACTTGCATCTTGAATGTATAGTTTCAAAGAAATGAATACAAATGAATAAGAATCTTCTTAGTATCATTTTAATTCTCATCTCCTATCTCTATAATCTGTAATGTTTTGAGGTTTGGGAAAAAAGAACTTAGGTTTGCATCCCTATAAGGTTTTATTTTTTATATGTTTTGTTGTTGGAACAAAGAGTCAAGTAAATTCTTGATGTATTTGACAGGGTTGTCAATTATTTGAGATGGATATTTCATGAGAATGAGGTCTTTATGAACACCAATGTCTAGTTTAGAAAGTAATAAGATAGATATGATATCTTGATGTATGGAATATGTCAATCTAATCATAAGTGTATGTGTGTAATTCATGGAACTCCCTAGTAAATAAGGTGCTAATTAACAACCAAATCAACTTGTTCTTACTAATGTATATTTGGGGATTTGATGAAATCAACAATTATAATCATCAATTTCCCTTTTTGTTTAAGAACTGAGAGGATGCCTTCACTTAGCTTATTAGTTCCTTAGATCATGTCATTAGCTATTTCATGTTTAGGATATTTTCATAAGTATTAGAAGATTAAGGGTTTTATATGCTCTGTTAGGTTCAAGTGTATTTTTTAGCATTGGTACCATGTAAAAGAATCTGAGGTACACCCACCTATGTTTTGTAGAGCCTGTAGAAGAAGAGTCCAGTTGGATATACTTGGCCTTGTGTCTAAAAGGGTATGTTGAAGATGAGAAGTAGCTGCACCTAGATATATTTTTTTGTCATCGGGGTAAATTGAAACCATGACATTTCAAAACACCAACACGGTGGTAACTTAATCATGAGGATATTTCAAATGAGATGAAAGAAAGATTCTAAATTACCCCTGCAATTTTTGATAGATATAAGAATGATATATGTCTTATGGTGGATATGGATCTTACTTATATTTAAGTAGTAGAACCAAGGGAAACATTTCTTGAGCACTTAGGTTATGAGTTGAGTGATGATGTAGCTATTGGTTACAATGATTTAATGTAGAAATCCAAAATAGATCAAGTTTCATGCAAATTTGGAACTTATGAGGAGGTAACATAGTTAGCTTACTAGGCATCATTAGAGAAATAATCACATAAGAAGGTTGCAACTATAATGAAGAAGTCATTATTTGAGGCCCGTATGTCACAATCTAAGAATCACAAGAAGTTAGACAAACTATCTCCAAACTAAAACAAATTGGTGAACAAGGTGTAATGTATGTGACACCCTTTTTAGTTTTCCAAGCATCTGATGTATCTATTGCAACAACTACTACAAAATAGAGCATCCCATATGTTGTTCTATTTTTTGAGCAAACCAAGTGAACCTAAAAGGTAGTCAAAGATATTGAAGCATCAAGCTACTAGATGAATGAAAAGAAAGAAGATATTGTTAACAATTAAGGATTCCATTGATGAGGATTAAGAAAAGGAACAAGAAGATAAACACAAAGAGAAGGTTACTCTTTCCATGTACCTAGCAAGTAAGACAAAGCATCGATGGAAATGAAACATTGACAAGATCAATGCAACCATTGTTTTGATTAAGTAAAAATAGGTTTTAAAGGACCCAAAACCTTAAACAAAGTATCAAGAAGACATAACTGTAAAACAAGAGAAGTCTGAGATAAAACACAAAAAGTTTACTACCATAGATCACAAACTAATAGGCCTCATAGAGATTGAAGACAAAAAATAAATTAGGAGGCCAACCATAAATAAAGCTGAAAAAAATAGCGAAAGGATAGCAAAAAGCTAGCACCCAGATAGCTACATAGTTTGCAATAGGTCAATAGCTTGATCCACCAGGATGTGCATGTTCTTTGTAGTAGCCTTCATTTCCTCCATCCTATTCACATCCACAACCTTCTTGCAATGAGCCCTTGTGTGCTTACTTGGCCCTTGGTTCTTGGTCATAGTAGGTGAACCTTTCTCAAAAGACTACTCACATTATCCACCACTATCTTTAAAATGTTACTATTATGATCAGCCATCTTCTTAATCATTTTTTTGATATTACCCATTCTAGACTCTAGACTCTCCAACCTCTTCTAAATATTAGTATTAGCCTTCTCTAAGACCTTGTTTTTGTCTTCAAACATTGGGACCTTTTTCATTAGATTTTTCATCTCTTTAGCATTACTAATTACTTCTAATACATGGTCAATATGTTGACCTAATGTGTGTTCCCCTCTAGCCATCTTGTTGATCTTCTCAAAATCCTTCAAAACAATCTGCATTTGTTGTTTTAGGTTCCCAATTTACTTTAGAATGATACCAATTACCCATAAGCCCTTTTGAAACACCCATCTCCCCCTCATTCATGTTTTTATTAGGGGATTGATCCTTCTCACCAAAATCCTCTTTTTCCTAAGCCATATTTTTGGAGGAATTTTTCTTTCCTTTCCATTCTATGAATAAGAAATTCCTCATTTTGAGGGAACTAAAAATCTGTCCTCTTTTTGACCCCTATTCCCTGAACCCTTTCCTCCACTACCTTTGTTCTAAGAGCCCCTCCTCCATCCCTCATCAAAATAACTATCTTGGTTAGAATCACTCCCCTTATCTTTTTTATTCTTCTTCTAAGAACTGCAACCAATTACCCCTTTAAAACTCATATTACCCCCTCCACTTCATCCTTAGTATCCACATCATAGCCTTTCTCTGAGACATTGCCCTCTGTATCATACTCAACTACCTTCAAACTATGTCTAGGTTTGTCTACCCTCTTTTATTTTAATAAATTCATAATAAGTACCATAAAACCCTCATGACACACATGTTCACCATCTGAGTCATTTTGAATTGCTCAGATGGAATTACCCAATGGCTATCTAAGATAGAAGGGAAAAATGATCCTTATATTATGCCTAAAATAGTTAGTTAACATAAAATGATAACCATAAAGCTTCATAAAATGGTCATTCAAATTAATTTATTCAATGATCATAAATAGCGCAAATCTTCGAGGCTATGAGATAGAGGTAGGATTATAGTAAGACTTACTAATTTTCAATAGTTGATTTCATTCTTTAGAAGAATCCATAAATTCATCAATCACCCTATTTGAAATCATCCTATCATAGTAGAAATTGATGCCACATTTATGAATCTACAACTCATATGTTGAGTTTCATTTATCAAAGAGAGACTCGTAGATGGTTAAAATACATTCTTAAAAGTTTCATTAATATCTCACAACAACTCAAATTTTCTTTGTTCATGCAAATGTATTTGTTTGATCTTTTGATTAAACCTATATTACACACATCTCACAATCTATGTACTCCAAATTTATATCATTAGTGAATCTATCACAATGTGGTTTACTCCCTCTGAATTAATATGATCAAGATCAACAAAGGTTGATAGAATCATATTCTCTATATGCTCCCTCTCTTTTAAGGTTGCCTCAAATGTCAGTCTCCCCTTGAATATCCCTATTTTCTTGCAACTCAATTTGTTCAGTCTCTTCTTCCATGGCTTTACTCAAGTCCACATCTTCTAATACATCTCTTACTAATTTGGGTTCCTTCATGCTCAACAAACATGTATCATTTCTCAATCTATTTCTTGTAATTGGTCTAGCATCTTTATCTCCAATAATTTGTGCATCAGGATGATGTCTTTTCACATATTTAGACAATCTTGGTTTAACTCTACTTTCTTCATTTATTCTTTTAGCTTTAGAATCACTATGCACATCTCTATCAAGTAATTTAGTATGTCTTTCAGGTAGACTAATATTAGAATTAGAATGTGCTTCCACTTCATTCTGTGACTCAGCATCTAAATGTAGCTTGGTTCTTGAATGCAACTCAACATTTATAGTGTGTGACTCGATAGTCACTGAACCACCCCCTAGCTTTCACAATAATCTCTTCTGATACCTCTATTCTTTGGTTTCCAAAAAGGATAGACCCATCCTTCCAAATCAAGATAAATTATTGAGTGGTAGCATGGTTATTCCATCTAAGATTTTCAATAAAATTGGTGAAATTCCCATGCTTCAATATTTCCCACACCTCATTTTTTTGCTTCCACTCCTTACAGTTGGTTGGTTCAGCTCTATTCCATTTCCCTCCCATATTTTTCTCTCTAATGACAATAAAATAATCTCTTAGAAAGACCTTATGTAGAAGAACACCACCCAAGTCAGTATCATAGTTGAAAGACAATTTGGTAACTAAAACCCACAATCTGTGTGTCATAAAGCACTTAATTCTTGAAATCATAACCCACCACTTCCTAAATGTGTTCAAATCATAAAGGCTAATTTTTGACATGATCATCATTACTGTAACATCTTTTCCTACTACCCACTTTATTATAATTGATAAATAGGCAACCTTCAATAGGTAATAGACCATTATTATTACATATGGTCTTTTGTTCACTCATACAAGCCACATTAGCTACCCAATTAGAAGCTCAATTTGCTTCCCTAAAGTTATGAGTAACAACACATATTTCAAAATATTTAGTAATATTAATGGCCTGACAGATAATATTACTAATAGTCCATGAAGGTTTAGTGATTTTATTAAGGCAATTTATCATATTGAGAGAATCTCCTTCCACCCAAACCTTCCTCAAATTTAAACTCTTAGCAAAACTGAGACCATGTAGGGTTGTGCAAGCTTTAGAAACATGATTGGTTTGGTTCCCAAAAGGGACAGCCATACAACCCACTTTCTCTCCATATGCATCCCTAATAACAACACCAAAACCAACAATTCTCAGATTACCTTTGGAGGCCCAGTCAAAGTTTATCTTATACCAATCCACCAATGGGAAATCCCATCTTGAATTATCCCTTGGATTAGGACCCTTCTCATTCATACTCAATTAACCAAGGTACCAATTTTGGATCACCTTCTCTTCCCAATCATTGTGGTGTTGTTGTCTTGTTCTATTGGTTTTGATATTCTCTATCATTCAAGCCTTATTCTTATAGAACACTTCATCAAAATTAGATTCAACACCTCTAAACACCCTATCATTTCACTCCTTCTAGATACCCCAGAAAATATATGGGAGAATAAAATCCCACAATCTTAAAATCAAAAAATTATTAGAAGGAGGCTTCCAACTAATGAAGAACATTAGGGTAGTAGCAGCGAAAACCCAATCAATGTTCATCAGACCACACACCCTTTCCAAATCTTATTAGTATAAGAGCAATTTAAAGTTAAATGGTTGGTTGACTTAGCATAATTATTTGAAAGATAACATCCATTCAAGATATTGAACCCTCTTCATTAAATTATCAATAGTCAAGATCTTATCCTACAAAAGAATCCAAAAAAAAATGTTAATTTTAGGTGTCATACCTTTCACCCAATCCTTGTCCCAATAGGGTTATAGATGCATATAAAAATAGTTGATATAGACCAAAGAAATAGATAAAATCCCCCTAGGATCATGCTTCCATATCAATTCATCCTCCTCTTGACTTAAAAAATATAGCATTTAAAAACTTGTTAAGTTTAGCCATTTTCTCATCAACCCTTTTTAGGTTGAACCAAGAGTTATTCTCCTAATAATCTACAAAAAAGGTTCCAAAGATATTCTTACATTGCTCCATATAACTATTCCACCTTTGATCATCACAAAGTGGATGTTCCAGGACCCAAGTATCTTCCCAAAAATGAACAATCCTTCCATTTCCCACCTTCCATCTGGCCCCTTTCTTGATGATGTGTTTATATTTTTGAGTATTTTTCTAGATCATGGAACCCCCTTGCACCAAATCATTATTAAGAAATTAATTAAAATTATGGTTATCACTTTTATATTTATCATCCCAAATTTTCCTCCATTCCCCTTCCTCCTTGTGCCATCTCCATAATAACTTGGCCAATAGAAGTTCATTCATAGTAGTTACTCTTTTCAATCCAAGTCCACCCTTATTGATAGATGTGCAATATTTCTCCTAAGTGATCAAAGGTAACCTTTTCTTTTTCTCCATACCAATCCATAAGAAGAGCTTCTAAATATTTTCAATAGCTTGAGAAAAATTTCTAGGAATCTTGACCACACTCAAAGCATAAAGTTGAACACTCTAAAGGATGAACTTCAAGACAATAACCTTCCTAGCCATACTAAGGAGAGAACCTTTCCATCCTACTTGTTTCATGTGAATCTTATGAATCAAATAACTCCAAAAACTCTTATGAGGGTCCAAACAAAGAGGTAACCCCAAATAAGAACCAAGAAGGGAACCAATCTCACAGCCCATAATCTTTTTAATTTTGTTCTGCCAAGAAATATTAACATTTATAAAATAAATCACACTTTGTTCCAATTAATAATTTTTTCCAAATCTTGTCCATAATCCTCTAAGACCATTTTAATGTTTCTAGCATTTATAATTGAAGCCTCTTCCATGACAACGGAATCATCCACAAATTGTTCATGTAAAAATATCAAAGCTTTAGAAGATGGATTAAGGCCCACAAAGTCCCCCATATTCACCATTTGTTTCCACAAATCTTCCCTAACATTTATTTGGAAGAATAAATAAAATGGGTGAGAGTGGACCCCCCTGTCTTAAGCCTCTTGAAGCCCTAAAAAAAGTAGGAGAGCCATTAACAAGACTAAAAAAGTGGTAGAGGAAACTAGCCAAAGGACTAGATCCCTAAACTTCTTGTTAAAACCAAAAGCTTCAAGACATCACTGAAGAAATTCCCAATCTACCCTATCATATGCTTTGGAAAGGTCTAGCTTAAGAAGAAACCCTTCTTTTTTAGATACTATGAGAGAGTGAATATTTTCATGAACCAAGATAATGGAATCCAAAAAATTTCTGTTAGGAACAAACCCATTTTGTTGTTTTGAAATAACATTTGAGAGAAGAGGCAAAATTCTAGGAGTCAACACTTTAGATATAATCTTATAAAAAGAATTGCATAGGCTAATTGGTCAGAACTAGTCCATACTATCCACTCCCACCTTCTTAGGAATAAGAGCAATGAAGGTTCAATTCAATTCTCTTAGAATTTTCCTAGATCTAAAGAACTTCTTAACCCCATTACACACATCAGAACTAATAGTATTCCAATACTTGTGAAAGAACATGAAAGGTTCAAACCCATCTAGCCTAGGGGCTTTATCTACCTCAAATGAAAAAATACCCTTAGATATCACATCATTAGAAGGAATGGAAGTGAGAAATTTACTTTGATCTTTAGTGATACAATTTGAAATGCAGTCAAGAAAAAAGTTCTTCTTAGCAACATCCAAATTGGGGTCACTTTGAAGCACGTTACTGAGAAACTCCACCACTTCCCTTTTGATAACCTCCTCATCCTTAGTAGAACCTTCTTCCATTTTGAGTCTTGAAATTTTGTTAACCATCCTATGCTTTAAGGTGGTCATGTGAAAAAACTTTGTACTTCAATCCCCTTCCTTTAAAAAGGTTTTTCTAGAATGTTTGCTCCAATACATCTCCTCTTTGGTGATGATATCATGAATCTCAAAAAATTTATATCCTTCTTCATCCCTAGAAACAATCTCATATCCATCAATCTGAATCTTATCCTAAATCTCCTTAATCTCCTCCAAGATCTTCTTCTTGTTTTCAAAAATGTTGCCAAAACTATCTTTATTCCATTTTTAAATGTTTTTCTTAACATTCTTTAGCTTACTAGCAACTCTAAACATAACAGTGCCATCCACAGTGATACCCAACCACTCCTTTATAAGATTCTCCAAGTCTAGGTGAAGAGTCCACATTTTTTCAAACTTGAAAGTGAAATTCCTCTTATAATTAAGTAGGTCAGCCACAAGAAATATAGGACAATGATCAAAATCCAAATAGACTTGAGCAGTGAGGGAACATTTATATCTTAAGAACCAATCATTACATATAAGAGCTCTATCCAACCTGACATGAATTAGTTCCTTTCCAATTCTTCTATAAGTCCAAGTATACTCAATCCCATGTAGATCTAGATGATGTAGAAGATGATTGTCTATAAAATCCATCAAATCTAATATATTGTCTAAATTAGTCTAGCTTCCTCCCATTTTTTAGCTTCTTTCAAAAGGGTATTAAGATCCCCCATAATGACCTAGTTCTCATATGCAAAAAAATTTCTCTAATTAATGATATTTTCCCAAAGAGCTTTTCTACCCCGCTTAGTATCAAGAGCATAGACATTAATAAGCAATCAAGCAAAGCCATCCTTTTGAATTGGAAAATCCTATATTCATCATGCTTTAATTATGAGAAATAAGCTCTCTGTGAATCCATTTATTATTCCAATAAACTACCATTTCCCCTAAAGCCCCCTTAGAATCATTTCCAATAACCTTACCTCCCCTAAAAATTGATAGTCCTTCTAATTTATCCTTCAGCATCTTAGTTTCTTGGATAACAACGATATCCAGTCTATTATCCCTAATCATATTTTTCAAAATGCCATGTTTATGAGGATTATTTAATCCTCTAATATTCCATGAGATGAACTTCATATTTTATGGAATTTTTTTTGAATTTAGGACCATCAGCAATACTTCTGTTAGTCTCAGCAAATCTTTTCTACACATTAGAGGGTCTAGCCATAGAGGAAGGGGATAATGCAACATCTCCAATCTTGAGATTAGATTTAGCATCCCCTTTTTTATTATCTTTGCTAATACATGTACCAGGCATATCTCCTTTCTTATTACTCCTAGTTTTAATCATGATAGCCTCCATCTCCTTTTTGTGGTTAGCTCCCCCTTTCATTTTTGATTTAGATGGTTTAAAGAGTAGGATCTAGTTAGCACTAGAAGTCTTCCCCTCCCAATTCACCTCTTCCTTACGTGACATAGCTAAGAGGTCCTCAACTACCCCCTTAACAAAATTTCTATCTAGTTTTGTATCAAAAACCAAGGGTTTCTGCCAACTTTGATCACCTATATCATTAATAATCTCACCTATAGTAGGGTCCAATTGAGTCGGCCCACTGCCATTATCATCCCCCTTCTTGGGATTACTCTCTACCCTTACATGGGCATGTTTAAGATCTTTACTACTAGAGTCTAGCATATTTGCCTCCATTCAAATTGGACCACTACCATTATCATCCCCCTTCTTGGGATTACTCTCTTCCCTTACATGGGCCTATTTAAGATCTTTACAATTGGAGTTAAACATAGTTTCCTAAACCTCATCTCCAATACCCATCTCCTTTAGCTTATCCACACCCAAACTAGGTTGGGAAACTTCAGCTCCCAATGTCTCACCTCTATTCTCAGTACTATTATGATCCTTTAGATCTGTTCTTACCCAAACATTTTAAACCTTTTTAGGAGCCTCCTTCAAGAATGGACATTTTTTGGCCAATATCCAAATTTCTTACAATGAAAACAAGTGAAGGGAATAGATTCATATTTGATGTGTTGAGTCCAAATACCCAACATAGATTTAAGCTAAATATATTCAAGCATATCCATTTCTTGGTAAACCCCAACACATATTCTAGCATAGTTCATCCTTCTCCTTGAGACAATAATTAGATCCATAAAAAGGAGCTCCCTAAGAGTATTTGTAGTACCCTAAAACACATCCTCCACCCAAAACTCTAAAGGGAGTCTTGTCAACCTAATCCAAACTAGTGCTTGGATCGTAGAAGCATCCAAAGAATATAAATTTGGAGTCCATTTCTATAGAACCAATGTATGCCTTCCCAATACTCACGGACTACAATAAAAGATATCCCATCTATTTTCTTCATAGAAAATGCTAAAAGAAAGGCACCCTTTGGCTAGTGTTGTAATGTCAACCTAACCTTTTTTTTCTCACATAAGCCCTAACATATTCAATGTTGGGCTTGGCACCTTTATCCTTTAGAGAAAGAAGGGAACTTTGTTAATGAAGGGAACTTTGTGCAATGAATAAGTTTTATGATTTTTATCATAATGGCATAGAGAAAGAGTAGATTGATATCTCTACTATGAGATATATGATTATTAATAATTTGAAATTTAAAGATATGAAAAGGCTTTGTAAATCAAAAAGTCTATGAAAAACTTATAACAATGAAGGAACCAGTTCAAGAAGAAGATATGAAACTTCATAAATTGATGAGTAAATCATCACCTTATATATGGAACAAAATGAGGCCAATTATTTTTATGGGTGGTGATAAGTATGTAATAAGAAGTGAAATTATTGCCGCTATCAATAAAATGATGATTGGGTAGAGGAAACACCTACCATTGCAAAGAAAACTTTGGAAATATCAATAAGTGGTGATACCATGCAAATTGATCAAACAAGTGTTACAATTAACATTCATGATGATCCATTCATAAGTTTAGATTAGCCTAAGCCCAACTCCAAAGTTATTCTGGATTAGCTGAGACTAATTGAAGAAAAAAAAGTCAACTAGAAGAAGAAAAGAAAGAAGTAGAAAAGAAGGAAAAAGTAAGAAAAGAAAGAAAGAAAAAAGAAGAAGAAAGAAAATCTAAGAAGGGAACAAAGAAGAAACAAGAGGAATATGAGGTGGAAGCATTTAGCTCATCCACTCCTATATCTCTTTCTAACCTTATAGGTGATGATGACAATAAATTTGACTTGATCTCATCTTGAAAAAAATTATTAAGAAGAACAAAAATGTCAAAAATTTACAAAGAGCATTAATGGAGGTGACTGATAGATTGCACAACACTCTCACAGCCAAACATACAGAAGAAGACCCTAGATAGAGAGCTCAAGTAGTTATAGAATCATTTGATGATGAGTTTAAATTTTTTTTGAATGTTGTTGAGTCTAATGCCCAAATATTACATGATGCTAATTTTTTTAGCACCATTTGTCAGAATATTTAGAATTATTTGTTGAGTCTTGATATTTGTATCAAGGAACTCCAAAAATGTCAACAATTTGGAAAGGTACCATACATCAAACATACTTTATCTCATTAGTTGACTAAAGAGCTCGATAATAACACTCAATGGAAGCTAAGTGAGCTAGAAGCTCTAACTAGGTAGATACAACAACCCTCTTATAGAATTGATGAGTTTGAAGGAAAAGTCTTCGGAGTTCACTTAGACATCAACAAACTACAACTTGAAAAAGAGAAAGTTTTTAGAAGACTACCAAAATTTAAAGTATCTATTTCTGTAAAGATATCAGCCATTTAGAGATACTTGTAGGAATGTGTCAAAGAATAGGACACTTATTCCAATTTTACATACTCTAACCTTAATGCAGTTGAGATTGCATCATATGCCTTTTGTGTAATGTCCACTTCTGCCGAAGTAGAAAATGAAACATGGGAGAGAGTTATGAACATTTTGAAGATAAATTTTGATAATTGCATGAAGATAATATCAACTTGAAATAGTAAGACATAAAATTTTGATAGTTTTGATAGTTTTTTTGGACAACAATCAAAACTTCTTTTGAGAGTTTTTAGACTATCTAACCTTTGTCATTGATGTCAAAGGGGGAGAAGTCCTAGAAGAAAATTATAGTAACTTGTGTTTTTAGTAATCATATCAAAATGGGGAGCATTTTTAATATGGAGTATTTTTAATATGAAGTTATTTGTAATAGGTGATAAGTAATGTAGATTTTGTTGATCTTAGATTGGTTTTGACAACTGAGTGTCAACACACTTAAGATATTTACTTAGATGATTCTGAACAAGTAGTACATGCCAAGCACAACATATATATTAGACCACATTGAGTAATTAGGAGTTCCAACCCACTCATGTGCCGAGTAGATAAACTATGCTAAGTAATTCAGGTACTAAGTAAATAGTGGATGTCGAGAAATATAAATATTGAGTCACAACAAAAAGATTTGTGTATGCCAAGTTTTAGAGACTTTAGATGCCCGATGACATAGTTTTGAAAAATTTGTTTGTAAAGGAACAAACAACTATGTAAATTATTTTTGAGCCAACTTAAGATTATTTTTTATATTTCAGAGATAAGGACGAATCTCAAGTTGGATTCCCTATGCAATTAAATGAATCATAAAATGGGAAGGATTAAGTGGTAAAATGGATGAATCTCAGTTATAGATTCATACCTAACCATAAGACACCAAGGTCTTCTTAAGAAGAACAAAACCCTAAACTCTTTATGATTGTGTAATGTATTGAAGGAGCAAAAAGAGAAGTTTGCATGTGCAAATAGAGCATTCATGGTGATTTAGAAGTTATGAAGCAAGATTGCATTGTAGAATTAGTTAGAATATAAAACAGAAAAGGAAAAGCATATAGCAAAGAGACATCTGATCAAGAAGGATTGAAGATACATCAGTTTAGAGGTGATATATTACCAAGAAATCAAGTGCTAACCATAGGATCAAAGATGAAACATTATAATAGGTAATTTCAGTCAAAATCTCTTAACATAATAGTCCTAGTAGGTTATATGAAATCCTCTAACAAAGTGCTTACTTAATTGTGACTTAAAGTCCTTTAACTAGACACACTTCTAATAGGATGTTGGAATCCTCTAGCTAGGTGAGACCTAACACTCTTTGTAAGCCTTTAATAGGGAAGACCTTTCATAGGGTAGATCATGTTTTATGGTGAAAAAATTGTAACCTTCATTGGATACACTTTAATATTATAGTAGTGAAGATTTGTGGGTACCATCCCCACCCTAGTTTTACCTTCTCATTGGAGGGTTTCTGGGCAATCATATCTAGTGTTATATGTGTGTGTGATTTCTTGTATGTTTCCATGTTATTTGAGTTTACTCATTGGATGTGTGATATGGATGTGTGGTGAAGGTTTTGTGGGTCCAAGTTTTAACTACTAATTCAGCCCCCAGTGCCCCCCCCCCCCCCCCCCCCCCCCCCCTATCCCCAATCTTAGAAGTTTACCTTTCCTATTATAATTCCAACAAATTTTAGTAAAGTTTTTGTTACTTAGCCAATTTTCCTTTTTTGCCGTCAATGCAAAAGTGGGAGATTATTGACAATTCGCTATATGAAAATATGTAAAAATTTTCATTAATGGAAACACATGATGTACATACTTCTATTAAACCTCAAAAATAAAGATACTTAGCTTTTGGTACTTAGAAAATTGTTTAAGTATGAGAATGATTCATAGTAGTGTGTTGTTTTATATGTAAAATATTTCTAACATCATTTTATGACTAGCAAGGTTAGATGGAGATAGTATACATGTAGGTGATGCCATATATAACCTCAGAAATTAGTACGAATAGTACAAAAGAGAGATATGTAAGATATATCAATATAACTATGTACAAAAATAATGGAATAAAAGATAAAGTATTTTTTTTATTTTACCTGACCAATTGGAGCTGACATCCTAGGTATTTACTCTTAGTTGGAAAATCTTATTTTTATTCTAGCTGACCTAGTAGAAATTTGTGAAAAGGAATGGTATTTATGGAAAGGATATCTCGCAAGGTTAAGTGTGTGTTTTGATGTGAAAGTGTGAATTGAAAGTGATATGCAAAGTTATTGTGAAGTGATAAATGCAAAGTTTTTTAGAACCTAATTGTGCAATATGAGGTCGAGCTAAGGTTAGAGATAAACTAAAAAGAAGTTACAACATCTATACTTCCATATTTGAGGAACTTAAAGTTTAGTTACTTGTTTGGGTACTGAGCTCTTCCTGTATACATTAGACCACAACTCCTAATAGGCCAGAATCTCATAATAGGGATTCAAAGTCTCCTAAAAGGGACTCTATATACTGAACTTTCTTATAGAATCCTAATAGTGTTGGAAATTGGATATATTTAGTGATGTAATTTTTGTCATCAATAGAAACACATGATGTACATGTTGTAGAAAACCTCAAAAATAAAGATACTTAGCTTTTGGTACTTAGAAAATTGTCTAAGTATGAAACTCATTTACAATAGTGTATTATTTTGATGTATAACTTGTTTATATAATGTTATCTATGAGGAAGAAGTCAGATGGAAATAACATTCATATTGATGTTGATGTGTATAACCTTAAACATCAATACGGATAATAAAGAAAAGAGATATTCATAGTTTACAAAGGAACATAACAATGGAATTAAAGGTAAAGGAATAGATCAAGCTAGTGCGAATAGAAAATTGAGCATTTTCACTAAGAGAGGTTAAAGGGAGATACTACTAAGAGTCTAATATATACATCTAACCTTAGAAGCATAATATATTAAGTTTGGAAGAAGTTACACAAGTTTTAGTGAAAACTATTTTGAGATAGAGTTTACAGAGACATGTTCTAGTAAACTTGTTATATCTGTTAGTAGATTTGTTATTTCAAAAATCCAAAGTTAAAAATTTGAAGAAGAAATTATAGAAATTACATATCTAAGCTTGCTTATCATAATGTTATAGGTATGGAAAGCTATTCAAGTTACAAGGTGAAAGATTAATGTTATCACTAAGTGTAAAGTGTTCTTAATGAGGTCCTATAATAATTAATTGAGAAGGTAAAATAGCCAACTTAGGAAATTATTGGGTAGATTTGCTATAAAGGAAGGACATTTTCCTTTATCATGTATAAGTACATGTTTGAATGAATTCAAGAAGCATGAAGAGAAGAATGTGAAGGTAAAAAGATAAGAGTGAAGGTGAAGAAAACTTTATTGTCAAGGTTTTACTATGTGACCTAAAGTTTGATACTTGGATTTGAGGTTCATGACATAATCAACAAGGTTTGATAGTGATTGGCCTAGTTGATAGGATAGAGGAGAGAAGATAGAGAAAAGTAAAAATAATTATTCTACAAGGAATAGTTGAGAGATTAGTTGGACAGTGAGTTTAGTGGTTTTGCTCCAAAAGTTGTTTGGATATCGAGTCTATTTATCTTCCATAACTCTTAACAGGGTTGGAATCTTCTAACAAGGATTGAAAGTCTCCTCACAGGGACTCATATGCACTAAATGTTGTAATTGAATCCTAATAGTGTCCATCCTCTAACTGAGAATATTTATATTAGTACATCATCTTATGGGCATCATTCCCACTGAGGTATTCCCTCTGATCAAGGGTTTCCCTAGTTAACAGATCTAGTGTAATTGTGTATGCGCATCTTATTATGGTTGTTGTTTACTTTTAATGGCTAAGATTATTTAAGGTGGATAAATATTTTAATTAATTCATAATTGATTCATCCCCACCCCTCCTCTTAGTTATCATGGTGCACTATTATTTCAAACAATTGGTATCAGAGCACTAGGTCCTTGAAGATAAATTTTAACAAATTTTGGAGATCCATGGTGAAAATATTCAGAAAGGATAGCCTAAAGTTCGATGGAACAAAATATGATAGCTTAAAATAAAAGATGTAGACACATCTACTGTGTATGGGTCCATGATATTAGATCTTGAAAAAATTAGAAAAGACAATCATTGCTGAAAAGGATTTGGAAATTTATACCAAGGAAGAAAGGGATATGAACAAGTTTGTTGACTTCAAAAGTAATGATGGAGGCATCATCAGAGTTGAAAATAATGTAGTGTGTCATTTTATAGGTATTGGATTTATAACTCTTGATGGTAAGACTAATACTAAGGATGTATATTTTGTTGATGGTTTTAAACACAATCTTCTAAGTGTTGGACAACTAGTGGATAAAGGTTATCAGTTACAATTGATAGAGAAGACATGCATGATTGGAGACAAAGTTGGAAAGGTAATTGGAATAGGAACTAGATCTAGAGGTAATGTATATCAGCTAAATCCAATTGAAATGACATGTTTGGTTGCTAAGATAGATGATAGTTGGTTATGGTAGAAGAGATCTTTTCATATAAAATTTAATAGTATTGTGAAAACTAGTGTCATGGCTACAGTTAGAGATTTTCCTAAGATTGTTAAGCCTATTAACACAATTTGCAAGGAGTGAGTATTGAAAAAGCATACGATAAATTCATTTCCTAGCAAGAAGTTCACAACTAGAGCTCAGTTGGAGATTGTATGTACAAATCTTAGTGATCCTATGAAGACTAAAGGATTCTATGGTGAAAGGTATTTCATGATCTTAGTTGATGATTTTTCTAGAATGATGTGGGTTGTATTTCTTGAAGAAAAATTTGAGGCATGTGATAAGTTCAAAATATTCAAGCATAGATTTGAGAATAAATTAGGTGTGAATATTAAATGTTTAAGATAAAATAGACGAGGATAATTTACTTCAAATGAGTTTAACAACTTTTGTGAAGCTAGTTGAATCAAAAGATAGTTATCAGCTCTGAGAACCCCTAAACAAAATGGCATTGTACAGAGAAGAAAAAGGTCAGTAATAGAAGCAGTAAGAGCTATGCTAGCTGAAAATAATTTATCTAAGATGTTTTGGAGAGAAGCTATGAATACAATAGTCTACACTATGAATAGAGTGCAAGTTAGGAAATACACAACGAAGACCCCTTATGAACTATGGTCTGGTCACTCACCTACAATTAAGTATTTCAGAATTTTTGGTAGTAAATGTTATATCAAAAGATATGATGATATTGGTAACTTTGATGGTAGCAGTGATGAGTAAGTTTCTTGGTTATCCATTGAAAAGAAAGACCTATAGATGTTACAATATTAGAACTAAAATTATTGTTGATAGTGTAAATGCAAGAGTTAATGAAAAATTTAGGATACAAGACAGAATAGTTGAGTTCAATTTAGAGGATGAGAATGTTGTTACTAAACCAAGGAATGATGAAGTATTCTTTGAGGCTAAAAATGATTTGTAGAATGAAGGAGAACTAAGGTAGGAACAAAGCTTAGAAGCTTCAATGAAGCTAAGAGTTGAGATAATGACTAAGAATCATCCACCGACAAGAAGTAGAATCAATGAAGAACTATGTTTAATATCTTAGTTTGAACCAAATAACGCAGATGAATCATGTAAAGATAATTTTTGGAAGAGAATTGGATCAAATAGTGAAGAATGAGACATGGGAATTTGTCCTAAGACTAGTAGACAAAAATGTGATAGGAACAAAATGGGTATTCAAGAAAAATATGAATGAACAAGGTGAATTTGTAAGGAAAAAAGAAAGATTAGTATGTAAAGGTTGCTCACAACAAAAAGAAATAGACTGTGATGAAACCTATGCTCCTATGCCAAGAATAAAAGAAATAGTGTTATTCTTAGCATATGCAACATATAATAAATTCAAATTATATCAGATGGATGTCAAGTCAACATTTCTGAATGGAAAACTTGAAGAAGAGGCATACATAGAATAACTTGAATATTGTCCTTTAATAGATGACAAGGACATAGTATGTAGATTGAAGAAAGCATTATATGGCTTGAAGAGAGCCCCCAAAACTTGGTATGCAAAGTTGGACAAGAATTTGACAAAGTTTGTATATAATAAAGATATGGAAGATAGTAATCTATATTGAAAAAAAATTGATGATGGATTGATAATTTTTGTAATATTTTTTTTATAATATCATATTTGGAGGAAATGATGATGAAAGTGACAATTTTGTAGAAGAAATGAAGAAGGAATTTGAAATGAGCATGACAGGAGAAATGAAATATTTTATAGGATTACAAATTGTGTAGGACAAAGAAGGAATCTTTATTTCTTTGACTAAGTATTGGAAAGATGTAGTAAACAAGTTTGGTGCAAGATCATGACCAACCAAAATATGCTCTTAAGTGGCAATGAAAAATTAGAAAATCATGGTTATGTCAACTTAATGTGCAATTTTCTAATTCTTATTAACTTTATATGAAAAATTTCAGAGAAAAGAATCTCTAGCAAATTGAATCTAGTTTCTAAACTAGTAGGACGTATCTCAAAAAAATAAAATTGATTGGTCAAAATTTTGAATTTTAATGCAATATTAAAAAAAATTTAGAATAAAAATAAGTAGATGGGTATGTGCAGGATCATGGTGTGCCAAAAAGTGGCGATCTGAAAAATATGTAGTTCTGAAATGCCTCAAAGAATTTCAAAATCTATTCCCACTTTTTTCACACCCATCCTAATACTAAATGAAATCAATTAATACCTTTATAATTCCTACTATATCTTTCAATACCAACATTTTATGGTCATCTTTAAAATATCCTGAAAATGTGTTTTTGGCATGTTCTTATGTGTTTTTTACTTCAAGCATGTAGCTGACGACTTTTTTAAAACCAAAATTTGATGTAATGAAAAGGGTTTCTTAAGAATGTTCTTAGCTTTTCATAAATGTAAGTTTTGTCAAATTATGAGTTCAGTAAGTAATTATTACTTATTTTCTAATGGAGTTAGCTACAAAGTGCTGATTGACATACTGGTTGAAAAAAAGCTATAACTTTCAAACCGTATAAGATTTGTGAAATTCAAAAGATGCGTCACATTCTATGCTTTGACTAGTATAAGAAAAAAAAAAACAAAAAATTAATTTTGATTTTTTTTGAACCAGTTAAGGTGGTCAGACATAGGAGTTTTTTAATTCTGAAAATAGTATAGTAGAAAATTCATAATTATTTATTTATTTAGAATAAAAATTGCCAAAAATATGCGTCACATCCAACCATGAGTCTACTTTTTATATGTAAAATTATATTTAAAAATATTATCATTTGATTATGATTAAGATGGTTAGACATACACCTACTTTTTATTTTTGCCCTGAAATTTTTGTAGTACTGCATTAAAATCCAAACTTTTGACCAATCAAATAATTTTTTCTCCAGATAAGGCCTTGTAGTTTATAAACTAGATTCAATTTCCTACAGATTATTTTCATACAACTTTTTGATATAAAGTCCAGAACCACTTTAAAATTATGTGTCAAGTTGACATAACCCTGATTTGCTGGTTTTTCACTGCCACTTAAGGTCATAGTTTGGTACACCATGATCTTGCACATACCCAGATGTATGTTTGATCACCTTAATCAAAATAAAATCATAATATTCTAGATATAAGTAGTAGACTCATGCCTAGATGTGACACATATTTTTGGATTTTTTATTTTAAATAAATAATTAATAAATAATTTTTGAGTTTAGTATTTTTGGAATAAAAAGACTCTTGTGTCTGACCACCTTAACTAATTCAAAACTCTACAAAATTCAGATTTTCATTTATTTTTCCTTATAGTAGAAGAAATACAATATGATACATCTTTTGGATTTAAAAAATGTTAAACCATTTGAAAGTTATAGTTATTTTTCAAGTAGTGTGGCAGTCAACGCTTTATACATAACTCCATTAGAAAATAAGTAATAATTACTTACTAAAATCATAATTAGACAAACCTTACATTTATGGAAAGATACGAACATTCTTAAGAAACTTATTTGATTTCATCAAATTATGGTGAAAAAAAGTCATCAGCTACATGTTTGAAGTAAAAATCGGATAAAAATAGGGCCAAAGCAAATTTTAAGGAACTTTTTAAAGTTGACCATATAGGTTTGGTATCAAAAAATATAGTAGACCTTATAAATAGATTAATTGTTTTCATTTAGTATTAGGGTGGTTGGGGAAAAAGTTGGAATAGATTTTGAAATGGTTTGAGATATTTTAGAGCTACAAAATTTTTACATCATCACTTTTTGGCACACCATGATCGTGCACATACCCTCATATAATAATTAATTGAGAAGCTAAAATAGCCAACACAAGGAATTTTTGTATGGATTTGATATAAAGGAAAGACATTTTCCTTTATCATGTATGACATGTACAAATAAATGCAAGAACCACAAAGGGTGGATTTTGAAGTTAAGAAGAGAAGAGAAGAGGTGAAGGAAACTTCATTTCCATGGTTTTACTGTGTGATCCAAAGTTTCATAAATGGATATGAGGTTCATGACCTATTCTACAAGGTTTGAAAGTGATTGGTCTAGTTGATAGGATAGAGGATAGAAGTTGAAGAATAGTATATACAATTATTCTACAAGGAATAATTGAGAGATTAGTTAGACTATGAGTTTAGTGCTCTTACTCTAGAAGTTGTTTGGACAATGGGTTCTTCTATCTTCTACAACTCCTAACAAGGTTGGCACAACTCCTAACAGGGTTGGAATATTCTAACAAGGATTCAAAGTCTCCTAATAGGAACTCATATGCACTAAATTTTGTAATTGAATACTAATAGAGTTCATCCTCTAACAAGTAATATTTATATAAGTACATCATCCTTTGGACATCATTCCCACCAAGGTTTTCCCTCTGATGAAGGGTTTCCATAATTAACATATCTAGTGTAATTGTGCATGTGCATCTTATTATGATTTTTGTTTACTTTTTTTGAATGGTTAATATTATTTAAGGTGGATAAATATTTTAATTATTGGATAATTGATCTCCCCCCCACTATTAGTTATCTTGGTGGACTATCATTTCAAACAATGAGTTCTTTCTGTGCATGGCTATTATTGTTCAACATTACTTGTTTACTTTCTTATGCATGGTTCAACGTAACAAATAATATCTAGTTGGCAAAATTAGTTTCTAGAATACTGATTCACCCCCTCCCCCCCCCCCCCACTTAGTATTCCCTATTTCTAACTGTTTACGTGAAAATTTAGTGTGTTAAGAAAATTAACAAACATGAAAATACTCACACACTAAATTAACAATAACATATAAAGCAAGAATAAGATGAGCCTTCAAATGGGAATGTGAGCCATTAAATGGGACTCTCCCAACGAAGGGCCCTCTTTTTTATTAGCTTCATCTATTTGATTGAATTTGGTGTATGTGTGCTTAACATAGCTTCAAAATGGCTTCAAGGGAGGTGGCTAATGGCAAATTGGTAGCTTTGTGAGCTCTCAATTTGGCATTATAAGGGTAAGATAGATGGCTTTGGTTCTCAAAATAGCATGGTAACTTTAGCTCAAAGATTTTTGCTGAATGGCTTGGGAGGGGATTCAATTTATAGGCCAAGGGGAAGAGGGATGGAGGGCCTAGATGCAAGGATGGGGAGATGGTTAAGGAGGGCTAAGATGTACTCAAAGGGGAACACATGGATTGTTCTTGTTTAGCACCAATGGGAAGGTGACACTTGTCACAAGGAGGATGAGTGTGAGAGGGTAGGGTAAAGGGTTGGTTAAAGGCATGATGAGTGGAGTTGAGTATGTAAGAGAGATGTAAGAGGAATGAGTGTGGAAGATGGATGTAAGAGTCATGAGTTAGCTTGTAAGAGTCTTTTATGGTTTGTAAGAGAACTCATGACTTGGTGGTTGGGATTTTTGAGGGGAGACTTTGGTTTGGTTTAGGAAAGTCTTAAACTTGTTTAGGGAATGTGACAACATTAGGGGGTGGATTAGGCTTGGATTTAGGATTAGATTAGGGATGTTAGAGATGTGCAAGTGGATGGCATTAATGAGGGTGGGTGAGTTAGTGGCTAAGCTAGTTTAGTATGGGTGGATGGGGTGGATTAAGCTAAATGGAGGATTAGGGATAGGTTAGGGGTTTTTGGATTTGAGGATTTTATTTATCAAATAGATTTATTTAATAAATGGGGATTTTTGGAATTAGATAGAAGAATAGGATTTAATTGATAAATAATAGGTTTATTTGATTTATCAATTAGGACTATAGATGATTAATTAAATTAATCAGCTAGGGATGGCAAATGATTAATTAAATAAGAATTTCATTAATGATGCCTTTAGAGATGGCTAAATTAGATTACCAAAGCCGTGTAATCAACTTTAGGTGTCTACATTTTGCCCCTCTATGACATAGTGTTGAGACAACACTATTTCAAAGAAGTTCGAATGAAGACAACATGAAGAAGATGTTTTAGCAACAAAGTTTCCCTAGTCTCAGATAAGAAGAGGAGAGACTAGACTAGACTTAGATGATGCCCCCTCAATAAGGTGGTAGGGAGAGAAATGAGGCTCGACGACTTCGTGAAAAGTACAAAAATTTGAGATGAGCAAGAAGGCTCAGATTGACTAAGAGAAGGGGCTAAATTAGCTCAAACTCTCACTACATGATAATGATAAAGGGAAATCAGAGGCACAATAGTAAAGCAAGCTTAAGACTTTCCAGGATTGGGGGTAGGATGGAGGAGTGGAGCACTATAAAAGGAATCCATGGAGGAGGGGAGGGATGATGGGATGATAAAGCTGATGCAGTAGGATTTCAAAAAGTTAGATTGGTGGAAGATGCGTTTTGGAGATCCCTAGGACTAGGATTGTGGATCTCAAAAAATGAGGCTTGGTGGATTGATTTGATTGGTGGATCCCTAAGACTAGGATTGTGGATCCCTAA
Organism: Cupressus sempervirens; assembly: GCA_028749045.1. Classification (NCBI taxonomy): domain Eukaryota; kingdom Viridiplantae; phylum Streptophyta; class Pinopsida; order Cupressales; family Cupressaceae; genus Cupressus; species Cupressus sempervirens. The sequence continues at coordinate 242,280,869 of CM053789.1, read as the reverse complement.
AGCGAACTATGAGGAGTGATCCAAAGAGATACTGATGCATAAGCTGGGGTAGGAGTGATGAATGCAAGATATGGATGGGGGATAATGGAGATGAAAGGATTCCATTGAAGCTTTTTGAGCGGCGGGGATACTTCAAAGAGAAGTACCACCATGTAGTTGAGCACTAGATTTTCTATAGGACTGTTGGTTAATTGCCAAGGTTACCAAGAACATCAAGGCCTTTTCACCAACCATCCAGAGGACTGACAAACTGACTCGAAACAAACATGCAAGGATTGCCCCAGTATCACACATGAATCCAAGAGGAAGCAACGTAGAAACAACACTAGGAGAACCCACAAGCAGAAAAGAAAAACAAATGAAAGACCTGATCAAGACCTTACACTCTGATTGCCCCATTCACAGGATACCAGGATATAGAAGATCGTGGCAACCTTGAGGAGGGAACAAGGAGATTGCTTGGAAAAGATATTTCAAGACCCAAAAGGGAAGATCCCAGATCAAAAGAAAGAAAAAATTCAAAAGAGAATTGTTTGCCAACGAGATGGGTAGGACGAGGTACTAATGGACCAAGATCAGACATGAGGAAAGCTATATCCTGCAGGGACCTATCAGAGAGCACCTAAGCTAGTGGATTTGGATGACTGATGCATCTAGCAAGCTAAACTAAGAAGGATAACACTTTGGTGATAGGAAATCTAGCTAAAGGATGCATTGGAATAGCTAACCAAGGTGTGTGATGTGTGCAAGATGTTGACCAAGGATGAACTAACACAAAAGCCAGATAGATACAATGGTACTAAGCTAAAGAGGATGTACAAGCTGATGGACCAAGATATGTTACAAATGTACAAGTTTGTTCATGTTTTTTTTTTTTTTTGTGAGATGTAAATGTTTGTGAAGGATGGGATGTCTATAATAGTTGATAGGTGGATAGATAGATGGTTTACAAAAAGCTTAAGGAAAATGGAATTCTTTGTGTGCATGTGATAGGATACAAGCTAGGGTACAAGATTATTTACAAGCTAGAATATGGTACAAGCTTTGGACAAGATTCAGATATATAAGGTATGATACAAGGGATGATACAAGATTTACAAGTTGTACAGGAGGTATTTACAAGCTCCATTAGATTTTGGATATTTGGTTGGAACACCAGGGGAACAAGCAGGTGTGTTATGGGATGGTGGATGGATGGATGAGGGATAGGATAGTGATAGATAATGGATTAGTCTTAGTACACAAGGTGCCTAAATTTCTAGGTTTTCACTAAGGTACCTATCCAAGGCGCTTGAATTGCCAAGTTTTCACCATTGGATGCTTATTTCTCTTTACTATTTTTTTTTGTATTTTTCAAAAGCTAGGTATACCAAGGATCTTCAAGCATAGAACTTCTTGAGATGAATGATGTTAATGGGATCATTCAAGAGTTCTCCTTCTAGTGTAGATAACTGATAGGCTCCAGAGCCAAAGGAGGTGGTAACCACATAGGGACCAAGCCATGTAGGTTCAAAATGGCCTTTCTTTTCTCGATTTTCTTGGACTTTCATATTTTCTTTGAGGACCATGTCACCTGGCTGAAAGTGTCATGCGAGCACCTTCTTGTCGAAATTCCTTTTGAGACAAGTTTGGTAGACTCTGAGATGGTCATAGGCTTGTTGTGTCTTCTCATCTAAGAGATCTAGCTGGGTGAGCCGAGCTACTTTGTATTATTCATCTGAGATTTGCCCTCGCAAAGATATGCGTAGTGAGGGAAGTTCAACTTCTATAAGTAATACCACTTTGGCATCATAGACTAAGGAGTATGGAGTTGTTCCTATGGATGTATGGAAGGAAGTTCAATAGGCCCATAGAGTCGGATTTATTTGAAGGTGCCAATCACGGCCGGAATCATTGACAACTTTCTTTAGGATTTTGAGGAGGGTTTTATTAGTTGCCTCTGCCTAGTCGTTACCTTGTGGAAAATATGGGCTAGAAAAGTGGTGATGGATGCAGAGGGAAGTGCATAATTCTTCCATGTTGAGATTTTCAAAGTTACCTTTGTGGTCAGTGAAGATGGTGGATGGGATGCCGAAGCGGCAAACAATGTGGTACAAGATGAACTTGGAGACCTAAACTCCTATAGCTGAGACTAGGGAGACTACTTCCACCCACTTAGTGAAATAGTCTGTAGCTATTATTATCCATTTATGTCCATCAGATGAGAGAGGTGTGATAGCTCCAACTAGATCAAGGCCCCAACAAGCGAAAGGCCAAGGTGGTGCAATAGGTTGTAGATCCTATGCTGGAGCGTGCACAAGATTTGCATGCTGCTGACATGGGAGACACTTTTTGACAAAGCCATAGGAGTCTTCTTCAATGGTAGGCCAATAGTAGCCTACTCTAAGGATTTGTCATGCTAGGACAATACCACTCGTGTGGGCACTGAAAAGTCTAAAATGTACTTCTTTTAATGCCGTCATGGCCTCATTTTCATCTAAACATCAAGAGAGGGTATCATGATAACCCCGACGATATAGGGTATTGGCTATGATGACATAGCAAGATGATTTTTGAATAAAGTTCTGGCGTTTGGTGCATGTGAGGTGAGGGGATATGATACCATCGTTAAGGTAAGCATGAATTTCATGGTACCAAGGGGATTGGGGACCAACCAAGATACAAACACGATTTGAATCCTCAGTCGCATAGGCAGGTCTGAGGAGCTGCTCGACTAAAAACTCATACTGCATAGCTTCTTGGGGAATTTCCAAGAGCGAGTTGATAGTGGCCATGGCGTCTGCTGCCTTGTTCTGTATTCGTGGCACTTGTGTAAACTAAAGCTTTGTAAAATGTTGGGTTAGCTGATCAACTAGCTCTTTGTAGGGTAATAGCTTTTCATCTTTGGTTTGGTATTCATTTAAGACTTGTTTGATGATGATCTGGGAATTGCCAAAGATTTCTAACTCAGTGATATTACATTCTGCAGCTATCTTTAATCCTGCTACAAGAGCTTCATATTCTGCTATATTGTTGGTGCTAGGGAATTGTAGCTTGAAGGCTTTTGGAATATAATCTCCTTGAGGTGTAACTAATAATATTCCTGCCCCTGATCCATGAGATGTGTATGAGCCATCGAAATAAAGCTTCCATGGGGGTTGTTCTGCAATTAGGCAGATATGCTCATCTGGGAATTCTGTGACCAAAGGATATGCATCTACTAGAGGTGCATCAACTAGGTGATCTGTTATAGCTTGCCCTTTGATTGCCTTTCTATCCACATATTGGATGTTAAACTCACTTAGTAGCATAACCCACTTTGCTAGCCGACCTGTGAGTGCTATTCTAGAGAGCATATACTTGTGAGGATCAATCTTGGAGACTAGTTGGATGGTATGACTTAGCATGTAGTGGAAAAGCTTTTGAGTTGAGAAAACAACAAGAAAACAAGATTTTTCCATAGGAGTATAATTGAGTTCATAACCAACTAGGGTTCTACTAATATAGTAGATGGCTCTTTCTCTTCTATAATCATCATGTTGTGCTAGAAGCGCCCCTAGAGCAGTAGGTGTTGCTGATATGTACAAGATCAAGGGATGACCAGGAACTGGTGGGACAAAGATAGCGGGATTGGCTAGATACTACTTGAGCTGATCGAAGCTATGCTGACATAAAGGATCCCACTTGAAGTTCTCATCCTTCTTTAGTAAATGTGAAAATGGTGTACACTTATCTGCAAGCCAGGAGATGAAGTGTCGGACAAATTGAAGCTTTCCTTGAAGAGAGCAAAGCTGTCGTAGTGTCTGGGGAGGAGGCATGTCTAAGATAGCATTGACCTTTTTGGGGTCGATCTCTATACCTCATTTAGAAACTATGAAGCCTAAAAGCTTGTTAGATGTGACCCCAAAGACACACTTCTTGGGATTTAGCATTAGATGATATTGGGCTAACCTATCAAAGACTTTCTCTAGGTCAGCAAGATGATCCATGAAGGTGTGAGATTTGACTAGGATATCATCCACATAATCTTCCAAAATGCTATGGATAAGATCATGGAAAATGGCTGTCATAGCTCTTTGATAGGTAGCCCTAGCATTCTTTAGGCCTAAAGGCATCATGGTGTAGCGAAAGGTTCCCCAATGGGTAGTTAATGTTTCCTTATGCTGATCCTCTTCTGCAATCTTGCTCTGATTATACCCAAAAAATCCATCCATAAGGGACAAAATTTCATGTCCAGCTATAAGATCTACAATCATATCTATGTTGGGCAAGGGAAAATCATCCTTTGGAAAAGCTTTGTTAAGATCTCTAAAATCAGTGCAAATTCTAATGTCACTAGAAGGCTTAGTGATAGGGACCATTGGAGATCCACTCTGAGTAGTCGATAGGTCGGATAACCTTACCAGATAACATTCTTTCTAATTCAGCTTTGACCAGTAATGCCACCTTGGGGTGCATTTTTCTAAGCTTTTGTCTGACGAGCTTGATCTTTCCATCGACTACAAGATGGTGAAATACAAGCTTTGGATCCAACCCTGGCATGTCCTGATATGACCATGCAAATCAGCCAATGTTCTCTCTTAAGACCTCAAAGAGGAGATTAGCTTGGTCTTGTGATAGGGATGCAGCAATGTGAACAAGTCTAGGGATCTTTGAAGAACCGATGTTGACTTCTCTAGTATCCTCTATTAGAATAGATGACACCTCTGGTCGATTATCTTGAGGAGGCAATACTAAATCCTCATGTTCTACTTGTGGCTCTAGATTTTCTTGCTGAGGGGTTCTCTTCACTATCTTAGCTAGTCTTGGTTTCACCTTAGTTCCAGTTTTGGGTGCATCGAAACTAGGTTGGGGGTTTTCTCCAAAATACCCCTTGGGATCTAGCTTATAGATATAGGTAGAATCTGGCTTTGTCTGCTTGTGAGGTGTTTCAACTCCCATGAATCTTAGAAGCGCTTCCTCTGATATGAAATCATCAATGTCTATGACACTTGGTTGGTCCCAATCTATGAGTTGTGGATGAGTAAGTGGTAGGTCAATGATATGGATGGATAGTTCTTGGAGAACAGAGTCTCCTAGGAAGATTTGGTCTGGGATATCGTCGTAGGCTCTCTTTTCAACTTCCTCAGGAATGTCTTTGATTTCAACAAGGTCGCAGTGGATCTTTGAAAAAGCGTGACCATTCTCATTGGTGCCCCCAGTTGTGGGTATGCCAAAGCCAAGACCTAACTTCATTTCCAACTTATGTGTTTCGATGGGACATTGCATGCTCCTTTTTTCTAGTCCTAGTCCACCACCTTGATAGTTCCATTTTTCAGTGATGAGCTTATGTTCATGGGGATACTTTTGGCTAAAGTGATCAAGGTGTGCTTGATTTCTTGGAGGTGCATCCTTATGTAACCAATTGTTGATATCTGGAGTGAGGTCTTCATGAAGAGGGGTTTTTGAGGACACAAAGGTGGTTGGGCCAAACTGTTTGTATCGAGTAGGTGGAATCTCCTTAGCTTTGTGGTATGTTGGCCGTCCATGGGTATGTGGATCAAGTTGGATTGCTCCGACAACAAATGCATCTGATAGACTATACTCTCCCCAGCCTTTTTTGTTGATCTTTATGGTAGATAGGTGGAGGCGAGGATGGTTTTTGCATCATTACAAGTGTGGGATGAGCTAGCGATGGTTGTGCCAATGTCTATTCCAGGGAAATGGTTTGTATATGAAGCTTCAACCACATTGCAGTAAGCAAAGGGTTCTAGATCGGCATGAATGGTCACCTCAGTGCCCTGATGCAAAAATTTGATGCACTGATGGTACGTGGATGGAACAGCTTTCATGGCATGAATCCATGGGCGATCGAGGAGGATGTTAAATAGTAGGTTTAGATCAACAACATGGAAAATGATCTCTTAGATGATCGGCCCAACCTTGATTGGTAGCAAAATAGTCCCTTCTATGGTTCTTTCCAAGTTGTCATAAGCTTTGATGGTGATAACCTCACTGATCATATCTGCCACGGTATACCCAGCTTGTTTTATGAATTTTAGGGTGCAAATGTTCAAGGCTGATCCATTATCTATCATTACTCTTTTCACAACAAAATTGGATACCATGATGGCTATGCGAAGTGAAAGGGTGTGATCTGGCTCGATCGTGGGTATGTCAGTGGGTTTGAATGGTAGGGCACATGAGGAGGATAGGTGTCCGATGAGATTATTAAAATTAGTAGTGTTAATATCTGAAGGGACATGAGATTTTATGAGAGCACTATCAAGGATGTCTTTGTACATAGGACTAGTGCGGAGAATGTCTAAAATGGAGATTTGGGCAGGCATGTTCCCAAGGTGTTCCAAGATATTGTACCAACTTTTTGATGGAGCTGATGGTGCTGATGAAACTGGTGGGCCTGCGATGTTAAATTGTGCTCTTCGAGTGGTAACCACACACTCATTGTCTGGTCCTCGGATATTGATAACATTGACAGAAGGCTCTTTCTCAAAAATACAACCTATAAGGCTACCATAGTCTATATAGGATGAAGTGTGGTCATTGTTATTCCCATGCTGTTGGTTTGGTTGGTGGTTGTTGGTGTTGTTTTGGATAGGTGCTTTTCTAGGATTTTGGTTATTGTGTGGAGGAAAAGCATTTTGATAAATCTATAAGCCTATATTGGGAGAGGTTTGGGCACCAACACTAATTTCTTTCTGATCAATGAGGTCTTGCACATAATCTTTCAGTTTCATGCATCTGAGGGTGGTGTGACCGTTTACCCTATGGAACTTGCAATACTCATTGTCCTTGTACCATGCAGCTTTGGATTGGCTTGGATCAATTTGCTGGATAGGAGGAAATTTGATGAGTTTTTCCTTAGCCAATTTCTCAAAAATGACATCCAATGGCTCACCAAGGGGTGTATAGTTTCTAGGTGCAGGTTGGGATTTGGGTTTTTTCCCTGCAGCTACATTGATGGCATTAGCTTGATTGTTAGACCCTTGAAAGTTGGGTCTTGTATTGTGGTTTTGATAGCTTTGGTTATTCTATTGTTGGTAGTTGATAGCTTGTTGGTTTTTTTCTTGATATGGTGGGTTAGACTGGTTTTGAGAAGGACCAACAATATTCACATGTCTGGTGTCAGTAACCCCATCTGTTACAACATGCTTGTTTTTGTTCCAATGGCTAGACTTGTCATTAGAATGTGATTGATTTTGGTTGGCCTCTTTGTAAATCTTTACCACACCATATTTAATGAGTCCTTTCTCAAGGATAATTCCTTTCTCTTTGATATCCTTATAGGTCTGCAAACAGTTCATGGTCATGTGGTGAGCCAAGCTAGGATGTGCATTATCAATAAACATTTTCACCACATGGCATTCTGGCAAGGTGCAGGATATGCAGGTGGTAAGGGTTTGCCATCTTTGCAGGTATTCAGCAAGGCTTTCTCCACCTTTTTGCTTGGTGTGGACAAGATCAACTATTGATAGCTCTGTTTCAACAAGATGGGCATATTGGGCTATGAATGCCTCAGATAATTCAACAAAGTTTTCAATTGTGCCATAGGGGATTCTGTAAAACCATTCAAGAGCTGGTTCAGCCAAGCTTTTGGGGAAAAGGCACAAGAGGAAGACATCATTGTATGCCATGTCCTGGCAGTGCATGTAAAATTCTTTGATATGTGTGACAGGGTCTCCTTTTCCTCTGAATTTGTCAAATTTGGGTACCTCAAAGTGTTTGGGAAATGGTGTCATGGTAATGGCTCTATCAAAAGGGTAAGGACACACATTCTCAAACTTGAATGTCTTTGGATCATTCCCTTCTTGGATGGCTTTCAGAGCTATCTTCATTTGCTCCCATTCTAAATTGATAGGTGATGGTGGGGGTGCCCCCAATGTAGGAGTGCCTTGAGGTAGGTATGTGCTAGATGGGGCCACTGAATATGGATGGCTGTGAGGGATCTGCTGATAAGGATTGTACATTATTTGGGTAGCTGCATGGTGGATGATGGCTTACTGAGTGGGAGGTGGCGGATATTGTTGCATGTGCTATGAGGCTTGCTGTTGATATGGCATTTGAGGTTGGGATTGAGGAACATAAGCTGGCTGTGGGATAAATGGATTTCTTTTTGGGGGTAAGGTATAAGATGGTTGTGAGGCTTGTGGAAAGGATTGGGGGGCTTGTGGGGTTTGACCAATATATGTGGGTTGTGCCCCCATTTGGGATGGTATCTGCAAATAATTGGTGGTTGGCTGGGGTGGTGGATTACCTCCCAGGAGTGGCATTGAAAAGTAGTTGCTAATAGGGGGAAATGGATTAGTTGGTGGTGGATGTGGTAGAAATTGAAATCTTGGGAATGGAACTGATGGGGGTTGATAGCTTTGTGGCTGGATTTGGAAGCTTGGTAGAGTAGTGGCAGGAGCTAGGGTCACTTGTGAGCTTGGAAGAAAATTGGCAGTAGCTTGTGGGATTTGATAGCTTTATGGAGTGAGGGTAGTAGCTTGTGGATTTGTGGCTGATGGTATTGAGCTCCCAAGACCTAATGGAAATGATGTGATTGTGCTTTGGGCTGTGGTGAACAAGTTGGGGGTTATGAAAGGTTGATTACTTGGCCCCATGGGTTGCATCTCTGTTGTATGTTGGCCAAAGATGCTAGCACTGATTTGGGAGATGGGTGGATTTGGAAGGCTGGGTTGGGGAGCAGCAGCAACAATAGTGAAGAGGGTAAATGGTGAGGTATTTTGGGTAAAGGGGGTTTGGAGGGGAGAGGTATGAACCAAGGATGGAGTGGTGGTGGCTGGGTTGGCTTGCGGCATTGAGATTTCAACTTGGGTGGATGATGGTATGTTTGGGTCTGTTGGATCATATGGATTGGTTGGAGGCTCTTCTTTTGGCATATATTGAGGATAATTTGGATCATAAGAGCCTATGGGTGGTGGCAGTTTCCCAAACAACAAGTGAGATGGATCTGATAATGGAGGGGGTCTTCCAAAGTCAAAGGTTCCTACATTGTCCCTTCAAAAATTAGCCATGATTGTCTCTTTGTTCTTGTCTATAATGATGTTTACCAATACTGCATTTCCTGGTTGGTTCATGAAAGCTTCAATGTCAGTAGGTGATGGCATAGCTTTCTCTAGGCTGAAGGATGGCTGAGTGCTTAAGGGGGGTGATGTTGTTCGATCCAAATGATAGGGCTCCATTGTTTCTTTCTTCTTGGCTAAGCGAGTGATGGGTGGCATGAAAAATGCTCATAGGGATGAGATGCAACAAATGCTGGTGGATGCAAAAGGGGGGAAGGCTTTTCTATGCAAATTATTTCCTAGGTTGAGGCAAAGCTATATGGAAAAACCTAAGGAGGATTGGGTTGGGGATTCTAACTTCAAAGATATGTTGCCAAAGCACGAAAGGTCTACTTTCCTCTGTGTAAGCTTGGTGGTGATTGTGTCAACTTAAGAATGGACTGATGGTCCTTTAGGAAGAACACGAGATTGACCACTTGTGGATCCCAACCTTTTGCTCAAGGTGATGAGGGATAACAAGTGACAAAGCTAGATTAGCCTAGACAAAGCTCTGTCAAAGGGATAACCTTGGTGAGATTGGTGGATTTGGAAGATTTTAGAAATGGCAAACTTTTGGCAAGGTGACAACAAATTTTGAAGGCTTGGATGTGAAGATTGTGGATTTCTGGATAGATGGTTTGATTCTAGATGAGATGGATGAGCTAATAATGCTTACACGGATAACCTAAGATGGTTGGCTTTTCTACAAAGATGACTCTAAAGTGAAGCTTATCCAAGAGGATGTGGAGAAACAAGGGTGTCTAATCATAGAAATCATGCCTAGTTGGTAAGGCATAAGCAGGATTAAATCTTGGACGTTGGCTAAATTTGATGGTGCACTCTAACTAGGCCTCTTGAAGTGCTTTGTTGGTAGCTTTGTCCTCTGCTTTGTGGAGTTTGGCAATTCGTGGGCTTGGTGTTATTTCTTTTCTCTTGGCTAAAAGTTCTTGGTATGCCAAAATGGCTTCATTTTGACTTTGTGAAACTTCTGTTTGGGTTTGGGTTGTTCCAACATAAATTCTTGAATTTTCTTGGCTTTGAGAGATCTCAATTATTTTGCTTTGACTCGTTCAACTTCTAAAATAAGCAGTGACTATGCTAAGTGTGCCCTAAGCTAGGATTGACCAAGTTTGGCAAATATCCATTCAATAAATAAAATAAAATCAAACAATAGATAAGAATACCTAGATAGAAGTTTGTGGTTCTCAGAATGTGATACTTGTGCCGAGGAGTGTGTATGTTCTACAAATGTTTTGATTAGTCACTTCAAACACATTAACATCCTAGATGGTTGTCTGCAAGGCTGACAGTTGGTTTAGCTAGGGAGTCCTCGATATACGCAAGGTACGTGAGGCCCAAATCCATAGATGAGACCAAAAAGATGTCACATAGTTGAGAGGAGCGGTAACTAACTTCTCCTCTTTCACTTCTCAAGGGTATAAAGTTCCTTGAGGCTTAGCCTGAGTGACAAAATCTTGATCCCAAGAGAGGTTTCTTTCGATTCACCTCCCGATTCTTATACTTTGCCAGAATGCTGGAGTTGAGGTCATCCAAGGGGTGATGAAATCCCCAAGTAGGCCTCCTAAAAAGAAGCAAGGTTTTGGATCCTAATCTTATGCACCCAAGATGGCCTCGAAAGATGACAAGGGGAGAGAAGACTTGGATGACCTTGGGCTAAAAGACACACTTGTTCTTTTACCAACTAACTCTTATGTGTGCTAATCTAGACTTTGCAAGCACTCATGTTTAAGAGACAATGTTCAATTCTAACTTGAAGTGCCAACAAAAGTAAATCGATCGAAGAATGCAAATAATAAGAAGAGTTAGGGTCAACAAAAGAAAACTTGCGCACCCAAAGGTCCTCCACATCAAGTATCGATTAATTTTCTTTAAGGCATTCAAGATTGAGTGTGAGTTTGTTTTAAGCCCAAAATAGAAGTGTGTGAGATTCAATTTCAAGCGCACACCTGGAGGCTCTCCACGTCAGTTGTTGTTCAATTTTAGTGCCCAAACTTGAAGTGTGATCGATTTAATCTATATTTTTGACCATTTAGGAATTTTGATAAAGTTAAAGCAAATGTTCAAAGACCAAGTGAGATAGTTAGATTGTGGAACATTTAACACCTTTTTCAAGTAGACCCATCCCCATAAATGGTGCTGAGATTGCAAGCAATGGTTGAATTGATGGGTGATTAGAAAAGAGGTGAGTCCAAGGAACTACTCAAATTGATTTTTTGCAAATTTGTATTTAACTTAACAAAGCTTCTTAATTGTCCAAAAATCAAACTTTACCTAAATTGCATGTGAAAAAGAGATTTGTTTTGTTCAATTTTAGAAGCTCCAAATGAAGTGTTTGATATTGCAATGGTTAATTGATCCTTGGCATTCAAGATTGGATTTGTTGTTTTAAGCATGCATTCCAAAAAAAATTGATTTTAATCCATGGAATTCAAGAGTGTGTTTGAAGGACAAAATCCCTTCAAGCTAAAATCTTGACACCATTGAAAGATATGGTCTTGAGATTCAACGGGGTAGCAATCCGAAAAAGAAGAAATGAAAATACTATCCGAAAAAGTGGAACTGAAAAAGTAGGCATCAAAGGAAGATCATTTGGAGGTTATTTGATCAAGTGACGTAGAAGTTAATGTGCTAAATGAGAAAACTGGACATAGGTTGCAAGATGTTAAGTTGGTTGTCACACTGCCTGCTGGCGTACAGTTATAAAAGCCTTGTAAAGTAACGTGAAGTTAGCATAATGCTTGAATTATGATATAGCAGTCTACCGCCTAAGCAACAAACAAAGTATCTACAGAAGCTCCTCTCTACAATCATGAAGACAAGGAAAAACGAAGAACTAAAAGCAAAGATAATGCATTCACCCTTGCACAGTGAAGACAAAAATTACTGCAGAGAGAAATCGATAGCACAAAACACTTGTGAACAGTTGTTTTGTTAATTGGCAGTGGCTTTCCCTGCATATAAAAACCCAATGCTTTCCTACAAGAAAAATTGTTAAGACAAACACACAGCTGTTGGCTGAAATCTTTTAGCTGTCTCCAAAACAACAACAAGACAACAACTTGCTCTAATAACAAATGAAGTTCATATTAAAGATGCTCTTTTAAAAGCAAGCAATGAAACAAAAAGAGAATATAACAGAAATGAATAAAACCTGTGTGGAATTCATTTTTTTTTGTTTGCAAAAAGAAATAGCTCATAGCTTAAAAATGGAATAGCGTGAAGAAAATATAGACCAACCCAGATTCTCTCCCTAAAAACATTTTCACAAATCTAAGGTGCAATCTATCTTCACTATTAATTTACCAGGTGTGCCAAAATGTTTATGTGAAAAGTTAGTGTGCTAAGAACATTAAAAAACATGAAAATACTCACACACTAAATTAACAATAACATATAAAGCAAGACTAAGATGAGTCTTCGAATGGGAATGTGAGCCATTAAATGGGACTCTCCCAAAGAAGGGCCCTCTTGTTGATTAGCTTCGTCTATTTGATTGAATTTGGTGTATGTGTGCTCAACATAGCTTCAAAATGGCTTCAAGGGAGGTGGCTAATGGAAAATTGGTAGCTTTGTGAGCTCTCAATTTGGCATTATAAGGGTAAGATTGATGGCTTTGGTTCTCAAAATAGCATGGTAACTTTAGCTCAAAGATTGTTGCTGAATGACTTGGGAGGGGATTCAATTTATAGGCCAAGGGGTAGAGGGATGGAGGGCTTAGATGCAAGGATGGGGAGATGGTTAAGGAGGGCTAAGATGCACTCAAAGGGGAGCACATGGATTGTGCTTGTTTAGCACCAATGGGAAGGTGACACTTGTCACAAGGAGGATGAGTGTGAGAGGGTAGGGTAAAGGGTTGGTTAAAGGCATGATGAGTGGAGTTGAGTATGTAAGAGAGATGTAAGAATAATGAGTGTGGAAGAGGTAAGAGTGTGGAAGATGGATGTAAGAGTCTTTTATGGTTTGTAAGAGCACTCATGACTTGGCGGTTGGGATTTTTGAGGGGAGACTTTGGTTTGGTTTAGGAAAGTCTTAAACTTGTTCATTAGGGGGTGGATTAGGCTTGGGTTTAGGATTAGATTAGGGATGTTAGAGATATGCAAGTGGATGGCATTAATGAGGGTGGGTGAGTTAGTGGCTAAGCTAGTTTAGTATGGGTGGATGGGGTGGATTAGGCTAAATGGATGATTAGGGATAGGTTAGGGGTTTTTGGATTTGAGGATTTTATTTATCAAATAGATTTATTCAATAAATGGGGATTTTTGGAATTAGATAGAAGAATAGGATTTAATTGATAAATAATAGGTTTATTTGATTTATCAATTAGGACTATAGTTGATTAATTAAATTAATCAGCTAGGGATGGCAAAGGATTAATTAAATAAGAATTTAATTAATGATACCTTTAGAGATGGCTAAATTAGATTACCAAAGCGGTGTAATCAAATTTAGGTGTCTACACTAACAATTGGTATTAAAGCATAGGTACACAAAAGAGACTTAATAGCTTGCGTAAGATCCCCTATGGATATGGAATAGTTGATGAAGAACCTTGAAGAGGAACTTGAATAAATTGATCTCCTTACTAAAGAAAGAGATAAGATAAAAGATAGATATGAAGCCTCCAAAGTATACATTACACAATTGAAGGACAAGATCAAACATCTCAAATCCAATCATGAATCTACTGAATCTAAAATTGGTGATGTTGAATATTCAAAACTAAAAATAGAGTACAAGATCTTGAAGCATAAATTGAAGATTACCAATCTAAATTTAAGTTTGGGGAATGATCCTAGTAAAGTTGAATTTGATTTGAACACTAAAAATTGAGATGTTAGAGCAACTCTAACAAAGAAGACATCTAAATTTGAAGCATTAAAGGAGGATGATGAAGAACTTTAATAGTAAAACATTGTTGTGAAAAGTGAATCAACTCGAAGTAAGGTATATCTAGAAAACCTTTATTCTAATAGAGAAAATCTTGACGAAGCAATGTCAATAGAAAGACCAAGCTATGATAAGACTAGTCTTGGTTATTTATTCAACATGTTTGCAAAGAAGCCTGAAAGTAAACCAGATCCAAAAGTGAAAGATAGATATGATGATAAGATTGAATCCAGTCAATCTTCTACTTTATCCAAAGAAGGTGAACAAGAGAAAGAAATTGTAAAATTGGATGAACCTAAGAAATTAGAATATCGTAAGGAAACGAAGTATGAATTTTGAGGTAAGTATTCTTCATGTAATAAAATTGGTCATATGAAAACAAATTATACAAATAGGTCATTTAATCATGTTACATATTTTTATTTTCATAATTTTCATGTTATGGGTCATAAAGTAATTGATTGTAGGAAACCTAAATATGATAATGATAGAAGAAATGGTAGAATGTTTGGAAATACTAACCCTGCAGATAGAAAAAGATCTAATGAAGGGACATCAAGAGAAAGAAGACCTTTTGATGAAAGAAAGTAGACCATGTGTTATATGTCTAACAACTTTGGACACATAGCCCGAAATTGTCAAGCACCTATTGATTAGTAGAATCCTAGAAGCAAAACCCCAGTACGTTAGTTATGACACTATTTCAGAAATACAACAAGGTACTACAAAATTGACAGAAGGAATAATGGAAGGAACTTCAAGAATGATAGAAGGGATCATGAAAGAAACTTCAGAAATAGAAGCAACAAAGGAATAAACTTTGGAAATGATAGAAGGAATCATGAAACCAACTCTAGAACTAAGAAAGATAATGAAGATCAAACAAATATAGTTAGTGAACTTTGAGAAGAACTTAATGAAGCATTTTTTAAAGGATTAGATATCTTAGAGGAAAAGTTAGATGATGATGAGATAGGAAAAGTGAAGTTTGTAATTGAGTTTGATTCAACCAAGATGAATTAATCCTCTTCACAAAACCATAATCTAAAACTTTATTTAGAGATCAACCTATGAATAGTGAGGTTGAGAGAATTTGTATCTTGATGATTTTATATGGTAGCTAAGCTTGCTTACAATTTGAAGCTTATTGTAACAAGTTACGAAGGAAATAAGAGTTACTATTACAATAGAGAAAGTTTATTCTATGATAGAAGATGAAATCTATGTTTCTACAAAAAATTTCATGGAGCAAAAAGTTTTGTGGAGAAATATCATGATGAAAGGAAGCTATGGTGCACCTTGGATAGTATTTGAAGACTGAACATAAGATCTTGAGCAGATATTTGATTTTAGAGTGAAATTAATAGCATTTTTGAGTTAGTAAGGCACATAATTAATACAAGTTCTACCTAAATATATGGAATACAATCTTGATTATTTTCACATTGGGATTACCTCATAAGATTAGAGCACCCAAAAGCAAATTGAAAAAGTTATTTTGAGAAAATCCCTACTTCAAGAAAAAGGTATTTTATCATTTTTACCACATAAATTTTATTTGGTGTAATCATGGATATGTCTATAGTTCAAAATGTTGAGAATGCTGAGTAACCTAAATTAAAGGTTGTTACTGTAAAAACCCTAGAGGAAAATCCTAATTTGTCTTTATTAATTACCCTAGACAACATAGTTTTCTTGGAAGATGTAGGAAGCTACCTATGTAGTAAGTTTGAAATGGTTGGAAGTGAGTTTATAAACAAAGATATGGAAATTATTTTCAATCATGTTATGACTATGAGCCTAGATATGATTTGTGTTGTCAAATCTCTCCTAGATCAATGATGGTCACTATGTCATTATAGAAATATACTTGATCTTTAGTGCACATGACATAGAAACCAAAGGGAAGATAGAAGGACCCACCATAGTTGGAGTAAAGTAATTGCAAAACATTTATCATCCGATCAAGGCAACATCAATGGTGGTTGCAATGTCACTATGAGGAGTTGCTCAACATTTATGCTTAGCAACATAGCGAGAGCATGAAACATTTCCAAGAGAATTAGTGGGTCAAATGTAACTAGCTAAAAATAAAAGGAAAGGCCTATGTGGAAAGTTTTGATTGGGTTGACTGCCAACATGGAGGATTGAAAATTGAGTCATTAACATTTTTATTCCTATATTGTCAAATTTAAATTAAATCAATGATTTTTTTTGAAAATTAGAAGGTGGTGCCACCCTATTTTCCTTACAACCCATTTATTAAAATTAAGGCTCCTCATGGGAACTAGAACTAGACATTTATTGCAAGATTTGACAAGTTGCTCTCTATGTAAAAAAAATCCATATTTTGAAAGAGCTAAAAGCCTATTGAAGAGTTGTCTCTCACTTGGTTCAAATTGCAAAAGAATTTTCAGTATCCAATGTTTGTTGTAGAGTTTTGAAAAAAATTAACAAAGAGCCAAATACGTATCTTAATCCATCAAACAACTCATAGAACTCTAGTATTCTGCATCAATATTTAAACATGCCTCTAAAGAAGGGTTTTTAGGGAAGGTAGAATATGCAAACAAGAATATACATGATGACTTCCTTGAGTAGTTAACTGAGTCTACAATTGAGTTGTCCCAGGTCAAAAAGCTAATTCCTATTAACACTAGGCTCAACATTACATATGGCCTATATGATAAAGGGAATTGCATTAGGGATGCTACTACTTCTAAAATAGGGCTCCAACTTTTCAGGAAATGGTTTCTAGAAAGGAAGTTGTTTTCTCACCATGAAAATATTCAAAATTTTGATTTAGGTAAACAATTGGTCCTTATGGTCCTCATGGACTCAAATCTTCTTACAACCATAGCAAATAATTATGACCCCATAACTAGGATAGTAAGGAGAAGAGATGGGGAACGTGATGCAGGAGCATCCAGAGGTATAAGGGTAATCCTGTGTCACCCAAAAAGTATACCTAGATATTGTTTATGTTTCATGTGTTTTCATTTTTGGATACCCATTTGGGTCAAATAGAGGTTCCAACTCTCACAATTCCACTTTTAGAGTTATGGGTTAAAGTATTTTAGAGTTTTTAACCACCTTGGGATATGTGTAAATGCCGAGAAAAATAGGAGTATGTAATTGAGCCATAATTTTGGTGAGTTAGAAGGTGTAAATTGTTCAAATGATTTTAATTGTAAGTTAAAGCATTCCAAAAAAAAAATCAAGACAAACAGCCCCACAGTTTGAAAGATATTGCAATTTTTCAGCTTTTGGAGGACCTCCTAAGAATGCTTCAAAGTTAGGTTAGGGGCATTAAATGATCTCAAATAGGGCCAAAAAATGGAACACAAGAAAATTTTTCTCATAGGTTTATAGAGCACTTTGAGAGCTTTTCTAAAATGTAAACAGTTCGTCAATCAGAGCTATGGTTCAAAAGTTATGCCTTCCAAAAGTTTGGCTACCATTTTTGGATTCTTCTAATTTTTGCATCAACTTCTAATGTGATTTATAGAGCCTTCTATTTGGGCAGTGGATGCCAACTGGCACTTTCTAGAATGTATTTCTAGTCCTTAACCATTTAGGGTCTATTTAAGGACATTTTGGGCATTGTAAAAGGAAATTTGGAGTGGAGTTTGAGAGGAGGTACTAGAAGGAGAAAATTATGTCTAGATTTTATTATTGTAATCCTATAGGGAATGTTTTGTAGATTGTTTTTATCTTTTCTAAGTGTATTGGCATATTTTAAAATTTAATAAAGTTTTCCCTTTCTTGTGTGTCCATTGGGTTATTTGGCTTGACCCCATCAAGTGGTATCAGAGCAAGTTTTCTTGAGTGTGTAGATAGAGTGCCGACTATGAGGTAGTTTGCACTAGGACTATGTGGTTGTGGGTTTGAGTTAAGAAGATTCCTCCATAAAGAGAGAATGGTGGAAGGGCTGGAGCTATTAATCTTGAGGAGGTTAGAGCCCTCCAAAGGCAAGTTCAATCATTCTAGGAGGAGCTCCATAAAGGAACAAATACTGATGTAGGTGGCGAAAGTGAGGAGAAAAATAAAGAAGAAGAAGTTGAAGGGGAAGATCTAAATCAGGTAGAGGAAAGGCTTTTTAGGGCCATTACTAAGTTTGGGAAAAGACCTACAATTGATGTGGGTGCATTTTTAGGAAATCTGAAACCAGATGAGTTGATCGACTGGATCAATGAACTGGAGGAGTGCTTTAAGTATGAGGATATCAAGGACCCAGATAGGGTTAAGTTTGCAAAGGCAAAACTAAAAGGCCATGCAAAAATTTGGTGGCAAGGGGTTCAATTGGAAAGAAATAGAAGAGGATAGGAGAAGATCACAAGGTGGGATTGCATGGTGGACAAACTAAAGAAGTAGTTCATTCCTGTGGACTATGACTTAGATTTTTTTAACAAGATGCATAAGTTAAAGCAAGCAAGAAAATCTATCCAAGAATATATGAAGGAGTTTTATCAACTTTTGATTAGAGAAGAGCATGCAGAAGCAAATAAGGAGAAGGTTTCTCATTATATCAGCGGGTTGCAACCTAGCATCTAGGAGGAATTAAGTCTGGTAAGAATGACCAGCATTGAGGAGGCATACCAGTTTACCCTGCGAGTTGAAGAGAAGCTAAATAAAAAGTTTGAAGGGAGAAAAAGAGGGCATGGTCAAGGAGGAAGGGGTAGTGGTAGGTCATCTAGAGGTCAAAATGAGACCCAAAAGAAAAATGAAGATGTGGGTACTCACAAGAACTAGAGGAATGAGGGTTTTAATCCCTCCCGTGATTAAGACTTTGGAGAACAAAGAGAGAGAGGTAGAGGATGTTGACAAGGAAGAGGAGGTTTTCATCATAGCTATTTCCATTACAATGAAGAAGGTCATCATGCCTTTGAATTTCCTCAATGATAAGGAAGGGAAGATAGGAGAGCTGAGGGTCAAGCTAGGGTTGCTTATGTGGATGAAGATGCATAGTCATCACATTCAAAGGATGATGAAAGAGGAGAAACTTTAGTAAATGAAAGTGTCCTACTAAGTGGTGAGATTGAAGTAGGACAAAGGAGGAGTCTATTTCATACCAAGAGTAAGTGTGAGGATAAATGTTGCAATGTGATCATTGATGGTGGTAGCATTGAAAACTTGGTGTCAGAAGAGGTGGTCTCTAAGCTGAAGTTCAAGAGGCAGAAACACCCCCAAC
Source organism: Cupressus sempervirens (assembly GCA_028749045.1). NCBI lineage: Eukaryota > Viridiplantae > Streptophyta > Pinopsida > Cupressales > Cupressaceae > Cupressus > Cupressus sempervirens. The sequence goes on along the minus strand of CM053789.1, from coordinate 242,261,747 downwards.
CCTATTGGATTGCCTGGGTGAAGGATGATAATAAGGTTCTAGTAAGTGAAAAATGTTTAGTGAAGTTCAAAATTGGGAGTTACCATGATGAAATTCTCTATGAGGTTATTCCAATGGATATCTTCCATCTATTGTTGGGAGGACCATGACGGTTTGATAGGCATGTAGTACATGATGGTCGTGCAAACACATACTCTCTGACAAAGGATGGAGTTCACCACAAATTGAATCCCATGATGAAAGAATGGAAAAAGGTATGTAGCAGTGCCAAGATTTGTCTTGTTGATGGAAAAAAGTTTTTGGATGGCATGAAACACTAGTGTATGTGTTATGCTTTGATTCCTAGAAAAGATAAGGAAGGTAGTAGTGAAATACCACTTGAAGTTTTAGATTTGTTAAGTGAGTTTGGAGATATCATCGCTGATAATGTTCTAGAAGGATTTCACTAGTAAGACAAATCAGTCATTATATAGATTTAATCCTTGGAGCTAGTTTTCCTAACAAGGCTGCCCATAGGATGACTCCTATTGAAATTAAGGAGATAAACAGATAGGTATAGGAGCTATTGAGGAAGGGTTTGATTCGAGAAAGCCTAAGTCCATGTGCAGTACCTATAGTATTGGCACCAAAGAAGGATGGAGAGTGGATAATGTGTATAGACTCTTGAGCTATAAATAGGATAACCATCAAGTATCAGTTTCCTTTGCCAAGAATGGATGATCTTATGGACTATTTGAGTGGAGCTCAGTACTTCACAAAGATAGACCTCAAGAGTAGTTATCACTAGATATGGATACAAGAAGGAGATGAGTGGAAAATTGACTTCAAGACCAAGGACGGTCTTTATGAGTGGCTAGTCTTGCCCTTTGGATTGATGAATGCCCCAAGCACCTTCATGCAACTTATGAATGAGGTACTTAAGAAGTTCTTGGGAAAATTTGTTATTGTTTATTTGGATGATATTTTAATTTTTAGAAAGACTTTGGAAGAACATTTATTGCATATTCGTAGTGTTCTTGAGAAGTTGAGGGAAGAGAGACTATTAATTTATCTGAAGAAGTGTACTTTTTCTAAAAATGAGTTAGTCTACTTGGGGCTTGTTATATCACCTAAAGGTCTCAAAATGGATCCAGAGAAGGTAAAAGCCATCTTGGAATGGCCTACTCCAAGGTCTGCTATTGAGGTAAGATCATTTTAGGGTCTAGTTAGTTTTTACAGGAAGTTCATTAAGAATTTCAGTGGCATATGTGCAAATGACTGACACAATAAGAGGGGATAGAAAAGAATTCAAATGGACTGCAACAAATACAAGAAATTTTGAAATGCTAAAGAAGAAGGTGAAAGAACAACCTGTGTTGGCACTTCTTGATTTTAGCGAGGTGTTCTAGGTGGATTGTGATGCTAGTGGCAGTAATATTGGGGCAGTATTGAGCCAAGAAGGTAAGCCTACTGCATATTTTAGTGAAAAATTGAATGATGCAAAGAAGAAGTATTCTGTTTATGATCAAGCATTCTATGTGATAGTTTAGGCCTTAAAGAAATGGAGGCATTGTTTATTGCCAAAGGAATTTGTTTTGTATACTGATCACCAGGTATTATAGTACCTAAATAGCCAAGGTAAATTGAACCAAAGGCATATGAAGTGGGTAGAGTTATTGCAAAGCTATACATTTGTGTTGAAGCATAGAAGTGGAAAGTCTAATAGGGTTGTAGATGCATTGAGTAGGAGGTAGTTGTTTCTTACAATAATACAGGTTGAAGTAGTTGGGTTTAATGAACTCAAGAATTTATACCCTAAGGACCCTAATTTTGCTGAAGCATGGAAAGCCTGCAAAGAGCCTGTTGCTATAGACAGAACCAAGTGGCTAGAATATTTGATTCAAGATAGTATGTTGTTCAAGGGCAGTCAATTGTGCATTCCAAGGAGTTCAATGAGGGAAAATCTGATTAAGGAGAAACAAAGTGGATGGATGGCAGGACATTTTAGTTGAGATAAGACCATTTCCATCCTTAGAGAACATTATTTTTGGCCTCAAATGGCATAGGATGTGAAGAAGTTTGTACAGAGTTGCTAGGTTTGTCAAGTAGCCAAGGGATTTAGTCACAATACTGGACTATATCAACCATTACCTATTCCATCAAAGCCATGGGAGGACATAAGTATGGATTTTGTTCTTGGATTGCCGAGGACACATAGGGGTAATGATTTGGTATTTGTGGTGGTTGATAGGTTCTCCAAAATGGAACATTTCATCCAATGCCAAAAAACTCATGATGCTATCCATATTGCAAACTTTTTTTTCAAAGAGGTGGTAAGACTACATAGTCTCCCAAGGAGTATAGTTTTTGACAGGGACAATAAATTTATGGGGTATTTTTGGAGAACATTATGGAAGAAGTTGAGAACATACTTGAAGTTTAGTTCTACACATCACCTGCAGACTGACGAACAAACTGAAGTGGTAAATAGAAGCTTGGGCAATTTGTTGAGATATTTAGTTGGGGATAAGCCCAAGGGATGAGATTTGATTCTACCACAAGAAAAGTTTTCTTACAATAACTCTGCAAATAGGAGTACTGGTCGATCACCATTCCAAATTGTATATGGAAATAGCCCAAGGACTGCACAAGAATTGAGGAAGATGGAGAAAGGGGAGAGGACAAGTGTTGAAGTTAAAGAATTTGCTGAACATATCAAGCATCTACATGAGGAAGTCCATGCACACATTACCAAGATGAACCAATAGTATAAAGCTAGGGCTGATCAAAGGAGAAGACATAAGGAGTTCCAAGTAGGGGATCTATTCATGGTACACTTAAGAAAAGAAAGATTTCCAGTAGGTACTTACAACAAGCTAAAAATGAAGAAATTTGACCCCTACAAAATTTTGAAAAAACATGACTCAAGAAATGCATATGAGGTGGAGTTGCCAAATGGAATTCACATTTCTCCTATCTTCAACATTAGAGACTTAATAGAGTATCATGATGATGGAGCAGATGAGAGTTTGATGCTGGAACCATGTCCAATTCCTACTTCTAAGAAGGAGGATATAGAAGAGATTCTGGATAGTCATGTGGGCAGGAGTATTAGAAATAGAAGGTATGAAAAGTACTTGGTTAAGTGGAAAGGATGGCTAACAGAGGACTCAACTTGGATATCAGCAGCTAAGGTTTCCCATTTGGGATTTCCTCTACCATCCATCAAGTGACAGGGTCACTTTTTAATCTACCCTAGGTGTCTAATGTAGGAGCATCTAGAGGTATAAGGGAAATCCTATATCACCCAAAAAAATATACCTAGATATAGTTTATGTTTCATGTGTTTTCATTTCTGGATACCCATTTGGGTCAAATAAAGATCCCAACTCTCACAGTTCCACTTTTAGAGTTCTAGGTTAGAGTATTTTAGAGTTTTTAACCACCTTGGTATATGTGTGACTGCTAAAAAAATAGGATTATGTAATTGAGCCATAATTTTGGTGAGTTAGAAGGTGTAAATTGGTCAGATTGTAATTGCAATTTAGAGCATTCCAAAAATGGATCAGGACAAACGGCCCCACGGTTTGAAAGATATTGTAGTTTTTCAACTTCTGGGGGACCTCTTAAGAATGCTTCAAAGTTAGGTTAGGAGTATTAAATGACTTCAAACAGGGCCAAAAAATGGGGGATGAGCGAAGCTGGTCCATAGGCCTATAGAGCACTTCGAGAGCTTTTTGGAAATGTAAGCGGTTCATCAATCGGAGCTAGGTTCAAAAGTTATGCCTTCCAAAAGTTTGGCTACCATTTTTGGAGTCTTCTAATTTTTGCACTAACTTCCAATGCAACTTTTGGAGCCTTCTATTTTGGTGGTGGATGCCAACTAGCACTGTCTAGAATGTATTTAACGCTTTAGGGTATATTTAAGGAGATTTTAGGCATTGTAAAAGGCAGTTTGGAGTGGAGTTTGAGAGGAGGTACTGGAAGGAGAAAATTATCTCCAAATTTTATTATTGGAAGCCCATAGGGCATGTTTTGAAGACTCTTTTTCTCTGTTCTAAGTGTATTGGCATATTTTCAAAGTTAATAAAGTTTTCCCTTTCCTATGTGTCCATTCGGTTATTTGGCTTGACCCCATTAGAACCTCTACTAAGAATTAATGCTGAAGAAATCTGAGAGATTTTTGGTTTGGAGCTACTATTAGATTATCATGAACCCATTGATTTTCATGATTTGGAGAAAGAATACTTGTCCAAGAAAGATCAGGTTAGGTAAGATTCATTGAGAGAAAACCTTGCCACAATGGGAAACTTGAATTTTGCTGCAACATCAACTAAAGAATCTTTTAAGAAGGAATTTTTCACTAGCCCGGCTATAGATATTTATATGACCTTTTGTAAGGTTTTGGGTGAGGATGAACAAAATAATATGCCAATAAAATTCATGTAGATGATGATACAGATCACTTCTTTTGGTGTGGACATAATTTTTTGATTTTGCATTCTACATAGCAGAAGAGATCCATATAGGATTAAGGGTATGTGTAGGATCATGGTGTGCCAGAAAGTGGCAATCTAAAAAATATGTAGTTCTAAAATATCTCAAACCATTTCAAAATCTATTCCAACTTTTTTCCCACCCACCCTAATACTAAATGAAAATAATTAATATCTTCATAAGGTCTACTACATCTTTTGATACCAACCCTATATTCTCAAATTTAAAAACATCCTAAAAGTGTGTTTTTGGCCTATGTTTGTGTGATTTTTACTTCAAACATGTAGCTAACAATTTTTTCAACAAAATTTGATGAAATAAAAAGGGTTTCTTAAGAATGTTCTTATCTTTCCATAAATGTAAGGTTTGTCAAATTATGAGTTTAGTAAGTAATTATTACTTATTTTCTAATGGATTTATGTATGAACTGTTAACTGACATACTACTTGAAAAAAAACCATAACTTTCAAATGGCACAACATTTTTCAAATCCAAAAGATGCATCACATTCTTTGTTTCTTCTACTATAGGGAAAGAAAATGAAAAATTAAATTTTGTAGAGTTTTGAATTAGTTAAGGTTGTTAGACACAAGAGCTTTTTATTTCCAAAAATACTAAATTCAAAAATTAATTAATTATTATTTATTTATAATTAAAATACCCAAAAATATGTGTCACACTTAGGCATGAGTCTACTACTTATATCTAGAATATTATTAAAATGTATTATCATTTGATTTTGATTAAGGTAGTCAGGCATACATCTACTTCTTATTATTGTTCTAAAATTTTTGTAATATTGCATTAAAATTCAAAATTTTGACCAATCAATTTTATTTTTTTGAGATAAGTCCTAGTAGTTTTGAAACTAGAATTAGTTTTCTAGAGATTCTTTTCTCTCAAATTTTTGATATAAATTTAATAACAAGTAGAAAATTACACATCAAGTTGACATAACCTTGATTTTCTAATTTTTTATTGCCACTTAAGAGCAAAGTTTGGTTGACCATGATCCTGCACATACCCTTAAGTGGAATTGCAAAGAGAAAGGTGGAAAAGACATTTGGTTATTATTCATTGTTGATGAGCATGTTCTTTTTTAAAGGGGTTACCTATTTTGTAAAGGACATGGTTTTGAATAGAAAGTATGAAGGAGAGCCTCTACTAGTCCAGTTACGGAGTGCAAACATGACCTAGGATGTAGAGGAAGCTAGTTTTGTTTTGATTTGATAGGTATTTTGCATCTACGTTAAGATGCCTCATATTGAGGGACAATCCCAGAATCCCCAAGGCACTGCTAGATTTTATCAAGCCTATGGATAATCCTTCTAGTCTAAAAGTATCCCACAACTAGGCTAACATTATACCTTACCCTATTTTTATAGTTTTTGTGGTTTATGTTTTTTGAGGGACTCCTCGTGTATTTCCCTATCAAGTACATCTAAAAGTGGGGATTTATGAAATGCTATGGCAGCTAGGGGGATTGGAGGAACCACAATTAACTAGTAGATCTAGGGACTCAATTTTTCCCACTTGTATGGTACCTCACCTATTGATAATCACTATGGGTGGTTGGTTGTTCCTATAAAAATTCTTGGATCAATATAAGATGGCTAAATCCTATGCCCATTTTTGTTATAGTGAGGGAGTTTTTCTTGTATTTAGGTAAAGAGCTAAAACTGGTTCAAAAGAGCATCAACCTTACTTCCCTGAAGATATAATACGAAATGAATTCTATTTGCAAGAGAAATTGATAAAAAAGAAGTGGAATTTTTATTCTAGATTTCTAGAATTCATTAATTATTTTGATAATAAATATAAGCCTCTAGATGATGCAAAAATAGAGGCAGATAAATTGAATAAGCTAATGACTAATTTTCCTGAGATTAGGAAAGTCATGAATGAGAAGAAGTTATTCTTTATTAATTATTTTCCTGATAAATCTTGCAAGGTCACAAGGAGGTTATCTTTCACCCCTGCAATAGGATTAGGGCAATTAATTGTTCAGAAAAGACATAGTTATACTATGATTTAGAATAAAATTGCTACAATAGATAAGGGAAAACAAATAATAGGGTCAACCAGTATTGTTTTAGAAGAAAGACCTAATGAGCCCATGTCCAAGAGGTAGAGGATAGAAAAGGAGAAAATGCCTGAAGTAGAGGAATAATCACCAACCTAATCTCCATTACATATAGGAGACGAGAAACTCATCAAGGAGCAGGTGGAACAATTGGGATCCCAAGGCGGAATTTTTATTACTACACTAGAGTTAGAGGAGGGAAATCCACAAGAACCTCCAATGCCAAGCATAGAGTTGAATGTTGTACACTATAGAGTAAGAGAATTTGTCCCTGTAATGGAACAAGTTAGCCAAGAATTCATTTTTGATCATAACTTTGTTAAATCAAAAGTCTTCTAGCAGTTTGCTTAGAGAACAAACATTGGATTGTTTGAAGAAAGGTGTAATAAATTGAAAATAGAGAATCCAGAGATGGAGGAAGAAGATATACAGAGCCAAGTAAAGGAATATATGATGCAAGAATTTAATAGCTTGACCCCTAAAGAAGGGAGAAAAATGAGAAAATCATTTGGGGTTCTATTGCTACCTAATTGGGACATTGCAGATGCAATGATTTTTAATTATGTTATAAAGAAAATGAGTATAGAGGAGAAAGAAAAGAAAGAAATGAAAGATGTTAAGTTTAATGAAGAGCATGCTGCACTCATAATATGGTCAATGAGAAAAGGATATAGCACTAGTTCTCCCCATCCTAATGACATTAGCCTATTAGAAAACTTGATTGTAAAAAAAGTGGAGGACACTACTAGTGTAGAGGCTACAAAGTTAAGTGTTGGATCAGCCAAATTCACTTTAGCCACAACTTAGAGAGACCAAAGGGAAAGGTCGGAATTACATGACAAGTATGTGAAAGTTATAACGTCTTACAATAAAGAAGTTCAAAAAAGAATTGTATTGGAAAATAAAGTAATGGGACATTGAGGGAAATCTAGTAGGCCTAGAATCACTTATCCCTATCCACCAGTGGAGCCTTTTAAATCCAATCTTCATATTTATATTCCAGCTACACCACAAAGGCCTTGGTACTACACTGCAAAGGATTTTGAAGAAGAAAGGGCCAAACTATGGGCATTGTATGTGGAATTAGAGATTCAATATGAGGATGGGCTAAATAAAGTTATCACATATTTAATTAATAAAATTGATTGGCCTACTTTCTATGAACAATTAACTAAAGTAATAAATAATGGGAGGACCTAAAAGTAAATGATGTAACAAATGGAGTAGAAGGAATAACAAAGTTACTCTTTTGTGTTTTTCTATTATGTTTGACCAATGATATATTAGAATTTGATGATAAAATTTTTGCATTGCAAAGAAGGATCATAAATTATCTTAACAAGTATAAGAGTGTTAACTTTTAACTATTTCCACATACTATAGGGGTAAAAGTACAAAGTTGTGTCACCTTTAAGGCTAACTTATCAACATGACTAAATTTGAGTATTTCTTTCTAAAACTCATTTTTCTCCAAACATATGATCTAGATAAATTTATTCTACCTAAGTTATATATAGTCTCACACTTTTCCAATTGGAAATGTCTATTAAATGCATGTTTTATACTAGTTTGTATCCACTTACTAGAGAAATACAATTATTTCAAAAAAGTGGCATTTCAATAACTCTTACTTTTTTTTATGATTTTTATTAATAACATATAAACACCATTTTATAGAGCTCAGAGTCAATAATATTATCATATAGATTTTATAGTGTTTTAATTAGATATAGTATATTGTAATCAAAAATTTCTACAAGTATGTATTTTAACACTTGAAAAGATGTCAATTTTAAGAAAGAAAACAATAATAAATCATATAAAAAAAAATTAGAACTTATATGAAATTCTAGGGGAGAGAGTCCTCTTTTAGAATGTATAATTTTTCTCCTAGTTAGAATATATTTATTTTCAAAAATGTGGTTGGAGATGGAAACTATTGATTTTAGGTGAGTTGAAATTTGAATCATTATAAAAGAGAAAATATAGGCCTAAAGCTGATTTTTATTTTTGATTGTTCTAGCTACATATGCTATCTATAACATAGTTTGATATCAAAGGGAAATAACTTTTTTTCCATCTAGTTTTGTGGTGGGAACTAGACTACTAATTTTTAGTGTTTGTTAGCAGCTAAAAAATTATCTATAAAAATTAGGAAAATAGATCAATTTTTATTCCAAATAATTATTAAAAATTATAATCCTAAATGTCATCCATTTCTACACATTTCATTACTTTAATTCATTTTCAAATTCAAAATAATAATACCAATTTTATGTCATTGAATATGAATGGTTATACTTTTCTTAGCCTTTTCCTTTATAAAAGGGTGGCACAGGTTTGTGCTTTTACCCATAGATGAAAGGAATAAGTTGAAAAGAAAGAAAAATTTTACCAAAGAATTGAATGATCTATTGTTCCTTTGAATGAATAAGGTCATAAATGAAAAGGGAAATGCATGGCGGGAAGCCACACCTAAAGAAGCTATAAAATTTTATTTATTCTTTAATTCCTTAATGAAGGATTTTGCTGAGATTGAAAAATTTGGAGAGTATGTGATGAAGAAGCAACATGATATTCTACACTTTGATTGGCCAGATGACACACTTTTTGACAAGTGGATGTCAGAATTAGTTCATCCAAAGAAGTTAGAATATGGTGAAACTGATGATGATAAAATGGAAAAAGATGAAGTACAAATAATTGACATATTAGTAAAAAGAAAAAGAGGACAAGGAAAATCAACCAATTTTAGTTACTAGAACAAAGGCCAAAGTGATGACTTGATAATAGAACAATAGATGGTGACTATTAATTTGTTAGTACAAGAAGACATAGATGGAATGTGTCAAGTGAAACTTAGCCTGCAAGTACCAAAACAAGAACCACCACATGTAGAATAAGTAATTACACATTCTAAGGAAGAACAACATCAACAAGACTAGTCATAAACTTCTCCTGACAAAAAAAGATGTAATAGAAAGTAGTCCCCACTAAAGAATATACACGACGAAAGACTTTTTGTTGCACAAGTATTTGGTTTTATGATAGTGACAATGTAAATATCTTTTTTTCTTAAGGATATTTGTCAGTTTCTCTATGCCTAATGCTTGTTGCATCTCACACTATATAAGTGAGAGTCCAAGGCTAGCAAAAGGGTCCAAGTCATTGTATAATTTTTAGTTTTTACTTATCTCTATCTAGTCTAGTTCTTGATGCAAACTTTATGATGTATTTTCTCTGTCAAAATCTAAGAATACATTAATGTTACAAGATCATAATGTCTTATTTTTTAGTTGTTTTGAGTTCTACTCGAATTGTTATAAAATTTTCAAAGAGAATTAATACAAAGATGAGTTGTCCCCATATCTTTTCTTTCTAAATCTTCTCTCCATTTTTTGTCACCTAGTTATCTTGAGATTGCATGAGCAATGCTTGTTAAATTGAATGCAATTAGGATAAATTATATATCACTATTTCTTTTAATTCAATGAATTAGGTAAATGGTTTAGTGAATATGATAAGATATCCAAATAGTATGAAGGATATATGTAAGAATGCATTTTAGTGAGGCTTGTTGATAACATTGATTGTAACGCAATCAATTAGGTTAAGTAATTGGATAAATTCTAGAGCCCAATGTATTAGGAATTGATCAACTAAATTTATTCTATGATTAGAGAAACCATGAATAAGCATCAAGCTTCAAATTTAATCAATTTAATTTATTGTTTGAAGAATTCCAATGTTGATCAACACTTGTTTACATTTGATCTCTGAGTCTTAGCTAGCTTTTGTTGCCAAAAATTATCTATAAATCTAAGAGGAATTATAACCAATCTGCTATATAGGGATGATTAGTGTTGTAAATGTTATGGAAGAAATGAATTATGAATGTAATATTAGGTTGTGAATCTTTTATCCCTTGGGTACACCTGCCTTGGTTTTGTAGAGCAAAAAGAGTAGAAAATATTTCTAAATTTTGTTGAAGTTAGATCTAGATCTAAAGAAAATATAGCTATTTATTGGGAATAGCTAATATGTAGGGTATTTTTGGTTTTCGTCATCTTGGTATTAAATATTTTGTTGCCTAGTTGTGTAAAAACACCAACAAAATGGTGACTCTAGTGGGGAGTTATACAACACATGCCTATATGTGAAGTTTACTATAGTTTCTTTGGTTATGTTAGTATACATTTTGTTAGAGTTACATGTGGTTATGTTGGACTTTTCTAGTGATAAACCTTGAGAATTTAAAAGGATAAGAGAAAACTGTAAGGAAAACTGGTGTACAATGACATTTACAACCCTTACAAAGTGTCTTAACTATTAAGCAAGAGTTGCAATCCCAAGTTCATTGTGATTGGTTTCATTATGGGGTAGATTTATTCACATTGTCTCATGATATATTCCCTGAGTCAACAAGTTATTGTATTATTTATTTTCCCTAGGATAGGGTGGCAACTTGAGTTTTGAAGCTAGTTCTTACTGACAAATCATCCCCACAGATGGATGAAAAGAGGAAGAGCATACAAGAATATGCAAGAGAAAATCTTGACATACCATTATATACTAATTTACCCTAGGGTGGTAGGGAGAACCAAAACAAAAAGATGGTAAATATAAATCCTACTTGGAAGCCAAGAGGTACTACACTAATAAATTATCAATACCAACCAGTGGTAGGTAGAGAATCCTCATCATTAAGTTCTGAATCAAAGACCACAAGGCTGTTAGGAGGAATGTTTAGTACTCTATTATAAAAAGATCAAGCTTACCATGATAAGAATGTTTCCTCAATGGGAGAGGCATTACATAGACTAGATGTGATAGGTGAAATTAATCATAGGCTAGGATATGGGAATGTCATGAAAGATCCTTTTTATCCTAGAATAGCTCCATATGAGGAAACAAACTTCATATATCTTGATGATCCTGTTGATTTAGAAACAACCTTCATAGATCCAAAATAAGTATACTCAAGAATAGGATTTTTAAAAAAATGGGATGTAGAAGAAGAAGCCAAACATGCTCATTTGGAAAAGAAAAGAGAACAAACCACAACGAATGCTCTCATTGAGAGAGATAATTTTCTCAGATGGATGGCTTCTCTAAAGGATTAGAATAAAAAATTGGAGGAATAGACTCTAGTACTTCATACTAATGTTTTTGACAATGTAGATAGTTTGAGAGCTAAGGTTCAAGAATAAGAGAAACTCATAAGCCAAAGGCAAGAACCTGCCATATCTCAAGTTCAACCCTATCAGCCTGTCTAGATAGACCATGTAGAACTTGTTGTCAAACCCATAAATAAAGGAAAAGGTAAGGTTGCTAGACCTAGAAAAATCCAAAAAAAGAGGAGGATCTTCCAAAAGAACTTTAGAAGATTCAGAATGAAGCTCAGGCAATAGAAACTAGGAGAAATATTCAATTTATCAAGTCCAACTCTACCTTATCCTCATGGCCTAATTTTTCCACCAAAGCCACAATTTTTGAACCTTCTTGTGGACAAATAATTTCTAACCAGACCATGTCTCAATCTACCCCTGATTCATCATCTACCACTAGCACCTGGATTCCTATTGTTCAAATACAATAATCTCAAAATGTTGTGCATAACTAGGACAATATAGAAAGCACCTCAAATGTTGTTGATTTCTAGAAGAAGCCCATATACATGGAAAAATATAAACAAATTTCATTCTTAGGCATCCCATGTTCTCTACATCCAATATCATTTGATCTAAGAGACAAAGTTATGAATTTTTCTGGAAATAATGCAATTATTGGTGAGGAACATTTAAGAATATTTATAGATATGTTGAATGAATTTGAAGTTGAACATGAGGATGTCATGATGAAATTGTTTGTACACTCATTAATTGAAGAAGCAAGGGATTGGTTTAGGGGACTGCCATATGATAGTATTAGTTCATATAATGATTTAGATAAATTGTTCAAAGAGCATTATGGAGATAATAATAATGCTAGTTTTATGTGGAATAACTTAAACAATATAAAAAGATCCCAAATGAATCTGCATTTTATTTCAATGTAAAGTTTTAGAAGGGGATGTACAAATTATTTTAGGTTATGAGATTGAAAGAGGATGTGTGCCTTACAACATATTTCAAAGTTTTTGACAATTAAATGTCTTATCAGTTGAGAGATAAAGAGTCTAAAACTTTGAGGGAGGTTTAAAAGTTTTCTATGAATATTAAAAATAATAGAAAAGTATCTAGTAAGCTAGGAAAGAGAGATGACCCAAAGTTGTTCAATACTAAGAGAAATAGAAAGGAAAATGATAAATTTCCTATAAATCAGAAGCTTGAGGAAGCCACCACAGGCTAGGTATTGGACTTATTGAAGAAGATGAAACCCACCAAATTTTAACACACATAAACATAATGTTGGTGAAAAGGCACCAATGAACAACAAAATTTTCAATAGACTACCAACAATGCAAAATTTCCCATATAATACTCAATGGAAGGATGGAAAACCAATTCCTAATCAGACCCAAAATGTGAAAGAGAAGGGTACCCCTGATCCTCTACAAAGAAATTTTGTTAATATGAATGATGATGTGCCATGGTGCATCATATTTCAATCACCTCACTCATTAGACTACTGTGCTATTGTTCAATCATTTGCTACAAATTAGAACGTACAAAATGAGGAAGAAGAAGAGGAAAGAAACCATAATGATGTAAGATGTAATATGGTTAGTATGTGTGAAAACTATGTATATTCTAATTTAGAAGAACATGAAAATGACATTGCTAGTCAAAGAGATATCTACCAATTACACCATCAAAAATAATTTTCAAATGATGAAAATTATGATAAAAATAAGGTATGTGCTACTTCCTCTACTATTGACCATATCAATTTGAGAATCCCTTCTAAAGAGGAGATTGATAGAATAACCATAGAGATGATTTCTCAAGTTCATAGTAATTACAATTTAAGAAACAATATAGTTGGTAATGAAGTTAGTAAGCCTTCTAGTATTTTCATGAAGGGCATTACTCATAAGATAAAGGATGAAAATAGGAAAAATAATTTGGGGACAAAAAAGGTTAAAGATAGTAAGATTAAGAAATGGGAACCTAAAAGGAAGGTACAATTTCATACAAATGAGACACCTAGGGGTTTGGTGCAAGAGAAGAAGTCAGGATTTCATTTTGTTAAGCAAAAAGTAGTGCCTACAGTTCAAAAGGCTATACATCCAAGTATGATTGTAAAACCTACTATGTCTAAACCCATTGATATGATATCTGTGTTGTCCCAAATAATTTTGAAAGTGCTTTTATCTGAATTGTTTAGAATTGATGAACATAACAGTAAAGCCTTGTCATGGTTAGGTGGAATAGGTAGTAGTAGAGATACTATTGAACCAGGTGTCATATAGTGAAACCATATGGTAGTTGAAGATAATAGCATTATATCTCAGATCCCTCTAATGCTTTTAGATGATTCATCTATGGGTTATTTTCAAGATATTGACCAATTTTTTCTTAGTCTGATTATAAATTGGAAAACTTTGAAGAATTGTATGATTGACTCAAGAGCTTCTAACAACATTATGCCTTTAAAATTTATAGAAGCCCTAGGTATGAAATTAGACACCAAATAAGGTAGGTGTAGAGGTATGGATGCTAGGGAAGTCTCTATCATTGGCACTATCAATGTATTGCCTTTCAAACTAGCTATATACCGAATATAGAATTGACAATGTTAGTCCTTGTAGTTGATATTTCTCCACATTATGGAATGTTTCTCTCTAGAAAATGGAGTGTTGATATGTGAGATATCCTACAATGTGATTTATATTATGCCACCTTTCACATAGGTGACAAGTCAGTTAGGGTAAACAAGGAGCCAAGAGCCAGTCACATTTTGGGAGATGTAGTTGATAAGGATTCTACTTGTTTTCTCGATATCTGTGTGAATGCATTCAGGGCCAACTTGATTATTCAAGAAGTTGAGAAAGTCCCTACTATGATTATACATGAAGTTTAATATAGTATGGATCCATCAATTTTGTGGAACATGTACTTTGATGGAGCTAATCCTAAAGAAGGTTCAGGGGCAAGATTGGTTTTTGTTTCCCTTGAAAAGAACAAAATCATATATTTGTTTACATTGAATTTATCATGCACCAATAATATAGCAAAGTATGAGGCTCTCTTATTGGGATTGAAAGTTGCAACCCATCATGGAATCAAGAAGTTACATGTCATAGGTGATTTTGAGTTAGTGGTTTCTCAAATTAGGGAAACTTATGCTTCCAAGAACAAAAGATTGAAACAATATAGAAATGTTGCATGGGATCAAACTGAGTTATTTGATGCATTTGGTATTTCTTGGATGGAAAGGAGTTAGAACAAGATGGACAATCTATTGGAAAATGTAGCTATCAAGACTAAGGGTATATCATTTGCTAGAATTTCACAGATAGAGGTGCAAAATTGGCCTTCAATACATAACAACATAAAACATTTACAAGTCTTTGAGGATGATAGAGATATTTTGAATTTCTTGTCAAGTGAAGATAAATACCATGGCCAAGAGTTAGATTGTTGTGCCTTAATTGAGACCATAGATGGTGAGGAAATAATTTTTGGTCAGGAGATTATACAATTGAAAACTAACAAATTACCCAAAGGGTCAGTGGTTTTAGAGGACACGTTTGACAACTGAGATAGGGTGAAGTTTGGAATTAAAGATCATAAACCCCAAGAATTGGAAGAGATAAACCTTGGTAATGTTGAAGCCACAAAGAAAGTGTATATTGGTCAAAACCTACCAGTTGAAATCAGAAAGCCTCTAATTAGTTTGCTAAGAAAGTATAAACATGTTTTTACATGGTCTTATGATGACCTTAAGGCCTATAGAGAATATTTTTTCCATCATTTTATACCACTCAAAGAAAATGTTAAACCATTTAGACAAAAGAAGAGATCACTAAATCCCACATTAGCACCTAAAATGCAAGAAGAGTTAATGAAGCTTAGGGATGGAGGGATAATCAAACCAATTAGGCATTCCACTTGGGTATCAAACTTGGTGCCTATCAAAAAGATGAACTGAGACATAAGGTTATGTGTTGATCTTAGAAAATTGAGTATTACCTCCTTGAAAGATAACTATGGATTATCAAACATGGAAGCTTTGCTACAACAAGTGACTAGTTTTGAATTGATTTCTATGGCAAATGGATTCTTAGGATACAACTAGGTCCTTTTAAAATAAAAGGAAGAATTTAAAACAATGTTTACAACTCCATGTGGTACTTATGTATATGTGAGAATGCTATTTGGATTAATAAATATAGGGGTGACTTTTCATAGGGCTACGGATGTAGCTTTCAATGATTATATTAACAAGTTTATGGTAATGTACCAAGATGACCTCATAGCATATTCCAAGAAGGCTAAGGACCATTGCAAACATCTAATAAATATTTTCATCAAAGTCATAGACTATGGAGTATCCTTGAACCTAGAGAAGTGTATGTTTGGGGTAACAAAAGAAAGGTTGTTGGGACATATATTGTCTAAGGATGGTGTGAAAATAGATCTTGAAAGAGTGGTTTCCATTGATAATGTTCCTAAACCAAAGAATGTGAAAGAAATACAATCATTCTTTGGGCAAGTAAACTTTTTGAGAAGATTTGTTACAATTTTTTCTAAAATAAGTAGACCTATATCTAAGATGCTCAAAAAGGTAGTTGTTATCAATTGGGATGGTGAACCTTCACAAGCCTTTCAACACATCAAGACAGCTATAAAAAATACTCTAGTCCCTAGGATTCATGACTATGCAAAACCAATGCACATATTTTCTTTTGCATCTTTCCATACCGTGGCAATAGTTCTATTGCAATAAAATGAAGAGGGGTATGAATACCCTATTGCATTTTTTAGCAAGTGCCTTTAGCCTACTAAATTAAAATATAAAATGAATGAAAAATAGGCTTATGCTTTGGTAAAAGTTGTCATGAAAGCCTTTAGATGTTATTTGGTGGGCACCATTGTTATTGCATTTGTAGCTAGTGCAGCTGTAAAAGATATATTTTCTTAGCAGGAAGTGTCTTGCAGAAGGTGCAAATGGATCAATAAAATCTAGGAGTTTAACATTGATATTCATGTTACCAAATTTATAAGAGGTCAAGGACTAGCAAAACTTATGGCCCAATTAAACCTAGATGCAAATTAGATAAATCTGGTAGTAGATGATTTAAGATTAGGGTTATGTGATATAGATCATTGTGAATAGTACACAAATGTCATATATTACTTGCAACATATGGAAGTTCCATCTCATTTGATAGATAATGAAAAAAGAAGTGCAAAGTTACAAGCCATCAGGTACATTATTGTTGAAAATACTTTATGGTGGAGGAACTTTGAAGGAGTCTTACAAAAATGTTTTGATCAAGAAAAATCAAAAGAGACATTAGATGAGATGCATGCAGGAGTCTGTAGAGGATACTATATGGCTAAAACCACTACCCACAAAGTGATGAGGTCTAGATTTTGGTGGCCTTCTCTTTTCAGAGATGCTCAACTATTGGTTAGAAAAGGGAATGCTTGTCAAAGATTTGCAGGAAAACTAATTTTTTCTAGAAATTATCCATTAAAATTTGTTGATGTCTAGGAACCTTTCCAACAATGGGGCATGGATTTTATAGGTGAAATTTCTCCCACATCTAGTACTAGTTATTCATAGATCATGGTGGCTACTAACTATTTTATAAAATGGGTAGAGGCTATTCCTACACAGAATGCCACCAATAAGGTTGAGAATAGTTTTCTTCTAAACCATATCATAACAAGATTTAGGTGTCCATAGAAGATTGTAACTAATAATGCAGTGTGTTTTAGGTCATAGGAGTTCATAAAGTTATGTGATCAAGATGGTATAACAAGATCAACATCCTCCCCTTATGATCCACAAGGAAATAGAAAAGATGAATCCACAAGCAAAGCTTGGTAAAGTGATAAAAAAGACTCTAGAGGATTAAAAAAAGGCATGAAATTCCAAGCTATAGTTGGTAATATGTGCTGATAGGGTGACATTAAAGAAAGCCATAGGTGTTGCACGTTTTGATATTGTATATGGAATCCAGGCAAGAATGCCTTAAAACAATCTGGCAAGTTTATACAATTAAATCTAAATATATGATGAAGACATTATTGATGACATGTAGGAAAGCATGGATGAATTAGTAGGGCTAACTAAGACTAGAAAGGAAGATTCTCCAAGAAATACAAAGTTGTAGTTACAAGTTAAAACATTATCTGAGAAAAAGATAGTGAATAAGAAATTTAAAGTTGAAGACCAGTTCTCAAGTGGAATGCTAGGATTGAGGCTAAAGGAAAACATGAAAAATTTGATACAATATGGATATGTCCTTATCTAGTTGAAGTTACATGGGGGAAGACTCTTATATTTTGAAGGATTTATCAGGCAATATTCTTGAACTTCTAGTTCATGGATAGTTCCTGAAGTGGTTTTTTTCTAAAATAATTTTTTCTTCCATGAACAATAGTTTAGTATTTTTTCTATATATTCTATAAATTCTTTTTGTCTTGTGTAGCCCTTCTATATTTCCCTTCTTCTTTTTCTCTCTTAGATTTTTCAAGCAAAGAATTGGTCAACATTATGGTCTACTTCTCCCAGGGATTCTGAGCCCTTGTATGAACATGCATATTCATCATCCCCAAACATAGCCACTATTGATCATGTTTTTACTTCATGATTTTCTAAGTATGTTTCTCAGTAAATGTTCCTAGTTCCTTGTGTGCCCCTAAGAAAACCCTAATTAATATTCTACAAATTTGTTCCTTAAGCAAGCCTTTTAGGTCATTTATTTCTTCCTTTTAATCAGATAGGAAAATCATCATAAAATACCTTTTTTAGGAAAGACTATTCATTTTGTTTCAAAAAGTATCTGAAGTAATCTCTACCATTAGATCTTCTCGCAAATCAACGGTAGTCAACATATAGCTATAAGAACTTGTGTGCATTTTACCACATGCGACATGGTGGCCAAGAAAGTTGCTACATGTAAGACCTAGTTAGTAATAAAGTACATTTTCAAAGTGAATCATCTATTTCATCAAATCCTTTTAAGATCAATAATGGCCACCATGTCACTACTAAAAGTTGCAAGGTTCTTACCCTTAGTGACATAGTGACCACTGCAAAAGAAACATAGTTGGACCAAATCCAAAGATGGGCACCAGGATATTAATTGCTATTAGTAAAACTTAGTGGCATAATGGAATGTTAGACATGTCAATAGCAATTAAAGAAGTATATTAATGAGAAAGTGCTATGGATCTTTATCGTCATATTTCCTTGACATCAATAATGGTCTCTATGTCACCACCAAAAGTTGTGAGAACTTTACTAGTAGCAACATGACAACCTCTTACAAAGAAGAAATATGGTGGGACCTATTTTTAAAAGTAGTGCAAAAAATATTAATGATCAATAACTGGCCTAGTCAGCAAGACATGATTGCATGATGTCATATGCCACCATGGATTCACACTCAGGGAATATACTTATTAAATTGTGTTGTCGAATCTCTCCCAAGTCGATAGTGGTTGTTATGTCATTGTGGAAATCTACTCAATCTTTAGTGCACGCAATATGGTGACCAAAGAGAAGATAGAAGGACCCACCATAGTTGTGGTAATGCAATCACAACAAATTCATCATTCAATCAAGGCAACATCAATGGTGGTTGCTATGTCGCTATGAGGAGTTACTCCATGTTTGTGCTTAGTAACATAGCAAGAGCATGTCACATGTTCAAGATTTCCAATTTGTCCAATGTTACTTTCCAATAGTAAAAGGAAGACCTATGTGGAAAGTTTTGATAGGGTTGACTACCAACATGGATAATTGAAAACTGAGTCATTAATGTTTTTATTCCTATATTGTCAAATTTAAAGAAAAATCAATGGCTTGTTTTCAAAATTAGAAGGTGATGCCACCCTATTTTCCTTACAATTCAGTTATGAAAATTAAGGCTCCTTGTACGAACTAGAACCAAAGATATATTGTCGGATTTCAAAAGTTCCTTTCTACTCAAAAAAATTTCAGATTTTTAAAGAGGTAAGAGTTTGTTGAAGAGTTTTTTCTTGCCTAGTTCAAGTTGTAAAAGAATTTTTAGTATCCACCAATTATTGTAGAGTTTTGAGAAAAATTAACAAAGAGCCAAGTAAGTATCTTAATCTATGAAACAACTCAAAGACTCCTAGCATTTTGCATCAATATTTAAAAATGCTTTCAAAGAAGGGTTTTTGGGGAAGGTAGAGTATGCAAATAGAAATATACACGATGACTTCCTTGAGCAGTTAACTAACATTACAATTGAGTCGGTCCAAATTAAAAAGGTAATTCTTGTGAACCTTAGGCTCAAGATTGCAGATGGCCTATATGATAAAGGGAATTGGGTTAGGGATGCTACTACTTTCAAAATAGTGCTCCATCTTTTTAGGAAATGGTTTTCAGAAAGGAAGTCATTTCCCCCCATGAAAATATTTGGAATTTTGATTTAGGTAAACTAGTGGTCATTGGGGTTTTCATTGACTTAGATCTTCTTATAGCCATAGCCAAGAATTATGACACCATAACCAGGATAGTAAGGAGAATACATGGAAAACCTCTAATAAGGATTAATGCTAAAGAAATCTGAGAGGTTTTTGGTCTAGAGGCAATATTAGATTATCATGAACCCATTGATTTTCATGATTTGGAGAAAGAATACTTGTCTAAGAAAGATCAGGTTAGGAAAGATGCATTGAGAGAACACCTTTCCACAATTGGAAACTTGACTTTTGTTATAGAATCAACTAAAGAACTCTTTAAGAATGATTTTTTCACTAGTTAGGCTATAGATATTTATATGACCTAGTGTAGGGTTTTGGGTGAGGATGAACAAAACACTATCCAATAAAATCCATGTACATGATGACACGGATCTCTTCTTTTGGTGTGGACATCATTTTTGACTTTGCATCCTACATAGTAGAAGAGATCCATATAGGATTTAGTGGGATTGTAAAGAGCAAGGCAGAAAAGACATCTAGTCATTATTCATTGTTGATACACACGTTCTTGTTTAAAGGGGTTGCCTATATTGAAAAAGAGATGGTTTTCAATAGAGAGTACGAAGGAGAGACTCTGCTAGTCTAGTTATGGAGTGAAGACACGACTACAATGTAGAGGAAGCTAGTTTTGTTAGATTTGATAGTTATTTTGCATCCAGGTTAAGATGTGTCATAATGAAGGTCAATCCTAAAATCCTCAAGGCACTGCTGGATTTTATTAGGCCTATGGATATTCCTTCTAGTCTAAAATTATCCCACAACTGGGATGACATTATACCTTACATTTTTTCTATATTTTTTAGGGTTTATGGTTTCCAGGGGACTCCCCATGTGTTTCTCTATCAATTACCTCTAAAAGTATGGATTGCTAAAATGCTATGGTAGATATGGGGATCAGAGGAAGCACAATTCACTGGTAGATCTAGGTGCTCATTTTTCCCCACTTATACTATAGCTCACAAGTTCATTATCACTAAGGGTGGTTGGTTATTCCTATACAAATTCTTGGATCAGTATAAGATTTTTGTATCCCATGCCAATTTTTGTGGTACTAAGGGATTCTTTGATGCATTCAGGTGAAGAGCTAAAACTAGTTCAAAAGAGCATCAACCTTACTTTCGTGAAGATATAATAAGAAATGAATTATCTTTGCAAGAGAAAGATATAAAAAATGAGAAGTGGAGAGTTTTCTCTAGAATTCCAAAATTCATTAATTTTTTGATAATAAATATAAGCCTCTAAATGATGCAATAATAGAGGTAGATGGATTGACTAAGCTAATGACTAATTTTCCTGAGAGTATAGAAGCCATGAATGACAAGAAGTTATTCTTTATTAATTATTTTCCTAATAAGGCCTAAGAGGTCATGAGGATGCTATCTTTCACCCCTACAATAGGATCAGGGAAATGAATTATTCAAAAAACACCTAGTTATACTATGATTCAGAATAAAAGGGCTATATTAGATAAGGGAAAACAAATAAGAGGGTCAACCAATGATGTTCTCGAAGAAAGTGTTGACAATTGCCTAATTGTGATATGTAATTAATGGCATTAATGGAAACACATGATGTACATGTTGATAGGAAATATCATAAATAAAGATACTTAACATTTGGTTATCCTCAAATTGTCTAAGTATAGAATTTTGTTTACAACAGTGTATTGTTTAGTTTATAACATGTTGTAGAAGTCATATTATGAAAAGAAGTTACATGGCGGGAGTATACATGTTGGTGATGATGTGTATAACCTCCAAAGTTTGTAAAAACATTATAGAATAGATGTAATCATGTTTTGATGATGCAACATAGCAGAATTGAATGAAATAATTGTTTTGTTTACAAATAAATTACTTGTCCAATTAGGGTTGACATCCTAGATATTTAGTCTAACTTGGAAGAGTGAATTATTGTCTCAGCTGACCCAAAATTAATTTGGAAAAAGGCATGGTATTTATGCAAAGGAATTCTTGTGATTAGAAGTGTACTATCTTGATATTATGAGAAAGTGAAGTACTTTTATGTTCTTGAGAAGTTATGCAAAGTGTGCGAACTTTTGTGAAAGTAGTATTTGTAATGCTTTGTATAAATTATCTAGTGATCAAAGATTGAGCTGTAGATCATAGATTAGAAAATGAAGTCAAATAATAGTAAATTATGTATTTGAGTAGTGAGATCTTCTTGTTGTTGAAATTGAATGTTTGGGTAGTGGGCTCTTCTTGCATACATTATACTAAAACTCCTAAAAGGGTTGGAATCTCCTAATAAGGATTTAAAGTCTCCTAATAGGTACTACTTATACTAAATTTTCTCATTGACTCCTAACAGGGTTTGTCCTCTAACAAAGAACTTATATATTAGTATATTATCTAGTGGGTATCATCCCCACCAAAGTTTTGTCTTGGCCAAGTTTTCCCTAGTTAACAAAATATGGTGTTATGAGTTATCTTTGTGTATTACTATTGTTACTTTTTAGAATTTTTTTTGTTTTTTTGTTATGCATTGTTTAAAGTAAGTAATAATATCTAGTTGGTAACCAAAGTTTTTAGATTACTAATTCACTCCCAAGAAATCCCTATTTCCAACAATTGGTATCAGAGCATAGATAATTTGAAGAGGTTGAATACTCTAAGTAATATCCCTATGGATATGGAAAAATCAAAGAAGAACCTTAAAGAAGCTCTTTAGCAAATTGATCTCCTTAATGAAGCAAGAGATAAGCTGAAGGAAAAATATGAAGATTCCAAAGTATACATTTATCAATTAAAGGAAAAGTTTGAACATCTAAAATCCAAGGCCGAATCTACTAAATCTAGAACTATGGATGATGACTATTCAAAGTTGAAGATCGAATACAATATATTGAAGCATGATTTGAAGATTACAAATTTGATGTTGACTCTGATAAATGATCCTAGCAAAATTGAATCTAATTTGAAGACTAAAAATGTAGATCTGAGAGCAATTCTAGAAAAGAAAACATCTAAACTTGAAACATTGAAAGAAGATTATGAAGAACTCCTTAAGTACAATACTATTGTGAAAAGTGAATTGACATAGTGTAAACAATATCTTGAGAAACTTTATTCTAGAAGAGAAAAGCTTGATGATTCAATGTCTATACAGAGACCTTCTTATGACAAGACTGGTCTTGGCTATCTAATTAACATGTATGAAAAGAAACTTGAAATTAGATCACATCTAAAAGAAAAAGACAAATCCAATGAAATGATTGAATCTAGTCAATCTTCTAAGAAACCTAAAGAAGTTGAGCAAAACAATGGAGTTAAAATCTTGGATGAACCTAAGCATGTAGAAACTTCTGAGAAAATTGGGTATGAATTTAGAGGTAAGCATTTTTTATGTAAAGAAATAGGTCATATAAAAATAGATTATACTAATAAGTCATTTAATCATGTTAAGGACTTTTATTGTCATAATTTTCATGGTATGGGTCATAATGCAATTGACTGTAGAAAACCTAAGTATGATAATAATAGGAGAAATAGTAGAATTTCTAGATATACTAACCTTGCATATAGAAGAAGATCTAATGAAAGGAAATTGAGAGAAGGAAGATCTTATGAAGATAGAAGATAGATAATGTGTTATACATGTAACAACTTAGGACACATTGCTCAAAATTGTCATGCACCTAATGATCATTAGAATTGTAGAAGTAGATCACATGTATGTTAGTTATGTAATAATTTCAAACACATGGTGAAGTACTACAGAATGGACAAAAACTTTGAAAATGGAAGAAACAATGAAAGAAACTTTGGGAATAGAAGAAATGATAAAAGGAACCATGAAAGGAACTCCAAGACTAGGAAAGACAACGAAGAACAAAGAAACATTGTGAGTGAACTTTGAGAAGAACTTAAAGAAGAATTCGTGAAAGGAACAAATATCTCAAAAGAAAAGTTAGATGATGATAAGGCAAGAAGATCAAAGCTAGTTGTTGAGTTTGATCCAATTAAGTTGAATTAATCATGTTCATAGCATCAAAATTTGAGAACTTAAAATAGAGACTGAATTAGAGGTAGTGAAGTTGGGAAAAGATTTATCTTGTTATGTTTGTATGCTGCCTTAGCTCACTTGTGATTTGGAGGTCATCTAAAGAAGTTATCATAGAATTTAAAGTTACTGGTATTATAGTGAAGATTAATTCTATAGTAGAAGATGAAAGTGAGTTTTTGTAGAGAATTTCATGATGCAAAGTTTTAAGGATATTTGATATAATGAAAGGATGTTATAGTAAACCTCGAGTGACATCTAAAGATTGAATAGATTATTTTAAGCTGTTATCTAAATACAGAATGAAAGTATTTTTTTGTTCATATTTGCAAAATTACACAATTAATGAAAATTCAAGTTGAGGGATAAATGGAGTACAAAATTGATTTTACTTCATTGTGAAGACATTTGAAGAAAAGAGCATTCCAAAGTGACTTGTTAGAGCAATTTTGAAGCGACCCCTATTTTCAAAAAGAGATAGTTTATCATTTTTCTACAAAAATTATTTGGTAAAAGATGTTGATAAAGAATCATGGATATATCAGTTGTTCATAGTGTTGAGAATGAGGATAGACCTAAGTTTAAGATAGTTTTTGTAAAGCCTAGTAATGGAAACCCTAACTCTACATTATCTATCACTTTGAACAATGTAGTCTATTTGGAAGATGTGAAAATTATTTTAATTACAAGTTTGAGTGGATTGGAAGTGAATATATGAATATGGATATGGAACTAGTCTTTAACCTGACATGTCTATGAAGCCCAAATTTGAACAATTAAAATAATTAGACTTTTTTAAGGATCATTTCTACTATGAATTAGACACAGATGAATGGAATCAAATCATACTAAGTAGAATACATGATGGTAAACTATGGATGCAAAATAATGTAGTAGAAATTTTTGCGAACCTTACACATGAGGTAACTGATCTTGGAAAATAAGGCAGTGTACCCATAGGTGAAAAGATGGTTAAGAAGAAAGTGGAAAGTTACACCAAGGCAGGTTACAATGGGAAGGCTATTGTAATCAACTCAATTAAGTAGGATGTTGTGAAATTTATTAGCAAAATTATTTCTCATTTAGTTTGTGCAAGTTATAAGATACATGAATTTTTGGCTAGATTTATTCATGATGCTTATAAGATACACATTGAGAAGGAATGGGCAAATCTAAGTGAAATACTGAGGATGCAACTCTTGGAAAACCTAGAAAAGATTGAGAGAACAAAGAATGGTGTGTTTAGATTCCAATAATTAATCAATCACATATTCTTTCATGTGCTAAAGAAATTTCCCTACTTATCAGTAACATATATAAGGAGCAGTGATAGATGCACTATGGAAAATATTACAAAGTTATGGAAAAGGAACCCTGCAGACAAGGTATTGGACAATGGTAGTTTGATAATGAAAGCATTCCAAAATGAGATGAAACAAAGATTTAGGATCTCACATACAATTATGGATAGGTTCAAGGAAGACATATATATTCTATTTGATACAGATCATACTTACATTCAAGTAGTGAAATCTCGAGAAATATTTTTGGATCCTTTGAGCTATGAGTTGAGTGATGATATTGGAGTTGGCTACATTGATTTCTTGTTAAACTCAGAGAAAGATAAATTTGATTATATATTTGGTAGCTCTGATGAGATTACACAACATGCTTATCAAGAAACTTTGGAGAAAGCATCTCATAAGAAGGCTAAGTCAATCATGAAGAAGGCATTATCTAAGGCTAGAATGTCAGAAAGTGAATCTGAGGCTATGAGACAAACATTGAAGCAAGATGTATTGAAAATACAACCCTTATGAGTTTCAATTTCTAAGACATGTTCAGAGTAGAGCATACCATATGTGGTAGTATCCAATGTTTAGCCTAGTGAACATAAGAGAAAATTAGAGAGATTAGTTGAAGCAATGACTACAATGGAAAAAAGAGTCAAATAGATGGATACATGACCTAGCAAGAGGTAGAAAGAATTGTTGACATTTGAAGTAGGAAACCAAACAAGATGAAAAGGTGACTCCACTTAAGCAAGAAGCATGCAAAGCTTAGAAACCATGGAAGCCACTAATTGAGAAGATTAACATAGTTATTTCCAATGAGGGAAACTTTGTTTAGATGAATAAATTTTATGACTTATATAATAATTTTGAGAAGGACTAGATTGATATATATACTATGAGATATGTTATAGAAAATGATCTTAGTATGAAAGATATCAAAGGAGTAGTGAACTAGAAAGTGTATGAGAGACTTATAGATAAGAAGAATCCAGCAAGGGAAGAAGACCTTGAACTTAAAAAGTCTATGCCAAGGACAATCTATAAGATAGGTGATGAAGATGAAATTAAGAGTCTATTACATAACCTTGATCCATACTTAAGGAAAAAATTAAGGTCATTTTTATTCATAGTTGGTGAGAAAGCTAAGCTGAGAAAGGAGACAATAGTAGTTATCAGACAAATGTTTTCAGAGACAACATCTCCTCCAACTCCTAGAACCTTTGAAGAATTAGTAATTGGTGATACTATAAAAATTGATCAAACCAATGTTACTCTTAAAATTGATGATACCAAACCATTTGGTGGATCTAAACCAAATGTACCTAATACTGAGAATGTTGAAGAAAATTTCAAACAAATTAAGGAAGAGAAGAGGCTAATAGAAGTTGAAAAGAAGAAGATGAAAGAAGCCAAGTGTCAATTGCTAGACGAAGATAGAAAAAGAAAGGAAGATGAAGATAATTGAAGAATCATAGAAGAAGAAAGGAAAAGGAAAATTGGGGAAGAAGAAAATAAAAGATTAGAGGAAAAGGAGAAGGAAAGGAAAGAAGAGGAAGAGAGGAAAGCTAAAGAAGAAGTTAAGAAGTAGAGGGAGGATGAAACTAAACCATCTATTTCATCTACTCTGCTCTCTCTTACTAGTTTAGCTACTAATAATGATGATCAGACTAGTTTTATTTCATTATTATCTAAACATTTACAAAAGAATAAAATGGTGAAAATTTTATAGAGTTCAGTAATGTAAGTGACTTCCATATTGCATAGTACTTTGATAGTAGAACACACTAAGTTAGATCGCAAACTGAGAGAACACATAGTGCTAAAGTCATTTGATGAAGATTTTAATAATTTACTAAATATTGTAGAGTTCAAGGCTCAAATTTCTCATGATACTAACTTTAATAGCACCATCTACTAGAATATCAAGAATGACTTATTCAATCTTTATAAATGCATAAATGAACTTTGGAAATGTCATCAAGAAGGGAAAGCTTTATATGTTAAGTGCATATCATACAAATTGACTAAGAATTTGGACAATTAGATAGAGGCAAAGATAAGTGAGCTTGAATCTTTATCTAGCCAAATCCTACACCATTCTAGCAAAGTTGATGATTTTGAGAGTCAAAATGCCAGTGTTCAAAGTGAGATTAGGAAACTGGAACTTCAGAAAGAAAAGATTTTGAAGAGAACATATGATTTCAGAGAATCTATTGCTTTAAAGTTATCTTTTATTGAAAAGAAACTAGAAGAATGTGTCAAGGCCAAGCACACAAATACAAACTTTTTGTATTCAAATATCAATGCAGTTGAAATTGCATCATATTCTTTATGTGCACTTTTCTCATCAGAAAAGTCTACCAAAGAGACATGGAACAAAGATATGGGTAGCTTGAAGACCATTTTTTATGATTTTATGAAGTTTATTTCAGCATAAGGCAAGGACAACAATTTTGGCAGTTTTGGTTAGTATCTTGACATTTTAACCTTTGTCATTGATGTCAAATGAGAGTAATAGCAAAAGAACATTGAAAAATAGAAAAAATGGATAGTAAAAGAGAGAGATGTAAAAATAGTATTCATGGGTAATATGAAGTATATTTTAAGGGGGAGCATATATGTCAAGTTGTAATAGATGTAATAGTTATTTTGATAGTTAAGTTTTGTCACTTAGCCAATTTTCCCTATTTTGTTTCCATCAATGTCAAAGGGGGAGATTGTTGACAATTGGCTAATTGCGATAAGTAATTTTTGTCATTAATGGAAACACATGATGTACATGTTGATAGGAAACCATATAAATAAAGATAGTTAGTGTTTGGTTACTAGAAAATTGTTTTAAGTATAGAATTTGGTTTACAGTGATGTATTATTTTGTTTATAACATATTGTAGAAGTGATATTATGACAAGAAAAGTTACATGCAGATAGTATCCATGTTGGTGATGATGTGTATAACCTTAGAATTTTTTAAAAACTATACAAAACAAATATAATCATGTTTTGATGATGGAAGATAGTAGAATTGAAGGAACTAATTGTTTTGTTTACAAAACAATTACTCGACATCCTAGATGTTTACTCTAGCTTGTAAAAGTAAATTTTGGTCATAGCCGACCAAGTAGTAATTTGGGTAAATGTATGGTATTGATGCAAAGTAAATATTGTGATAAGCAATGTGTTATCTTAATATTATGAGAAAGAAAAATACTTGTATGTGCTTGAGAAGTTATGCAAAGTGAGCAATTTTTTGTGAAAGTAGTATATGCAAAGTTTTGTACGCACTATCTGGTGATCCAAGATCAAGCTAAAGATTCAATATTAGACAAGGAAGACAAATAATAGTAAACTACTTGTTTGAGTAGTGGACTCTTCTTGTAGTTGAAATTACATGTTTGGGCGATGGGATCTTCTTGCATAAATTGTGCTACAACTCCTAATAGGGTTGAACTCTCCTAACAAGAATTCAAAGTCTCCTAATAGGGACTACTTATATTGAACTTTCTCATTGACTCCTAATAGGGTCCATCCTCTAATAGGAAACTTATATATCAGTATATTATCTAGTGGGTAGCATCCCCACAACAGTTTTCCCTTGGCCAAGGTTTCCCTAGTTAACAAAATATGGTATTATGAGTTATCCTTGTGCATTACTATTGTTACTATTCATCATTACTTTGTTGCTTTTTTATGTATGGTTTAAAGTAAGTAATAATATCTATAATCATCCAAAATGTTCATTTAGTCTATTAGCCCTCTCCTTAGCATTTTGGCTAAATTATTTACCTATACCAAATTGCTAATAATCAATTAATTTTATTATAACCTATAGTTTTACTATGCTATCCTAAGTTCATTATTTGATTAAAAGAACATGTTCCCTTTTCATTAAATAAAAGACCCCATTCATCTAACCCACTTAAAATCCAAACATAAATCCTTTTTCTATTTTGCAATTAAAAGAAAAGGCTTTTAAGACTTTAGTCTTAT
Organism: Cupressus sempervirens; assembly: GCA_028749045.1. Taxonomy (NCBI): domain Eukaryota; kingdom Viridiplantae; phylum Streptophyta; class Pinopsida; order Cupressales; family Cupressaceae; genus Cupressus; species Cupressus sempervirens. The sequence goes on along the minus strand of CM053789.1, from coordinate 242,232,246 downwards.
ATGAAAAGTCAATTCATATTCTATTCGTTGACTTATGTGTGCACATGGATCCCTTCCATTTTCAAATTCAACTGTTGATCATCCACCATCTTCATGTTGATCTCTACCATCTCTACAATTTTAAAAGGGAGAGAGCTTCCCCCTCAAAGCATCCATCCACTCTTGAGTATTGTTATGTTATAGATTTCTCGTTCAAATATTTGAAGAATCTTTGTAGAGAAATTCTACTTCTCATCTCATTCTCTTATTTGTCTCATATTAGGCATATAATCATGTTGCATGTTAGTTTAGCTTCAATTTTTGCAATAATCTAGCTCACATAGTAATTAGTTGGATTTGTAACACTTGCATATTGCTTAGAAAAGCTGCATTTTGAATTGTAATCCTAGCTTAGCTTTCATCTTGCATTGCATCATTGAGGCATACTTTGTAGACATTTGCATTCTTCCATCTTATCTCTAAGAGAACCTATCATTGCATGGTTTACTACCAAAAAGTGTATCTCTAAGGCTCAGATGAGAGCCTTCATACTTGAAATATACTCTCTTGCACTCTGTGGATAGGGAGTTCTAAGCCGACATTCAAGCATTCTAAAATCATGAAATCATTTGGATAGAAGGGTTTAGAGTGTGACACATTTATACATTAAGTTTTGTCCTCTAATATTTTTTTTCCATTTTTTCACTTACTGTCTGCATTTTTTTCTTTTTCTAGTCACAGTTCTTGGGTGATATTTTTCCATTTTCATGTGGTAGTTCACATAACTATCAAGCAATACATTTTGGAAGAAGTTTTGTATAGCCATGCTGAAAAATATTACATTGGTATAGAAAATTCTATCATTTGGCTTAGAGAAAACTATCACACAGGAAAGTTTTGTCACCTATGTATAATGAAAAGTATGATACAATAGTCTTCCAACATAGATTATTTCCTAATTTGAATTTTCTTGTTTGGGTGTTTTGGTCAGTTTTCAATTGTCATTTTCCTGCTCACTGGTTTTTGGTAGGTCCTTAGCTATTTTATAGAGGTTTAGTTGTAGATTTCTTTTTTGTTTAGAACAAACTTGTTGTGCTAAAATTTGTGATTGTAGGTTTTTATTTTTAAACCTTACCTAAAATAATGTATTTCAAAGCTCCAAATACACAAGGGCTACTAACACTCATTTGCAGGGCTGCCCAATGCATAAAAACCAAACTTTTTTTCTTTTTTCTTTTATTCCATGTGTGACACCTACTAGTTGTTTTATTTCCATAGGCACATTAAACTTGTAATTAAGGTTCTTTGGTGACAAGAGAGCATGCTCTTCACCCTTGTGGTGAAACAAAAATCTTGGCTTGCTATTGGATTTTGAGAGCAATGGGATAACTAAATCTTCTTGGCATGTTTGGAAGAAATGATTGAAATAGGAGAGTATGCTCTTCACCCTTGCGGTGAATCAAAAATTTGGACTTCCAAAAGTTAATCCACTTATTATTTATAATTAGTTAGGATCCTTTAGAGGGCCTACTCTCAAATAACCTAAGAGGAATGACCCAAGTGGGGACAAGAAAAATACCTGGCTCTTCCAAGCCACTATAAATTCAAGGCTATCAAGGCCATAAAACTTTGGTAGATGTAGTGTTTTTCCTCACTTAGTGTAATCACTTGCGAGATTGTGGCCATATGGAGATCACTAGGTAAGAATTCTTAAGGTGTTCTTGTGTCCACAAGGTTTATTACCCACCGCAAGGTGGGTGTCCCTTAATTGGGTGCAAGAGAAACATTACAAATGAAAGCATTGTCTAAACACTTTGAGTTAGTAACTAGTCTTTTTTAGCCACTCAAATTCTTGGTGCAAGGATCGATCCTAGTGGACTACTTGGATCACCCCAAGATTTTTCACTCACTATGTGTGTTCCCTTGGTTGTGCTTATGGAACTTCCATTACAAAGCCAATATCTCTTGTGGGAAACCACTTGGTGTGAGGCAAAGAAGCATCAAGAATAGGCCAAGTTGTCAAGTAATGAACCATGACTTTAAGGTACATTTCTTGGCTATTATTTTTAAATATGTTGACCAGTGTTGACATTCTTGCAAATCAAACATCTTGGTAACATTAATAGGAAGGCTATTTTGATATCCCAAATGCATGTTAGCAAGGTTGTTTTTACCCTCGTTTAATTTTTTTAAGACATTTTTAAACACCTACTATTTGCAATCCTTGTTGATAATTAACACAAACTAGGTACTTACACTATCTAATATGAAAACCACTAGATTGACCAGCTGAAACATAAAATTTTGGAGCCAAACTTGTCCCTTTTGTACAAATACTAGCACTTTATCATCTGTTCACTAGAGAAATATCATGCAAAATTATTTGTTAAAAAATCTGTCATATGTCTTTAATAGTTCTATCATCCCACTATTCAAAAAATGGTCATCTAGCCTTGGGAGAATTGTCATCTTGAAGAAAAGTGTCACCCTTATGTTATGAACTATGTCACATGACATTTTATGCTATCCTAATAATGCTTGGTCTCTAAAAAAGTATCAGCTGGGGTTATCTACTATCAAAATAGGGTCTGTGTTCTAGTTTTTCTAATCTAGGGTGCATTACTTTAGTCTTCGCTAGTCCTGGTTGCACATCCATATGTTAGGAAGCTATCCTAAGTTGAAAAGATGGGTTTAGACTATCATATGTAAGTCTTGAAATGACATTGATGAATCATTTGTCAAAATTAGATTACCATTCTATTTTATCTATTTGCTATTGAGCTTCTTGCTCACTTTCTCAGCTTGAGTCACCAATGCTATAAGTTCTTGAGCAATATCTGACAAGCCATCAATTATACTTTGGCAAGTGACTAATCTTGATTGTAAGAGCTTCAAATCTGCTATACTTTTCTTGTCCTATTAAAAAAAGATGAATCTTTACATGCCTATCACAACTAGACATCAATTTGGTAAGAATGACCATACCCCTTTCGTTTTCAAGAAATTGGAGACACTATCTAAACATCCTTGCAACCAACCTTGTGTGATAGATCTCAAATCTACCCAGACACAAATAGCCAATGTTCAACATAATCTACTTTATAGCTTTGAAAACCCATTTGGTACACCATTTAAGACACCCAAGGGTGAAAATAGTTTGATCACTATGGTGTACCTTGATGAGATCAAATGCCACCTAGAAGAACATGCACATAAAAACCAAAAGACCTTGGAAGAAATATAAGCTATGGAGAAAGAAAATCAATGAGCTGAAATGGACAATCATGTGCACCATGAGGTGAATAGAGGAACCTATTCTCAAAATCCTTTTGATGGCAATAATGGCAACAACATGCCTCCAAGGACTCCTAGAGTCACCACAGGTGCATGCCCTTCACCACATAGATATCCTATCATGAAATTGATGAAGAAGTAACTAGTGAAGATATTATAAAATTCCAACAAGATGGCATTACTCAAAAACTGATGCTTAGAGCCTTAGAGGAAATCAGAGAACAATACTTTTGATACATAGTAGCAAGGGCATGGAAACTCCTCCAAGGTTTTGACATTGAATGCATAATTCACAAACAAGAGCCCAATGAGGTTGAAATCTTAAGGGAAGAAATATAAGAACTAAGGAAACAATTTTCACAATTGCAAACTTCAAAAGAGCCACCTAAGACTCCATCTGTTGACTCAATAAGCACTCTTCCATCTGATAGGATTTTGTAAATGCTACCATTTCCTAAGGATATAGAGGTTCCTAAGTATGACAAATACGATGGAAATGGTGACCCTCACGATCATATGAGACATTTCTATGCTATTAGCATGGATTTTATGCATGAAGACACCTTTCTTATGTATCTATTTCCTAGAATTCTGAGAGGGCAAGCCATGGAATGGTTCACAAAATTGATTCCCCTCCTTAAGAAATTTGATGAGCTTGCACAATTCTTTATCCAGCAATATTCCTACAACATTCAACATCCTGTGACTATATTGGACTTATGTCAATTTAAGCAAAAAATAGGATAACCTTTTGTAATGTACCTCCAATGATGGAGATCCTTATACTCTTTATATCCTTGGGAAGTTCCTGAGGCTGAAAAAATCAACATTTTTATCAATACACTTATACTTGAGTTATACTTTGATCTTAGAAAATAGTTATTCATGCCCTTCAACACCATGGTCAAAAGTGTGCATTGCATTGAGGATGTTGTTATCAAAAAGGGTTATATAGTTGTAAATAAAGACAAGACTAATAATTTAAATGGTAAAGACAAAGGAAAACCTTGGAATAAAAACAAGTATGTTGTCAATGATGTGATAGTGGACACTCCTAAGACAAAGGAACCTACATTTAACCTTTATAATTCAATCTATGCTACAAAACAACAAGATGGTTCAAAGCCACAAACCTTTGATAAGAGTTTTAAGTTTACCAAAAAATGATGTGTTTATACACCAAAGGTTGAGCCTTATGAAGTGGTTTTTAAAACCTTAATTACAAACAAACTAGTTACTTTACTAGAAAACTCTTGTCCTTATGATCCACCCATCAAACCTCCATGGTGGAGAGAGCACCACACTTGCAATTATCACCAAAGCAAGGATCACAACACAAAAAATTGTTTCAAACTCAAAGATGTGATTCAAGATCTCATTGAGACTGGTAAAGTTGTCACATATGGCCTCACTAAGAATTTTCACCATAAATCCTTTAAACAACCCTTGCCAGAATATGAAAAGGGTGAAACCTCCAAAGCTGCTAAAAAGAATCATGATGCCAAAATCAGCTATTCATAAGTTGACATAGATAATGTTATAGGAATGCTTGAGCCTATCAAATATTTATTCATGACTAGTCCTAATGAAGAAAATCAACCCAATTATGATGCTAAGGATGAATGACCAAAAGTGGTTTTAAAAATATGACCTATTCCTCAAAATCACACTAACACTAGACCTAAGGTGGTACTCCAAGTGGCTGAATCTTCCTCTTCCCTGTGTGAACTACTTAATGTTGTCACTAGGGGGCAATCTAAGGTTGTCCTAAAAGTTTCTCATTATCCTAAGAATGCTTCATCATCTAAACAACCAACTACTTTGAAGATCTCCAACTATGACCTTGTTAGCTAACTACAATGTACACCACCTCAATTTTCCATTTTTGAGTTACTAGAGTTATCTCCTTTGCACAAGGACATCCTTGAAAAATATTTACACTCTACCTATTTTCCCATAGATACTGATGTAGAATGATTCCAAGCTATGGTGAAACATATCTCTTAACCTCACTACCTCACTGTTTTCAAAGAAGATGACCCAACTCTCAGTCATCTCCACAACCCTACTTTCCATGTTGAAGTCCAAATCTTCTATACTCACGATTACTGAGTCTTGATAGACAATGGTGCAAGGTTAAACATTATTTCATTTAATGTAATCCAACAATTGGGCATGTTAGAATTTGTTGTTGACCCTAAGTGCAAGATCACTATAAAAGCCTATGATGAGGTTGAAAGACCTTCTAAGGGTCTAAGTATGCTTCCAATTAGAGTTGGTCTAGCTAAGAAGGATCTTGTTTTCGAAGTCCTAGATATACCCCTTTCATAAAATTTTTTATTGGAATGCCCATGGATTCATGACATGCAAGCAATGTCTTCTACTTACCATAAGTATATCGAGTTCCCTTTTAATGGAACTGAAATAGTTGTCCCAAGTGACAAATCAATGTCCATCAACACATTGTCTACTACTGAAAATATAGTTCCACACAATTTCTCTTCTCATGAGATGACACCATCCTATATAGAGTGTGAATAAAAATTGAAAATGATGAGCCTTGGTATGGGAAAATATGCTCTAGACTCTATTATTTCTCTATTGATTTACCCTTGGTCTTATGGGAAATCATCTACCAAAAAGAAGCCTTTCACTTTTTCCATGACTCTTTTTGGCACTTTTGTGCAATCCTCAGTTCCTCTAGAAGTAGAGAAAGAAGAACAAGGAGTTAAAGAGTGGATCTATAAAGAAGAGGAAAATGAAGAAGAAGTAACTATGACTACTCCAATTTCTCCTAAATGATATGGAAAAGGATATAAATTTCTTACAAGCATGGGATATTAGGACCATGGGTCATTAACCAATAATAAAAAAATCTCTAGTTGAACCTTTAAGTCATACTCATGGTCATGATACAAGAGACACTATTGGCTTAGGTTTTGGGCTAGAAAATGATATACCAACATTTGATCGAAGATTTCCCATGTCTAATGAATCAAAGGATGATGATCCTCCCTTTGTTAATGCCACTTCACAAGATGAGGACTTTATCCCTCTCACTTCCCTCATTTGAGGAGAAGAAACACCAACTACCAATAATGATGTTGAAACTTCAACCTCTCAATAGTTCAAACTAGAGATCAGAGTATAGACTCTCACGAATATGAATGGAAAAATATTTTAGATGCATCTTGTCAGCAAAGAATGGATGTCATTCATGCCTATGCAACCCAAATGAATGTAGCTGAAGGTGGTGGAATTAAGTTATTATTTCCATTAGTGACAACACTTATCCATATTAGTATTTCTACCAAGCTCATCACTTAGCACTCTTCACTCACTGAGCACTCCAGTGTTAACCTAGTAGCTATAGTTTACATTGAATAGAGCAGTGATTACCGAGTAGATATAGACTATGTAATGATCAACAACATCTACTAATTCATAGTGTCTACTGACTAGTTAGATTGTGTCATAGAAATTTAGTATAAACTGAGCATTGGAAGAGATAGTGCTTGCTGAGTGAAACAAGGTAAACTCAACACACAGTATCTACCAAGTGATACCATATCTATCGAGTCACCAATGGTCACTGAGATAAAAAATAGATTCAGTGATTAGTATGGACTAAGCTTTCAATTCTATTGAGTGCATGATAGTGCCAAGTAATGCAGTGGATGCTGAGTGTCAGAAGATCACTGAGTCAATTTAGTGAACCTGAGTTATTTACTATTGGGCCAACCTTGTAATGTGTTTTTACTTGTGTATTGGCCAACCTTACAAGTTTTATAAATTTGAAAGGTACATTTAAGAGATGTATTGTAATATTTTCGAGAGAAAATTTATCATGTATGAAGTATTGTATGAAGTGCATGCAAAGGTATATTAGCATCAATTTAAGATATTCAACAAGGCCAAAAAAGGAGAAGAAAAGATATATCTATCACATAAGGTGATCAAGAACTCAAAGATCTCATCAGCAATCAATTGTAAGCAGATCCATTGTTTCATCCTAATAGGTGAACTAGTTGTATATCCTTTAACAAGGTAGACTTAACAGTCTTTTTTTTAATCTCCTAATAGAGTGCATACTTTGTTGTATGTTTGTAAATCCTCTAAAAAGGTGGACCTAGCAGTCCTTTGTGCTCTTAATAGGGTAGATCACCAGAAGTGGTCAATGTAAGCCTTAATAGGCCAACTTTCTACTATAGTAGTAAAGTGTTGCGGGTATCATGTCCATCCCAATTTTAATTTCTATTTGGAAGTTTATTGGGTCACCAAACTTTGTTTTGTTATGTGTTCAATATTTTATCTTTCAGTTCTTATGCATGCAATAGGATAAATGTATTTATGATGATTATTTACATGCTCATTTCATGAAAAATTTTTAAATTACTAATTTTCCCCCACTCTTAGTAATTTACCAATCCTTGAATATTTCTAACAATTGGTAACAGAGCATTCTGGTTCTTAGAATAAAGCTCAATAGCTTGAGCAAAGATCTAAAAGACAAATGGACATATTTAGACTTGGGAAGGAAATTGAAAATGAAAAGCTAGATCTGGAGATGGTCTTAGTTCAACTAAAGGAAGCAAAGGAGAATCTATCCAAATCCTTAAAAAGAAGAAAGGAAATTGCAAATTAGATGAATGATCTCAAGTATGTTGAAGAAAATATTGAAGAATTTTTCCCTTCTAGGAGTTCTGATGAGGAAAACAATGCAATCAAAGAACTCCTAGAAAAGAATTGATCCATGCATAAAGAAGTAAGGAAAATCAAAAGAGAACAAGAAATTCAATCAATCAAACTATGTGAAATCTTGGAACAAAGAAATAGAGCATAAGAAAACTTGGAGGCTAGAAACAATGAACAACAAAATCATTCTAATCAAAATGAAGACCTCATTGATCAAATCTTTGAAGCAAATCAAGAGATTAGGATTCTCAAAGCTCAAAATGAAAGAATAAGGAATGATTTGAATTATGAAAGAGAAATCAATGAAAGGATGTTGGAAGAACTAAGATCTAAAAAGAAAATCAACGAAAAATTGAAAAATGACTTGAATGTTGACAAATAAATCAATGAGAGAATGATAAAATCTCAAGAAGGTGGGAGTCAATTGAATCAAGAAAATGAATAGAATCTTCTTAGGAAAAAAGGAAAGGTAGGACTTAGATATAATAAAGAAGAAGGTGAATCTTCAAAGAAAGGTGCAAAGAGGAATCAAAAACCTACATGCAATCATTGTGGGAAAATTGGTCACACATCAAACAAATGCTAGAGCAATGGAAAGGAAAAATTCAATGGGAAGTGTTATAACTACAACAAGCATGGTCACAAAGGAAATGAATGCAAGAAGAAACCAAAATTTAAAGGTAAATTTCAAAAATATAGAAGGCATGATCACAAGGCATCATAATGTAGATCCAAATAATTCAATCCAATTGAACAACTTGTAAAAGCAATATTTGGATGGGATTACAATACCTAGTGCAGATGTCATTAATGTGGAGAATATGGACACACTTGTGAAAATTGTGTAAGACATCACCTAAGAAAGATGGATTCCACTACAAGGTGTTACACATGCACTAAAATTATTCATATAGCTAAGAACTATATGAATATAGGCAAAATTGAAGATGAAAAGAAAGCAAGGGTAGACAACATTAGGAAACAATTGAAGCAACAATGGATTCCAAAGGCTACTAAGGAGACCAATTCAAATCATGGGAGTGAAGTCACTCATGAAATAGGTGACTCCAACTTTTCAAATTAAGTATCCAAAGGTAGATTGGAGCTGTACTCATCAAGAAGATCACAAGAAGTTTCAATAAATGCAAAGCATGGAATTCATCCAATCAGTATTCCAGATATACAAGGATCTCAGAGAACTCATCCTTCATTGAGTTACATTAGATTCCACTGAGCAAGGTTAGTTGAAGGTCTTACCAAGCAAGGTCAGGAATAGAAGAATTTTTTTCTATTTACTAAGTGGATATTCTTGCTGAGTTAGTTCAATGGATGATAGTATTTCATGCATTGTGTCATTATTGCACCGAGCATCTATGAAAAATCTTCAATAAAAGGGGCAAAATTGACTTCATTTTTCATTGCATTCACAACATTCGAAGAGGAGAGCAATTTGAAGAGAACTACAAGTTTTTTTGAGTGATTTGATAAAAAAACCTTTATGAATTCATTCAACTACCAAGGAATGATGGAATCTACTAGCAGAAATAATAACAAATAGAAAAACGGTTCTGAAATGCTGGTCAAGGGAGCTGAATGGAAGGCACCAAATTTCAAGATTGTTCCCGTCATTGCTGAATCACTGGACCTGTATGGAGCTCAATCCTAAATTCTACCAAAGGTAATACTAATACACAATATTATAAATCATTTCAAATGTACTATTCAAGAATTAGGGACATTAGAAATGGATAATGCCCTACCTAAAATGAGTGCGAATGGAGTATTGAAACCAAAACACAAACACTTGGAAACAAAAGGATTGACTCACATTTCACATTTACCACGTAACTTTGAAGTGAAATGGATTAGGTATATATTGAGTAAGTTTCACACTGGTCAACAGTGGTTGGAACAACCAATTTTGATAACAAAGAAGATGATTCACAAGATCACAGGCCTCCCAATGCTTAGCAAGGCTAAAACCACTAAAACCCTAGGTCGGGAGGAACTAAAAAAAAAACCCTAGTTGAATGGGATGACAGAGGTTTAAAGATAAATAATGTTACTATTGTAGAGCTTAGGTTCAAAATTCACATAATTACACACAAGATCTATAGCTCAAGTCAGTTGAACAATTTTCCTTGTGAGGTAGTTGACCTAGCATACAAAATTGTGAAGAAGAACCTTGAGTATGACCTATTAGATATATTATTGAAGAAATTAAACAAGAATATTGATAGTGTTAAGACTTCAAAGAATAATTCTTTAAATTTTGGCTCTCTTCTCACTTTTCTATTCTTTTATGTTCAAAAATTCTTTCCATCCAAGGGAACTATTGTATGGACGAAAGACACCCCTGTTTTGTATCAGTTAAATGAATTTATTATTGAAATGGGTGCAAATTTTGAAAGGGTGTTGGATAATTATTTTGAGGTTTCCAAAGAGAAATTCAATAATAGATTCTGGATCCCACCCAAACTTGTAGAAGAATACAAGGAAGACATATGTTTCATGGTAGATTGTGACAAAGTGTACATATAAGCAATCTTATCGAGAGTGGCATGGGTAAAACCATTGCCTTATGAAATAAATATTAATGAAGAAAAGGAAATTATTGAAGGATTAATCAATGAGCATGTAAATCCTAATCTTCTAGCTTTTGCCACCTTTGATGAAGCTAAGAAGAGGATAGAGCTCAATATAAAGATTCCTCAAGCCATCAGTAGAGGAAAGAAGAGAGTGGCGAAATTGAAAACTGTTGAAGGTCCTCTTATGCTTACTAAGGGTAAGGTTGAGGTAGAAGAGGAGGGATCTGATAATGAAGAGGAAGAATCAAAGAAGAAAGAGGAGCTACCAAAGAAGAAAGGTAAGGTGTTCATCACCAAACCTGAAAAGCAGCCAACTATATTATTCAAAAGGAAAACAAGAAAAGGTAAAAGTGAACCTGTATTTGTTTAGTCTACACCTACCTTTGAGTAAAGAATGAAACAATTAAGAACTTGAGTAGGAATTTGTAGCTTTAAGGCTCTTAAATATGAGATTAGGACTCCTACAGAGCAAAAAGAAATTGAGGACTTAGTCATGGAGAAAATGGGTATTTGCAAATACTCACTTGCTCAAATGCAACCTTAGATCCATGCTGATCTTTATGACAAAATCAAAGCTAGATGGGACTCTAGCATGCAAAATGTTAAAGATATTTTTGCATAACAAAAATTAAACAATTGTTTCCCAGTTTGAAAAATGCAAAAGTCAAAAAGGAATTGCTAGAACTTATAGACCAAATGATTCTAAAGCTCAAAACATGCTTCATTCTAATGAAGATTATAGAATCAATAGTCATGCATGCCTGAAATGTCTGGAAAGATGTGTATCATCTCAAAGATCCATCACAAGATAATATTGAAATTAAGGATGATGATAGTAGTGACAATGATGATGATGAATTTGATAACATTCCATCTATCATGGTTTCACTGGGTGAGCTACATGCCTTAATGGAAGAGAAGGAAGAAGATAAGGAGGAAGAAGTAGTTGAGGAAGAAAAGGATGAAGATGACCTAGTAAGGATAGTAGCTGAAGCCATTGCATCTCTTCCTCACACTCTACCAAAAACTGTTACATCTATGGAGACAACTTCTATTGGTGATATTGTGAGCACCATAGCAACATCATTTTCTCAATCTACACCAACATCCTCCCAACTCCAATAAACTACAATGAAAGTGTTAACCACTTCATTTGCTAAGCTAATAATTACTTCTTTACCTACTAAGTTAGCTACCTCTACCCCTGTATCATCATGTTTAGTAAGTATGGAAGTTTGTTCTACAAGTTTATCTACTTTAGAATTGACTTCTTCTACTCCTATTCTAGTTAGCTCTATAGTTTTTTCCACATTAGAGTTATCAGTATCTACTTATACACCAGCTACTTTATCCAGGATACATACTTCTATGGGTATTTTACCAAGTGTTGCACCTATTTTGAGTAGTATTTCAATTTTTGACATAGTCAACACTCTCATTGGTATTCAATCCTTAAGCCCTATTCCATTTTTCTCTGCTAGCCCTTCTATCTCCACCATTGTGTCTATTCCCAAGGTCAAACCAGTAATCACAGAAGTTGAACAAAGGAAAACACTAAAACTTTTGATCACTAGAAAAGAAATTAAAGAAGACATAGACCTAGACATAGAAATAAAAATTCCTAAGATTGACTTTGATACTACCATCATTGAAGAAACAAGAAGAGAAAGTAAACTCTTAGAGAAGTAGGCTAAGAAGAAGTAGCTAAGATCTAAAAGGGATAAGGAATATAGAATAATTGAAAGTGCCAAGAATATAATAGAAGAGGCTATAGGTGTTGAAATGGATTCCACACAACAATTTTTTTTCAATTAGAAGAGGTTGTGCAAAAATATAATGAGGACTCTTCTAGTCAAGAGAAATTGATAGAAAAGGTGGAAAGGAAGTTTGATGGCAAAGTGCTTGAGCACATTGCTTAGCAAATTGCAATCAAAAAAATTGAGTTATCAAGATTCTTGAGTAATTTTGAAAATTCTTTTACTAATGCAGCATCACTTTTTGCAAAGCTATGTGATATCTTCAAATTTATCAAGGAAATTAAGGAGAAGCTAAATAAAATTGATATTGACACGCAATCAAGTGCATCTAAGCTGCAGATGGACCCCTCATCTAGCTCCTCCCATCACACCAAGATTAGATATCTAGTATATGTTCAGGCAAAAATTCTAAGGGAAGAAGAAAAAATTAGACCCAATTTGATTCACATTCAGAGTATGGTCTTGCCAGTAATGGACACAATGCAAAATCACATTGCTGATTGCAAAACATTGGTCCAACACCAAAACTTCTCAATCACTAAACACATGATTCAATTATTAGTAGAAGTCTAGATTGCTCTCTCTACATGCAAAATTTCACAAGATACTTGAGACAATACATTTTCCACTATTCTTAAGGTACATTAAGGTTTTCTATCTCACTTTGGTGTCACCTTATAGATGTTGTATATAGTCCTTTGGCATTATTGTCAAAAAGGGGGAGAAATAGTATTTAACAATAGTATAGGGGAGAGATATTAGTTAAAGGGGGAGATAATATTCAATAAAAGTGGAATATATATGTGTACATTTGTGCACAAAAATCTTTGTATAAACATTATGATTCATCAAGGAGATATATGTAGGAATGTATCTACAATAGTTAACAAAGATCAATTTTGAAAAATCAAAATTCAGTAAATTAGATTGTGTACATATTTTTTTTCTCATAAGTGTTTTGCCACTAATGCCAAAGGGGGAGATTGCTGGCATTAAGTTATTATTTCCATTAGTGAGAGCACTGAGCACTCAACACTCTTCACTCACTGAGCACTCCAGTGTTAACCAAGCAGCTACAGTTTACACCAAATAGAGTAGTGATTACTGAGAGGATACAAACTATGTGAGAATTAGTAGCATCTATCGATTCAGAGTGTCTACCGAGCTGTCAGACGGTGTCATGGAAATTCAATATAAACTAAGCATTGGAAGTGATAGTGTTTACCAAGTGAAGAAAGGTAAACTCAACATGCAGTATCTACCGAGTGATACCACATCTACCAAGTCACCAATGGTCACCAAGTTTAGAACTATGTTGAGTCATTAGTATGGATGGAATTTTCACTTCTACCAAGTGCATGATGATGTCGAGTAATGTAATGGATGCCAAGTATCAAATGATCACTGAGTTAGTTCAATCAACCCGAGTTACTGTTGAGCCAATTTGTAATGTGTTTTCACTTGTGTATTTGCCTACCTTGCAAGTTTCAGAAATTGGACAGGTACATTTAAGAGACATATTGTAAGATTTTAGGGAAAAAAATTATCATTTATGAAGTATTTTATGAAGTGAATGTGAAGGTATATCAACACTATTTTAAGATATTTAGCAAGGTCAACAAAGGAGTAGAAAAGATATATCTATCACATAAGGTGATCAAGAACTCAAAGATCTCATCAACACTCAGTTGTAAGTAGATCCATTGCTTCATCCTAACTAGTGAACCAGTTATAAATCCTTTAAAAAGGTAGACTTAAAAGTCTTTTGTCAAATCTCCTAACAGAGTGCATACTTTGTTGTATGTTTGTAAATCCTCTACCAAGGTGGACCTAGTAGTCCTTTGTGCTCTTAATAGGGAAGGTCACTAGAAGTGGTCAATGTGAGCCTTAACATGCCAACTTTCTATTGTAGTAGTAAACTTTTGTAGGTATCATCCCCACCCCAGTTTTACTTTCTATTTGAAAGGTTTTTGGGTCACCAAAACTTTGTGTTGTTATGTGTTCAATATTTTATATTTCAATACTTATGCATGCAGTAGGATAAATGGATTTATGATGATTATTTACATGCTCATTTCATGAAAAGTTTTTAAATTACTGATTCACCCCCCCTCTCAGTAATTTACCAAGTCTTGAATATTTCCAACAGAAGAGTCTATTATAGGGTCAAACAAGTTTGGCTTGTAAATTCTTTTAGTGGATCACACTAGTCCCTCTAGGTCTATTCCTAACATGGACTCCTTTGCAACATTTACTATAGGCTCAACTTTATAGGTCACTAGAGATTACTCTTTCCTTGTTAACTATCTTGAAGCTTCCACTCTACTCTCATTGATCCACTCTAATCTCAAAGATTTGTCCATTCAAAATAAAAAACTTGAAATATAGTCTTTTCAAAATGACTATGAGATCACTTGTTACCTTAATTTCATTGAGCCTGTCACTTCTTCCACCAGTGAACCCATGGTTAACATGTCAAAATTAGATATCAAGTACCTTAGTCATTAAATTAAAAGAAAAAACAAGAAGTTAGATGGTGAAAACTACATTGTGGTGGTATTTGACCTTCAAAAAAGAAAAAAAATAAGAAGATGTATGTAATGGTGAAAACCTCCTTAAGGCACCTGTAGATGAGGTGTTTGGTAGTCTGCCAAGCTATTTTTAAGATAGATCTTTGATTCTCGTTAAACCCATATAGTCTATCAACTTTGAGATAGAGGAATCTTCTAAAATTATTCATGTAGCTCAATCATTGTAAACTAAGGAAAAAGTACATTTTTCAAAAAAAATTCAAGACAAGAAGATCAATTTTGCATGGATATACTTAGATATGCCATGGATTGACCCAGATCTTATCATGCATCATTTATCAATCTCTCCAAATATAAAACTTGTCAAACAAAAATTGAAAAGATGCATCCACATTTAGCCCTATTGGTCAAAGTAGAGTTGGAAAAACTCTTTAGTGCTATTGGTAAACAAATTTGTCATTGTAGAATTTTCCCAATAGAGTGTGTGGAAAATCAATGTCTCTAATAGTTGGATGGGCCCTTAGTATGTGGCCTCCCTCTATGTTTAGAGGGGAAGCTCCCTCATATGATTTGATTTTTAAAGGGTCTTTTGAATAAAGAATCTAAAACTTCAAAGATTAAGAGAAAGTCATTCAGGATGAATGCACCACATGACCTCACAACATTCTTAGGTAAACAAGAATGATAACAAACGTGATCAAGAACTACGCTTGAAAGTGACTAGTATTACCATGCACATTCATCATTCATAAACACTCATACAATACTATAAGAATGCCTACTAAAATTGCAAAAATTTTGATTTTAGAACAAGAAATCAAAAGCACATCTCATTTCATTTCTTTGCACCAATAAGATAATAGAGATTTTTTGATTTTAGAGATAAAAATTGTACATACTTTCCAAAATTTATCCCTTGATCAAAATTTCAGCATAGTGTTCCCTTATTTTAAAACCAAAAAGTCCTGTATACAAAGCCCAAAAGAGCCCTTATATATACATAGAGGTTAATAACCACATTTCTATGGTTAGTAACTACCCCCCAAATATGTGATTTGGGTGAGGTTAATTAACCTCCACAAAATTAACCTTAAATTAAAAAGATCATTGATTGAAATATATGACTTGGAACATGTCTTTAAACAATTGAATCATTGATTTGTTCAGTTATTTGATATAGAATATTCTTCATGATCATCACCAAGTTTCACAAAGAAAAAATCATTCACAACATCAATTGCTCATGCACTGACTATAGTCTAGATAGTGATACTACAACCTTGTCTTCCCATTGATATAGGTTATAGAATTTTCAATCCTTTGGGACTGATTTTGATGGGCCATTATCATATCCACTTATGAGCTACTACATATACGTTGAACAAAAGAACATAATGCCCTGGACTTTTAGTATATGGCCGAAACAAGAATTTTGCCACACATTCTCCTAATTCTATATTGGAACGAATTCTACAAGAAGCCAACAAAGATGTGCATACGGTAGCATTAGGCTTTGTTGACATATTAGTAATCAAGTAGTATGCCTCATCCAAATGACCAACACAGCCAAAGAGATCAACCATGCAATAGTAGTGTTGTATTGGAGGAGTCACATTATAGTATTCATTCATAGAATTGAAGTACTTCTAGCCCTCCTGCATGGTAGCAAGCTAAAAGAACTCCAATCAATATGGTATGATTTGGTTTCATGTTTAAAGATTTTATCTTTTCGAAGAGATCCAAGGCTTCTTTGCCAAACCCATGAACAACTTTTCCTAAAATGATCGAATTCCATGAAATCACATCCCACACATGCATGTCGTTAAACATAATATGTGCATCCTCCATTCTGCTACACTTGAAATACATATCAACCAATGCACTAGCCACAAAAACATCATGTTGAAACCCATTTCTAACAATACATCCCTGTAACTCTTGGCCATACTGAAAGGCTTCCAAGGTTGCATAGGCTAGAAGAACAATGGAAAAGGTTGATGAGTCAGGTTTGATGTCTACAATTTGCATTTCCTAAAAAATATCAAAGGCTTTTTTTTTATGCAACCATTTGTGCATATCTAGCTATAAGTGAAGTCCATGATACCACATTTTGTTGACTCATTTTGTCAAACAACTTGTGCACCTTTTGTATCACTCCACATTTTGAATACATATCTATTAGGGATTTCACAACTGCATCATAGACCAAATTCACTTACATTTTGATTTATATCTATACAATGTTCTAGATCTCCCATTTTGGCATAGACTGGGATGATTGAAGCAAAGGTTGACGAGTCCAAATTTACCCCTGCTAGTCTCATTTTCTTAAAAATATCTAATGATTTTCCCAAAAAACCCACTCTGCATATCCGACAATCATTTCATTCCAATAGACCACACTTTGTTAAGCTATTTTGTATGACAGTTCATGCACCTTCTATACAATTCCATATCTTGCATACATACCAAATATAGCATTGCCAACAATAGCATCCAACAAAAATCCACTTTGAATTATCAATTTATGAATTCTCATGCCTTGCTCAAAAGATCTTAGTTTGGCATAGGCCGGTAGGATGTTGGCATAGGTTGCCAAGGTTGGATTTACACAAGCCAATTACATTTCTTTAAAGACATCCATGGATTTTTCTACAAGTCCACTCTGAGCATATCCTGCAATGATTGTAGCCCATGAGACCACATTAGATTGAGATATTTCTTGGAAAAGCTTTTAAGCCTCATCAACAATACCATTTTGCACATATCTAGTAATCATAGTAGTCCAAGAAACCACATTTGCATTACTTATTTTCTCGAGCATCATGTATTCTTCCACATTTCACATACATGTCTATTAGGAAAGTCACAAGAACATCATCCCACAAAAATCCACTTTGGATTATCCTCTGATGGATTCTCAAACCCTGCTCTAAGGTCCCCATTTTAGTACATGCTAGAAGAATGCCTACAATGGCGAACTCATCAAGTTGAACACCTTTTACATACATTTGTGAAACAATTCTAGTGCTTCTATAGTAAAACCATGTCTTCTATAACCTGTGTTGGTAAACAAATTTCAAAAAATTGTCAGTACGTTTCTTCTTAACCTTCAATATGCCTCCTATCTCAGCACTTGCCTTTTAGATGATCTTACTTCTAGTTCCTAACATTAATTAGCTAAACAAAGAGGTTGATAACTATCTCAAAGACGTGAATGAATACATGTTTTTGGAGAGGTTAATTAACCTCCTCCAAAATATGTAATTTGAAAGTTATCATTAACCTTTTTTAGAGGTTAATGGATACATGTTTCTAGAGATGTTAATTAACCTTCTCCAAAATACATAATTTGAAAGTTATCATTAACCTCTCAAACAGGTTAATGGTTAATGATACACTTGAAAATGTGTAATTTGGGTCTCTCCAATAACTTGTGATAACTTGGGGCTCAGAAGTCATATTTTGAAAATTTCAAGTGTTGAGTGGAGCTTGAAATGAGCTAGAGATATGAAGATTTAGAAATTCACAAAAACTCAAAGATAAAATAATTGTTTCAATGATCAAAATGGGACATATTTTACACATAACCATAAGATCAACAAGGTTCAAATTGAGGCATTTTGATGACTGGATAACAACTGGCTCTATCTAGGGACAAGGACTAAAAAGGATGAAGCTAAAATCTAGATTGAATAAAATAGTGCTTTATCCATTGGGTTATAAAATAGAGTCATTTGAGGGACCAATTTATAAAAGATCGAACGAACACCAAAAATGGGGCAAAAAACTAAAGCAACACAAACTAATAGGAGCACACGAAAAACATGACAACTTATATACAAACAGGTGTACAACATCTTCTACTAATGATAATGCTTTAAATGTTGCCTGTTATAAGGTGAGAGAAACTGGGTACCACTTAGGTATGAAAAAATAAAGGATTTATTTCCATGTACCTCTTTAATATAGAAAGGGCCTCTCCATAAGGAGTTAAATTTTCCATGTAAGCCCTTTGGTTCTCTACGCTTATACCAAAGAAAGACAAGATCACCTTCATGGAACACCCTTTTCTTAGCCTTCTTCTCAAATAACTTCTTTATGTGGGATTGATGTTCCTAAATTCTATCTATAACCACATCTCTCTCTTCTTCCAACTTTGTCAAATATAACATTCATTTTTCAAGAGCATCTTTGAAATCATGATTCTCAATAACATTCTGTAACTTCAAGATAGATAATTCGAAAGAAAGTGGAATGGCTAGTTTAGTTCCATATAGGATCTCAAAGGGGGACAAACCTATTGCTCTCTTCTTATTAGTATGATCTACACAAAGTGCATCATACAAGTGTTTATGCCAAGATCTCTGATTGACATCTATCAATTTTTGCGCAATGGCCATAATATTTTTATTGCTTGATTTTGCTTGACCATTTCCTTGTGCAAAATAATTTGAAGAGTGAGAGAGAATGACTCAATGTTGATAAAAAAAGGTTGATGTCTCCTTAGAGGAGAAGTTGGTAGCATTCTCAGTAATAATTTTATTAGGAACACCAAACCTAACAAAAATGTTTTGCTTTATAAAATTGCACATCACTTCTAAAGTTGTTTCTTTGACTAGGATGGCTTCTACCCACTTAGTAAAATAATTAGTTTCCATTAACATGTGAGTATTTCTAGCAATGGATGAAGGATGGATAGGACCTATGAAGTTTGAACACCATTGTTGAAAGGGTTCTTCGATCACTACTGGCTTCAAGGGCAATGCTACTAATTGGACTCTGCCTTTGGAATATTGACAAGAGTCACACTTCTTTAGGCATTCTTCTACATCCTTGAACATCTTAGGCTAGTAAAAATAGTTTCTCAAAATTTTGTAAGTTGTTACTAATTCTAAGTGATGACCTCCACATGCTTCATTATGAAATAATTGAAGCAACTCCTTTCTTTGTTTAGAATCTACACAACTTAGAAAAGTACAATCTATTCCTTTCTTTTATAAAGCATCACCCCAGAAAACATACTTCGTAGATTTCAATTTTAAGGTCCTCTTCTCTTTAGGTTATAAATGAGAAAGACATTATCCATATGTCAAAAATAGGCAATATTGGAAAACCAGTCATCAACATTAACAATGAATAAAACTAATGGCATTTCTTCCTCTGTCTCTTCTTCATCTTTATAAGATCCTTCTACAATATCTTTACATAAACCTTTTTCTCTGACAAGCTTTGTGGGTTTTATATCGAGATCATATTCTTGTACTTTAGCTATCAAGGAGGCCCTTTTGTTCACAACAATCTCTTGTTCTATCAAAAGTGTCTTCACCACCGAATTAGGAACAAATGCCTTGGAGTAAGATTTTAGGATGTAAAACTAAATTGTTTCATTGCTTTGACCAAACCATACACATTCTTCTTAATCAAAGAATATTTTAGTTCATGTTTCTTAAGAGGGATACTCATGAATTCTATCAGGGCCTTGACATTGTCTTTGTCAGGTTGGGTAAGCATAGAAGATAAAGTGTTCTTAGATGCATAGCAATACAAATGAAAATCTTTAGAAAAATCTAGATAAGAAAGGGTAGGAGCATTAGCAATTGCAGTCTTGATTTGTTCAAAAGAAGCTTTACTTTCTTTTGTCCATTTAAAATTTGCACTCCCTTTCATCATATCCACAATTGACTTTGTAATCTCAGAGAAATCTAGCACAAACCTCCTTATAAAGTTTATCTACCCAAAGAAAGACCTGACTCTTGATTTACTCATGGAAATGATAACTGTTGGATAGCTTTCACATGTTCAAGGTCTATGTGAATACCCTTTTTAGATACAATATGCCCTAATAGTTTTCATTTTGTCACTCCAAATATACACTTCTTAGGATTTAGTGAGATGCCCTGAGTTTGACATCAATGCAAGATAGCTTCCAGATGGTGCACATGATCTCTTCTATGTTTTGAAAACACTTAAAGATCATCAAGGTACATCACAATAATCTTATTCTTGAGATCTACAAATGAATGATCCATTGTATGTTGAAAGGTAGCTCCAGTATTTATCAAACCAAAAGGCATATGATTATAGGAAAATGTGCCCCATGGAGTGGTAAAAGCTATTTTATATTGGTATTCTGGTATGACATTGATTTAATTATAACTAGAGAAGCCATCTAGCATTGACATGAGTTCTAAGCTAGATACCGACTATAGAATATGATCCATGACAAGGTGTCCATAATAATCCTTAACTAAGCCTAATTCAAATTTTGAAAGGTAACACATATTCTTATCTCACCATTCTTCTTCCTAACAGGAATGATATTGGCTACCCATGTTGAATGGTGAATAGGATAGATACTCTTCACTTTAAGCATCTTATCAACTTCATTGAAAATATCGTCAGCTACCTTGGGATTCAATTGCCTTTGCTTTTGCTGGAAAGGAGTTGAACCAAGTTTCAAGGGAATTTGATGTTTAAATTTCCCATTCATGAATTCCTTTAGATCTTCATAACCCCAAGCAAAAATGTCTTGGTAAGCTTTCAACAACTTCATGAATTCTTCTTTCTCTTCTGATGTCAAATATTTCTCTATTAGGACCATATTTGGGATTTCTTTAGAACCAATAGTTACTTTCTCATAACCCAAGGAATTAGAAGATTTACTATCTTTGAATTTCTTTTTCCTTTTATCTTCTTTATCAAAAGGACTCTCTAGGGTGACTAATGCTCTCAAGATAACATTAGCTTCAAATTGAATAACCTTAGGGTCATTTCTTGGTGTTCCATTATGATTACATGATCCTTCAAATTTTACGTCTGAAAATGGAGGCCTTCCCTCAAGAAATGAAATGATTTTCCCATCATCATCAAAAAATTTCTAGTGTCAATCATTATCAAGCACATTGGGTCTATGAATCATCTCTACCATGTAAACATTGCTGTTGAACTCAAGATGAGGAATAAGTAGAGAGGCAAAGACAGTAAGACAATATGCTTTAGAGTTTTGTTCATGAGGGATAACAGATAAAGAAAAAGCATCAAAATGCTCAATCTCATCCCACACTCTATTTCTATATACCTTCAATTTTGCATTCTTCATTTGATATTGTCTGCACACCTAGTTGACAACTAATTCTGCATCTCCTCATACTTTGAGCTACTTGATTTCTTTTTCTTTTGAATACTTGAGACCAAGTAAAAGGGCTTCATATTTTGTGGTATTATTAGTGGTTTCAAAAGACAAATTATAAGCTTTCAAGAATTTCTCTCCTTTTGGTGATATCAACACTATCCCATTACCTGAATTAGAAGAAGAAGAATTTTCATCAAACTCTATTGACCATAATTCATTGGTTATATCAAACATAAGAGGCTTAGTTACATATTCTTTAGTGGATGTCATCATATGCATCCCATGTCCAGTATCAACATACAATATTTAAGCTCTTGGATCATCTAATTTCAAGACTATACATTTAGCTTTAGGTTTAGGATTAAGCTTAACCTTTTTATCTCCAATCAAGATCAGGACATGAGACATGTCCATCTTGATCTCACCACCGAGATCTTTGCAAAAAATTCTACTCAAACACATCCCATAGCTGGCAAGAATATTGGCAACTAGGATATTTAGTTTTAACTTCTTCTCAGGATGTGCTACAAGTGCTACTTGAGCATCTTTTAATTGGCCTACCAACAGGAATTTTTTTGCCTGCATAGAATACACTTTTCTAGATGGTTTATTTAGAGAGAGTCCTAAGGCATGGGCCAGCTTTGAAGGCATAACATTATCAGATGGCCCATAATCAATGATATAATTACTTAACCTACATTTGGCTATATAAAGGGAAACATAGAATGGGTTAGGTTTGTCTGACCAAGAAGCTGCAACAAAAGATTCTTTCTCAATCATGGGCCTTTCCAAATTATCTTTTGTTTCTAGAGAAACTCTTGACTCATGGTTGATATTGATCTTAGGTGAAATTTTTCCTTCATTAACACATTGAATCAATTTTTCTAATTAATGAGGGTTTTCCTTTAGGTAGTCCAATTGAGAAATTTGTACTTTGGTCTTCTTACAATGATAAATAAAATAAAAAGATTCTTTGAAAAGGGGAGAGGTTTTACTCTTATCTATCTCCTTTTTTTGTGAAGGCCCTTTGGGAGTATGCTTTTGAGATAGAATCCACTTAGCAGTCTCATCAAAAGCTTTCTCCTTTGCTTCTTTACTCCATTTTTCTTCTAATCTCTATCTCCAATTGGGTATAGCTACATTGCAAGAATGATTTTTAATATCTTCAACTTTCTTACCATCAGATTTATATTACAAAAAGTTTATAGAAGAGGTTCCAATAGTAGGTTTTTTTACATCATGAGGAGCCACATATTCTTCTATTTTCTCCACCGCCAAATGAACTTGCATGAATCTAGCCTTCTTAGGATAGTTTGCACCATCATGATCTATTATTAAATGAAAATCACACATAGCAGTCTATTTACTAAATGATGTAGGATGTTCGATGGCTAACATTGGTGTTGGCTATGGTAGGCATTTAGTTTGTCTATTTTTTTGATATGGCATATACTTCCTCCTTAGAATATCTTGATTCAAAGGAAAGGGATTATAGGGAAACTACTTTTTGAGTTGCAATGGATCATTAGCCAATTTTTGATATAGAGGATCAATGGTAGCGATAGGAGCTTGTTGACCTTTTCCCTTTTGTAGATCATGAGTCCACTTTCCTAAACTAAGCAAGTTATACTCCACTTCAATAGCCAAAGTTTTCACATTAGTCAAGTTAGGAGGTCTTTCCCTTTGTATCTAAAAGCTTACATCTAAGGGTTGACAACTAATGAAGACTATCATTTGATTTTCTTTAGTGGGTCTTTTGTTAGTGGGAATTTGGTTGACTCTCTAGTTAAAATGAACAACGAACTCTTGTATGGGCTTGTGAATTTCTTTCTTCATCGAAGTCAACTAGGAAAGGAGAAAATGTTCATCCTTAGTAGTTTAAAATCTCCTCTTGAAAGCTTGAATCAAGGTTTCCCATGAAGTCACTGACCCAGCTGGCAACTAACCAAACCATTTAGCTATGGCTTTAGTGAGTGTTTCAACAAAAAGACAGACATAAACATCTTTCTGTTGTATTGCAAGAACCCTGCTTGCTGTAAAGAATGCACTTATATGCTGATCAGTAGTGAATTTTTAATCACCAAAAAACTTAGGAAGATTTTTTTGAGAACCAAGAGGCATGTGATGTAATTGGTTCCCTAAAGCTAGAGGATCAATAGTAGCTCCCCACGGGATTGGTGGCTATGGTGCTTGATGTACCATAGTTGGAAGAATGATATTAAAGGGATGCAAATTTATAGCTAGAGGTACAAGAGTACCTAGAAGAATTAAAGCTTGAAAGGTTGTAAGAGAAATAGAAGCCTTAGGTGGTCAAGAAGACCTACTAACATACCTGAGCTTTTTCTTCTTCTTAGGAGTAACTAGCTTGAAATCTAACTTCTGAAGGGCTTCAAAATCTTCATCTACCAAACCCTTTTGTCTATCTACACTGCTATATGGTTTGTTAGCCAACTTAGTGGTTTTATTTATTTTCCCTTGAATATGAACAAGATTCTATCTATTTCTTCTTGAAATGATGACTATGACTACAATGTTCTAACTAATAGGACTCTTCAAAATATTTCCTCGAACTCTTCTTCTTCTTTAAGAACTTGACTTACTTGATGATATTGCTATACACTTCATCCATACCTCTAGGTAAGAGTGTTCAAGTCTTAAATGATATCCTCATGAGTGTCTTGAAAGCCAAGGTTTTCTTGGAGAATTGGAAAAATGTTCTCATGTAGTAGCACCATTGTGCTTCATTACAGGTGATTGTCAATTTTTTTTGTTTAGTCTTCCCAGTAGAGTCACAAAAAATCTATTGGTAAACAAATTCGTCACTATAGAATTTTCCCAATAGAGTCTATGGCAAATCAATGTCTCCAATAGATGGATAGGCCCTTAGTATGTGACCTTCCTCTGCATTTAGAGGGGCAGCTCCCTCATATTATATTATTTTTAAAGGGTCTTTGAATAAAGAATCTAAAACTTAAAAGATTAAGAGAAAGTTGTTCAAAACAAATGCACCGCAGGACCTCACAACTTTATTGGGTAAACAAGAATGATAACAAAGGTGATCAAGAACTATGCTTGAAAGTTACTAGTATTACCATGTACATTCATCATTCATAAACACTCGTACAATACTATAAGAATGCCTGCTACAATTAGAACAATTTTGGTTTTAGAAAAAGAAATCAAAAGAACATCTCATTTAATTTCCTTGTACCAAGAAGATAATAGAGATTTTTTTATTTCAGAGATAAAAATTGTAGATACTTTCGAAAATTTATCTCTTGATCAAAATTTTAGCATAGTGCTCCCTTATTTTAAAACCAAAAAGTCCCTTTTACAAAGACCAAAAGAGCCTTTATATAGACACAAAGGTTAATAACCACCTTTCTATGGTTAGTAACTACCCACCAAATGCATTATTTGGGTGAGGTTAATTAACCTCCATAAAATAAACCTTAGATGAAAAAGATCACTAATTGAAATGTATGACTTTGATCATGTCTTCAGATGGTTGAATCATTGATTTGTTGAGTTATTTGATACAAACTTTTCTTCATGATCATCACCAAGTTTGACAAAGAAACAATCATTCACAACATCAGTTACTCATGCATTGACTATAGTCAAGATAGTGATGCTACAACCCTATCTTCCCATTGATATAGGTTATAGAATTTTCAATCCTTTGGGCCTAATTTTGATTAGCCATTATCATATCCACTTATCAACCGCTGCATATATGTTGAAAAAAAGAACATAATGCCTTGGAATTTGAGTATCTGGCTGAAACAAGATTTCTACCACACATTCTCCTAATTCTATATTGGAACAAATTCTACACGAAGCTAGCAAAGATGCCCATATGGTAGCATTAGGCTTTATTGGCATATTAGTAATCAAGTTGTATGCCTCAACCAAATGATTGACATGGCCAAAGAGATCAACCATGCAACAATAGTGTTCTATTGTAGGAGTCACATTATAGTATTCATTCATAGAATTTAAGTACTTACAGCCCTCATACATGAACCCTTCATGGTAGCAAGCTGAAAGAACTCCAATGAATATGGTATGATTTGGTTTCATGCTTAAAGATTTCATCTTTTCAAAGAGATCCAAGGCTTCCTTCCCAAACCCATGAAGAACTTTCCCTACAATGATTGCATTCCATGAAACCACATCCCAAAGAAGCATGTTGTCAAACACAATCTATGCATCCTTTTTTCTACCACACTTGAAATACATATCAACCAATGCACTGGCCACAAAAACATTATATTGAAACCCATTTCTAAGAATACATCCCTATAACTCTTGGCCAAGTGCAAGGCTTCCAAGGTAGCATAGGATAGAAGAACAATGGAAAAGGATGTTGTGTTAGGTTGTACATCTACAACTTGCATTTCCTTAAAAATATCCAAGGATTTTTTTTTATGTAGCCATTTGTGCATATCAAGCTATAAGTGAAGTCCATGATACCACATTTTGTTGACCCATTTTTTCAAACAACTTGTGCACCTTCTGTATGCCTCCACATTTTGAATATATATCTATTAGGGATGTCACAACTACATTGTAGACCAAATTCACTTACATTTTGATTTATATCTATAAAGTGTTCCAAATCTCCCATTTTGGCACGGATTAGGATGATTGAAACAAAGGTTCACAAGTCCAAATTTATGCCCGCCAGTCTCATTTTCTTAAAAATCTCCAATGATTTTCCCAGAAAACCCTCTCTGCATATCTTACAATCATTTCATTTCGAGAGACCACACTTCATTGAGCTATTCTATTAGATAGTTCACACACTTTCTATATGCTTCCACATCTTGCATACTTACCAACCAGAGAATTGCAAATGACAACATCTAAAAAAATCCACTTTGAATTACCAATTTATGAATTCTCATGCCCTGTTCCAAAGATCTCATTTTGGCACAGACCGGTTGGATGTTGGCATAGGTTGTCGAGGTTGGCTTCACACTAGCCAATTATATTTCATTAAAGACATCCATGACCTTTTCTACAATTCCACTTTGAGCATATCCCACAATGATTGTAGTCCATGAGACCACATTAGATTGAGGCATTTCTGGGAAAAGCTTTAAAGCCTCATCAACAATACCATTTTGCACATATCTAGTAATCATAGTAGTCCAGGAAACCACATTTGCATTACTTATTTTCTTCAGCATCATGTATTCTTCCACATTTTGCATACATGTCTATTAGGAAAGTCATAAGAACATCATCCCACAGAAATCCACTTTGGATTATCCTCTGATGGATTCTCGAACCTTGCTCTAAGGACCGCATTTTAGCACATGCTAAAAGAATGCATGTAAAGGTGGACTCATCAGGTTGAACACCTTTTACTTGCACTTGGTGAAATAGTTGTAGTACTGCTTTAGTAAACCCATGTCTTATGTAAGATGTGTTGGTAAATAAATTTAAAAAATTTGTCAGTATGTTTCTTCTTATCCTTCAATATGCCCTGTATCTTAGCACTTTCCTTTTAGATGATCTTACTTCCAGTTCCTAACATTAATCAGCTAAACAAAGAGGTTAATAACTATCTCAAAGAGGTTAATGAATACATGTTTTTGGAGAGGTTAATTAACCTCCTCCAAAATACATAATTTGAAAGTTATCAATAAGCTTTTTGAGAGGTTAATTGACCTCCTCAAAAATACATAGTTTGATAGTTATCATTAACCTATTTAAGAGGTTCATAGTTAATGATAAACTTGAAAATGTGTAATTTGGGTCTCTCCATTAACCTATGATAAATTTGGGCTCAAAAGTTAGATTTTGAAAATTTCAAGTGTTGGGCAGAGCTAAGAATGAGCCAGAGATATGAAGATTCAGAAATTCACAAAAACTCAGAGATAAAATATCAAAAATTCACAAAAACTTAGAGATAAAATAATCATTTCAATGATCAAAATGTGATGTATTTCACACATAACGATAAGATCAATAGGGTCAAAATTGAGGGATTTTGATGATCGGGTAACAAGTGCAAACTTTATCAAAGCCATTCACTATGCAGAATGGATTTCCAACATTGTAACTATTTCTAAACATCATTAATCTATCTAAGTTTTTACTAATTTTAGATATCTTAACAAATCATGCCCCAATAATGACTTTCCACTACCAAACATCGATATGATAGTGGACATGATTGTAGGTTATGAAATTTATTTTTTATGGATGGGTTTTTTGAATAGAACCAGATTATGATAGTTTCAGCAAATCAAGAGAAGATAGCCTTACATGTGCATGGGATACTTTCTGCTGGAATGTCATGCCTTTTGGGCTCAAAAATGCTAGTGCTACCCATCAAAGAGAAATGACCACCATCTTCCATGATATGATGCATAAAAATATGGAAGACTATTTTGATGGCACACTAGAAAAATCTAGAAAATGAGACACACATCTCAAAGACCTTAGTCTGATAGTGGACTGTATGAAACAATTTCAACTTAGGATAAACCCCAAAAAGTGTGCCTTTGGTGTAACTTTTGGAAAATTTCTAGGCTACATCATCTCAACAAAGGGCATTGAGGTTGACCCTAAAAATGTCTAAGGTATCATGGAAATGCTCCTCCAAGAAATATCAGTCAACTTAGAAGTTTGCAAGGATGTTTGAAATCCATTAGAAGATTCATTTCTAAATTCATCGACAAAGCTCCCAAAATTTTTCATAAGGGATCTACTCATATCTTGAACAATGACTGTCAACAATATCTATACCAAATCTAAGGATACTTGGTAAAACCTTTGGTTTTGATGCCACCCATTCTAGGAAAACCTTTGTTCTTGTATATCTCAACTACAACTTCTTGCCTAGGAGGACTATTAGCCCAAAGTGATGAAATAGGTATAGAAAGGGCTATTTATTATTTTAGTCAAACTTTTTTTTCTTGTCAAATAAACTACACTAGTATAGAGAAATCATCTCTTGTTGTGGTATTTTCTTTTGAAAAACTTTGACATTACATGTTGGCACATACAATTTACCTGATAGCTAAAATTGATTCTTTGAAATATTTGTTTACCAAAGCTATGCTTACTAGTTGTCTAGCTAGAGGAATGATGATTCTTTCAGAATTTGACATTCAGTATGTCAAACATAAGGCCATCAAAGGGGAGACCATAGC
This sequence comes from Cupressus sempervirens, assembly GCA_028749045.1. NCBI lineage: Eukaryota > Viridiplantae > Streptophyta > Pinopsida > Cupressales > Cupressaceae > Cupressus > Cupressus sempervirens. The sequence goes on along the minus strand of CM053789.1, from coordinate 242,203,098 downwards.
TGACCAATTGGCTAATTTTCCACAAGAGTATACAACACCCATGCAATTTGAATTTATAAATGCCTCAAATATGTATATCACTGAGAGATCTTGGATTCTTTTTTTATGGTTCTCATACATAGAATGGAGTTGGAGCAGGTGTCCTATTTGTTTCCCCTCAAGGATATATGATTCCAAAATCCCACAAACACTTATTCCCTATACAAACAACATTGCAAAATATGAGACACTCACAAATGGGATCAAAATAGCTCTCAAATGGAGAATAACTAAATTGCACATTTATGGAGATTCTCAACTTGTTATAAACCAAGTAAACAATGAATATCAAACAAAGGATGACAAGTTGATCCCTTACAAGAAGTTGATAGATGCTCTAAGGAACTATTTCAATTTTGTGACATTCCAACAAATTCCTAGAGCAAAAAATGAGGATGTCAATGCTATGGTCACTCTAGCATCTATCCTCCAACTACAAGAACATGAATACTGATTTGAATTCTTGGTGGCAGAACTACATTATCTCACTTATGATTCCTCAGATAACAAAGTGATCTACACTATTGTAGGTCATGATTCATGCTGCTATGTGGCTATCTTCTCTTACCTGCATGATCAAGTTATTGCCAAAACCCTCACATGCAACCAAAAATTCCAACTCCTCTGCATTGCTTCACATTTCACTATAGTCTCTAGTGACTTGTATAGGAAGAGTGTAGATGGAATGTTGCTTAGGTGTTTAGAGCTAGAAGATTCTGAAAGGGAACTCACTGAAGTCCATGATGGAATTTGTGGGGCACATTCTAATGACTTTGCACTCACTCAAAAACTAGTTAGGATAGGTTATTACTAGCCTACCATGCAACTGATGTTGTTCATTATGCCAGGTCTTGTCAAAAATGCCAGCTTCATTGTAACTTAATCCATTCTCCTTGATGAGAGTTAATTCATTCTATGACATATTGGACATTTCAACAATGGGCCTTTGAGTTGGTAGGTAAAATTCATCCAAGTTCATCTAGTGGTAAAAAATTCATCATTACAATGGCTAAGTATTTTACCAAATTGGTTGAAGTTATGCCACTATCTATTGCTATAGTTAAACATGTTGCCCTATTTATACTAATCTACATCATTTATCATTATGGTATCCCTTCCTCTATTATTACTAATAATGGAGGATAGCTCAAAAATAAGGACCTTAGATAGCTTTGCAAGAAGTTTTGAATCAAATAATATTGGTCCTCTATCTACTACCCTCAAGGCAATGGCCAAGCTGAGGCCTCCAACAAAACACTAATAAAAATCCTACATCGAATGGTTCACAAATCTGGGAAAGATTGGCACCTACAAATAAATCTAGCACTTTGGGTTTATAGAACTACTATTCATACTCTTATAAGGGCTACATCATTTTCTCTAATCTATGGCTCTAAGGTCATTCTCCCATTAGAAGTTGAGATGCCCTCCTTGTGCGTCTCCTTACATGGGTTAATAACTAATGAAGACCATAGAGCAATGGGAGTACATGAATTAGAGACTCTTGATGAATGCCACAAGGCTAATTTTAATCAATGAGGGCTTATTAGAAGTGCATGTCTACTTAGTATAACAAGAAAGTTCACCTGCATGAGTTTCAAGTTGGTGAACTTGTACTTAGAGAGAATCTAAAAAATCAATAGCATAGAGAGTAGAAGGAAAAGTTTGAACCTAACTGGTTAGGCCCATAAATTATCACAACAATATTTGAGTCTAGTGCTTATCAATTGTCTATTTCTAAAGGTGAAGAACTTGTAAAGCCTATCAATGTCCTACATTTGAAGAAGTTCTATGCTTAGAATCTCACTTCTTAGCTATCTTGCACATATCTATGATCTTGAAAAAATCCTAAAAATTAGAAAAGATCTTAAAAAAATGATCATCTTAGTGAAAACCTAGTAATAGGCACTTTAATGCATTACCAAAAAAATGAACAAATTTCAAAAAAATCTATCAAGTAGTGATGATCTAGAAATAGGCACTACTTGAGACCCTTGCACCTATGTCTATCAGTCTCCACCACCCATTTTACTACACATTTCCTATCTTGGGATGGTTTCTTGTCCTCATCTTGGGGACACCACTACTTAACCTATTGAGGTATTCATGTGCATTATGGTTTCTTTGAAAACTCACAAAATAGTATTTCTCAACACTACCTCCAACTTGACATCAAGTGTTTCTCAATACTTTTGAGATAGTTTACCTATAGTCTCTAGTGTCATGATATTTCTCACTATTAGAATCAAGTCTTCAAGAAATGGCCACGTGACTTATACTCACACACTTAAACATTGAAATTACTTAGCTATGATGAACTTTTTCTACTTTGTGTGCTTTCCATGAAAATTTCTTTACTATATGTTCCCTCCCTAATAGTCTATTGAGGATGTCATGGACTAGAAGACTGGGGGCATGAGGCATTTTTTCTTTCTTTTGGCTTGTCGTTACACCTTGTTCATCTATGGTGTTTGAAGCATTCATTATTCTCCTATTTGAAACTTATACTTAGAACCGTATCATCCTTCATTATTTTTGCAAGCCCACCCTCGACAGTTATCCTAGTGCTTATACCTTGATATAGGTGTAATCTTGCTAAATCAAACTTAGAAAATCTAATTGCATAGCTATCTTGACTTACATGTCTTTGATTCTTAGATTGGATTTCCACATACCTATCTGATATTGATCATATTCATATCTTCATAGTTGTATTGGTGATAATTGTATGATCTCATGATGTACCTAATAAATTCTCAATGATGAAATAAGAGTCTAAATATTATTTGTTTCTTGCTAGTAAACCACTTTGCATATTAGCTTGTATTAAAGGTTCATCCTCTAGTCTAGTCTTGCATTCCTACATAAGGGGAGAGCTCTCTCTTCATCCTTTTTATTAACATATCAGCTAACTACTTTCACATCTTTTTTCCTTTCTACTTTATCATGTCTTTTCATCTTCTTGATCTCTTGCTTCATTTGTTGCTATCCTATCATCATAAGGGGTTAATAATATCATAATTAATCTATTCAAGTGTTACATATTTTCAAAAGAATAAGTCTATATCATACACATGAGAGCTAGAAACATCATACATGAGAGAGATACATGAGCATATACATAAGTATCTGAGCAATGCATACATGAGCAAGAAACAAAAATTGAAACATCACATGAAAATTAAAATGCTGAAACATCCATTTGAGACAAGTACACAAATATGTCGATCAAAAATCCAGTATCTCATATATATATCTCAGTGTGTCATAGTACATATATACAAAAAAATGAGATCCAAAATCTAGATATTTGGAGTACAATCAAATTTGTCAAAAATTGTCACTATAGGACTTTGACTAACTCCCACCCTCTATAGTAGATGGTAGCCCTAGTAGTGGAGCCTCCTTCCTATCCAATGGCTATATCACACCCTCTCTAAGTAGTCAAGAAGTCCCTACCCTTGTGGAATTGAACCCCTATATGTGGTATAATAATATGTGACATGTTGATGCAGGAGCATCCTGGGTTGCCTTATTATCCTGCTTATTTTTTTTGTTCATTCTATAGTTGGTGCAAATTTACTGTAGAACTTAGTTGGTACTGAGTTACTATAGCACTCTTCATGCACCAATTTATTGTGGCATTCCTTCATGTGCTAAGTACTGTAGCATCCCTTCATGTGTCAAGTTATTGAAGCATTCCTTCATATGCTAAGTTACCCAGTGTATTCCAAGTGCTAGTATTTGGATGTGATTTCTGTGAGCCAACTTGTGGGATTTATTTCATTTGCGACATTTAATTTAAGGCCTTTTCCTAGGATGAGTCTAGACCATTGTTAGGTTAGCCTTCCTCTTATGTAATGATTCTAGAATTATTTGTAATCCATTTGGAAATTATATATAGAGTGTTTAGGCTTATATTTAGGCATGTTTTGGGGAGAAGAAGTTTTTGGGAAGAAGATTAGAGAGCAGAACTAAAAGTGCAAATTTGTAGTTGGATCTTTGAATGTGAATGTATTTTTAATTGGTAGTAACCTAGAAGGCCTTACAACTAGGCATGCATGAATATATTTTGATGAATCAATAAAAGTATTTCACTCTTCTTCCTCCTTTGGTTGCTACTCTTTGTGTTTATTTCTATTGTGTTAACTCTTGTAGGGTGGTTTGGATAGCTAGGTGAACCTTTGGCCCTAGTTATTCATCCCTTTTTCCTACATCACATGTACACCATGATGCGATACCTCTCACCTCATTGCATCTCACTCTCTATATATCTCATCCCCCTGTGCTCGCTCATCTATAAGCTACTAATCTCATACTGCAATTGGAACCCAAGATTTCTATAGCTCCACCTCCAAAGCACTGATCCTCGCATCTTGATCATTGTCCCCTCTAACTGGCTGCTCTACCTATGCCTCTACCCTCACCACTCACCACCACCTTAATGGAACCTCCTCCTCCTCCTCGTCCTTCTCCATCACATCCTCCTCCTTGATCAAGACCCCTCTCCAACCTCCATCTATATAACACCCCTACCTCCACCTCCACCTCTACCTCCACCTCCACCTTCAGCACCTCTATGTCCCCCTATTATGGATAGCACATTAGACTCTATAAACTAAGGGAATGAGTACCTCTATCTCTCACATAGATATGCAAGGTCTGTATTTGCACCTACTCTATCTAGGTAATAATCCTAGGGAGTCTGCACTAGACCCACTATCTCTAAGACTATTTTCTAATAATCAAACATAGGCAACAATCCTCATCCCTCATAAGATTGAAAATGAGCATAGGTGGTGGTCTCAAATGATATCACTTGGCACTCTACAAACTATCTCCAAACTTGACTGATCACAAACTACTCCATAATCTTTGAATGCTTACCTACCAGTGGCCTTCTATATTTCATGTAGTCTAACTCCCAAGCATTTGACCATTAGTGGAAATCTTAGTAACATTTCTGTTTGAATGCTATCATCTCATCAAGAATACACTATTAATATGTGATGTCTCCACTATGAGTCTATTGGAATAATCCTCTATACCCAAAAATGTATGGCTAGCACTACTCCTATGGCTACTCTTGTGGGTGGATCACAAAAATGTGCTCCTAGGCCTAGATCTATGCCAGCACTGCTCTGCATGCCCAAGAGTAGCCCTCATGATAGACCACCTCATGAAGCTCATGATACATATGTACTAGTATCACTAGCCCCTATGCCATCCTATGTGGTCATGTGATCAAATCTACCACCAATCGACCCCATCCTATAGGGAAGCCCTTTGAACACAAAAAGCTTGATAGTGGGCTATCTACATCGTAATCATCAATCAATCACTCCCAACTCAAATGATGGTGTAGGAAGGTCAAAACCTAAAACAATTGTTGCATCATGACTCACCTCTCTATCAAGGTCTAATCATTGTACACCTATGACATTTGATGAAACTTAGCATTAGTATCTCTTGCATCAATATCAAAAATTTGCAAAATGTGACAATAGAAATCAAGCATACAACTTATTGGATACTTAAAGAATATGATATACATCCTCTAAAGTAATCAAGGCCTCTCAACTCGGTAGATGAAAGCTATTATGCTCACTATGCCATTGCTCAACCAATGTAGTCAATAATCCATGGTTTTTCCCATATGTGGGGCATCCATATAACCCACCGTAGACCCATGGTAGATATAACAGCATGCTCATCATCTGTCAAATTCTCTACAACACACAACCCCACCACTTTGGGGGATCTGATAAGAAGTGCTAGAAACACCTCCTACAAACATCAAACATGTAAACATCAATACACATTCAAAAACATGATTACAATGCTAAATTTCAACAAAAAATTCTTAAAAATAGTTGTGCAATACTTCTTCCTATATGCAGGTGATACAAAATGCTGGAAAGATATTGTGCGATACTTTTTGTAAATTTGTGTGATACAATTCTTTTGTGCGATATTTCACACTAGTGCATGCATCAAATGGGTATGTCCTATAAACTAAAATATGCATGCAATATATTTGTGTAACAAGACATATCGTACAATATTTTATGAAGTACCCATGCAATACTTTTAAAATATCGTATAATATTTTGCATAATATTTTTGGCACCCCATAGTGCTGTGGCCAATCATACAACTGGTTGTGCATGAAATGGTGTCACTAAAGTAGAATGTTTGCCAAAGCCATCACGAACTCTCAACCACTCACAAGCTCTCACAAATCACAAAAAGACAAAATGATTTGAAAATGACCCTTGGGCCCCTTTTATAGCCTTTGGCTTCATTTTGACCTAAATTTAAAACTCTTCAAAATTTCACAAAAATTGCACCCCTAGCTAATTTTGACATCCTAGATCCATTTTTAGGATCAAAAATCAAAATCTGAGTTAATCTTGATGGTAAAAATTGCATTATAAAATTCTACCTTCTTCTAAGCAGTTATCTAACCTTCTAAGTTCTAATCTCTGAATCATCATTGGGCAGCTTCATTTCTTCATATCTTCATCATTTTCATGCTTCATATCTTTTCAAATTCACCCTTTCATGTCTAAAATCATCTTTCTACTCAATTGACCTAATATTGATCTTATATCCTTCATGGTCAACTGTTGTCAAACTGGGGCATTTTGTCACTCTTTAATGGTCATTCTTTGGTTCTAATCCTCTATCTATCATCTTGAACATTTCTATATTCCAATTTTTTCAGATCTAGCATGTTTCCACATTCCCTTACCTCATTAAAATTTTGATCTCGAGGGTACAAAAATACTCCATCACTACTTCTTATAGTTATCTATATAATAGAAGCATATGTTTGATATTTTCATTTTCTCTTGATCTATCTACTAGGTGTTAGCATTCTTCTTGAATTCTGACATTATGTTTTTCCTAGTGCTTAGTACCACCACTATTAGTTTGTACATTTAGGATTTTCTATCTCTTTCTACATTTCATTCTTTGAAATCAGATATATATACCTATTGCTACCTACTTGGCTTTTGTTTTCTTTGATGTAATGTGTTCCTAGATTGATCATGAATTAGTCAAAGAGGGGAAAATGTAATCACCTAAATATGGTCTTCTAGACTATTAGCCCCCTTTTCAACATTTTGGCTAAATTAATTAGCCATTTTCCTAGACCAAATTGCCAATAATCAATTAATTTGATTATAACCTATAGTTTTTCTACGCTATCCTAGTTTCATTATTTGATTAAAAGAACATGTCCCCTTTTAATTAAATAGAAGACACCATTATTCTAACCCACTTAAAGTGCACACATAGAGTCCTTTTTCTATTTTACAATTAAAAGAAAAGACTTTTGAGACTTTTGTCATATATGACAAGTCAACTCCTATTCTATTGGTTGACTTGTGTGTGCACATGGATCCCTCTCATTTTTGAATTCAACCATTGATCATCCACCACGTTCATCTTGATCTCTTGTACAAATTTAAAATGGAGAGAGCTTTCTCCCTCAAATCATCCATCCACTCTTGAGTATTGTTATGCTGTAGGTTTCTCATTTGAATATTTGAAGAATCTTTGTGGAGAACTTCTACTTCTCATCTCATTCTCTCATCCATCTCATATTGGGCTTTGAATCATGTTGCATGTTAGTTTAGCTTCCATTTTTGCAATAATCTAGCTCACATCGTAATTAGTTGGATCTATAGCACTTGCATATTGCTTAGAATAGCTATCTTTTGCATTCTAATCCTAGGTTAGCTTTCATCTTGCATTGCATCATTGAGGCATACTTTGTCGACACTTGCATTCTTGCATCTTGTCTCTAAGGGAACATCCCATTGCATGATTTACTAGAAATAAGCATATCTCTAAGGCTTAGCTAAGAGCCTTCATACTTGAAATACACTCTCTTACACTACATGGATAGGGAGCTCTAAGCTAGTATTCAAGCATTCTAAACTCATTGAATCATTTGGATAGAAGGGTTTAGAGTGTGACACAATTATAGTATACAATATCTAGTTGGTAAGAAAATTTTGTAGATTACTTATTCACCCCCCCTCTTATTAATCCCTATTTCTAATAGAAAGACCTAATGATCCCATTCCCAAGAGGTAGAGGATAGAAAATAAGAAAATGCCTCAAGTAGAGGAATATTCACCCACCCAATCCCCATTACATATAGGAGATAAATGATTCACTAAGGATTAGATGGAATACTTGGGATCCCAATGGGGAATTTTTATTACCACATCAAAGTTAGAGGAGGGAAATCCACAAGAACCTCTAATGGAAAGCTTAGAGTTGACTACTGTAGACTATAGAGGAAGATAGTCAAACCCTGTGATGGAACATGCCAGCCAAGAATTCATTTTTGATAATAACTTTGTTAAATTTAGAGACTTCTACCAATTTTATTGGAGAAGAAACATTGGACTATTTGAAGAAAGGTGTAATAAATTTAAAATAGAGCATCCAAAGATGGAGGAAGTAGATATATAGAGCCAAATAAAGGAAGATATGATGTAATAATTTAAAATCTTGACCCTTGAAGAAGGGAGGCAAATGATAAAATCATCTAGGGTTTTGTTGCTACCTAATTGTGACATTGCATATACAATGATTTTTAATTTTCTTACAAAGAAAATTAGTATAGAGAAGAAGGGGAAGAAAGAAATGAAAGGTGCCAAGTGTAATGAAGACCATGTTGCACTGGTAATATGGTCAACGAGAAAAGGATCTAGGACCAATTCTTCCCATCCTGATGGCACCGACCTAATAGGAAACTTTATTGTGAATAGAATGGAGGATACTACTATTGTAGAGGCTACTAAGCTAGGTGTTGGATCAGTCAACCTTATCTTAGCCATGACTCAGAGAGACCAAAGGAAAAGGTTGGAATTAGAAGACAACTATAAGAAAGTTCTAGTTGCTTACAATAAAGAAGTTCAAAAAAGAATTTAGCTAGAAAATAAAGTAATGGGACACCAAGGGAAATTGTGTAGGCCTAGAATCACTTATTCCTATCCACTAGCGGAGCCTTTTAAATCTAGTCCTTGTATCAAGATTCCAAATATAACACATAGGCCTCAGTACTACATTGTAGAGTATTTTGAAGAAGAAAAGGCTAAACTATATGCATTACATGTAGAATTAGAGATTTTAATATGAGGATAGGCTAAGGGAAGCTATCATGTATTTATTTAATAAAATTGATTGGGTTACTTTCTATGAGAAATTAACTAAAGTAATAAATACATGGGATGAATTGAAAGTAAATGATGATGCCTTGAAGCCAATTATTAACAAATGGAGTAGAAGGAATAAGGAAGTTACTTTTTTTTGTTTTTGTATTATTATTTTATCCTATGGGCATATAGAAAAAAACTTATTATTTGACCAATGATATATTAGAATTTGATGATAAAAGAGTTGCATTACAAAGAAGGATTATAAGTTATCTTGACAAGTATAAGAGTGTTAACTTTGAACTATTTCTACATGTTAAAGATGAAAGGAATAAGTTGAAAAATAAGGAAGATTGGGCCCAAGAATTGAATGAGCTATTGTGCCTTTGAATGAATAAGGTCATAAATGAAAAGGGAAATGCATGGTTTGCAGCCACAACTAAAGAAGTTGTAAAGTTCAATTATTATTTGATTCCTTAAGGAAAGATTTTGTTGAGATTGACAAAATTGCAGAGTATGTGATGAAGAAGCATCATGATATTCTACACTTTGTTTTGCTAGATGACACACTTTTTGACAAGTGGATGGAAAAATTAGTTCATGAAAAGTAGTTAGAATATGGTGAAACTGATCATGATGAAATGTGATAAGATAAAGTACAAATAATTGACACATTAGTAAAAGAAAAAGAGGACAAGGAAAAACAACCAATTGTAGTTACCAAAGAAGTGCCCCAAAGTGATGACTTGACAACAAAAGAACTAATGGTGATTATTAATTTGTTAGTACAAGAGCAGACAGATGGAATACCTCAAGTCAAGCTCAATGTGCAAGTATCAAAACAAGGCCCACCAAATGTAGAATCAGTAATCACACATTCCAAGGAAGAACAAAAATAGAAAGATAAATCATAAAATCCTCTTGGAAACAAAAGATGTAATATAAAGTAGTCCCCACTAAAAAATATACATGATGAAAGACTTTATGTTGCACAAATCCTTTTTTTATGGCAGTGACAATCTATATATCTTCTTGTCTTAAAGACAACTGTCAATTTCTCTATCCCTGAGGCTTGTTGCATCTCACACTATATAAGTGAGATTCCAAGGCTAGAGAAAGGGTGTGAGTCATTGTAAATTTTTTAGTTTTTATAAGCTTTGTTTGGTTCAGTTCTTGATGAAAAATTTATGATGTATTTTCTTTGTCAAAATTTGAGAATACATTAATGTTACAGGATCATAGTGTCTTATTTTTGAGTTGTTTTGAGTTCTACTCCAATTTTTATACAATTTTCAAAGAGAATTAATACAAAGATGATTTGTCCCCATATCTTTTCTTTCTAAATCTTGTCTCCATTTTTTTTTAAACCTAGTTATCTTGAGATTGCATGAGAAAAGCTTGTTCAATTGAATGTAATTAGGATAAATTGTATATCATTTAATTATTGCTTTTAATTCAATAAATCAGGTAAATGCTTTAGTGAATATGATAAGGTATCAAGATAGTATGAAAGATATATGTAAGAATGATTTTCAATGATGCTTGCTGAAAACATTGATTTTAATGAAATCAATTAGGTCAAGTGATTGGATAGATTCTGAAGCCCAATGGATGAGGTACTAATCAACCAAGTTTAGTTTCTGATTAGAGAAACCATGAATAACCATCAAGCTTGTAACTTAATCAATTTTACTTTATTGGATGAAGAATGTAAGTGTTGGTCAACACTTATTTACATTTGATCTTTGAGTCTTAGTTAGCTACTATTGCCTAGAATTATCTATAGATCTAAGAAGAATTGTGACCAATCTACTATACAAGGATGATTAGTGTGCAAATGTTATGGAAGGAATGAATTATGAAGGTCATATTAGGTTGTGAATATTTTATCCCTTAGGTACACTTGCCTTGGTTTTGTAGAGACAAAAGAGTAGAAAATCTTTCCAAATTTATTTGAGGTTGGATCTAGATCTAAAGAGCATATACCTATTTGCAGGGAGTAGCTAATCCTTGGGGTATTTGTGGTCTTCATCATCTTGGTAATAAGTATTTTGTTGCTTAGTAATGTAAAAACACCAACACTTCCAATCATAGATTTTTACTTATTCTGCTCAATAGTAGGTGTCTCATCCTTTATAGATAACTTGTGTCTAGTTAGATCATAGGAATCCCAACTAGTTTACATGTTTCAAAACCAAACCTTTTCAATAGATTTTTCAAATACTTAGTTTGAGAAATAAAGATTCCTTCTTTATCCTACACAATCTACATTCCTAGGAAGTATTTCATTTCCCCTGTCATGCTCATTTAAAATTCATTCTTCAATTCTCCTCCAAACTTGTCACTTTCACTATCATCTCTGCCAAATATGATTTCATCAAAAAATATTACCAAAATAAAAAATCCATCACCTGTTTCTTTCAAGTATAGGTTACTGTATTCCATACCTTTGCTAAATCCAAGTTTTTTCAAATGTTTGTCCAACCTTGCATACTAGGTTCTGGGTGCTTGTTTTAAGCCATACAATACTTTATTCAATTTTTACATGATGTCATTGTCATCTAGTAAAGGAAAACATTCAAGTCATTTGATGTATACCTCTTATTTAAGTTCTCCATTTAGAAATGCTAACTTGATATCCATCTGATATACTTTGAATTTCTTATATGCTTCATATGCTAAGAATAACCTTACTACTTATAATCTTGTCATAGGATCATAGGTTTCATCATCATATGGATGATTCTTTGTCATACTTTTACCAGAAGTAGCAGTTGTTATCTCAATTCTTAGCTCTATTTTAGGTTGTAAACTTTGTTCTTACCTTAGACTCACCTTCATTTTACAAATCATTGTTAGTCTCAAAGGATACATCATCATTCTTTGGTTTAGTAACAACAACATTCTCATCATCAGAATTATAGTGAGCTATTCTTTCTCGTATCTTGAATTTCTCATAAACACTTGCACTTTCAACAATAGTCTTATTTCTCATATTATAACATCTATAAGCTCTTCTTTTCAATGAATAACCAAGAAACATACCTTCATCACTTCTAGCATCAAATGTACCAACATCATCATCTCTTTTGATATAACATTTTCTTCCAAAAATTCTAAAATACTTAACTATAAGTGCGTAACTAAACCATATTTTATAAGTTGTCTTGTTTGTATCTTGCGTGACTTGCACTTTGTTCATAGTGTAAATAGATGTATTCATAGCCTCTCTCCAAAACCTCTTGGATACATCATTCTCAGCCAACATAGCTCTTGCTACTTTTATTACTAGCTTATTTCTTCTTTCAAGAATTCCATTCTACTCAAGAGCTGTCAACTCAACTCTTTCTTTTGCTCTAGGATTAGATCCCTTCTCTTCAACCTAATTCTCATTCTACAAATCATTTCTAATGATAACTTTCACATTTTAATGGTTAGCCTTTGGATGAAATTTTTTTATCAAAGCTATCTCTTCTAATATTTCCTCTTTCTTAACTAATTTAGGTTCATTATCTTTATCATCAAAATCATTCAAGAATCTCTCCATACTTTCTTTAAATGCTTCATTTTCATCATAAAGTGAAATCTTTCTATTTTTCCTTATTCTCTTAAGGAACATAGATGAAAAATGAACAAAATCATCATAGCTCCAACAATCAAAAATTTCCATACCTTCTTGTTCTCTTTTCATAAGTAGAGTAGCACCTTCTTTGATCATGATGTCTTCTTTGGATCTAGATCTCTCTATACTCGTGTCTCTATTCTTTTGTATGCAAAAAAAGGATTATGGATCTAAAAATTCAATTCTCTAATCTCTACATAAATCTAATAACTTCTTTGTCAAAATTTCCTCTATCTGACTTAGGACTATCTTTTCTCGTTGTGATCTCCCAAATTTGTTAAACTTTATCTTCAAGGTCATACTACTATGATACCAATTATTAGGAATAATAGTCCACTAAGATAATTTGGGGGGGGGGGGGGCATGTGGTATGGGGGAGAGGGAGTCAATTATCCAACTAAATCATTTATCAACCTTAATTAATCTTAACCATGTAACGAAAGTAAACCAAAACTATAACAAGATGCACATACACAATTATACCATATTTGTTAACTAGAGAAAGACTTGATAAGAGGGAAAACCCTGGTGGGAATGATGCCCACAAAGAGATACTAATATATATATATATATATATATATATATAGATATATATATATATATATATATATATATATATATGTATATATATATATGTATATGTATATATATATACATGTATATATATATATATATATACATGTATATATATATACATATACATATATATATATACATATATATATATATATATGAATATATATATATGTGTATATATACACATATATATATACATATATATATATATGTGTATATATATATGTATATATATATACATGTATATGTATATATATATATGTATATATATACATATATATATATATACATATATATATATACATATATATATATGTTTATATATATATATATGTATATATATACATGTATATATATATACATATATATATATACACATATGTATATATACATACATATGTATATATATATATATACATACATATATATATATATATACATACATACATATATATATATATATATATATATATATTCCTTCTTAGAAAATGGACCCTATTAGGAGTGTATGAAAAAAATTAGTACATAAGAGTACCTATTAGGAGACTTTGAATCCTTGTTAGAATATTGCAACCATGTTAGGAGTTGTACAAGGTAGAAGGACCCACTGTCCGAACAAATTTTTGGGAAAGAACATTGAAATTCATTGTCCAATTGATCTCTAAATTAGTCCTTCTAGAATAATTTTTTTTTATTTATCTTTATCCTCTTTCCTCTATCTTGTCAACTACACCAATCACTATCAGACCTTGTAGACTAGGTCACGAAGCTTAGATCCAAATACCAAACCTTGAATCTCAAAATAAAACTTGAGCAATGAAGTCTTTTCCAACTTCCCTCTTCTTTTCTTTTCTTTTCATATCAACCTAATTAATCAACATTCATACATTTTATCCTCTCTTTCTTCTCTTTAGACTTGCTTCTATAACAAATTAAAATGTCCTTCCTTTATACCAAGTCCATAAAACAATTGCTTTGCATCAACTATTACACCTTATCAATTAATTATTATAGGACCTCATTAAGAACACATTTTAATTAGTGATAACATCAATTTGTCTCATTTTAACTTGAATAACTTTCTACAAATGTAATATTATAATGAGCGAGCTTAGCCATATCATCTCCAACATATCTTCTACATGGCTTTAACTTTGCTTCTCAAAATAACAACTATGCTAAGAGATATAACAAGTTTACCAGAACAAGCATCTGTAAACTCTATCTCTAAACTATCTTCACTGAAACATGCATAACTTCTTCCAAACTTAATATTTTTGCACCACTGCAAATACTAGACAATTAATCTTTCCATACCAAGTTAATCTTTACCAATGTTCTTCTGTCACATACCATATAAAACTAGTATGTTGACATATGATAAACATATTCATGAATGTAACATATCATTGTGATACTAATCTAATCATGTCCCTACAATACTCCCCCATAGGAATATCATTAGCATTCATGATTCCACTAATGTGTTGATGTTATTTCCTTTATGTTTTTGCAACTAAGCTGAATTAAGGTTAATCACATTAAATATCTCAATAATTAATTATTTGGGTGTTTGCCACATAAATGTAATTCTTAGTGTAAACCAAGCTATACTATGTTAATTGATTAATCTTGTCATAACCAACTTACAATAGTATTTCAAATTCAGTAGAGTTTTCCTTTTGTATTGTATTGAGATCTTAAGGGATCTTGGATCTTTTAATTTTTTTTGTGACAATTGATTCATCCTTGTCCTCTCAGTTACTCCTCTTATATTTCCAACAATTGGTATAATATCTTTTGGTGCTTTTAGAGAAGGTTTCAAAAACCTAAACGAAAGATCAAGAAGTCTTAAAGAAGAGAGATTCCCAAGCTTAAAAAAGATAACTTCTAGGCAATGGTAGGAAATCATGAATCTCAATTTGGAAACTATTGGAGACTTAAGTCTAAAATATCTAAACACCAAGTATGTTGCATTTACTAGACCTTTGACTATGAAACAAATTTCTAAGAATAAAAATCATGTCATGCGCAAAATAATAGGGGAAAAAAAAAATTAATTTTATTATTATTATTATTTAATTTTTTAATGTCTGAGTGATTCCCACATGACAGAGTCAAACATTCCAACAAGGTTATTGATGGTCAAGAGTTTGAGATACCTAGCGGTTATGTTTATATAGTTGTGACATACCCTTAAAGCTGAACCAAAAATATCTTTACTAGGTTAGTTGAAGGATCTAGGATTAGTGGATGCAACAACTTGATTCTAGACAAGAAGGACTCAATATTATAGTCCTTGATGGTGGGTTTCATTAGGGAAAGCTAAATGTCATGTTAATGCATACAACCAAGTATGGACTAGAATTCTACATTAAGAGTTTGGTTACTGTGTAAGATATCGTTGTTGTAAAATTATTAATTTAACTCACCATGTATGAGTGATGTGGTTAATTCATCGAATTAGGATATTGAACTTGAGTATTAGTGCACATCTATTAAATATATTATTAACACCTCATTGCCACATTACCAAGTTTATTGGTGTAACTTGAGTAGCTTTCCTTCCCTAAAGATGTGATATAGTTGATCTATTTCCAACTCCTAAAATATTGTGTTCACTTAGTTCAAAGATCAAAACCTTCATTGGATCACTTAGTCTTAGTTAGATCAATATGTTGAAGGGCATCTTGCTAACTTACATAATATGATTTATAGTTAATAATCACCAATAATAACTCAACCCCCAATGCATATTCCTAAATTTACATGATATAGGTATCCTTTCTTTATTACATACTACCAATCCTAACAGTAATAATTTATTACTAACTCAAATGGGTAGTTCTTAATTACTAACATTTGTAGGATGATATACATATCAACTACTTGACATTTGTTTGTATGTCATGAACAACATTCATGGCTTACATTATTTAATATATATTTATATATATTAATAATAATATGATATAAATATATTCATATATATATCACAATGTATAATATTACTTGGTAGCTATGTACCTACTAAGATAAATAAAATATTAACCTGACCTCATTTGATATTCAACACAAACTTTATAGAAATATCCTTCTTACTCTCTCAATAATAAATAAATTTTCATGTTTTATACCCTAATCATGCATTGTTTTATTTTATTCTCACACTCAGTACTCTTATTTATATCTTTTGTTATTTTCTAAATTATATATAAATATAATCCTTATATCAATTACTTCTCCTAACACTAACTATATGCTCATCCTACCCCTTTCAATCTTACTAGATTTCCACCTTTCTTAACTCATGCTAATAATTCCTTAATATCTAAATTCCCCTCTTAACAAAATTCCATCACCCCTATGTGTCTAGTCAAATTCCCCCAAGCACTCATCACCTAATTTGCAACAATACTCCCCACACTTCCCACCCATCTACCTATTCTCCACTCGTGACTAGGTGTGGCCCACAAGAGGGCATGTATGGCATGTATGGAGGGAACAACCATCCTAGGAATCCCTTCTATGGTGCATATAACTTGATGAGTATAAGGGTGTACGAGTCTCCATTTTATGACCCCAAAGCCTTTTTGGCACTTTCCCCAACATGATGCACTTTGGGGAGTACATCACATGTTACTAGGTGGAGAAGCCTCCAACACATGAGAGGACAAGCAATGGTGTACCGAATTAGGAAGGAGGGAGTGAAAAGTCAAGTAAATTTTATGTGATGTAATGGAGCTGACATAGCACAACCATGCTATTGGTTATTTTCATATCCTAAGATATATCTAGTTTTAGATTAATTTATTATTTATTTGGATAGGTGTTGATGTGACCTCTAATTGAGGTGGCTTTATATTCATATTTTTAATACAATATATAGACTATTTTTTATTTTTTTGTGAAGTGACTAAGAGGTTAACATAAAATCACATGATCTACATGGGTTGTAAAATACTTTAAGTCCTAATCTCATACTAAGCCTATTTTATGAGGTTTAAAAAAGGGGAGCTCTAATGAGTAGCCTATCAGATTTTTCTAATTATTTAGACCCTAGGTAGAGCTTATTATATTGGACTTTATTTGGGAGGGGATTTATTTTCATCTTCCATACAAAATCTAGAGAGAAAAGTGCATGTACAAGTATGTTTTCTCTATGTGCTTGTTTCTTTTTCATTTATCTCCTCCCTCACTCTAAGAAACTAATATTATGGGTTGATGATAGCCTAAATTGATTTCTGTATATCTTATAATTATTACTTTGATGTTATTCCTTTTCATTTATCTATTCCACATGATTACTAGAATTACAAGAATCAAAAGTTTAACACACATGATGTCATTTCATAAGATCAAGTATATGTTTACTAATGATGAATAAAATCTATATAGAATTGATATTTATTCTGATCATAGGGAAATATCCCTCTTATAAACATATAACCATTTTAATACAATGAATTTTCTTCTCATTGCATCAAAATACATAACACGTAACCTTACAATGCAATCACCAAAGTTTTGAATTGGGTTAGCTATTAACCAATCTAGGAAATATATCTATTGTGTTGATTCATAATATACATGAGAACAGATATCACATTTGCATAACTTCTACATGTACTTCACAACAATGGTTATTCCTCTTAATGAAATTATTTCTTTCCTTCCTATACAACTATGAAGATGATACAATCTTTCTCTTACCATGCCAACTATATGCATACCATCTAACCCAAGATTATACATTCACATTAATATGCAAAAAGATATAAATCCTTCTCATAGTACATAAAATTAAAATTAGAGTTTTCCATCTCAACACATTACAAATGACATGGGAAGGATTGATTCCTTCAACTGCATAATACATTGACACAACACTTGACTCTACAATAATGCCAAGGGGAAAGCCCTAACTTCTTAATAGATCCCATTATCACAAACCTACAAAAAAACATGAAAAGAAAGAACCATGGAGGCTTACCTCCCTTCCTAGGCCTCTAAGAAGCCACCCACTGAGCATGGAAAAAAAGACTGAAATGGGTTACATTTAGACATTTCATAATGCATGAAAAAATCAATATCGCAATACATTTACAATGACTCCAAGGTTTAATGCAATGATTCACCATTGGACTCATGAGACAATGGGTGAAGGTGTGCTTTCCAAAGAGCAAAATGCCATATCCATATACATATACACATCTGTAATTGCACAATGCCCCTTTAAGGCTATCAAATACATCCTCCTCACCACATCAATACACTTATACCTACCATAATACAAATGCCTCTTCATGGCTAACAAAATACACTTATACCTCCCATAGAAAACAAGGTATATGGATTCAATGGAGCCCATACTCCATGAATAACAAAACCCTCTCCAAGAGGAAGATATCTCAACATCAATGTTGAACCCAACTAACCCCTTTCTTAGAATTCTCTAGAATAACTTGGGGGGGAGGGTGAATAAGTTATTCAAGGTCCAATAATGTCCAATTCAAACTTTTAATGAAACTATAGTAGGCCCATGCATTCTATTATTCATCCAAGCTTTAATCTTTATCTTAGCAAGCTACTATAAATCAACATGCAATAATGAAATATAAAGAATCAACACATAACACAAATATTTACATGGAAACCCAATTTGGGAAAACCACCAGTAACATTCTAACTTCTTTTCTCACCCTTCTAAAGTGATGGCCTATTAAAGGCTACAACACACTGTTAAATGTGACCTTGTTAAAATATTTCTACACCCTGTAAGGAGTGTGCCTTGTTAGAGGAGATAAGAGAATTCAACTTGGAATGCCACCCTATTAAAGGATTTACATAAGGTTGTTAGGCCCATCCAATTCCATGGGACATTCAATAACCTTCTCAAAGGCTTCACCAACTAGCTATTAAGCTAACCTATCAATGTAGGATTTCAATGTCTAATACAATGGTAAGAAAGTATTAGAAAGCTTTGACCTAATAGTAATTGCAACTCAAACCTTGTAGATCTTAGATCACACTTCAGTTCTTATTCCTTGCTTTGCTTTCCTTCAAGATCCAATAATGTCCAATTCAAACTTTTAACAAAACTATAGTAGGCCCATGCATTCTACTATTCATCCAAGCTTTAATATTTATCTTAGCAAGCTACTTTAAATCAACATGCAGTAATGAAACATAAGGAATCAACACATAAAACAAAGATTTACATTGAAACCCAATTTGGGAAGAGCACTAGTAACATGCTACCTTCTTTTTTCACACTTCTCAAGTGATGCCTTGTTAAAGGCCTACCCTATTAAAGGCTACAACACACTGTTAAATGTGAACTTGTTAAAAAAAATTTACACCCTGCAAGGAGTGTGCCTTGTTAGAAGACATAAGAAATTCAACTTGGAATGTCACCCTATTAAAGGATTCACATAAGGTTGTTAGGCCCACCCAATTCCATGGGACATCCAATCACCTTCTCAAAGGCTTCACCAACTAGCTGTTAATCTAACCTATCAATGTAGGATTTCAATGTCTAATACAATGTTAAGAAAGTAGTAGAAAGGTTTGACCTGATACTAATTGCCACTAAAATCTTGTAAATCTCATATCACACTTCAGTTCTTCTTCCTTGCTTGGCTTTCCTTCCTTGTAGTTCAAAAAAATTTTTGTCCCTTCAAGATTTGTCTCCTTG
Source organism: Cupressus sempervirens (assembly GCA_028749045.1). Taxonomy (NCBI): domain Eukaryota; kingdom Viridiplantae; phylum Streptophyta; class Pinopsida; order Cupressales; family Cupressaceae; genus Cupressus; species Cupressus sempervirens. The sequence continues at coordinate 242,182,985 of CM053789.1, read as the reverse complement.
AGTCTTCTGCTCATTATGCCAATGCAACTCTCACTATGGTCACTTGATTAAATCGGAGTCTTGATGCTCTGTTCTTCCTTACTGTGTCCTACCCTTGACATTTCACACTAGCCTTCTCTTAGCTTCCACACAACCATTCATGACCACTACTGATCTCTAATCTGTAACTCCTTATAAAGAAGTTTTGTTCTCCATTTCCTACTCAATTCTTCTTGTTTTTTAACTTAAATTGACTTGAGAAAATGATATTGCTTTCCCTCCAATTTGTTTTCTTCTAGAAATATCATGATAAATCTATTAGTATTTTCCTAGAATTGATTTGCATAAGAATCTGTGACACTAGCTCATCATCCTTATCATCCAACTAGTTCACAAAATTCAATGTAACAAATTTATCATTATTGATCTGGCAAATCTTTTGACTTTTCAATAATGTAGGATCTTAGCACCATTGAAATATTGATGCTTGGCACCTACTATGTTACTGAGCATCAACTATGTTTTACTGATGCTCGGCACATGGATGCTTTTGAATCACTTGACACCTGAATACTTTTTCACTCAGTACCCAAAGATTTTTGGTCGACAACTGAAGATTACTTGGAACATACTAAATTTTAAACTTGCTCGGCTCCAATTGAGAATTTTCTTGGCTTCAACTAGCTTTCTCAACACTCAGAGATGAACTTAGTTAAGCTTTACAAAATTGACTTAGTTACACCTTTCACTTCAAATGCATCTAAGTGTGTTTATCCTCTGTGTCTTAGAGTATGTCATCAATACACTATTTCATCAACATCTTAGCTGATCCTTATACTTCATTAGAACAACATAACGTCAACCTTTCTCTAGGTGCTCTAGTTACATCTTATTGATTAACTCCTCCTTGTCAATCAACTGAGTGATAGTACTTGGATCACTTAAGTAATTTTCATTCCTACAAATATCAAGTTTGACATCAATGACAAAATAATGATTGAAAACATTCTTTAATAGTTCCCTAATTCTTCAATTAATGATCTTTTCAATCATTTCCAACACCATTTACCCAAGGAATCTCTTCCCTCCCAAGGGTAAGTCAAGCCTTCACACCTATTACAATCAATAGTCAAAGAAAAGAAGAACAAATAAATAAATCCAAAGAAAGTAAATGCAGCACAATTCACAATCGTTTCAACACATTACAAAATATGATTTCACCAATAACAATTTAACAAGACAACAACAACATTATGCCAGTGTAAAATAAGGTCATGGCATGGGAATCAACCTTGGTTCAAACTACAGGAAATGACAGTTGATGAAGATCTCCCTTGTCCTTAGTCTTTCTCCTACCAAAAATCTTAGTTGTCTCTAAACTTAGAGAGTGGGTGAACACCCCACTTGTTTGTCCAAGTCCACTAAAAAGACTCTCCCACTATATTCTTTTGGCAAAAACATCAAGCAACTATCTCTTACAACTTTGTCCCTACCAATCTTGCTATTTTTGACCAAGTGGGAAGATGGGGATGAACTTATGGGACAACTTAGTTTTCGAATTGGTGGAAGAATGCATTGGTTAAGGGACCCCCTAGGCTAGCTAAGCACTTAAATGGTAAAATTTAGGCCCCTAACATGTTATGCTAACATATGGGTAGCATATTTTGATAAAAATGGCACTTTGGGACCATTTATTTACCCTCCAAGATCCTTGTCTAGTTTCAATTCGAAATTTCCCTTGATAGTGACCCATCCTATCCTTTCTTCAAGTGGTATTTCTTTATCTTATGAAAGTGCAATTAGTTTAAGATTAAGTGCAACCATCATTTAAACCCTAGGTGACATGTCATTTACACACAGATGATTACAAGTGTCAAATGACACATTTAAAATATATTACACATCACTATGACATGTCTAAAATGTATTTATGAGATTAAATTCAGCACACACATGCAAGATTACATTTACTAAATAAACACTAAACTCAAACATAAGTACCACAATGAGGAATAATGCATAAATATTGGTGCATGATAATTTAATCTTAAATAATTCACCTTAACATCATAATCAATTTTCATTTTCTAATCATTTTCATATAAAGAAATTAAAGAATTAAAATATTAGAATCTATATATCAACATTAATATCTAATCAACTAATCCAACTAACATCGTAAACCATATCATAATCCATTTCCTATAACAAAATGTAGAATCCATACTACTAAATCAGCCAACATGAAATTTAGTTCCGATTACATACCTTCAATCAAAAACACCAAAACATAAACATCATAGCTAGTATCCTTTGATTCAGTTAAATATAGTTTGATTATACTAACACTATTTCATTATCATTATAAGATATTACATTATAACACATGTCTCTAAAATTGCTTATGTCATAAAATTAGGATGCTTTCATAATCATGTGTACATAACTTCAACATCAGTCATTAGGTAAACCAATTATATCTGTTAGTCAATATATTATATCTTTGTCTTGATTATCATCCATTGCATGAAAATTGGCTTATCATATTTACATCATAACAAGCTCTATTGAGTAGGCCTTTATCTAAATTGATAACAATTCCTATCTATAATTATTATTAGTACTCACAAGGTTGGGTGTTGATTCATCTTTCCATAATGGCCACCTAAATCAATAATCCTAATATACCATACCACACCATGAACCAGTCGGCATAGTTTCTAACTCATAACATCTTGAGTCTTTATTCCACAAGGTCTTAGCTTACCAACTTGGTAATTGATGGGGACACAACCCAAGCACAAAATGGACACAATAGGAAAAGGGAAATTGTATTAACTGTGAAAATAAGCTAGTACATTTAGTACAGAGAAAATAGATTTCAAAACATGCCCTAAGGGCTTACAATAGCACAAAACTGGAGAGAATATCTCCTTTTGGTACCTCCTCTCAAATTCCACTCCGGATTGCCAAAAATGTCCTTGAATAGACCCTAGAGGGTTAAGGACTAGGAATACATTCTAGAAAGTGGTAGCAGGAATCCACCGACCAAGTAGAAGGCTCCAGAAGCCACGTTAGAAGTTGGTGCAAATCTAGAAGAATCCAAAAATGGTAACCAAACTTTTGGGAGGCATAACTTTTGAACCATAGCTCTGATTGACGAAATGTTTACATTTTTGAAAAGCTCTCGAAGTGCTCTATAGAACTATTGACAAACTTTTCTTGTCCCCCATTTTTTTGGCCCTTTTTGAGGTCATTTAATGCCCTTAACCTGACTTTGAAGCATTCTTAGGAGGTCTCCAAAAACTGAAAAACTGTGATAACTTTCAAACCATGGGGCCTTTTGACCTGATTCTTTTTCTAGAATGCTCTAAATTGCAATTACATTCATTTGGAAAATTTAAACCTCCTAGTTCACCAAAATAATGGCTCAATTACATACTCCTATTTTTTTGACATTTACACATATCCGAAGGTGTTCAAATACTCTATCCTAGAACACTAATAGTGAAACTATGAGAGTTGGAACCTTTATTTGACCCAAATGGGTATCCAAAAATGAAAACACATGAAATAGAAACTAAGTCTAAGTACATTTTTTTGGGTGACACAGGATTTCCCTTATACCTCTGGATGCTCCTGCATCAGTAATATTTTGAATATGATACTTAGCACAACAATGACTAAAACATATATAGTCTCAATAAGATCCCAGGTCCAATGTTAATAAGAATAATACCAATCATGGAATACCTAAATCTTGAAACCTAATTATCATCATTCCATCATAAGGTGTATGGTAAAAATCTATGATTCACATTCTATATACGAGGGGCAAAGACATGTCATCTCACCTACTTATGCTTTCTAGTTATGACCATATTCATGTTATTTAGGGTTTATAATAGGGTACTATGGAAGGGGCTTACAAATCATAACATAGTGATGATTGAAATCACCTCTACTATTATTTATCCTAAATTTGATGAAGTCAAATGTTTCCCTACTACTCATGAAATGTGGGTCAAGATGAAAAATATCTATGGAGGAGATGAAAATGTGAGGAGAGAAAAAGAAAAAAGTCTAAGAGGTTAGTTTGAACAGATAAAGATGAGATAAGATGAAAACATTGCAAAATATAGTGAAAGAATCAAAGCAAGTGTGAGTGTAATCAAAGCCTCAAGAGGGAAAATTGATGATGTCATAGTGGTAAGCAAGGTACTCAAAACTCTTCTTCTTATTTGCGTAATTAGAGTTTCAAGTATTCAAGAAATGATATGTTATCCTAAGAATGGAATAACATTGGATGCACTAGTGGGAAGGTTGACAACCTTTGAGTTGGACAATTTTGATAACTATATTCCTCACTCTAATAGCATTGAGTCTGCATTTCAAGATAACCTTTCACTAAAAAAATAAGGTGGAAAACCTAAAAGAAAACAATCTAAAAGTGAAGAAGAAGATAGTTTTGATGATGATCTTGAAACCATTGAAGCCCTAATTAGAAGAAGATTCCCCAAAGGTAGAGGAAATTAAAAAGCTAAATTATCCCTAACCTTATTTTCTTGTGAAGAAGTTGGTCACATTTTTGTAAGGTTTCTAAACAAAGAAGGAAAAGAAGAAAAGAATGAAAAGTACAAATGAAAGAAATATTTCAAAATCTACAAATACTACAAGGATAAATGTAGGAAATACTGTTACATGGATAAGGATTCTAATAGTAGTGATAATGATGAAATTGTTTATATTGCTATAAAAGATGAATCAGATGATGAAAATGATAGTCATGGCCCTCAATTATCACATTAGCAAGAATGACACATGGATTATTGATAGTGGTAGTTCTCACCACATGACTAGTGATAAAACAAAATTTGAGCACTTGGAACAATATTATGGTGAGAGTGTCAGATTACAAAATGATGAACGTTCTCATGTAAAAGGAAAAGGTTGCATTGCATTATCTCATGAACTCAAATGTGACAATGTGTATTGGGTTGAAGGACTGAAACATAATCTACTTAGTGTGGCATAAATGAACAGCATTGGATTCAAGGTAAAATTAATGAATGGAAAGGCAAAGCTACTGGATGGGAAAGGAAATCTAGTTGGGACTCAGAATAAAACAAGAGTTCATCTATTCTACCTAGATCTAACTAAAAGATCATGTTTAATAGCTCAAGTAGAGGAAAGATGGTTATGGAATAAAAGGATGTGTCATGTGAATTTTGAAAGCCTAGTCAACATAAGAAATAATTAAAGAGTGAGAGGTATTCCAAGTCCAAGGAAACCTAATATGGGTATGTGCAAAAATTATCAAATTGGAAAGATGGGAAAGAAAAGATTCAAAAGAAAGAACTATCATTCTAAAGAAGTGTTAAAGTTGGTTCACAGAAACCTTTGTGGAACTAGTGGCATACAGAGCTATAGTGGAGATACATATTTCATTTTATTGGTTGATGATTATTCTAGGATGATGATAGTAATGCATTTGAAGGATAATTTTGAAGCTTTTCAAAATTTCAAATGCTATCTAGCTAGAGTTGAGAAAGAAATAGGAAAGAAAATAAAGTGTGTAAAGTCAAATAGAGGAGGAGAATTCATCTCAAATGAATTCAATGAATTATGAAATGAAAGAGGAATTATAAGACAAGTATCATCCCCTACTAGACCTCAACAAAATGACATAGTAGAAAGAAGAAATACATATATTATGGATTGTGCAAGAACACTGATGATAGAGAAAAATGTTACAATAAAATACTAGAAGGAAGTAATTCATACAACAATTCATACCTTGAACATATTTTATATGAAGAAAGACTCAAATTAGACTCCTTATGAACTTTGGTATGGCTATAAACCTAATTTTAGTCATTTCAAAGGATTTGGAAGTAAATGTTCTATTTTCAAAGTGATAAGAAAAGGAAAATTTAATGTAAAGAGTGATGAATGTATACTCCTAGGATACTCCAATAGCAGCAAAGCATATAAATATCTAAATATAACTACTCACAAAGTTATAGAAAGTGCACATTTAAAGATTGATGAGTTTTCTAAAAAAAGTGAAGAGAAAAGATGCACTAAACCTAAAAAATTGAGAAGCTTTGTTTACTTTGAACGTAATACATTGTCTAATGTTCAAACAAAAACAATTATAAATTAGCATATTTCATCACCTGAGTTCCCTAGGTCTCTAGTTTAACTTGAGTTGCAACCAATGCAACTTGATCTATAGTCTAAATGACCTGAGTCATTGTGAGAAGGTCCCAATTTGTAGCAAGTGCAATCTAAGTCTCATTCTAAAGGACCTAAGTTATAGATAGTGGGATCTAAGCATAATTCAAAAGATCATATTGATCATGGTAAGCTGAGAAAAATAAGTTCTAAATCCAAAGTACTAGTACTTGCTGCATATGTTAGAAGGAATCATGAACCTGAGAAAATCATTAGAGATCAATCAAAAGGAACAATGAAAAAGAAGAAATTAAAGGCTACATGTTTTCTTACTAAGTTTCAAGGAGAATGAATGTTTGATTGAGGAAATGAATTAAGAGATTTAACAAATAGAGAGGAAAACAACTTGGACTCATGTTCCTATACCAAAGGACAAAAATGGGTATTTAGAAATAAGCTAAATGAAGATAGAGAAGTATCAAGGAACAAGGCAAGGTTAGTATGCAAAGGTTATTCTCAAGAAGAAGGTATTGATTATGGTGAAACTTTTTCTCCTATTTCAAGATTAGAAGGTGTTAGAACACTACTTGCTTATGCTATACATAAAGGATTCAAAAACTATCAGATGGATGTGAAATCAAAATTCTTGAGTGCAATTCTAGAAGAAGAAGTCTACATTGAACAACTTGAAGGTTTTGAAGATCCTAACAAAAGGGATATGGCTTGTAGATTACATATAGATTTATATGGTCTCAAACAAGCCCCTAGGCTATGGTATAAAATTTTGCATAGCTACCTAGTAAAGATTGGTTTTCAATGGACAAATGACAACAACAGTCTATACATCAAAGGATGACCATAGAAAAAGATATAGCTAGTAAAAATGTTTTTAGATGATATATTATTTACTATATATGATGATTTATGTAAATCCTTTTTTGAGGAAATGAGTAAGGAATTTGAAATGTCAATATTTGGAGAGATCAAATTCTTTGTTGGCATGCAAATTCAATAGAACAAGGATGACATCTAGGAGATATTGAAGAAGTTAGGAATGGAGGATTCTAGACCAGTTGGAACACCTATGTCTAGTGGACATAATATTTCCAAAAATGATGACTCCAAAGAACTAGATCAAACTACATATAGATCAATGATTGGAAAATTTTAGTATGTAGTGCACACAAGACCTGATATTGCACTAGTAGTTGATATGGTGGAAATAGTCAAGTTGCTAATAGAAAACAAAACCATATGATGGAAATAAAGAGAATTATGAGGTATCTAAAAGGTAATAAAGATTATGGTCTATGGTATAACAATGGAGGCAACTTTGAATTGAAAGTCTTCAATGATGTTGATTGGGGAGGATGTATCAATGATAGGAAGAGCACTAGTGGTTTAGAATTCTTTCTTAGAAAGAGGCTAGTGTGTTGGAAAAGCAAGAAGAAAAATTGCATCTCTCATTCTACAAAAAAACATAATATGTTGGAGCAGCAGTCAATTGTTCCATTATTGTTTTCTTCAAAAAAATATTGTTGAGTATGAAGGAAGAAATCAAGGATCCAATAGTTATCTTATATGAAAACATAAGTGCAATTAACATATCCAAGAATCTTGTGATGCATACCAAGACCAAGAACATTGCAATAAAATAGCATTTTTGAGAGAATTGGTGTAAGAAATAGAGGTGAGATTGGAATATTTGAATATGAATGAAAAAATTGTAGATAAATTCACAAAGACATTACCTAAGATGAATTCATATATCTAAGAGGTAAGCTAGGGGTCATTCCCCTATCTAAAGATCATTAAACAAAGTTTAGTGATGCATCAACTAAGTATTTTGAAGATCGATAAAGTTGATGTAGTAATGTAAGAGCATATTCAATATGAATCTATACATTAGGTACATTGAAATCCATTGAATGCTATCTTTGGCATGAGATGTCAAAGAGGGAGAGATTGTTGTCATATAAGAGAAATTATAGTCAGAAAAAATTAGAGAATTATTCTAGAGGGAGAGATTGATGTTAGAGGGAGTGGTGTAGGGACACCAATGATTAGAAAGACTAAGGCCATACAGACATTCAAATCATGGAAGTCAAATAATGAAGACCAAAGGTCAAATGAGAGAAAAGGCATCTTCAATGGTAAATAATGCAATGTCTACCATATTTTGACACATGCAATGACTCTCATCTAATATAATTGCTTTCATGTTTGTAATGTCCTCATAAGTACCGATAGACTTTTTGTAATGGACTAGTGATGTCAAATTCATGAATGATGTTTAGGAGCCTAGTTTAGGATCAAATGCCAAAATAAGAGTTAGTATCAGGTTTAGACTTTTGTTATTTTAATAGTCATGGTTAAGTAGTATCGGGTTTGTTACTATTTTAGTTTGAGATTCAAACCAACCAATGAGAGTTGGTTGAGACAATTTGAAAAGGTTATTATGATGTTTTATATATATAAGCATCGGGGGAGATTGGGTGTAGATTTGTAAATTATAGCAATAAAACTATTAAATTGTGAATCAAATTATTATTTTAGAATTTCAAATTGCATATTCTAATTTCCATATACATTTTTTGGGGTTTCTTGATAATTATCATATTCAAGTGAATGAGAATTTCATTCTATTGGATTGATTGTTGTAATTGTTGCTAAGTTGTCCATTTGTTTTTTTTGTCTTCTAACTACTATAGTCGGGTTTTACATATAATGAAAATCATCCCATGAACATAGAGGCCGAACCTTCATGGATGAAACTCTAACATGTATTATATGATTCCAATCATGTATATGCAGTGTTGGATGGAACATAAGTGATCATTGTTCAAAACAATAATAAGAAGCAATAAAAGTGGTGGCTCGAGTGTAGCGATGGATGATATATCCTTATAAGGCATTCAAATTATGTTTGGGAATGGCTTATCATGATGAATGAAAAGTGAATCCATCATTAATTTGGATTGGAAGTGTGTGGAGATCAAGTTTTTGAAAAGCCTTAAGGAGTGAAGGAGTGGGGAGCCTAATTTAAGTTGGATTTGTGTCATAGAACCATAGGAAATTATCATCAAATTTAGCCAATTTGTGTAGTCCCAAAAATAGTCCTAGGTATTGGAACCATTAGAAGAAAATTAGTCTTTGAAAAGTGAGACACTTATTTATGCTTCAAAAATAGGGTGCCATTGTGTATAATTCTATTGGTCAGTGGTAACCATACATTATCATTTTCTATGTTATAAAAGGTCTTTATAAGTATCTTTGGATCGACAGATATCTTGAGAAGAACCAAAGTTATCCCTATTCCAAGTATACAACAAGACTGATAGGTAGGGTATGGTGCATTTGAGGTTAATTTACTGGAGCATGGGTTTGTCATAAAACCTTAGAAATCATTGAATCACTATCATTAATATCCTATGACAATATCTTTTAGGAGTAATGTGGGAGGCCTTGATAAGTCTAGTCCTAATAATAATTAAGTTGTTTGAATAAGACCTAGTGCCTGAAAACCCCCTAAAATTACCAATTTTCTTCATGTTTTGAATACCAACACCCTATCATCTACATCAAGTGGTGCCAAAGTAGGGAAGTTCTTCTGCAAATTGCATTGGTCTTGTGAAGTTGGTCCTTGAATCCTTTAGCAAGCCCTTATAGTTGAATTATCCTGGGACAAGCATCCCTAGAGTATATTCTTGTGCCAAGTGAGCAAGCAACCATGTCTAAAGGAGGAGAAGAAATTTTTGCAAGGTTAACAAATATGGAGTTGGCAGAGATAGTGAAAGAACAAGTGGTAGATAACAAAAAGTTAAGGGCATCACTAGAACAAAGGGACAAAGAGAATGATGAAAAAGACAGATTGATAAAGTCCATGATGGAGAGGCTATCATCACTAGAGAAGAAGGATAAGAGCATCAAATTGGATGAAAAAATCAGAGATGAAGAGGAAGGAGAACCCTAAGAAGAAAAAGAAGGAGAGGATCCTGAGGAAGTAAGGATGGCTAAGTTGCCAATAGCCATAAGGAATGAAGATAGAAGGGTAAGGATAGACTTACCTACATATGAAGGAAAGATGGATGATGAAGAATTAATAGATTGGTTTGGTGCAATGGAAAATTTCTTTGAGTGTAAAGGAATAGAAGAGAAGGACAAAGTGAATATAGCAAAGTAGAAGTTGAAGGGACATGCTTTGTTGTGGTCGGATTGTATCCAGGTAGACAGATGGAAGAATGGTAGACCCAAGATCACATCTTGGAATAATATGGTGGAAAAAATGAAGGAAATTTTTTTGTCAAAGGATTATAGAGTACAATTGTACAAGAAAATGAGAGATTTCAAGAAAAAGGAGATGGATGTATAGAAGTACAAGGAGGAATTTCACAATCTTGATATCATAGTGGATCATGATGAAGAGATGGAAGAAAAGATTGCAAGGTATATGGGGGGATTGAGGTTCAATATCTAGGATAAAATTAGTCTTTCTACCCCAAGGATGGTTGATAAATGCTATCAGTTGGCCCTGAGGGCTGAAGAGAAGATAAAAAGGAGACAAGAGAAGCAAAGCAACAATAGAGATGTATCTTCCATGAGAGGAAGTGGGGGAAGAGGTACTACTAATTTCCAAAGAAGAAATGATAAGGACAAGGATAAAACATTTTTAGAATCAAGAGGGGTTTATAGAGGTGGAAGAAGTGGAGGAAGAGGAAGTGGAGTATTCACAGGGAGATGCTTCAATTGCAATGAAGTAGGCCATTGGTCCTTTAGGTGTCCTAAATGGCAGGAAGAAAAAGGGAGAGATAAAAGAGTGAACTTGGTTGATGAAGAGCCAAGAAAGGATGAGTAACAACAACCCATTGAAATTTATTCGAAAGAAGGTGAACATTTGTTGGTTGGAAGTGGACAACCAGTGCAAGGAGCTAGCATCTTCAAAACCAAATGTTTGATTCAAGGTAAGGTTTGTAGTTTGCTTATTGATTTAGGGGCTTCACATAATTTTGTTTCAAAGGAGGTTATCAACAAGTTACATCTTCAAACTTTTCTACATCCAAATTCATACTATGCTACTTGGGTGAGTAAGGATCAAAACCTACTTGTGAATGAGCATGTTATTCTAAATTTTTCAATTGGGAAGTATGTTGATAGTATTTTATGTGATATAATGGAGATGAGTTGTGGACATGTTATCTTGGGTAGACCTTGGCAATGGTCTAGGAGGATTGTACATAATGGTTACACAAACACTTGTATAGTGCATAAAGGCAGGGTTAGATATAAATTGACTCCACTTATTGACAGTTGAATAAAAATAGTGATTATGTGTTTTGGTAAAGATATCTTAGTACACAGTCAGAGGAAACCAATTGATATTGGCTAGAAGAAAGCAAAATGGTTCTAGGATAAGGTAGGACAAAACAGTCCAAGAAAAACAAGACCAATTGAGGAAACTTTTCTATTTCTTAGGATAGTCAAGTCTCCTCTAAGAGGGTAGGAAGATGAAGGAACAATAGATACAAGGTAGGAACTAATGATAGTAGGTGAAGGGTCTATAGTAGAAACCTTACAACAGCAACACTATCATGTACCAAGATAGTCAAATATAAATAGGTTTTCTCTAACCCTTTGTGTATAAATGATTGGAGTTTGGGATATGAACAGGTCACTCCAAGGTAGTGTTTCCATTCTCCACATCCTATTTTGCACAAATTCATAGTGGACACAAACAAACTAACTCTTGGGGCAAGAGTTCTTTGCATGAGGAAGAATATGGTGTAAGGGCACCAAGGATTAGAAAGACTAAGGCCATACAGACATTCAAATCATGGAAGTCATATAATGAAGACCAAAGGTAAAAAGAGAGAAAAGGCATCTTCAATAGAAAACAACACATCAACTACCATATTATGACACCTATAATGACTCTCATCTAATATAATTGATTTCATGTTTGTAATGTCTTCATAAGGACCAATATACTATTTGTAATGGACTAGTGATGTCAAATTCTAGACTAATGTTTAGGAGTCTAGTTTAGCGTCAAATGTCAAAATAAGAGTTAGTATTGGGTTTAAACCTTTGTTATTTTAATACTCATGGTTACCTAGTATCGGGTTTGTTACTATTTTAGTTTAACATTCAAACCAACTGATCAGAGTTGGTTGAGATAGTTTGAAGATGTTATTAGGAAGTTATATATATATATATATATATAATTACAACAATTAAACTATTAAGTTATGAACCAAGTTATTATCTTAGAATTCAAAATTTTAGATTCTAATTCCCATATTTATTTTTTGGGGGTTCCTAATCATTATCATACTCAAGTGAATGAGAATTTCATTCTGTTGGATTGATTTCTATAATTGTTGTTGAGTCATGCATTTGTTTTTTTTTCTGTTTCTAACCACTATAGTCAAGTTTTACATAAAATGACAATCATCCCATGAACATAGAGGCCTAACCTTCATGGGATGAAATTCTAACATGTATTATATGATTCTAATCATGCATATGCAGTGTTGGATGGAACAGGAGTGATCATGGTTCAGAATAGTAATAGGAAGCAATGAAAATGGTGGCTTCGGTGTAATGCTAGATGATCTATCCTCATAAGGCATTTATATTATGCTTGGGAATGGTCTATCATGATGAATAAAAGGTGAATCCATCATTAATTTGAATTGAAATTGTGTGGACATTGGGTTTTGGAAAAGACTTAACGAGTGAAGGATTGGGGAGTTTGATTTAAGAGGGATTTGTGTCACAGAACCATGGGTAATTATCTTCAAATTTAGTCAATTTGTGTAGTCCGAAAAATAGTCCTAGGTGTTGGAACCATTAGAGGGAACTTAGTCTTTGAAAATTGAGACACTTATTTATGCTTGAGAAATAGGGTGCTATTGTGTATAATTCTATTGGTTACTGGTAACCATACATAATCATTTTCTAAGTTATAAAAGGTTTTTATAAGTATCTTTGGATTGAAAGATATCTTCAGAAGAACCAAAAATATCCCTATCCCAAGCATACAACAGGACTGACAGGTAGGGTATGGTGCATTTGAGTCCAATTTATTGAAGCATGGGTTTTTCATACAACCTTAGAAATAATTGAATCACTATCATTAATATCCTATGACTATATCTTTTAGGAGTACTATGGGAAGCCTTGATAAGTCTAGTCCTGATAATAATTAAGTTGTTTGAATAAGACCTAGTGCCTGAAAACCCCCTGAAATTATCAATTTTCTTCATGTTTTGAATACCACCACCCTATCCTTTGCATCAGGGAGTTCTCACTGATAAGAATTAGAATGAAACAAAGGAGCTTATCCTTAATTCTATTTTTCTCTAAAAATTATATTGTATTATGATATGTTGTGTTGCCATCATTACAAAAGATGGTGATTTTTGAAATAATTATTCAGTTGTATATTGTCTTTGATTTTACACAAATTTCAAGTCTTTATGGAGTAATTAGTGTATGCCAAGCTCACTGAAGTGTTGAAGAAAATTTCTAGTTTATGCTGAGAATTCCAATAATAATCAAATTTAGAGTATCTATTGAGTACACTTGGGTATTGAAGGAAATCTAGTGTTAACCGAGTTCACTCGATTATGAAAGAAATTTGGCCTAGAACTAGTGTTAACCAAGCTCACTTGATTACCAAAGAAAAAGTTGGCAAAATCCTATGTTAACTAAGTTCACTCATTTATCAAAGGAAAATTGGGATGGAACTACTATTAATTGAGCTCACTCAGTTAGGAAAGGACAGTCTTCTCTAAGTTAGTGTTGACCAAGTTGGGTTGGTTAACGAAGGACTTTCCTGTGATAACATATTGATTTTGATGGATTTATTTATTAGTTCTAGCTGATTTAAGGGATGAAAACTGATTATTTAAAAGTGTATTCAATTCAACTTGACAAATTAAATATATAAGTATAAGGTAAAGTTCATGTTTGAATGAGTGAATTTGTAGAAATAAGAAAATGAATAAAGGAAGTGAATTGGAAGGATAAAAAAGTGTCCCTGTTGATTGAGCTATAAAGAACAATATGATTAAGAAGGATCAATTATTCAAGTTAGAAATGATATCTAAATTAGCAAAGATAGTTGCATCAACAATCAAGAAAAGTCATTGTTATTCTCTAAAAATTGTAATAGTGAATCAAATATCCTAATAGAGTTAACCTAATAGCTATTTTGTAAATCCTCTATCAAGGTGTCATTTTTAGATTAAATTGTGTGAAGACCTCTAACAAGGCCACTCATAATAGGGCCACACCTAATAGGGTTTTTTGTAAATTTTAACAAGGTTGGCTCTTACTAGGCCTCACTTCATAAGAGTGAAAAATAGTAACTAGTTGCAATTAGTGGTTTTCCCGAATTGGTTTTCCATATCAAATCTTGTTGTCTCTTGTGTTCATGTTATTTCCTTTTATGTTTTTACACCAAAGTTAAATTAGGGTTAACCACATTAAATATCTCAAAAAGTAATTATTTTAGTGTTTATTGAGTGATAGTAATTCTTAGTGTAAACTAAGCTATACTATGTTAATTGAGTGATCTTTTGCTAACCAAGTTACAATAGTATTTTAGTATCAACAGAATTTTTGTTTTGTATTGTATTGACATCTTAAGGAATATTGAACTTTTTTTATTGTAACTGATTCACCCCTTCCCTCTTATTTACTCTTCTTATATATTTGACAACCAAATCTTATACACATCCATGACTGGAAAACTACAATATGCTATTTCCAATAGACCAGATATTACTTTACAAATTTGGATAGTTGATAGATTTTCAAAAAATCCTAAAGGGAATCACATGATGATTGTAAAAAGGACAATAAGATATCTGAAAGGCACAAAAGGCTATGGATTATATTACAAGAAAAGTGATAGACTTGTCCTGAATGTATTCACTAAATTAGATTGGCCATGAAATATTAATGAAAGAAAAAACACTAGTGTGGGAACATTCT
Organism: Cupressus sempervirens; assembly: GCA_028749045.1. Lineage (NCBI taxonomy): Eukaryota > Viridiplantae > Streptophyta > Pinopsida > Cupressales > Cupressaceae > Cupressus > Cupressus sempervirens. Next base: position 242,167,829 of record CM053789.1, on the reverse strand, counting down.
TTCAAAGAGATTGGTTTCATGGAAAACTAGGAAATAAAATTGCATTTCTCAATCACCAACCAAAGCTAAGGATGTCATAGGTGTAGTAAAGTTCTATTCAAATATCATATTGATTAAGTAATTACTAAAAGGTATGAAAGATAGTATTACAGAGCCAATGGTTATCTATTGTAATGACATAGTTGCTATCAACATTTCAAAGAATCCATTAATGTGGACTAAGACAAAGAAGATTTCTATCAAGTATCACCACTTGTGGTAATTAGTTCAAAATAAAGAAGTAAATTTAGAATATACTATACACATAAAAAAAAATTTCTCACATATTCACTAAAGTATTACCTAAAGATGCTCATGAATATGTTAGAGGTAAATTATGGGTGATTCCCCTAAATAAAGCTACTTAAGGAGACAAGGTGCATTGCATCAAATGCTCTAATCAGAATATATTACACATTGATGCAATACAACTCTATTTTGGGAAATTCGTAAGGTAGAATAGTGAAGTACAACATAATCAAATCAATCATAGAAAGATGACTTAAATCAACTAGAGAAGAAAACATCTACAATGATAGGTATGCAGAGTTTGAAGCTCAAAAAGCTAACTCTCTTTAGCATTGTTGTCAAAGAGGGAGAGATACTAAAAAATGGAGATACTATACTAAGTTGAGAGATACTATGATAAACTAAAAGAGAAATAACATAAAAATATTATTTTCAAAAAGGGAGACTAATAGTTAAGAAATTGAAGAAGAAGTATCCAAGAGGGAGATTTATCATTTCAAAAGAGATGTTACAAATCAAAAAAGAGTACTAAAATAAGTAAAAATGACAGTAAAAATTATTTTGGATTGTATGGTAACTGAACTATTGCTAGTATTGATATGTTTGAGATATTTCCATCAATTCCAAAGAGGGATATCATTGGAAGATTACAACTGGAACAATTGTTGTTTAGTCATTGATGTTAAATCTATTTGATAAGACATATTGCTACCTGATCTAAATGTCATATCTATTTGATTAATGAAAGAGATTTCAGATATTGCCTATAACAAAAATACCTAAAGGAAATGTTGATTTATGGAAAGAAAGTTACAATGGACATTTTATTAGATAAAACTTTATAAAGGAAAGTGACTATTTGTATCGAGAATGTTAAGCTAAGATGAGAAATAAAGTAAAATGCTAGGGGATTTTGAGTGATGCTAGTGTTAACTAAGCCATAGTAAATGCCAAGGAAAACTAGTGTTGATTAAGCATTAGTATCAACTGAGAAAGATAATTGATGTTGAGCCTAATGTTTTATAGTGACTAAATTTTTTAGTGATGACCAAGTATTAGAATATAGTGATTGCCAAGTGACAGTATTGAGAAATAATTTTGAGGAAATTGAAATTCCTAGCTAACTTAGTTAATTTCTTGGGATATGTAAATTGATTGAATCATTAAATTTAAGGTGAGGATTAGGTAACGAATTAATTGGTGAATTCCAAAGAAGTTTCTAGAAGAAGATTGAGAACATGGACATATGCATTAAATCATGTTGAACTTGATCATAAAACCTAAGATCTATGATGATCATGGAAAATGGTAAATCAAGAATTGCATATTTAAAGATGTACAAAGTTGAACAAATGAGTAAGTAAGATGTTTTGTATGATGCATTTGACAAAGAAATACAAATAGAGGTGGATTAGAGATTTGCAAGGGTGAATACAAGATTGTGCTACTGAAAGAAAAGATAAAAGAAATAGATTGCATAGATGCTACTGATATTGATAAGTGAATTGAAGAAAGATGGATTAAGTGTTCCTGAGAGATGAAGGTTTATTTATTTAATTAGTGCCAAGAGAATTAGAGACAAAGAGATGACAATGTAGATCTTAATAGTGAGTTATAACAAGGAGCAAATAAATATTTGAACATAAAAAGTGAGTTGTCATCACACAGATCAAACTAATTATTTTCTTTCTAATCATTGTAAATAGTTTTTATTGAAATCTTTTTAATGGAGGTTGACTTAGCAATCATTTAGAAGGCTTAACTATCTATGCAAATCCTTTAACTAGGTGATATTCTAATGGAATTATAAAAGTCCTTTGACATGACCACTACTAATAGGGTAATTAAATCCTCTAACCAGGTCACATTTAACAATATGTATTGTAAACCCTTAACAAGGTTCACTTCTAACAAGGCTCACTTCGAAAGAGTGAAAAGTAGTAACATGTTGCTCATGTTTTTTTCCCAAATTGGGTTTCCACGTAAAATCCTAGTGTCAAAACTATGTTGAATGTTGTTTATGTTTTTTATTTGATAATGTTTTCATTAAGAAATGAAATTTATGTTTAAAATTGTAATTTTAGTATTATGATTGAGACTGAGGAACAATAGGATAAGAAGAACAATGAATATTTATATTTTATTGTTCAAATGTTACATATGTACATTGAGTAGTTGATCCCCCCACCTAGTTATTCTAAAAATTTCTAAAAAGAGACATGGGTCCACCTAAAGGAAAAACATATATGAATGTTTCCCTATCTAATGTACATAGTATAGTTCTATCTTTTTTGTAAAATGAGTAGCTAACTAAATTATATGGTTTAATTAAAGATTTTGGTAGGTCTAAATCAACAAAAACCTGTGATAAAATTATCTTACCCAAATTCCTATTCTAATGATTTGAAATTGGAGGTTTATATAACCCATTATTGTAGAAGAATTAGAATAGCTCATTCCTATTTGCCTTAGGCACAACTGCGTCTCTACAAAATTTGTATGGATCCTTCAAAACATAGGAATCTACAGACTATGCATTTGAGGAGCCAAATAAGAAATAAAACAATTCTTCTACAAATAGACTAGAGATTTTTGTCTTGATTTGCACAATAGTAGAAGGGATCTCCTCATCTTCTACTTGAGCTATAAATTTTCCTTCCTCTTGTGACATTCTCTACAATTCAAGTAAATAATCAAGCTCTCTATAAAATTTTATTTTCTATAATGTCAACTTATCTTAGATAGCTAATAATTTTTTTTATTTTACATCAACCCTTTACCAAGATGCTAATATTTTCATAACGTACATTCAATTTAAGAGAAACCACTTTTCTTACTACTCTTCTGAATAGTCATCAGTAGCTTAGATGCTTCAGTCATAAAAGTGCCAACACTCAACAACCCTAGCCTTTCGCACCATTGTGAGTCCTTTATAAAAACATTTTCTACTTGTTATGATGTTGCATGTATACTTTATTGCCACCTTGCAACTCATGTTATTTATTTAAATTATAGATCCATGAAAATATGAAAATCATATCATAATTTTGTTGCCAAGTTGCAATAGTTATGAAAATGGAAGTTATTAAAGAAGAGATTTAGTAATGACCATTTCTCATAGTTGATTGTGGCATTGCACCTTTCTTTTCTATTACTTTTAGAATAGTTTTTGAATTAATGAACAACTATTAAATATTATTTTTAGTACTTAATGTCCCTTTTTTAACCTCATGCCTTTAAGTCATGAGACCTAGTGTGATTTTTTATTCATAAATAACCTTTTCACTAACTCTCCACTATCAACTCAAAGTGTGTTCACAACCTTGTGATGCCACGAGCATGGTTAATCTAGATATGTTTCCACTTAATATCAACACTAAGAACTTGAAATTATGAAGGAGAATCATAATTCATCGTTTCCATTGATTGTTGTTTCTCCACCTTTAGTTAAGTCATATTATAATGCTATGAACATATAGGGTTGCCAAACAAGGGGCCCACATGATTCAACCAGTGTCATATTTACCATGATTTTTTTATTATCTGTCTTTCCCCAAATAATCACATGTTCCATACTTGTGAACCTTCATAGCTCTAGTGAGCTCACATAGAGATGATCCCTTGCAATATCATTGTCTATTTGAGCCATCATTACTAACCATGGAGATATTGTGTGTATCCTTTTAGCACACTGTAACACATCATCATGGCCATAAGAAATTTTAAAACCATTAATTATAGATAGGGTACCTAGAAATGAATCATGCCATTAAAACTTAAAAGTAACATCAACCCATTTTGAGTGTAAAATTGCAAATATAAAAAATTAACCTAAGGGTTAAAAACATCAAAAAAGAAACAACATAGGAGAAAGGAAAAAAAGTATAAATTAGGGCATTTAAATCTATCTCATTAAGTAATTACCAAGCTCAACAAGTACACCTTTGAACATTTAACTATCCTATTCTAACATATGCTAACATTGGCTTTTTTTGGAGATGATGGATAGCTTGCATCCAAACCTGACTACTGTTCATCGAAAACAAAAGTATTTTCTTAGGAAAGATACCTCTTCAAGAAATTTCCATGAATTCATAGTTTAGGAATTTATCCAATAAGTTCTTTCAATATGTATAAATTTTTTCTAGACTTAAAATCTATTAGGTATGGGCCATCCATATAGGATCAAACTTTCCATGCTTCCCCTTATCCTTTATTCTTTCATTCTACATCAGCACAAGGTCTTCAAGCTCAAATTTTCTCTCTATTTTTTATTGTCAAACAATTTTTTTACTTTTAGTTAAATATTAACACTCCTTTCTAATCCTTCCTTTCTATACTCACTAAATCCCATGAGTTCACCAACTCTCTTGTTCATATCATCTACTCTATCTTCATCATACTTCTAGATAAATTTGTATAAGGTCATTAGATTGTATTGAGGTAGTCTTGCTTGTATCCTATATACTAGTTCAAAAGGTTCTAGTACAATGCCTTTCTTGATTGTTACCCTATCTACCAAAACTAGTAGAGGTAACTTGGAATCCCATGCTTTAGATTATTTTTTTATCTAGAATGCTTTTGATAATTTTCAATAAAATCTTATTTGTGGATTCTTGTCATATAATTGTATAAACTTATCAGATCTAAAACACATTGCATTGTTTTTCATGATTCTCTCTTGGCACTCAAATCTTGTAATTACATTATTCAACAAAAAATCATTCACAAATTTACTAGTTATTCATCTCATTGGGATGCCCTCTACCCATTTTGTAAAAAAGTTAATAGCTATAAGGATCCATGAATAACCAATAATTGATTTATTTTCCATCTCTCCTATAAAATCAACTCTCCATTGCTCAAAAGGTGCCTAAACATCCAATGGCCTTAATGTGGTGTTCCCAAAAAAAATTAATTTACCAAAAAAACTTTGACAAGGGTCATACTTCCTAATCAAGTGATGCACATCTTTAAATAAACTCGGCCACCAGAAACTAGTCCTCATTACTTTGTGGGATATTCTCTTAGCCATATAATGTTCTCCATGGAATATACTATGTATTTCATTCAGGATATTGGTTCATTCCTAATGATCCACACATTTGAGTAATACTCTTTCAAGATTTCTCCACTAGAGCTTTCCATCTATAATAATATACCTTATTGCTTTTAGTTTCAATGCTCAATTTTCATTATTAGTCATTTTAGGTGGTTTATCCATGTTCTTTAAATAATGAATAATATCCTAGTACCATTCACATTGGTCCATATCACAAGTATTAAAGTAGTGATCTTCATCTACATGATTAATTTGGTTAGCATGTAGGTTACATTATGCCATTAACTTTGCTAAACCTTGGTCTCTTACTAATTTTTTTACTTGAACATCTATGTTGGACTCTTTTTTTTTGTTTATCCAACTACATCTTCTACCTAATACCTCTTATTGAGAGAATATTTCCTTTATAGTAGACTTGGGACAAAAGCTATAACTATGGCACCAACCAAGTAACACCTAAAAACCTTAATTGATTTCACTAAGACATAAGCATGTTTCTTGATTTTATCATACATAAGCTCTATAGCATAATGAGATTTACTAAAGAATGCAATGGGTTGTTCAAAACCCTCTTCATTTTTCTAAACTAAGATAATTACAATTTTATGGAAATAAATGAAAGAAAAAACATGCATAGGCTTTCCATAATATGGAAGTCTGAGTATAGGTGCATTTTTTATTGCATTTTTTATCTCTTGAAAAGAAACTATAGGTTCTCAATCCCATTTGACCACAACTCCCTTTTTCAACATCTTGGAGATTGGCCTACCAATCTCTAGAAATTTTGTTATAAATCTTTTGAAGAAATTAACTTGTCTTAAAAATGGATGGATACTTGTGAAATTTCTAGGCTTAAGGACTTTATGGATGTTTTCCACTCTCTCTAGATCAATCTTTACCCCATCCTTAAATACTATGTGACCACGAAGTTTTCCCTCTATGACTCCAAACGTAAATTTCCTTACATTTGGGAAAAATCCATATTCTGGAGCTCTCAAGAAGATTTTCTCTTGATATTTTGAATGATCTTCTTCCCTCTTGGAATAGGATTTCAATTCATCTTGATAAACCACCATGAACATGTCTATTTAATATGCAAAATAAATACCCATGGCTCTTTAGAAATTAGCCGCTACATTAATCAAGAAAAAAAAACATTTTGACATATATATAGGTTTCGTAGGGTGTTATAAAGGTAGTTATGTATTATTCAACTTCATCAACCAAGACCTAGTTATAACCTAAAAACTCATCCACCATGGATATGAATTTAGAGCTAGTTCCCTGGTGCAACATATCCTCCATGTTCGGTAAATCATAATTTTCCTTTAAAAAGGATATACTATGATTTCTAAAGTCCTAAAAAAATCTAATATCTCTATTCTTCTCTTTAACTGGTACCAAGTTTGAAACCCAAGTGGAATTTTTGATGTTCTTGCTAATACCTCCATCTTTGACTTTCATTATTTCTTCCTGCATTTTTGCTACTAGGTGGGGTTTATAGCTCTCTATTTCTACCTAAAGGGCTTGATTTTATCTTTGAGGGGAATACAATGGTTAAACAAGTCCACTTTGAATTCCTTTAGATCATCATAAGACAAAGGGAACACATCTCTAAATTTTATTAATAAATTAATCAATGAATTTCTTATTGGAGGAGCCAAATTTCTACTTATATACACCTTCTTTGGAGATTCATTTGTTCCAAAATTAATTTCCTCTAATTATTCTAGCTTTTTTTCTTTGACTTCTAATTGAACTCTATCCTGATTGTCAAAATTTTTTTCTAATACTACCAATCCCTTGGGGACTTTATTTGCTTTCAATTGCAAAACTTATTGACCAACAATAGTGTCCCTCCCATCTAAAGTTTCAACAAAGGCATTGTAGTCTAATTCCTAGCCATGTTAATTGTCTTCATTTAAAAGGAATTTCAATATGTCTTTTTCATCTTTAGATACTTTCCAATTCTTTACATTATCAGGAATAGATGATCTATTCTACATTTCAAATTTTAAAACTCCAACAAAAGAAACATCATTAGGCTTAACAGCCACATTAGCAAGAAATTCATCCATTTTTAAAAAAAATTGGCGATCCAAGTTATTCCAAATGCATCAACATCTTCAATTTCATCCCAAAAAACATTTGTATACTACCTTATCCTTTTGTTCTTGGATGCATAAGTTCTCCTAAATTGAGACACCATCAATTCTGAATCACCAATTACATGTAACTTCTTAATTCCATGGTTAGCAAAAACTTTCAATCCTAGCAAGAGTGCCTCATATTCTTTTATGTTGTTGGTGCATGTAAACTTTAATATGAAGGAATATATGAATGTGTTATTTTTTATTGACACATAACCACTCTATCCCTTGATCATTGTTTAGAACTAGCACCATCATAATAGATGAACCATAATCCTCATGAATTAACACACATCATTAACTATTGTGGAATTAATGAGACTGGTTTCTTAGCTTCTAAAACAAAAATCTCATCTCTAAATGCAATTACATTAGTATCAATGAAGTGTGTGGTATCATTATCTATATTTCCCTCAATCATATGAGTAACTCTAGGCTCCCTATTGCCTTTGATTACTTTGTCACCTATGTGGAAAGTAGCAAAAAATAGGTCACATTGTAAGCTCCTTCCCATGGAAGCACTCTATTTTTTTATAGTAAAATACAATATTAGGGAGGAATATCAACTACTAGGACACTCATAATCAAATCACTATTAGGTATGCAACTAGTCTATATGGTAGTACACTAATATTACCTATGCCAGGGACTTCCCTGGAATCCATTGCTCAACATCTACCATGTTTGATGTCTACCTTGAAACCAAGGGACTCCATGATCTTGAAAGGCACATGAGTGTTTGAGGCTCTTGAGTGAATCATGCAATTCTTGATAACCTTTCCATTTATAATTAGACTAAGAAATAAGTGGTCAATACTTTCTATGTATGATATTGCTAAACTGCATAGGTACATTGGAGGTATCTGAGATATCACTCCTTTGTCTTCCTTATCTTTTTTTCTGATTTTTTGTATTTTTCCTAATGATGACTCACTCTTAATGACATTACCATTTTTTATTTCTCCTAGCCAAGAGAGGGATTTTCTTTTATCCTCTTCTATTCTAAACATCATAGATAAAGAAACCTTTATGGCAATTCATCACAACATAGATATCATATCAATAGGACCATAAATGAGAGTTTTATCTAAAATACATTTACTTTCATGTCCTTGGACATCAAGATCACCATCTTGTTTGACAACATCAAGCTTTAACTTATTTTCTCCCGAACTTGCCTTGCTTGAGCCTCCATTTTGGGTTTGTACACTCTTCTAAGGCTCCCACTTCTTATCCTTTAAACCCTTCACCTTGAAACCATTTGATCTTTTTCTTTGTTGTCATCATTCATTGTATGGGTCACATCCTTGATAAAAATGCCTAAAGTATTACCAACAACATTGTACATTATTTTATTTCTTAAGTTGTAAGTGCTATGACTGTGGGTAATCATCTCTAATCTCATCTTTTAGTTTCTTCTTTAGATGGTTTTCTCAAATTAATATGTCCTACTTCTGAAGTCATGTTGCATGTTTTTTCATCAATGAAACTCTCATCATCTAAGAAAATCAGTTGATGATAGTCTTGATAAGAATCTCATTGATTATTTACATCAATTTTTTAATCTTCTATTTATGATTCTTCATTATCACAATAGAAATTGTTCATATTACAAGATAAACCATCATTATTCTATTGGATTTACAATAGGAAAAGTAAAATTTTGAGAGGGGGTTAGATGGGGGGGGGTGTGGGGGTGGTGTGGGTGAATTAGTACTTTAAACTTGGACCCATAAAAATTTCACCACACATCCATCTCATGCATTCAATGAGTAAACTAAAATAGCATGTAAACATATATGTAATCACAAACACATATAACACTAGATATGATTACCCAAAAACTCTCCAATGAGAAAGTTAAACTGGGATGGGGATGACACCAAGAAATCTTCACTATGATAGTAATAAAGTGTATCCAATAAAGGTTACAATTTTTTTACCATGAAACATGATCCACCCTATGGAAGGTCTGCCATGTTAAACACTAACAAAGACTATTAGGTCTCACATTGTTAGAGGATTTAAACACCCTATTAGAAGTGTTCCTAGTTAAAGGACTTTAACTCACAATTAAGTAAGCACAGTTTTAGAGGATTTCATACAACCTCTTAGGACTACTCTATTAAGAGATTTTGACAAAAATCACCTATTAGAATGCCTCATCTTTGATCCTTCGATTAGCACTGGATTGATTGATAACATATCTCCTCTAAATTAATGTATCTTTGATCCTTCTTGATCAGATATCTCTTTGCTATATACTTCTCCTTTTCTTCGTTTTGATCTAACTAATTCTATGATTCAATCTAACTTCGTAACTTCTAAATCACCATGAATGCTTTGTTTCTACATGTAAAATCCTCTTTTCACTTCTTCAATACCTTACATGCTCATAGAGAGTTTAGGGTTTTGTCCTCCTTAAGAATACTTTGGTTACTTAGGGTTAGGTATGAATCTATGGCTGAGATTCATCCATTTTCCACTTAATCCTTCCCATTTTCTAATTAGTTGCATGTAATTTCATAGGGAATCCAACTGGAGATTCATCATTATCTCCAAAATATTGTAATTCATCCTTAAGACAACTCAAAAATGGTTTGCATAGTTCTTTGTGCCTTTACAAACAATTATGTCAAAACTATGTCACTCGACATCTAAAGTCTCTATCACTTGGCATATACTTATCTTTCTATTATGACTCGACATCTATATTTCTCAGCATCCACTCTTTACATGACACCTAAATCACTTGACATAGTCTATCTTCTTGGCACTTGAGTGACTCAGCACATGAGTGGCTTGACACTGACTATGACTTGGCATGGACTAAGTAAATAACTTAAGTGTGTTGAGACTCACTTGTCAAAACCAATCTAAGATAAACAATCGCAACCTTTGACATGAGCATCAAAAACACTTAAGTATGCATTAACATCCTTATCCTTATGGGTGTAACATAACTATAACTTGGTTCATATAAAAAACTTGAAAATGTCAAAATTTTGTAATAACTTGTATACCACAAAATTGTATAACTCCCCCTAAGTTAATATGTCTATTTTGTATCCAAAATTGTGTATGCTTGCTGAATAAACATGTCTCCACTAATACACTTTTACTTCATGCTGTTTTTTTGATACTCTTTTATTTGATACTTTTGATATTTTTTGATGCCTTCTCTCCCTTACTCCATATATCTCAAAATTCATATTCTTTATTACTCCCAAAAGTAATATCACCCCATTTTCTCATTTCATTCTCCCCCTTTGGTGTGTTTCTCCCCCAAAAATGTGTTTCCCTCTTTTTGACACTTATGTCAATGTGCCATACACTTATTGTGTGTTTTTCCAAAAATGACTTATGGACATCCAATATTATCTTGAGAGCTATGTCCTAGTTCTCACATGTGACATCTAATGACTTTATTCGGAGTGCAAGCTTGAACTAGACCATCTAAGGTAGAAATCTTTGGACCTTTCTTCAGTAGGGTTTCAACATAGCCTAGTTCCTTGTGCAAAATTTCCATATGAGGGGTGAAATTTGCTTGTATGTTGGTCAATTTGGCTCTTATGCTAGCCTCATCTATTGTAAATACAACTAACTAACTTTGGGTTTGATGTAATGTCCTGAAATGCTTCTCACTTTGAGCTAGATTCATGGGTAGTTTGGAAAAGCTCAAGATGTGACTTGAGGTCTAAAGAATGAGGGATTGCACAATTTAGTGTACAATGAGAATATGTTCTCAAGTACCTTCTTTACATCCTCAACCTTAGTTTTTAATGCAACTTTTTCTAGCACTATATCACCTGATATCTTTTCATTGACTTTACTTTGAAACTTATTTTTTGACCATTCAAGTAATTTAGCATTTATATCTAGGTCCTTAGTACCTACCTTCTCTACTATGTCTATCAGCTATTCAATTAATGGCTTGGTCTCATCATGAGTTGACAAACTACATGCATCTAAAATGATGTCTTTGATATCTTGTAGTCCTTTCTATTACTTGTACTACCTTCGAAGCATTTCTTGATGTTTTTTCCTTGATAGGGATTGATGTAATATGAACATCTATTTTATGGTGACTATATCATAGTCATACTTGGACAAAATGATTTCTTCATCAAGGCTAACATCTCCATACTATATGACTTCTTCTACTTTTGAAGAAGTCAAGCTCGACACTAAGATCTATAATAGAGTTGAATTTGTACTTAGCTTCTGAAGAGTGGTAGTGGAAGGAGTGCTAGATTCTAGTAAGGTTACCAGGCCTTGGATGTCTATTGTCTCCTCCATTCTAGGTGTCTTCTCTATCTCTTTAGGCTTGCCCTATTCTATCACAATGACTTGACTTGCACTTTGACATTGTGTTGTAGGTGTAGATAAGTCTATCTAACCTATTAGTTGTTGTTCTATAGTTGAAACTTGTGTTTTCACTATGCTCTTCTCTACTATATCAACCTTGGCAATTGTATCAAACTTGTTATTATTGGTAATATTTAGGATATGGTAGGTTACTGAGAGGGGAGGGGTGAACCAGTAAATTATAAATTTTTTATCCTATCTAGCATTTTAACCATTCATCATTCATTCATCTAAGCTACTTCATAACTAAAGGAAGAAACATTCATTGCACATGTACACAGAGATTTGCTGACCTAGAAACCTTCCAAATAGAAAGTAAAACTAGGATGGGGATGATACCCACAAAACTTCAGTACTGCAGTATAAAGTTGGCCAGTTAAGGCTTACAATGATCACTTCTAGTGATCTACCCTATTAGGAGCAAGTAGGACTACTAGATCCACCTTGTTAGAGGATTTACAAACATACACTGAAGTATGCACTCTTTTAGGAGATTTACAAAAAGACTACTAGGTCCACCCAGTTAAAGGATTTATGAACTGATTAACCTATTAGGATGAAGTAGTGGATTTGGTTACAACTATTTTCTGATAGGATCCTTGTTGCATTGATCACCTGATGTGATAGATATAACTTTTTTGCTCCTATGTTGACCTTGCTATATTCTCTTTTATTATGCTACTGATTCGCTTTCATTTTTCTCAAAGTATATCAATACCTTCTTCATATGTGAAAATCATTGTCATTTATACACACCATTCCATCCTACAAATGATATCATATATTACATATATACCATTCCAATATTTGCAACTACAAGGTCAGCCAAAACACAAATGAACAAAACATTACTAAGTCAGCCAGATAGTAGAAAACTCAGGTTCCTCAAGCTAACTCAGTGACTTTCTGATACTCAACATCCACTACATTACTCGACATCATCATGCACTTAGTAGAAGTAGAGGCTTGGTTCATACTAGCCACACACTATTGCTTGGGACTTGGTAACCATTGGTGACTCGGTAGATATAGTGTCACTTGGTAGAAGCTAACTTCTTTTTTTACCTTGCTGTGCTTGGTGAACACTGAGTCCTTTATTTACCTTCCTGTGCTCGGTCCTTGATTTTTTTAGTGAACACTGAGTTCTTCACTTACCTTTCTTTTCTCAGTGAACACTGAGTTCTTCATTTACCTTGCTTTTCTTAGTGAACACTGAGTTCTTCATTTTCCTTGCTTTGCTCGGTGAACACTGAGTTCTTCATTTACCTTGCTTTTCTTGGTGAACACTAAGTTCTTCATTTACCTTGCTTTGCTCGGTGAACACTAAGTTCTTCATTTACCTTGCTTTTCTCGGTGAACACTGCTGAACTACCCATTCACTCGGTATCCTCTAGAATGCTTGGTGAGAAATGTTTACTTGCTGAACTTATAAGGTAACCACTGAATGCTTGGTATACATTGTAGAATAAGTGATGAGCTTGGTAAGAATTTAGAACTAACTAAGTTTTTGCACTAATGAAAAATATATCATAATTCTAACAGTTATATGTATCTTCTAGTATTTCAACCAAATGTTGTACAATAGTGAGTAGAGGAATGATAGAAGGTGGTTCTTGTGGATTCACTTTTTACCTTATAGTATTAGTCACTAACATTTGTAGCTCATCCATACTAACGAAAATAGGATTGTCACAAAGTTTGGCCTGCAATGTAGATTGATCTAATATCTTCTTCAAATCATGTTATGTAAGGGGATTGATGTTCTAAGCAGATAGATGAGAAACATCCTTGAAAATTACTATTTTAGTAGTCTCACTTATGACATGTTGAGGACTAACACTTGGCAATTGTATTTCTTGCACATGTTTTTCTTCTTGCTACTACTCTAGCTCATCTTTTGCCTTGTCATCTATGTTCATTTTAGTTCTACCCTCAATAGTGTCATATTGGTCATCATCCTTTACTTCAATAAGTTTTGGTTCTCCTTCCTTCACTATAGTCAACCAATAAGTAAGTTTCCACATCTATGTGGGCTTTTTAACAATGTCTTCAATATTGTTTTACAAAATGCTAAAGGTTCTATATTTAAGTGTGAACATAACTACATATTTCTTTACAACCTTAGCAATCTATACCTTAGTTAGTTTAGGCATCACTTGGGCTAGAGATGTTTCTCAAATTTGTTTCTCCAAGTTCAGACAATAGTGCCATTTTTGCTTAACTCTATCATATAGATTTCCTAGCATTGAGTTGGAAATCTCTAGTGGAGTATTCTTGAATTTTTCCATCATGGCATATATGACTTCTTCCACTTGGTTCTTCTCTACTTTACCAAGATTGTCAAAACCTACATGTATAAATCATGATAGGTATGCACTATTCTTAACATTTTTACATAAATTTTCAAGGTCTAAAAAAGGATTATGACTCAACACTTTGAATTGGCTATTGTCATCTAATTCTATCTTCTCTTCATCAGACTCAGCTTGTGCCACATACTTCCTTCTTAGCCTTTTTGGAACTTGATCTCCTTGCTCTACTTGTTTGGTCTTTTCTTTAGCCTCTTGTGTACTTTCTCTTGTCATAGGTGTAGTAGGCTTGGGCTGACTTGACTTAGCTATCTTCTTAGCTTTACTCACTAGTGGCCTTAGCCTATCTCTTCTTTGGCTCAGCAAGTGTAGATGCTTCCTCAACTTCTTCTCACTTAGCACCTTCAATTTCCTCCTCTTCTTGATCTTCTCCCATGCATTGTGTCAAAGCTAGTGGTGCTTGTGTTTGGGTTTCTTCTTCCTCTTCATCCTCCTCCTCCTCCTCTTCTTCTTCTTCTTTTTCTTCTTCTTCTTCTTCTTCTTCTTTTTCTTCTTCTTCTTCTTCTTCTTCTTCTTCTTCTTCCTACTCAACTCCCTCTCCAGTTTTTCTTTTTATTTCTTTACTATCTTCTCCTTTTTCTTCATGAAAGAGGTAGTCTCTGATTCCATGATAACTTTGGATTTTACCATTTCATAATTTGCAGATATCTTTGTAGTTTTATCTACCTCTTCTCATAGCAAATTAGTAATAACTATAGGGGCCTCATCCACATTGATTTCATAATCTAAGGATCTCAACCATCTCACCGATGGTGTAGCAGGTTGTACAAAAGTGTAATTAGCATCGAGAAGAAAAAATTACATCATCATAGTATTTGTCTAATAGTGACACTAGTATTCTAAACCTCTTCTTCATTGACTATTTGAAATCTTCAAAGTAGCTAGTCATCACAGATTCAAAGTTCTCACATAACTGTTCAATGTATTCATCAATATGCACTACTACTAATCTATTTATTTTCCATCCCATAGTACCAAATGATAAAAATGTATTTTGAAGATAAAATAATATGCATATTAATATGGAACCAAATTTACATTGTACACTCTTCATTATCCTTATTCCTCAAAGATTCTCCATCAATTGTTGCAATTGTAGCTTTGCTAGATCATATGTATGATCTTTCTTGACTATCTTGTATCCAATATCCATAGCTATATAGGGTACACTAGTTAATTTACTAGATTGGTAACACTTGTGTGATATAACCCTTACAAAAAATTCTATTGGAGGATCAGTGGTTGTGTCAATTGTCACACCTCTCTTGTTCTAGACAACTCCAATATTTTTCTCAAACACCTCCTTTGAGTCACTTCTCTTTTCTTAGGCTGATCTAGGGTTGGGTAACTAGCAACCCTATGGATTATCCTCTTAGTAATTATGATAGATCCATTTTCCAGCCATAATGAACAATCATCAATTTGGCTAAGCACTATCTTGATCGACTTTGTCTTCAATACATTTGGAAAATCTAGGGCTCATGTCAATCCCTTCCTCTCAATGATTTTGAATTCTTCTTTCAACACGCCATTATCATAGAGTCTACCATATGCTTTCCTAATCTCCATATCAACAATGCTTCCTATCTTATAGTTCTAGCATTTTATATCATCTTGCACCATTATCACATTCAGTGAAATCATCAAAAATGCACTGGAAGGGTCTTGCTTGTAAGAAATATTAGGAATAGCTTTGAAAATGAGTTTTCTTACTTCATTACTCACTAATTGAACATTCAAAACTTTCTTTCCCTCTACATTTTTTGAACTTGATTCTATAATGAGAAACTAGGGTTTACAAAATTTAAATAGTATAGCTCGGCTCTTGATAAATACCTTATGAAATCTAATGAAATGATGTAGGATCACTGCTAAAATCTTCTACAACTGCTCACTCTTTCTCAAATTTGAAGTGATGTGAAATGAGCTAAAAATCAATAAAATACCCTTTCAAACCTTGTAATTAATGTTGAGTGCTTACATAGTTGTAAGCGTGGCATAAACTAGTTTCTAACTTACTCTACATCTATTGACATTTTGACCACTTGGTAACCACTATGAGCTCAACATCAACTAGCTAGTTTGTTAGCTCAATATCTTTTAGCATTTTACTTGACACACATAGGAAATATTTCATGCTCAACAAAAACATGAAAAAATTAAATATTTATCTTGAATTCCTATCAACATCTTGCATCTTTATTCATGTGAATGTATTCCTTTTAGTACTAGAACATTTTGGAACTAATGGATAATGTAACCTTTCAATATCAGTCCCACATACCTCTTGATTGATCACTTGACCCACTGGGTGAACTGATCACTTCTCCATTTGATGTGCTACAATTGTCATTTTTATTGCATGTCTTATTCATCTCATCTTTGATGTGTTCAACATCTGCCTTGCCTTTTCCTTTATCAAATTCACAACTTGGTGCCTTTGACCTAGTTGGACAATATTTACTAATGTGCCCAATCTTCAAACAACTAAAAATATGGTTTGACTTAACCACCTTTGGAAATTACCTCTAAAGTGTGTCCTAGTACAATTCTTAAGAACATGTCCATATTCTTGACGATAAGGACAACTATACCTTGTCTTGTAATCCCAATTATAAGAGTTGCCATTGTTCATTACCTTTTTTTGCATGTTTGATGACCACATGGGTTTGGATCTACATTCAAATACTCTATGTCCATATGTTTAATAGTTGTAACAATATCCTTCAAATCATTGTGTATTCATGGTCTTGGTTATGCATTCATGTTCTTGTTGTACTTGTGGCAATGAACCATGTTCCTAGGATTGACATTTTGATTTTTAGTCTTTCTCCTCCACACATTAGTAGTATGTCCTTTCTTACCACAATTATGACAAGTAGGTTTGGATTTCTTACTTTTGGTGTTCTTTTCTTTAGCACTTTTGGATGACTCTCCTTCTTCAGTGCTTGTACATCCCAGTTTAGATGTATCATTATTGGATCTAGCAGATCTCAATAATTGCTCAAAGTATTTGATGGATTCATTTGATTTTTTGAAAGTCCCAACTGATTCCTTTTCTCTCTTTAGATCACTCTACACTTGCTCATTCTACAATTTCAGTGTAGTTATGTCAATGTCCTTGACATTCATCATTTGACTTAGAGTATGCAATTGCATTTTGGAAATATTGGTTAGCTCTATTGACTTCTCTTCCAATTTTTCGGCCAAAATTCTTTTGCATTCTTCAATCATGGCTTTCTTCTTCTGTTCAGTTAGCTCACATGGTAGTATGACTTGTGATTATTTCTCAAACTTGAGATTTCTAATTTCCTCAACTTAGGCTCTATTATTTTCCATTATATCTACAATTGCTACATCAAATTCATTGGAGTCAAAATTAACAAATAGCTTGGTAGTGTTTATCTCTTTGTATTGTGTGTCATTGTCTACAATATAAATTTTTTTCCTTCTCTTCAAAGACGTCTTCAATTCTTCTCTTGCTTCAATTTGTTGATGTAGAATGAGTTGTATCTTGATTCCTTGATTATAACTAATCTTTCCCACTTTGTACACTTACTTTTCAAGATCTTTCCTCAAAGCTTCAAAGTTTCTCTTTTAGAGAACAAGGCTTTGATACCAATTGTTGGAATTACAATAGGAAAGTTAAAATTTTGAGC
Source organism: Cupressus sempervirens (assembly GCA_028749045.1). Classification (NCBI taxonomy): domain Eukaryota; kingdom Viridiplantae; phylum Streptophyta; class Pinopsida; order Cupressales; family Cupressaceae; genus Cupressus; species Cupressus sempervirens. The sequence goes on along the minus strand of CM053789.1, from coordinate 242,149,933 downwards.
CTGGGGGGGGGGGGGGGGGGGGGGATGAATTGGTAGTTTCAACTTGGATGCATAAAACTTTCACCACACATCCATCTCATACATTTAATGAGTAAACTGAAATAACATGTAAACATATAAGAAATCACACACATATATAACACCAAATATGATTACCCAAAAACCCTCCAATGATAAGATAAAAATGAGGTGCATATGACACCCACAAATCTTCACTACTATAATAATAAATTGTATCCAATAAAGGTTAGAATATTTTTACCATGAAACATGATCTACCTTGTGAAAGGTTTGCCCTATTAAAGGCTTACAAAGACTATTAGGTCTCACCTTGTTAGAGGATTTCAACACCCTATTAGAAGTGTTCTTGGTTAAATCACTAACTCATAATTAAGTAAGCACCTTGTTAGAGCATTTCATATAGCCTATTAGGACTATTCTATCAAGAGATTTTGACTAAAGTCACCTATTAGAATGACTCAGCTTTGATGCTACTTTTAACACTTGATTGCTTGATGATAGATCACCTCTAAATAGATGTATCTTCGATCCTTCTTGATCAAATATCTCTTTGCTATATGCTTTTCCTTTCCTTTGTAATGTTCTAACTAATTTTGCAATGCAATCTTACTTCATAACTTCTAAATCACCATGAATGCTCTATTTATGCATGTAAATTTCTCTTTTTTCTCCTTCAATACATTACACTCTCATAGAGAGTTTATGGTTTCATCCCCTTAAGAATACTTCGGTGACTTAAGGTTAGGTAAATCTATGAATTAGATTCATCTATTTTTCCAATTAATCCTTCCCATTTTTTGATTGGTTACATGTAATTGCATAGGAAATCTAGCTTGATATTCATCCATATCTCCAAAATATTGTAATCTATCCTTAAGTTGGCTCAAAAATGGTTTACATAGTTGTTTGCACCTTTACAAATAAATATGTCAAAATCGTGTCATTCAGTATTTGAAATCTCTGTTTCTTGGTGTACACTAATTTTTTTGCTATAGCTTGATATATCTATTGCTCGACATCCACTATTTACTCAACATTGGAATCACTCAGCATAGTCTTTATGCTCAGAACTTGAGTGACTCAGAACATGAGTGGCTAGCTATCACTATGACTCCACATGGACTAAGTAAATAACTTATGTGTGTTGAAACTCAGTTGTCAAAACCAATCTAATATCAACATATTCTTCTCTTCCTCTCCTTGTTTAGATTGTGATTGTTGGGATGTAGAGAATGACTAAGCCATTACACAATATTTAGGAGAATTGGGGGATTGGCAATCTATACACCAAGGCACATTCTCAGCCATATTTATAGAATTTCCCTATTATAGATCTGGTGTACTCTTCCCATTTTTATTTTTCATAGGGTTATGCATAGGTTTTCCATCTATCCACTATGTGTTTTAGGGCTAATTTTGTAATCTCATCAACATGTTGAAATTATTCATGAACTATGGCTTTTTACCAGTATTAGGCTTATTTATGTTATTGATTGGAGGTTTTGAGTTCTTAAATAAATTCAAAACTTGATCTATCTTATCTTCCTCAATTTTCTTATTTATACTAGGCTTGTCACCTTCCTTTTTTTTCACCCTTAGGATTGAACAACTTTGGGTCATCCCTTCTCCCTAACTTCCAGATGTGCACCTATTGTTTTCAAAGTTTTCAATTATCTTAAAATCATCTCTTAATATCTTATAAGCTTTGTCTCTTAGTATGTATTTTGTTTTTCTATCAAAGGCATTGAAGTAGGCAGTCAAACACATATTCTCACCCAATCTCATGACCTAAAATAACTTGTACATCACCTTGAATCTAGCATTAAAAAAAAAAAATAAGTCAATTCATTTTGAATTTTTTTTTAATTATTAAATTCATCCAAGTAAAATATATCAATAGTGTTGTCTTTTTATTGTTCTTCAAAACACTTCTCCAAATTATCCCATTAAAAAATACTATCATCAAGGAGTCTTCTAAACCAATCTATGTTGTCTTCAACAAGTGAATGCACAAATAGTTTCATAACAACATCTTCAATTGGTTAGCATGTCATTAAGTTTTCTAAGGTGTTCTTCACCACTAATGGTATTATTTCCAAAAAACTTTGTGACTCTATCCCTTAATTTGGGATGTGTTAGGAGAAACTAGGGATACTTACAAAAGATATCTAGTTTAACCATTCCATATATATGGGCCTTTTTTGAGATCCTAAGACATTGGAGGGAATATGTCTAGTTTCTTGAGTTTGTGTAGTGTTTATTTCTTATTGGGTTATAGTTAGTTGAGAGGTTGTGGTGGAGGAAGAGACCCATAAAAATTGAGAAATTTGGTGATTGTTATTAGAGGACCAATTATTGGGAGAGAAGGTAGACCTTGTGAGGCATGGTTTTTTCCTACTATTAGACAAGAGGTAGACTTTAGGAATTGGAATTTTTTTTTGATTTCTACTACTTAAGCTTCATTTTCAATATTCTCCAATAATTTTCTAGATCTTCTCTTTGCCTCTTATCCCTCCCTATTTCCAAATGAATTTTAGAGATACAAGAACTCTTAGATATAATGACATGTTCATTTATCTAGATACTGACAACCTTTTTCTTTTATTTATGAATTTTGTTAGCAATGAGGCCGATTAATTTTTATTCAAGAGGTGTATAAGGATGTACTTATGAAATAATTAATCCTTTTTTATGTAGGGCATGTTCTTGTTCCTAGACCTTAAATCTCATTTCTCCAATATCTCCAAATAGATCTAAATGCAAAGTTGAAAAGTTCTTGTCAAATTCCTATTTTTCTCTTTAAGCATTTCCATTCTTTTGATTAGACTCTCAATATCTATAAGGTAATTCATGGTGATCATTTCTTTTTCCTTTTCCAAACATATTCTTATGTCACCCTCTCTTGGAACATTCTTTCTAAGTACTTCAACTTCATACTCCAATTCTTTAGAATCTATAAAGGTAGTTTATGAATTTATAGGATCATTTAAATCTATGAGGTTCCTCTCAACAAATTGAACATGCCCAATATTTTTCCTATTATTTGGAGTACTCTTTTATTTTCTAGCATTGATGTATTTCTTTTTGACACATTTTCCCTAAAGGCAATATTCCCAATAGAAGAAATAATTTTATTGTGGTATAATATCTCCTCAACGAAAGGACTAGTGAAGATTTCATGCATAAGTCTTGTGCTCTCATATTTGGAATTTAAGGATGAGCATTATGTTTCTTCTAAAGAATGATATTGGGAATGACCTAATACATTATCCTAGGGTTTCCATGTATGCATAAGATCTCCTTTCCTACTAGGAAAGTTCTTTTTACAATCTTGAGGTAGCTCTATGTATAACGGGGTATATGGGTTTTCTTTTTCATAGGCTCCCATGTTTCTCCTCTTATCAACCATTTGAATGATTTTTTTAAAAAAAACATTAAGTACTAAAACCTTTGACCAAGTCACCACCTGCTATGGGAAAATACTTAAATATGGTTAAAAATGAGAAACTGCCAAGAGAATAAAATTTTAAATACAAATCTAACATAAGGGATCAATAGAAAATAATTCATTGTCGCAATAGTTTTTGACAAACTAGACATAAAGAGCTGTAACTTTGTAATCTTTTCCAAACCAAAGAATATAGTATGTCCACTACAAAATTTGAGATCAAATAGCGATAGCATTTTGTGATGGTGGTCTAGTTTGTGGTGATTTTCATTTTTTTTTTGCAATTTTCCTCGACATTGTCATAATATCGATGTCAGAGTCATAGTTGTGATATCTATGTAACTGTAAACAAAAAAGGGAAGAAACCATGACATAAATCATTCCCCATGTGTTTTGATTGTTGAGAGCTACACATGAAAGAAGGTGGAGAGCTCTAAATGAAAGAAGGTGGAGAGCTCTAAAAGTTGTTGATGTGCTTTCTTCTTGGTGTAATTTGTGCTTGAGATATCCTTACACATTTTTTTTGTGATTTTTCTCTGCATTTCATTTCTGTGCCCTTGGTTTGTGAATTTTTTGTCTTGCCCTTGTCATCCCTATGATTTTGGCGCCATGCCCTTGGTCTACAATTTTGATGCCATGCCTTTGCTCTATGATTTTGGTGTCATGTTGTTGCTCTACAATTTTTCTGCCATGCCCTTGCTTTGTGATTTTGGTTTCGTGCCCTTGCTCTACATTTTTTTGCCATGTCATGCCCTTGCTCTACAATTTCATTGTCATTTTGTTCCCTTGCTTTGTGATTTTTTTTTGACATGCCCTAGGTACGAAATTTTCTTCAAGGGCTATGTAAATGTTGGTTTCTTTTCCTTTGAAACAAGTATCTCTTTATATCTCCTTCTAAACATGTATATTTAGATATCTTTTTAAAGATGTTTATTACATCTTAGCACAATAGAATAATTGATCCAACTGAATACATATTCCAAAATCCAAATAATAAAACAATAGACCTAACTCAACCTGTCCTAAGTGACTTACCTCAATATCCTCCATAAAAATAATGCAAAATAGGAAAAATGGGCAAAGTTCACAAGAAATTTTACAAAAAAAACATATCATAGCAGATATTTTTAGAAAGAAACTAGCTATAACTAGTTAAATGGATCTAGTTGTTGATTAGATGGGTTGATTACAAATTCCTATAGAACTATCATTAGATTAGGTACAATAAATTAAAATATCAGTTGTTCCTAGCTAGTAGGATCAAATATAGTTCTCTAAGGTGATAAAATTTCATATTCAAGGAATTTAGTAATAACTTTAGTGAAGATTTGAGTGTAAGGAGTTGTTGAAGCAAGTTCTAATTCTGTATCAATGTCATAATCATGAGTCTCATTCCCTTGTAGAAGACTTTGCCACATGATTTTACCTGTAAACCATGCAAAGCATGTTGAAGTGGTTCCCAACCTTGAAACACTATTATAAGCATTTGATATTGGGACTGTAAACTCTCAAAGACACTTGCAAGTGATTCCAATGTCATAGTACCTACCACAACACTTTCCTAGATTCTATCCAATGGCTCCCATAATATCCTCTATGTTATGTACCTATTGTTTCTGACATGCAATCTCTTTCTAAAGCCACTCCTTTTCCTTCTCTTTCTAAAGAAAATCCTTACCCTTCACTCTCTTGCCTTCAATTTTGATTATAAAAAACTTCTAAACATCTGCCTCTACCTTATATAAAATCAAATTCACATTGTGTTGTAACTCTATCATAGGTGTTTGATCATTGATAGATTTAATTTCAGCATTCAAGTTTTCAAGATTGGTTAACACCCTCACTTACAGACCTCTCACTCAAGAACTTTCTATACTATTTCAACATCATGTTCTTGCTTCTGAGTTAAAAATTCTTCAAGTGCATTTTCTTGTAAAACATTAATTTTGTTGAATAATTATAAACTCTTAGAAAGTGCATTATTTCTTTCATGTAAGGATGTATGTAATAATGAGTAATAATAATGTTTTCATCTATGTCAAAATAACAACTAACATTACTATTGGATCACATAACAATGAAGTAATCAACCAAGTTAATCATCAAATAAAACAATTTAACTATTGTTTCCAATGTCATAGTACCTTTCTTGTAGAACATTAATTTTGTTGAACAATTATAAACTCTTAGAAATTGCATTGTTGTTTTCATGTATTTATGTGTGTATGTATGCATGTATGTATATATGTATGTATGCATGTATGTATATGTCTATATATATGTATGTATATATTTATTTATTTATGTATGTATCTTTGTTTGTATGTATATACACAGAGAGATCTTGTGGATTGTGCATTATGGATTATAAACAAATAAGAAAAGAAAACATGACATTAATCATTCCCCATTTTTGTTTATTGATCATGGAGAGATGCACATGAAAGAGGGTGAAAATTTCCAAATGATGGTGGAGATCTCTAAATGTTAGTGGAGATTAGTGGAGATCTAGGATTTAATAGCAGTTCCCTTGTAATCTCTATGCCCTTACTCTATGATTTTCTTCAAGGGGAGAAGAGGTACCTATGTAAATGTTCTTTTCTTTTCCTTCCAAACATGTATCTCTTGTTCATATATAATAGCTTTTCTGAGAGTCAAGGATAACTAATTATGATGATTGTATGCATATGTGCATATAAATCAGTTCACTATGCAAATTTCTTTACATGCATACACATGCATGTGCATGGTACTTGTGCTAAATTAAATTAAGCATTCATGTTTTTAATTCATACAAGAAATTATCATTGCATTCAATAAAATTTATTCATACCAAATTAAGTATGCAAAAATATGTACTTATAGCTTATATTATCTTTTGGTGATTGAGTAAAGATCTCATGCATGATATCATCTAGGTAATGATCAGATGCATTCACATTAAGTCATAATAGGATTGAGTAGATGATCTATTTATGTTACTCCATACTTGTTTTATTGAACATTTTTTTTAAAATACTCAGTTATACTAGAATTATATAGCTAAAGCTTGTACTCTTGTTTATTTTATTTAATCATATACATTTAAGACTATTATTTTTCTTATAATTAGACTATATATTTGTTATCACTAAAACACAAATATAGATCTCTAATAGTTATCTTTTTTAATTTCAAGATCTTCATATTTAATGTGAAGAGTTTCCATTACTAGATAGTGGAATAGCCACAATGAGGAGCCACATAGCTCATGGATTTTTTCACCAAATTATATTTCTTTTCTATTTTGTCCTTCAAAATTAGTATAGGTGGATGTTCTTCAGATTTTCCATATATTTAATAATTTTTCATTTGTGGGTTGAGGTAATTTTCTATTATGAGATAGAGACATTTATCATAATGATGGACATGCCAATTTTGATCATCTCGCTTGCAAAGTTGGGTCCCTTATCCAATTAATGAAACTACTTGCAACTGACACCCTAATTTTTTGCAACTTGCCCGATCAACCATTCACACAACTATCTTCTTCGTACCCCACCATCTAATCTTATGTAAGTCTCTCTCCTTTAAAGACCAAAAACATGGAGCCATTATCATAATGAGTAGACTCACTCTCCTTAGACAAAATTAATCCAAACTATTCATACTAAACTAAGTATGTAGAAATTTATACATACAAATTATATTATCTCTTGGTGATTGAATAAAGTTCAAATATAGTTTTCCTAGGTGATAAAATTTCATATGCAGATGTATGTATGTATATATGTATGTGTATATCTATGGATGTATATATGTATGTATGTGTGTATCTTGTCATCGTACCCTTGTGATTAGCTTTTCACATAAATATAAAGAGATACATTTTTAGAAGGAAAAGAAAAGAACATTTACATAGGTACCTCTTCTACCCTTGAATAAGAATACAGAACAATCACTACTACATTTAAGCCCAAGCACCACAAATTATACCTTCATTGCAAACTATCATCACAATTTGAACCCAAATGTTGATGTGAGCTACAAAGGGCACAAAGATCACAAGAGTATGACGTGACAATGAAATTGTAGAGAAAGGGTAAGGAGACCACAAGGGAAGGACAACAAAATTCTAGATCTCCACTGATCTCCACCAAGGTCATGAAAATGAAATGCAAAGCTCATAAGGGCATGACAACCAAATGAAATAATCACAAGGAAAAATAAAATAAAATATCCGCCAATGTTTAAAGTTGTCCACCCTCTTTCATAGATAGCTCTCTACAATGAAAATAAATGGGGATGATTTATGTGGCACATTTTTTTTTTTTGTATCTAAAATCAACTTTACATTGTGTTGTAACTCTACCATAGGTGTGATCCTAATAGATTTCATTTCAACATTTCAACATTCACGTTTTCATGTTTCCTCTTCATTATATAATCCTTTCCACCCTAAAAACAACTTTGTTACTTCTTTAAAATCAAGACTTAAACAAAGCCAATGATAAGAAAAAGCTCATATTATAAAATCCAAATAATAACACAATAAAAATCACATAACCTATGTGAAGTGACTTAGTTCAAGATCCTACACAAGAATAATGTAGACTAGAAAAAATGGGCAAAGTTCACAAGAAATTTTGGAAAAATGTATCATAATAGATATTTTCAGAAATAAACAAGGCATAACCTAGTTAAATTGGTCTAGTTGTTGATTAGTTGGGTTGATTACAAATTCTTACATAAATGTCATCAGATTAGGTACAATAAAATGAAAAATCAGTTGTTCCCAGCTAATAGGATCAAATAAAATTTTCCAAGGTGATAAAAATTATTATACAAATGTATGTGTATATATATGTATGTATGTATATTTATACATACATACATACATACATACATACATACATACATACATACATACATACATACATATATATATATATATATATATATATATATGTAGAGAGAGAGAGAGAGAGAGAGAGATCTTGTGGATTGTGGAGATGTTGGTGTGCCATTATGATCTATGTATATGTATGTATGTATATAAATAGAGAGATTTTGGTACAACAAACAAAAAAAAAAAAAACTCCCTCATTAGGTAGCATGGCCATGGGTATTGTCACCAATGGTTTGAGTAAAGTCCCTTGGCTCTAAGGAATTTGTAGAATAGGTTCAGGGTAGTAACTCCTTACAATCAACTCTTCACTAAAGTTATTGTCACTACCACAATGATTGGTCTATTTAGACCCATTGATTTGTTGGAAGATTCGAGAGATTGTTGAAATATTGGTTCAAAGCATGAATTTTGATGATAGTCCTATGGGGGAGTACTACTATGATGATATGTTACATTCATGATTGAGTTTGTCATTGATGTCAACATAGAAACTTTTTGTGGTACCTAACATAAGAGCATTGGAAAGATCAAGTTGAGCATTATAACTATCCAAAGTTATGAGAGATACTTTTGAGTATCTATTATATCTAGTTAACATTGAAAAAAGAAAGGATAAGTCTAGAAGAAGTTATGTAAGTTTTGGTGATGTCTATTCTAAGATAAATTTTATAGAGCCATGTTCTAGTAAACTTGTTATATCTCTTAGCAGAGTTAATATCTTAAGGATTGACATTTAGGAAATGAAGAAGACATGTTGAGGATGGTCTAGCTAGGCTCACTCATCATAATATTGCATGTACAAAAAGCCATTCAAGTTGCAAGGAAAAAGATTAATGTTATCACTAAGTGTAACATGTTCTTAATGTGGTCCTATAAGAATTAATTGAGAAAGTCTAATAGCTGACTAAGAAAAAATATTTTGTGGACTTTGTATAAAGGATGGACATTTTCCTTAATCATGGTATGAGATAATAAGATTTTATGATCGATGATAAGTAGTAGAGAATAAAGAATACAAAGTTGTATAGAGTAGGGAGGAAGTGAAGGAAACTTCATTGCTAAGGTTTTGCTAAGTTATCCAATGTTTGGTATTTGGATCCAAGGTTTGTGACTTGGTATACAAGATTTGATAGTGATTGGTCTAATTAATAGGATAGAGGAAAGAATAGAGGAAAAAGAAAGATAATAGTAAATTACTTGTTTGAATAGTGAACTCTTCTTGTAGTTAAAATTTCATGTTTGGGCAATGGGCTCTTCTTGCATACATTATGCCACAACTCTTAATAGGGTTGGAATCTCCTAATAGGGATTCAAAGTCTCCTAACAAGGACTCATTATACTAAATGTTGTAATAGACTCCTAATAGGGTCCATCGTCTAACAAGGAAACTTTTTTATTAGTACATCATTCCTAGTGAGCTTTTCCCTCTAATCAAGGGTTTCCCTAGTCAACATATTTGGTGTAATTGTATATGTGCATCTTATTATGGTTGATGTTGAATTTTGTTGAATGGTTAAGTTTTATAAAGGAAGATAAATGTTCTAATTATTAGATAACTGATTCAACCCACACCCACCCCTCTCAGTTATCTTAGTGGACTATTATTTCTAATAACTGGTATTAGAGGATTAGGTTCTTGAAGAAAAAATCTAACATTGGATCTTGACAAAATCAATGAAGAAAATCATTGAAGAAAAGGATTTGGAAATTTGCATTGAGGTAGAAAGAAATCTTTTCATGTGTGACATGAAAGCTAGAGAAGCACTATTGACTACACTTCCTAAAATTGGGTACAATTAGGTAAAATCACTTGCTACTTCACATTTAATTCAGAAAGGTTTCAAAAATAGGCTTAAAGGTGATCCACATTCTAAGAAATTGAGTTTACAAAGTTGGATTTTTGCATTTCAAGATGCTAAAATAATGGAAGATGAATCTATAAGAACATATATAGGTAGGATATCATAAATTACTATAGGTATTCAAGCTCAAGGAGGAACCAAATAAGATGATGAGGTCATATGGAAGATATTAAACACTCTAACACCACCATTTAAGTCAATTGTTCAGATGATATAATTTTTGATATCATGCACCAATGATTTCACAATGGAGACATTGTTTGGAAGACTTGAAGTAGTTGATAATGAACTTAGACAATTTGAAGAATTGACTAGAGTAGAGATATCCTTTAGCACCTTGAATATTTTACCTAACTTATGAAGGAGCATGAGTGCTAGAGGAGATTTTCCTAGTAGTAGTAGATCTGAGGAAGATAGAAAGATTATAGGAGTAGCCCTTTCGGTAAGAAGAGAAAAATGGGGTAAGAAAATCTTTAAATGTTGGACTTGTGATGAATATGGTCATTATGCATCGAAGTGTCCTAAAAGGGAGAAAAAGTATAAGGAACCTAGAAAAGATAGAGAATGTTTCTATGCAAATGAAGATAATGATTCTAATGAACAAGGCATCTAGAAAAGAGAAAAATGGGGTAAGAAAATCTTTAAATGTTGGACTTGTGATGAATATGGTCATTATGCATCGAATTTTCCTAAAAGAGAGAAAAAGTATAAATCACCTAAAAAAGATAGAGAATGTTTCTATGAAAATGAAGATAATGATTCTAATGAACAAGCATTAAGTGCTAGTGATGATGAAATTAGATTTGTGACAATTAAAGAAGAAATTCCACAGAAGGTAGCTTTAGTATCATAGGTTGAGAAGAAATCTAATTCGATAATTGATAGTGGTTGTTCACATCACATGACTAGTGTCATGAATAGGTTTTTTAACTTCAAAAGTCAAGATGGAGGAATCGTCGGAGCTGGAAACAATGTAGCATGCTAGGTAAAAGGTATTGGATATATAACTCTTGATGGTAAAACTAATACTAGGGATGTATACTTTGTTGATGGTTTAAAGCACAACTTTTTGAGTGTTGGACAACTAGTAGACAAAGGTTATAAGTTGTAGTTCACAAAAAATACATGAATGATAAAAGATAAAGATGGAAAGGTAATTGGAACATGAACTAGATCTAGAGGTAATGTATTTCAATTGCATCCTACTAAAATGATGTGTTTGGTTGCTAAGATAGATGACAGTTGGTTATGGCATAAGATATTTAATCATATAAACTTTGATAGTATTGCAAGGACTATTAGAACATTTCTAATTAGAGATTTCCAAAGATTGTAAAGCATTGTAACACAATTTGAAAGGATTGTGTTATGGCAAAACATAAAAGAACTTATTTTCCCAACAAGAAGTTGACTAGTACAGTAAAGTTGGAGATTCTACACATAGATCAGAACTATCCTACAAAGACTAAAGGATTCTATGGTGAAAGTTATTTCATGATTCTAGTTGATGATTTTTATAGAATGATGTGGGTTGCATTTCTTAAAGAGAAATCTAAGGCATTTGAGAAGTTGAACATATTCAAGAATAGAGTTGAGAATGAATCTGGTATGAAGGATAAATGTTTAAGATTAGATAGAGGAGGATAATTTAATTCAAATGAGTTTAACATGTTTTGTGAAGTAAATGGAATTAAAAGACAACTATTACCTTTGAGAACTGTTGAAAAAAATTGCATTGCTTAGAGAAGGAACACGTTAGTTATAGAAGCTACAAGAGCTATGTTAGTAGAAAATGATGTATCCAAGACATTTTGGAGAGAAACTATGAATACAATAGTCTACACTATGAATAGAGTACAAGTTAGGAAGGACACAAATAAGAAATCTTATAAACTATTTTTTGGTCACTCACCGATAGTTAAGTATTTCATAATATTTGGAAGTAAGTGTTACATAAAGAGAAATGATGAAATTGGTAAGTTTGATACCAGAAGTGATGAAGGTATGTTTCTTGGTTATTCATTGAAAAGTAAGGCTTATAGATGTTATAATTAGATAACTAAGACTACTATGGAAAGTGCAAATGTGGGAATTGATGATAAATTCATAATACAATAGAGAATAGTTGATTAAAATTTAGATGATGACATAGGTACTAAGCCAAGGAATAATGAGGTATTTCTTGAGACTAACAATAAGTTTTTGAATGAAAGAACAAAGATCATGTCCTTCAATAGAGCCAATAGTTTAGATAGCAACTCCTACTTCAAGAATGAACATGATAAAGAATCACCTATATGAATAGATCATTGAAAGTAAGGACAGGGTAAAAGCACAGAACTGTGTCACCGTTTGTCATACAAAAACCTATTTTGGTCAAATCTCATTTCTCTATCAAAACTCAATTTCAAAAAAAACTAAAAATACCATTTTATAGATCTCAGATTCAATATCATCATTATATTAAATTTTGAGTGTTTTGATTAGTTATAATATGTTATATTCTCAAAATATTATAAGTCGATATTTCAACATTTTAGAAGATGCTCTCTCAAAAAATGAAAAAAAAATAGTAAATCATATCAAAAAAATGAAAAAATTATATTTATCACTAGAGGAGAGAATCCTCTTCATGAATATGTAATTTTTTTTCAAGAAGGTATAGATTTGATAGAGAAGTTTTGACGGGAGGAAGAAACTGTTGGATCTTGACAAGGTCGAACTTGAGTACTTGTAACAAAGAAAATATAGATCAAAAATAATTATTTCTTTTTTTGTTCACTATCTATACATGTCATCTATAAAATATTTTCAAATTAGAACAAAAGAAAATGATTTGCACATACTTGTTTGATGGGAACTACATTCTATATTTTTTACAGTTAAAAAAGGAACTTCAAAATAAAATAAAATGAATAAATTCTTAGTCAAAAAAATTATAAAAATTATAGGCATAAAATTCATACAAATCTACACATTTTATCAGTTTACATCATCTTCATATTTTAAACACAAATACCATTTTTTTTAGTCATTAATGTTGAACTGTCACATTCTGATATCACGTTTCTTTATAAAAGGTGACACAGGATTGTGCTTTTACCCGACAAAGCTATGATGAAAAGAAGTAGAATAAATGAAGAACTATGCTTGATATCTCAAGTTGAGCCTAAGAATAAAGATGAAGCATGCAAAGATGACTATTGGAAAGAGCACATGCCTCGGCCATAACCTAGTCAAATTGGTCTAGTTGTTGATTAACTAGGTCGATTACAAATTCCTATATAACTATCATCAGATTAGGTACAATAAAATGAATAATCAACTATTCAGAGCTAGCATGATCTAATACATCTTTCCAAGGTAATAAAATTGCAAATGCAGATGCATCACTTGAATGCTAGGCATGAAGTGCACTCCCTAATTTTTAATGAATGGTTGGATATAAATGTTAGAAGTTTGGTTACAAACATGAATGTTGGTGACATTCCTATGTGGAGTATTGTAGATATGTTACTATGATGATATGTTACATTGATGACTGAGTAGTCTTCTCTAGTATCTAACAGAAGAATGGCTGACAGATCATGTTGGTATAGACATCTAGTTGAGCGTTTACACTACCTAAGGTTATTGGAGATACTTTTGAGTATCTGGTATATGCAGTTAACTGATGGGGACACAACCCAAGTACAAAATGGACACAACAAAAAAGGAAAATTTTATTAAATATGAAAATATGCTAATACACTTAGTGTAGAGTAAACAGACTCCAAAACATGCCCTATGGGCTTACAATAGGAGAAATCTAGAGATAATTTCTTCTCCTAGTACCTCCTCTCAAACTCCACTCCAAACTGCCTTTTACAATGCCATAAATGTTCTTAAATAGATCCCAAAGGGTTAAGGATTAGAAATATATTCTAGAAAGTACTAGTTGGCATCAACCAACTAAATACAAGGCTCTAGAAGTCGCATTAGAAGTCGGTACAAAACTAGAAGAATCCATAAATGGTAACCAAAATTCTAAGAGGCATAATTTTTGAATCGTAGCTCCGATTGACGAAACATTTACATTTTTGAAAATCTCTTGAAGTGCTCTATAGCCCTATGGACAACATTGCTCATCCCCCATTTTTTAGCCCTGTACGAGGTCATTTAATGCCTCTAACCTCACTTTGAAGCATTCTTAGGAGGTCCCCCAAAAGCTGAAAAACTACAATATCTTTCAAACCGTGGGGTCTTTTGACCTGATTCTTTTTCTAGAATGCTCTTACAATTACAATCATATGACCAATTTACATCTTCTAACTCACCAAAATTATTGCTCAATTACATACTCCTATTTTTTGGCATTTACACATATCCCAAGGTGCTTAAAAATTCTAACCCAGAACACTAATAGTGGAACTATGAGAGTTGGAACCTTTATTTGACCCAAATGGGTATCCAAAAATGAAAACAAATAGAACTAAAACTATATCTAGGTATAAACTTTTGGGTGACACAGGATTGCCCTTATACCTTTGGATGCTCCTACATCATTAACATTGGAAGAAGAAAAGATAAGTCTAGAAGAAGTTATGTAAGTTTTGATGATATTTTTTTTGAGATAGAGTTTACAGAGGCATGTTCTAGTAAACTTGTTAAATCTCTTAGCAGAGTTGATAACTTGAAGATTGAGGTTGAGGACATGAAGAAGATATATTGAGGATGATGTGGCTAATCTTTCTCATCATAATATTGTGTGTATGTAAATTACTTGGTTTGGAAGTGGGCTCATCTTGCATAAATTGTACTACAACTCCTAACAGGGTTGGCACAACTCCTAACAAGATTGAAATCTCCTAACAGGGATTCAAAGTATCCTAACACTAATTCATTATACTAAATGTTGTAATAGACTCCTAATAGGGTCCATCCTCTAAAAAAGAATATTTATATAGTACATCATCTTTTGGGCATCATTCCCACCATAGTTTTCCCTCTGATCAAGGTTTTCCCTATTTAATATATCTAGTGTAATTATCAATGAGCATTTTATTAGGGTTGTTGTTTAATTTGGTTGAATGTTTTTTTTTGTTTAAATAATATAAATGCTTTAATTTTTGGATAACTTATTCACACCCCCCCTCCCACCACTCTCATTTGTCTTGGTGGACTATTGTTTCTTGCAATTGGTATTAGAGCATTGGGTCCTAAAAGGTAAAGTTTAAAAACTTTGTGAGATCCATGGAAAACATGTTGAGGAAAGATAGTCCAAAGTTTGATGAAACAAATTATGATAGATGGAAAGAAAAGATAAAGACACATCTATTGTGTATGGGCCCAGGGTATTGGATCTTGACAAAATCAAAGAAGACAATCATTGTTGAAAAGGATTTGGAAATTTGCACTAAGGCAGAAAGAGATCTTTTCATATGTGACATGAGAGCTAGAGAAGCACTATTCACTACACTTCCTAAAATTGAGTACAATTAGGTAAAATCACTTGCTACTTCACATTTGATTTGGAAAGCTTTGGAAAATAGTTTTGAAGGTGATGCACATTCTAAGAAGTTGAGGGTACAAAGTTGGATTTGTGCATTTCAAGATGCTAAAATAATAGAAGATGAATCTATAGGAACATATATAGGTAGGATATAAGAAATTACTATAGGTATTAAAGCTCAAGGAGGAACCAAAGAAGATGATGAGGTTATATGAAATATATTGAAGAATATAACACAACCATTCAAGTCAGCAATTCATGTGATATAGTTGTTGATATCTTGCACCAAATATTTTATAATGGAGACATTGCTTGAAAGACTTGAATTAGTTGAGAATGAACTCAGATAGTCTAAAGAATTGGTGAGAATAGAGATGCCTTGAATATTCGACCTAATTTATCAAGGAGCACAAGTCCAATAGAAGATTTTTCTAGCAATAGTAGATCTAAGGAACTCAAAAAGATTGAAGAAGGCGTAGCCCTTCTAGTAAGCATTAAAAAAGGATCTAAGAAGTTTTTTAAATGTTTGACTTGTGATGAGTATGGTCACTATGGATCTAAGTGTCCTAAAAGAGAGAAAAAGTATTAAAAAAATCATAAACCTAGAAAGGATAGAGAGTGTTTGTATGCAAATGAAGGTAATGATTTTGATAAAAAAGAATTAAGTGCCAATGATGATGAAATTAGATTTGTGTCTAGAAAAGGTAGCTTTGGTTTCACAGGCTAAGAAGAAATCTAATTAGATAATTGACAGTGGTTGTTCACATCATATGACTAATGATATGAACAAGATTTTTGACTTGAAAAGTATGGATGGAGAAATTATCAAAGTTGAAAATAATGAAGCACGTCAAGTTATAGGTATTGGATCTATAAGTCTTGATGGGAAGGATGTATACTTTGTTGATGGTTTAAAGCATAATCCTTTGAGTGCTTGACAATTAGTAGACAAAGGTTATCAGTTGTAGCTCACAGAAAAGACATGCATGATTAGAGATAAATATGAAAAGGTAATTGAAATAGGAACCAGATCTAGAGGTCATGTATTTTAGTTTAATCCTACTAAAATAACATGTTTGGTTGCAATAGTAGATGATAGTTGGTTATGGAATAAGAGATTTTTTCATATAAACTTTGATAGTATTATGAGGACTAGTAGAATGTTTTTAGTTAGAGATTTCCCAAAGATTGTAAAGCCTAGTAACACAATTTGCAAGGAATGTGTTTTGGAAAAGTGTAAAAGAACTTCTTTTCCTAGCAAGAAGTTTACCACTACAAAAAAGTTAGACATTATACACACAGATCTCAATGGTCCTACAAAGACTAAAGTATTCTATGGTGAAAGTTATTTTATGGTTCTAGTTGATAATTTTTCTAGCATGATGTGGGTTGCATTTCTTAAAGAGAAATCTGAGGCATTTGATAAGTAAAAAATATTTAAAAATAAGGTTGAGAATGAATATGGTATGAAGATTAAATATTTAAGATGAAATATAATAGGATAATCTACTTTAAATGAGTTAACATGTTTGATGAAGAAAATGAAATTAAGAGATAGTTATCAGCTTCGAGAACCCTTGAATAAAATGGCATTGTAGAGAGAAGGAACAAGTCAATTAGAGAAGCTACAAGAGCTATTCTAGCAAAAAATGATGTATCCAAGACATTTTGGAGAGAAGTTGTGAATACAATAGTCTACATAATGAACAAAGTGCATGTCAAGAAAGACATAAACAAGACCCCTTATGAATTATGATATTGTCATGCACCTACAGTTAAGTATTTCAAAAGTTTTGGGAGTATGTGTTATATCAAAAGAAATGGTGATATTGGTAATTTTGATGCTAGAAGTGATGAAGGTATGTTTCTGGGTTATTCATTGAAAATCAAGTTTTAGAGATATTATAATTAGAGAACTAAGACTGTTATGGAAAAGAAAATGTGAGAATTGATGAGAAATTTAGGATACAAGAGAAAATAGTTGATTACAATTTAGATGATTTTTTTACTAAGCCAATGAATGATGAGTTATTTCTTGAGACTAGCAATGATTTGTAGAATGAAGGAGAGGCAAGGTAGGAACAAAGCTCAAAATGTGTAGCATAATTAAGAGTTGAGATAACAACTCCTACTTTAGGGAAAAATATGATAAAATATCACCCATTCAAATAGATCATCAGAATCAAAGATATAAAAGGTGTGAGGAAAATAAGTAGAGTAAATGAAGAACTATACTTGATATCTTGAGTTAAATCTAAAAATATAGATGAATCATTTAAAGATCATTATTAGAAACAAGCCATGGAAGAGGAATTGGATCAGATAGTAAAGAATGAGACATGGGAATTAGTCCCTAGAACAATAGACAAGAATGTGGTTGGAATTAAATGGGTATTTAGGAACAAGATGAATGAACAAGGCAAAGTTGTAGGAAAAAAAGCAAGATTGGTATGTAAAGGTTACTCATAGCAAGAACGAATAGTTTATGAGGAGACTTATGCTCTAGTTGCTAGAATAGAAGTAGTAAGATTATTACTAGCTATGCAACACAAAAGAAATTCAAAGTATATCAGATGGATGTACAATTAGTATTTATGAATGGAGAACTTGAAGAAAGGGTATACATTGAGTAGCCAAAATTATGTCCTTTGACAGATGACAAGGACATAGTATGTAGACTAAGGAAAACATTTTATAGATCGAAGCAAGCACCTAGAACTTGGTATGCAAGGTTGGAAAAACATTTAACAAAACTTGGATATAGAAAAGGTATGGTAAATAGTAATCTGTATTGGAAATAAACTAATGATGGTTTAATGATTTTAATAATATTTTTTGATGACATCATATTTGGAGGAAATGATGAAGAAAGTGAGAAGTTTGTAGAAGAGATGAAGAAACAATTTGAAATGAGTATGATAGAAGTGATGAAATATTTCCTAATATTGTAGGTTGTACAGAATACAAAAGGAATCTTTATTTCTCATACTAAATACTTGAAGGATTTACTGAAATGTTTTGGATTGGAAAAATGTAAACTCAATGGAACACCTATGGTAACTAGACACAACTTATCTACAATGGATGAAACACCTACTATTGAAAAGAAAAACTATAGATCTATGATTGAAGGTTTGCATTATCTAAATTAGACAAGGTCAGATATAGAAAATGTATTTGGCATTGTTGCAAGATACCAAGCTAATCCTAGAGAAGCACATTATGGAGTAGTCAAAAGGATATTTAGATATTTGAAGGGAACATCAAAGTTTAGATTATGGTATGATAGATCAAATTATTTTACTCTAAGTGGTTATACTAATGTAGATTGGGCAAGAAATATGGATGAAAAAAAGAGCACCAGTGAAGGAGCTTTGTTTCTTGTAGAAACATTGGTTTCTTGGTTAAGAAAGAAGTAGGATTGTACATCACAAAGTATAGAAAAAGTAGAGTATGTCACAGTAGCAAACAATTGCAATCAAGTCATTTTATTGAAGTAGATGTTAAAGGATATAAGGATAGAAATTAGTGAACCTATTGTTAGACATTGTGACAACACAAGCATGATACACATGTATAAAAATACAATGTTGCATTTGAGGACTAAGCACATTTCTTTTAAATATCACATGTTGAGAGGAAAAGTAGTAGAAAAGGAAATCAGATTGGAGTATATGAGCACTAAAGAGTAGATTCTAGATATATTCACATCAGAGTAGAAGATGCAAGAATGCATCCGTCAAGTTAATTGAGCACCATTGTTTGTTTGGACTGAATGCTGATGCTTCCTGTGTGGGGAAGTATCTATGATGAACATATTCATCTAAGGATCTTGTTGATGATGTTTTGAAAAATATTTTTTGAACTCGAGCTAGTAAGTAGTAGTTGTTGCAGATTTTGATGTAGAGATGTTGGTTGTTGAAACCTTTGATATTGATATTAATGGGGAAGAATATTGCATGAAAATAATTATGCCAAGGAAGATATTTGGCATAAGTAGAACATGGAATGAAAATTCTGGCAGGAAGCACATCAATGTATAACAATGGGGGAGAATGATTGATGAAGAGGATTTGAAGATGAATAGTATTTTATTGGTATTCTTGGAACTAGATGTTTTTCATCTATGTTGCCATCAATACCAAAGGGGGAAATTGTTAAAAGATTTGTTAGAAGCATGAATATTGATAATATTCCTATGGGGAGTATTGAAGATATGTTACTATGATGATATGTTACACTCATGAATGGTTTTGTCATTGATGTCAACATGGCAACCTTTTGTGGTATCTAACATAAGAACAATAGAAAGAACATCTTAGTACAAATGGCTAGTTGAGTGTTTACACTACCCAAGGTTTCAAAAGATACTTCTAAGTATCTGGTATATGTATTTAATGTTAGAAGAAGAAAGGATAAGTCTAGAAGAAGTTATGTAAGTTTTGGTGAAGTCTATTTTGAGATAGAGTTTATAGAGGCATGTTCTAGTAAACTTGTTATATCTCTTAGTAGATTTGATATTTTGAGGATTGAGGTTGAGGACATGAAGAATACATGTTGAGAATAACATGGCTTATCTCACTCATCATAATATTGTATGTACAAAAAGTTATTCAAGTTGCAAGGCTGAAGATTAATGTTATTGCTATGTGTAATGTGTTCTTAATATGGTCCTATAATAATTAATTAAGAAGGTCTAATAGCTAGCTCAGTGAATTTTTTTATGGACTTGGTATAAAGGAAGGAAATTTTCCTTTATCATAAGTGTGGATATTATTTGATGATTAGCAGAAAAATGTGTGCAATGCAAAGTTGAGAAGAGCAATGTGGAAGTGAAGGAAAATTCATTTCTAACATTTTGCTAAATGATCCAAGTTTGGTACTTGGATATAAGGTTCATGACTTGGTCTACAAGGTCTTGCAATGATTGGTCTAATTGACAAGATAAAGTAAGGTAGAAGATAATAGTAAATTACTCATTTGGGAAATGGGCTCATCTTGCATACATTGTACTACAGCTCCTAATAGGGTTGGAATCTCCTAACAGGGTAATAGACTCCTATCAACGTCTATCCTCTATTAAGAAATATTTATATCAGTACATCATCTTGTGGGGATCATTCCCACTGGGTTTTCCCTCTACTCAAGCATTTCCCTAGTCAGCATATCTAGTTTAATTATCTATGAGCATTTTATTATGGTTGTTGTTTACTTTAGTTGAATGGTTAAGTTTATTTAAAGAAGATAAATGTTTTAATTGTTGGATAATTGATTCCCCCCCCACACCCCCCCCCCCTCCCGCCCACCCTACATCTTATTTATCTTGGTGGACTATTGTTTCTATCAATAAAGGCACCATATGCTAGTCAAGAAATGGAAGCTTAGGATGTAACCATGCATGTATTGGCAAAGCTAATGTCATTGTTAATGGGCATTATGTTTCCCCTACACACACACACACACACACACACACACACACACACACACACACACACACACACACACACACACACACACATTTCCCATTAACTCTACATTATTTTTGTGCATGGTCTTTAGCTAAGCAACAACATTGGTTAAGTGATTTTTATTGTTTAATTAATTAGATTCTAGAATATGTATGTAGCTAGATCAATTTTTTTGTTGTGCTAAGATGTAATAAGAACCTGAAACAATATCTCTCTCTATACATACATACATACATACATACATATGTATGTATGCACATATATGTATATATGTATGTATGTATGTATATGTGTGTGTGTGTGTGTGTGTGTGTGTGTGTATATATATATATATATATATATATATATATATATATATATATATGTATGTATGTATGTATGTATGTATATATGTATGTATGTATATATATGTATATATGTATGTATATATATGTATGTATGTATGCATGTATCTTGTGGAGATCTAGGATTTTGTTTTTGTGCCCTTGTGATCATTGCATTTCATTGTTGTGCCCTTGTCATCTCTACATCTCATTGTCATGCCCTTCAAAGTTTTGCATCTCATTTGTTTTATTTTACCTAATATGATAACAATTCGATAGGAATATGTTGTCATGCCCTTGTGATCTTTGTATCCCAAGTATCTACTATTGTTGTTAATTTGAGCATCACTATATAATATAAAATGTTATGAAGTACTGAAGCTGGTAGTAACTTCTCTAATATCTCAAGAAATGTAGAATAGTTTTAGGGTTCAGTTCAACTATTATTTATTAGGTGGCATTTTCTAATATTGGATCTATTTTATGTAGTATGAAATAAGGACATTCCTAGATGTACTTGTGTGATCAATTACTCATGAGAAATAAAGATGTTCAAATGCATGGACAACTAGTGGAGCTAAAAAATACAATAGGTTTGTATTTTTGTTAGAGGTTTGTGTTTTGTTTTATCGGCTCCACTGGCTGTCCATGGATTTTAATGCAACATGCATTCTCTATTCAGCGTTGTAGAAACTTATTTTGGATGTGATGGAAAAATGACATGCACCAGAAGATAGGAAAATGATGTCACTTTTGTAGGTATGGAACCTCTTTTGTACTTTAAACATTGATCCTTTCTTAAAATGTTTATATATTAACTGGGAATTTAGAAGTTGGGGGATGGGGTGGAAAATGAACTTCCACCTTCACATGGTTGGCCGTAATTAGTAGAGAATATTAAACTATTCTCGAAACCAAGTGAAGTGCACTATTAACCTATTCTGAAATCATAATAAAAATAATATGGAATGTGTGATGTTGGAGATAATTATTTTCTAACAAATCTATTTCTAAAATTCAACTTTGGTTATGAATATTATTAGAAGACTGCAATGCCTTTACCCCTATAACTATTTTCCTAGTATCTGATTTCTCCCAAAAGATAAAGAGAATAGGAAAACCATTTATAGGGGTAAGAGCATTACAATGTCCTAATAATGTACATAACCAAATTTGAATTTTAGAAATAAATTTCTTAGGAAAGCACACTCTGCAATGTCACACATTCTATATTTTTTTCCTAGCACATAGTTGTCACAATTCTGATGGCTAGCTGCCATTTTCATGATGTTGTTGAAACATATCTATCACTATTGCGATGGATAAGCATGATGATTAGTCATTGACCCCACATTGTTTCCATCACCTAGACATTGCAAATGAGATGGGGCCTTGAATGGTGCATTGACCCTTTTGGTTTCAATTTATGATAGCTTGGGGCATTGCAATTGTGATGAGAGTCCTTGCCATCACAACTTCCAATGGATAAAATCAAATGCTTGTGTGATGGGAGCCAATTCCTATTAGAGTTGCTTGGGTTATGGGTGGTCATCAACATTGCAACATCCTATCATCTAATTCAAGCCTGAATGTAGTAGTGGTCACCAAGGAAAAACACTAGTCTAATACACAACCTATCCCCATTTCAAATAAAAGCCATATAATTTGCTCCCTAGAAGAGTCACCTTTTTTTGGCTCCTAATTTGACAATATTTTAGATACCTTTTGAAAATGCATAAAATATCCAAAAGTTAGAAATATACCATAATAAGTATTCCAAAAAAAATTGAAAGGGCCAACTATTAAGACGGTTAGTCTTCTACCTTTTGAATTCTATAGGATTTGAACATGTGTACCATGGAATTTATAAATCCTCTTCACTTCTATCAATTTCAGACATAGAATCCAATATAGAATATGGATGCCTGTTATTCTTCTAATTTTAGGACCAATAGGAAATGCAAGATAGTTGATCTTTCAAACCCTAAATCCTCCTTAAATAAAGTGTATGCCATATTTTGTATCGATGATATTAAAATAATTTTAGAATATAATTGATTGATTTTGCACTATATAGTTCCTCTAGATTTAAGTAATTTGAATCATGATCAATGGTTTATCAAATTGGCTAATATTGACAAAACCTAACACATAATACTAGATCTAACTTATCACTTTGTGAAAAGAAAGTAAATAAAAAGTTAATTTAAGACCTTATTCTTATCAAAATCTTCTTGTGATAACCTTTAATTCTCTTATTTCCCATCAATAATTTACACAATTCATTAGAGCATTAAAAAAATATGAAGAAATATATGATGCAGGAACATCCAGAGGTATAAGGACAATCCTATGTCACCCAAAAAGAAATACCTAGATATAGTTTATGTTTCAAGTGTTTTCATTTTTGGGTACCCATTTGGGTCAAATAAAGGTTTGAACTCTCACAGTTCCACTTTTAGTGTTCTAGGTTAGAGTATTTTAGAGTTTTTAATCACCTTCGAATACATGTAAATGCCAAAAAAATAGGAGTATGTAATTGAGCCATCATTTTAGTGAGTTAGAAAGTGTAAATTGGTCAGATGATTGTAATTGTAATTTACAACATTCCAGAAAAAGAACTAGGTCAAAAGGCTCTACAGTTTGAAAGTTATTGCAATTTTTTAGCTTTTGGAGAACTTCCTAAGAATGCTTCAAAGTTATGTTAGGGGCATTAAATGACCTAAAATGGGCCAAAAAATGGGGGATGAGAAAATCTTGTCCATAGGGCTATAGAGCACTCTGAGAGCTTTTTGAAAATTTAAACGGTTTGTCAATCGGAGCTATGGTTCAAAATTTATGCCTTCCAAAATTTTGGCTACCATTTCTAGAGTCTTCTAATTTTTCCACTGACTTCTAATGTGATTTCTGGAGCCTTCTATTTGGGCGGTGGATACCAACTGGCATTTTCTAAAATGTATTCCTAGTCCTTAACCCTTCAGGGTCTATTTAAGGACATTTCAGGCATTGTAAAAGGCAATTCGGAGTGGAGTTTGAGAGGAGGTCCTGAAAGGAGAAATTATCTCCAAATTTTATTATTGTAAGCCCATAGGGAATGTTTTGAAGACTGTTTTCCTCTGTTCTGAGTGTAATAGTATACTTTCAGAGTTAATAAAGTTTCCTTTTCCTATTGTGTCCAATCTGTTATTTGGCTTAACCCCATCAATATATAATTCTAAATGAATCACAAATAACAATTCAAAAGACTTTGTTAATGAAACTCAAGAAAATCAAAAGCAACACAAGCAAAGACAAGATCCAAATTGAGAGATGAATATTTATCTACTTTGTATTATCTTATCTAAAAATATACAATTCAGTGTCAAATTTTATAAGAACTAACTAAAGAAAACTTTAAAAAAATTGATTTATTTGTGCATTTTCCATTAACAATCTTCAAAAATAAACCATATAGTACAAGATAGACTCATAAAATGAGAAAAGTTCTTTCCTTTTTTATTAATTTTTGATCCCTTTTTCCAAGCCTTGAGAATTATTTTATAGAAGAAGGATCAAACAAGCTTTATATTGGGAAGGAATTACAAATGTCACAATTTTTCTTCTCAAGATGTTGTTTCATACAAGACAAATCAATAGAAAGAGAAATTCTAGAGATAGCCAAAACTTGAACAATTATCACTATAGATGTTTAGGATCAATTCTATGTCTACAATGTCAGAATACTCATAGAGGGTGAACTATAAAAATAAAGTATCTCATTTAATTGGCTGTCCTTCCTCTTATTTCTAGTGAAATTTCATTTAGCCCATTAAATCATTATCTTCAAACGAATATGCTTTGATTTCATCTAGGACCTTCCATGTGGTAATATCAGTTTCAATTTCATGCCAAGTGACACCTCCAATAGTATTCATCTCATGAAAACATTCATTCCATTTTGAATCTATTATAGCTTTTATCTAAGAAAAGGTTTTATTCATGTCCATCTAGACTTTGTACATGAGATCAATCATATCATATGGTATTGCCATGTTAGATTCATGATTATAGTAAGACATGAAACCTATCATTCTTCTAAATATCCTCAAAAGATATAGACCACTCCCATCATTCCTTAAAATTACCTTCATCATCAATTATTTATTGTACAAAGCTAGGTGTACCTTTAGCAATAATTTTTATCTTATTTTGGATTACTTGTATCTTCACCAAGAAAAAACCATCAACCTCCTTAGCATTGTTAATTAGGTTTCTAGTTGGAATAATAATTTCCTTTGGAAACTCTTTCTTTTGAGTTAACATTGGAATAATTTTATCAAAAAATTGCATGTATGGAACCCACTTAGTTAACAAAGGGAAAAGAAAAGAAAATTCTTGGAATCCAATCTGAATTCCCCCAATAGAATGAAACTAAAAACTTGGCACCTAAGACAAATCCTTGTATAACTCAAATCAGTGGTCTCTTGTCCAAAAACAAACTCCAGAAATTAAAAGTTCATTCTCTCCCAATTTTGGCAATATATAACACTCCCATATGGACTTGCCAAAAACTCCTAGAATCTAAATTCAAAAGTCTAGCTCCTAGACCAAGTTTGAAACTGCATTTGGGCATATATTTTGTCTTTTACTAAAGTTTAAGCTATAGGATTAAATCTAATTTTATTTAAAACTCCTCAGGAATGTATTTTTCAAGAGGAAATAATTTTTTTTTTTCATGCTTGCTTGATTTTTTCCTCCTTTTCTCCATCTCAGCCAAACTAGTTTGATCGAACTTCTCACACATGTCATCACTGGATTAGCTAATTCCTACACAATCATCGACATGTGCCACATGTCACCACCTTATTTGTTACCTATTCTATCATGCCATTGAGGCTTGTCATTGCACCATGTGACTACCACATCATTGGTTGCTATGTCACTATCACAACTATCATTGTGCCATGTCATCATGACATAGAAACCTTATGAAACATTTAACTTTAGTCCATGTTAGCACCTTGAGAATTGTTTCATGTTTGAAGCCTCTACCATGTGTCAATTTTTGACTCATCCAACTCAATCTAGCCAGTGCCAAATTACTACCACATGTCATCCTCTAGTTGGTCCAAAAGTGCCTTGTCACGCCTAATATCATTGGTTGCCATGTCACATGGTTATCTTCCTTGCATCTTTCCTCGACAACATGGCAACAACTATTCAATCTGCTACATGTCACCATTCTTGTGTCATGTTTAATTTTAGTCCATGTTAGTACCTCAGGAAGTGTGTCATGTCTAAAGCAACAACTATTCAATCTGTTATGTATCACCATTCTTGTGACTTAGATCTTGGACTTCCACATCAACACCTTCTCAAGATCCATGCCATGTGTTCCATTACAATTTGTCTATCTGGCTGATGATTTCATTCATTTGGGTAGTGTTTTCATTCAAAATTTATGACTCTTCATCTGACTGAGTGGGACCCATGTGCATGGTTGAGGCTTCAAAATCCTTTGTCTTTTTAAGGCACTTAAAAAGTGCATGCTCTAGTATTTAAATACATGAAAGATTCCAACATGGGTAATGTGGGATTAATGTTTTTCATTATCTTCCCTTTTCTCCTCCATTACATGAATTCCATGTGTATAACTGACTACATCAAGTATCTTGTATACACAGTGAAGTATTTGGAATATGAAAGATATGCATCTCTCTTCAACGATGATAATCTAGATGCTTGTTTGAATATGTATACCTTTCACACTCCTCTCAATTCCATTATGTACATAACAAATATTATTATTCCAATTCAATTAATTGCTTCCAGTACACTACTTTGTTTCTACTCCTATAAAGGTGGATACCCCTTATGCCATTGAGTTTTCTATACCACATCCACATCTAGTGTTCATTGACATCAAGATGAGTTTATCTACCACTGCTATGATGCTCCTCACTCCAGCTAGGAAGGTGTCTTTTTGTAGTGGCCTCCCATTTTTTTTTAAATGTTTGAAAACTACAAACCATTCCACCAATTACTTTCATTCTATATTGAGAATGAATCAATTCTTCATGCAAGAGGAGTATTGATTTACTGCCCATTCATGACTTCTAGTAGATCAGCTAGAAATGGGTGGTGCCAATTCAAAGCAACCTTTAATGCTTTCTCTTTGTCCAATTTTTATGTGCAAGGAATGATACAATTTTCCCAAGTGTTCACAATTGGCAAATTCTCTACAACATCTACAATTTCTGCTGCATATGTGGCATACAAAGATATCCTATTTTGTGCCTCTTCTTTTCACTTTAAATTGTAGGTTCTCCTTCTACTTGCAAGGTTCTTGAGAGAAGACATAGTTGGATCTAAGCTTGGGTTTTGTGTATGATCTTTGCAAAGCTTGTGCTCACTAGTCATGGTGGGAGAGACAAAAGTGAAGACGAGTGGAAGAAAGTCTTAGTGGAAGCTGGTATGATATCCCTCATTTAATAAAATATTTGAGCATTTTAAATCTCAATAAATCATTGGTGGGTTGGGTTTTTCATGCAAGTACTCCAACCCTTTAGTAGTGCCTGCAACAATTTTCATTCTAGTTTTCCTATCCAACAACTCATTTTCTGGTGGACAATCATGCGAATGATCATCCATTAACCCCAATAGCATATACTTATAGAGTAAAAGTCTTTGGCCACCATCATCACAGTATATAATAAGGTTATTGTCATTGCTAAGAAGGCTTAGCATTAAAACCTCAGTAAGAAATTATTTGTTTTCTTGAAGCCCATTTCTATCAAGTTGTTTGATAGCAACAACCAAGATTGAAGAAGCTAGAAAATTTGAATAATCTTAGAGTTGAATGAATCGTTAGATTTGGAATTATATCAGGGTTATCTCGTGTGATAGAGCTCTGTGAGTTATACACAGAGTCATGCCGTGGCTAGACAAATGTTCTCCTCATTAAAGAACAAGTATCTATAACCAAGGTATACAAGCCTCATATCTTAGCATCAGCCTCTCATGGTACTTCCATGTAAAGACAAGCATATTAGATCAGAATCTATTTGAGATTGGAAACAACATCTGACTTTCATTATGAATTGGTAATGTTTTCTCATAACATGGAAAGTGGAGATATTTCATCTTTTCATTCAATTGATGTTCTAATTGTCTTTCTTGAAATATCTAATTGCACTACATTCTCTTTATGAGGAGTTAAGAAACATTACATTGAATATCACCAATTGCATCATAAGAAAAAGCACTATAACTTTCCCACTCCTTTGTACTTCAAAATGTGTACATCCTTCTTACCTATTCAAATTTGTCTAAAAATAGTCAAGCCCCAGAGTGGGTTTGGCTAAAAAAAATTCATTTTAAAAACCATTGACACCTCAAACTAGCTCACTAAACACTTAACTCTTACTGAAATCAATCTGCATCATTCATTCAACTTTTTAAACATATTTCCACCTTTTTCCAAACTTGTGAATTTTGTGCCAAGAGGTCTTTTGACTGGGTTTAAAAACTAACAAAAACATCTGATTGGGCTTTGAAAATAAACAAAATAATTCTTTGTTCAACATTCTTACACCCTACAAAATCTCATTTCATGATGAATTCTTGGACATAAGATATTGACCACCAAAGTTGCCTTCTCAGAATTGCCTACTAGAAAACATGTCAGAAAACCATAAAAAGTGTTCAAATTTGGCTTTGAAAGTAGGGAAAATTGACACTTGGGGAAATGAAAATTGGGGCATTGGTTCACTGTCATGAGGAAAATATAAATATATCATTAGGGCTCATGAAGAATAACTAGACACATTTGGCAAACAATCAAAGTGGGCTACTCAGATTTGAAGAGCTAGAAATAGAGGTAGAAAAGATTTTTTGCAAATGGAATAGACCTAGGAAAGTTTGTAGATAAACTCATCATAATTTGAAAAATGACACACTTAAAGAATTTTTAGAGTAGAAAACAATGTTACAATCTATTTGATCTCACCTATCATGGATTTAGATATATGACACCATGAATAGGGGTACTAACCAATCTACATTTCTTGACACTAGCAAAATTTAAAGAATTTTTAGAGTAGAAAATAATGGTACAATCTATTTGATCTCACCTATCATAGATTTAGATATATGACACCATGAACAGGGGTACTAACCAATCTACATTTCTTGACACCAGTGAAACTTTACAAATTGCATTTGGAATCGTGTTTGAAAAATTATCAAATGGATATTTCATAAGCTCAAAATTGAAGCATAGCAAGTATTTGACCTCTAAAATTCAATGCAAAAGGATTTTTATCATTTTGATTAACTAGGTCAAAGTTATAAAAAGTCAAATAGGACCTCCTAGAATTCCAAACAATTTGCATTAGCATGACAATAATAAATGATTGACTTTGAGAAATTCATAACCCATTCAAAAAATATAAAAATGACTCAAAATATGAAAAATGGGCTCTTAGGTATGGATACTAAATGCTCCCAAAGTGATGAGTCATGAAACATTTTTGGGTGCGAGATATTCAATTGCAAACTAGGCCTCCTATTGCTATTTGACACTTGAGCAAAAATGAAGATTTGGACATTGCTTGAAACAAAACTTCACAAAATGACTCAAAATGAAAACTTATGTTCATGCAATGCATGGACATACTAAATGGAAGATTTTAGAAACATTAAACACCTCTTAGGGCTCAAATGGATAGCTGAGTACACATCCATCAAAAAGTGCTTATAGGGCTTGATTTATTTTAGGATGGTACTCAAAATCAAGGCTTCAATTTTGTGTCCCAACACCCACCATGGTTTTCCCTTTGATAGGTTTCTTTAGTTAAAAAAATAGTTTTATGAGTTGCATCGATTTACTATTATGTTTACTTTTTAATTTTATAATATATGTATGTTTTAAAGTTCTAAAGAATATCCATAGGTTTCTAGAATACTTATTTACACCACCCTCTTAGTATTTCCTACTTCTAATAATTTGTATCAAATCATAGTTACTCTAAGAAGTTCTAACAACTTGAGTATCAATATGGATGTAGATAAATTATAGATAAATTGTAAAAGAATTTGGATGAAGGTCTTAAAGACATTGATGTAATCACTAAAGATAGAAACAAGTTGAAAGAAAAGTACAAAAGAGCTAAATGTTATATTCAGATGTTGAAAAGGGATCTTGAATTCTTATGTTTTTGGAAGAAAGAATCTAATAATCAAATCAATGACAGTGATGAAATTTAAAGAGTATACAAACATAATGAGATCTTAAAGCATGAGCTAGAGATGGAAAATTTAAAATTGAGCTTGAAGGATGATGACACAAAGATTGGATCAGATTTGAGATCTAAGAGTCTACATATGATATCCAAACATACAAAGGTGACATACAAGATTTAGAATATGAAGTTACAATGTTCAAAAGTTGAGAAGTACACTACCATTGTGAAAGAAGAACTCTAAAAGTAAGTATTCTAATCCCATTTATGGTTATTGTTATAATTATCATGGTTGTCTATAGTAAACCTAGATATAATATTGATAGTAGAATGTAAATAAGTACTAACCCTACTACTAGTAGACCTACTAGAACTAGGTTGATAAGAGATGGATGAATATGTTATAAATGCAATAACTTTGGACATATTGCTAGAGATTGCAGATCCT
Organism: Cupressus sempervirens; assembly: GCA_028749045.1. NCBI lineage: Eukaryota > Viridiplantae > Streptophyta > Pinopsida > Cupressales > Cupressaceae > Cupressus > Cupressus sempervirens. The sequence continues at coordinate 242,118,763 of CM053789.1, read as the reverse complement.
AAATTACTTAGTTAGGACTTGTATATGCAAACATTGTGATATAGTATATTAGATTTGTAATAATATGGGACACACTTCAAGATTTTGTATGATGAAAAATATGATAATTCCAAAAAAAATAAGGAATGACATGAGAAAATCTAATTACAAAAGAAAAGGGAACAACAATGCAAGGAAGAATGAAAAATAATAATGCAAGAGAGAAAGAGAATGTGACAAAACATGTAGAAAATATTAATGAAACATTTTATAAGGAAAAGACTCCAACAAGTTTGTAAGTTTAGGTAGAAAAGAATTCTAGTGAAATATTTGAAAACAAATTGAATTCAATGATAGTTACAAACCCCAGCTTTATTAATATGAGAAACCATTTTATTAGATAACTATAAGAGAATAAAGACTAGATAAGTATTTGAACCCTTAGAGAAATAATAAATCATGAAGGGAAACTATATCGAAGTGCACATGAGATTCTAAGTCAATATATGATTGTGCAAAGAGAAAGAAGTTCTTTGGTAAATGGAAAAAACTTTTTAAAGCTTACATAGGTACATAATTAATGCATGATTTAATTGGAAAATATTTAAAGGAATGACATCAAAATTTTGAGTACTATTTGATCATGCAAGAAGGTATGGAGTCCTTGGATAAAATTTAAGAGTAGAATTGAAGTGTATCGAAGTGGAATCAAAAGGAAATTCAGCAAGCCCTAAAATTCATGATTTTAAGGTATTTATTGCTTACATAGTTATAATTTGAAGGATTAATTTGTAAAATATGGAAACCCCCTTTAGTTTTGATGTGAACGAGAGACCTTGATATAAGTTTAAGAAACACACTTAAATTCCCCCTGATGATGACCCATCTGGTGCATTCTCACAAGTTTTTGATAGAGTATTACTTCTCAAAGTCATTCAAACATATACATAGTTCAAGTTTGAATCAGTTGGAGACAAAAATATTCAACACAACATGAACCTAGGGTACCAAAATGACCTAAATTTCAAAAAAGGGTTTGAGAATTTGGAAAATCTCAACATTATGAGGCATATATTCTTTGATTATTTTCATCAACATGAATTAACAAGGATAATTCTGAGCATAATTTATGAAGACATGTTTAGGGTAGGTGACATTTCAGTAATAATAGATAATTATATGAGTCATAAACTAAGTCAACTAAGTAATCAAGGTAATAAGCCTATTAAAGTGAAGAATTCAAACAGGCTAGTGAAAATGAACTTGAATATAGAATCTAATGGTAGAAACATGAAGGTAGATAAGATCGAAAAACTTGATGTAAGGTTGATTAACAAGATAGTTGGCTACAAAATAAACTACAGAACAAGAAAAAACTCTATTCCTTCTAGATTCATCCATGCAACATATATGATGACTATAGGAAGGGAAAGAGTCAACATGTGTGAGATTATAAGGCAAAAACTAGTAGATAATATAGAGAGAATTAAGAAAATGAAGATGGAACATTTATATTTGAGTCTTAATTGACCCACCTATTTTTTCAATTCATAAGAAATTTTTCTAGAATACCACACAATGAATGGAACTTACAAAAGTGCACTATGGAATTAGTTAGTCATTTCTACAGAAAACAACCCATCGAGATAATTATAGATGAATATATCTAGAGTGGTGAAAATTTTCCAAGATGAAATGAAACAATGATTTAGAATTCTAAAAATAATAGTAGCTAAGTACAATAATGAAATTTGTTTCATGCTTAAAATAGATGTAGCTTGTATGGATGTCAATAAATCAGTTGATTCAAGGATATACAAAGGTACGTAAGGAATTAGAAAAGGATGACAAGTGTCCTAGATGGGACCCATATGAAGAAAATATGAGAGAAGTGGACATCCAAATACATAGAAAGGATATTAGGAATAAAATTAAGATGAAAATGAAAAATATATAAAAATAATTTGGAATGAATAAGGAATAATTTAGTGAAGTGATGGGGATACCTAGAGAGATAAGAGATAGTGGGAAAAAGATGGAGACACAACCCAGAAATAGAATGGACACAACAAGAAAGGGAAATTTTATTAACTATGAAAATATGCTAATACACTTAGTGCAGAGTAAATAGACTCCAAAACATGGCCTATGGGCTTACAATAGTATAAAACTAGAGATAATTTCTCCTTCCAGTACCTCCTCTCAAACTCCACTCTGAACTGCCTTTTACAATGTTAGAAATGTTCTTAAATAGACCCCAAAGGGTTAAGGATTAGGAATACATTCTAGAAAGTGCTAGTTGGCATCCACCAACCAAATAGAAGGCACTAGAAGTTGCATTAGAAGTCAGTGCAAAATTAGAAGAATCTAGAGATGGTAATCGAACTTTCGGGAGGCATAACTTTTGAACCATAGCTTTGATTGACAAACCATTTACATTTTTGGAAAGCTCTCAAAGTGCTCTATAATCCTATGGATAATTTTTTTTTGTCCCCCATTTTTCAATCTTTTACAAGGTCATTTAATGACCCTAACCTAACTTTGAAGCATTCTTAGGAGGTCCCCCAGAAGCTAAAAAACTACAATATCTTAACCACTTAACCAAGTACTCTTCATACTTCCTATTTCTTGTACTTCTACCCACAAGGCTATCCAAAATCTCTTCTATCTCCTCCTTAGAAGTAGGAATTGGACATGGCTCCAGCATCAAACCCTCATCTGCATCATCATCATGATACTCTATTAAGTCTACAATGTTGAAGATAGGAGAAATGTGAATTCCATCTCGCAACTCCACCTCATATGCATTTCCTAAGTCATGTTTCCTCAAAATTTTGTAGGGGCCAAATTTCTTCATTTTTAGCTTGTTGTAAGCACCTACTGGAAATCTTTCTTTTCTTAAGTGTACCATGACTAGATCCCCTACTTGGAACTCCTTATGTCTTTGCCTTTGATTAGCCATAGCTTTATACTATTGGTTCATCCTAGTAATGTGTGCATGGACCTCCTTATGTAGATGCTTGATATGTTTAGCAAATTCTTCAGCTTCAGCACTTGTCCTCTCCCCTTGCTCCATCTTCCTTTATTTTGGTGCAGTCCTTGGGCTATTTCCATATACAATATGGAATGGAAATTTATCAGTACTCCTATTTATATAAATATTGTAAGAAAATTTTGCTTGTGGTAGAATCAAATCCCATCCCTTGGGCTTATCCCCAACTAAACATCTCAACAAATTGCCCAAACTTCTACCACTTTAGTCTATCTGTCAGTCTGTGGGTGATGTGTAGAACTAAAATTCAAGTCAGTTCTCAACTTCTTCCACCATGTTCTCCAAAAATAACCCACAAATTTAGTATCTCTATTTGAAACTATACTCCTTGGGAGACCATATAGTCTCACCACCTCTCTGAAAAACAAGTCTGCAATATGGATAGCATCATGAGTTTTGTGGCATGGAATGAAATGTGCCATTTTGGAGAACCTATCAACAACTACAAATACTAAGTCATTACCCCTTTGTGTCCTTGGAAATCCAAGAAAAAAATCCATACTTATGTCCTCTCATGGCTTTTGATGGAATAGGCAATGGATGATATAGTCCAGTATTGTGACTAAATCCCTTGGCCGCTTGACAAACCTGGCAACTTTGTACAAAATTCTTTACATCCTGTGACATTTGAGGCCAAAAATAATGTTCTTTGAGAATGGAAATGGTCTTATCTTGACAAAAATGTCCTGCCATCCCTCCACTATGTTTCTCCTTGATTAGATTTTCCCTTGTGGAACTCCTTGGAATGCACAATTGACTGCCCTTGAACAACATATCATCATGAATCAAATAGTCTAGCCACTTGGTTCTATCTATAGCAACGGGTTCTTTACAAGCTTTCCATGCTTCAGAAAAATTAGGATCCTCAGGGTACAAATTCTTTAGTTCATCAAACCCAACTACTTCAACCTGCATTATTGTAAGAAACAATTGCCTCCTACTTAATGCATCTGTAGCCTTATTAGACTTTCCACTTCTATGCTTCAACACAACTATATACCTCTGCAAGAACTCTACCCACTTCATATGCCTCTGGTTCAATTTACCTTGGCTATTTAGGTACTATAATGCCTAGTGATCAGTATACAAAAAAAATTCCTTCAGCAATAAATAATGCCTCCATTTCTTTAAGGCCTAAACTATGGCATATAACTCTTGATCATAAAATAAATACTTCTTCTCTGCATCATTCATTTTTTCACTAAAATATGCAATAGGCTTACCTTCTTGGCTCAATACAACACCAATAACATTGCCAGTAGCATCACAATCCACCTAGAACACCTTACCAAAATTAGGAAGTGCCAACACAGGTTGTTCTATCACCTTCTTCTTCAGCATTTCAAAACTTCTTGCAGCTACCGCAATCCATTTGAACTCTTTTCTATCCACTCTTATTGTGTCAGTCAAGGGTGTACATATGCCACTAAAATTCTTAATGAACTTATTGTGTCAGTCAAGGGTGAACATATGCCACTAAAATTCTTAATGAACTTCCTGTAAAAACTAACTAGACCATGAAATGATCTTACCTCAGTAGCAGACCTTGGAGTAGGCCACTCCAAGATGGATTTTACCTTCTCTGGATCCATTTTGAGACCTTCAGGTGATACAACAAACTCCAAGTAGACTAACTCCTTTTTAACAAAGCTACACTTCTTCAAATTAATTAACTGTTTCTCTTCCCTCAGCCTTTCAAGGACACTATGAATATGCAATAAATGTTCTTCCAAAGTCTTGCTGAAAATTAAAATATCATCCAAATAGACAATAACAAATTTTCCCAAGAACTTCTTAAGTACCTCATTCATCAGTTGCATGAAGGTGCTTAGGGCATTCACTAATTCAAAGGGCATGACTAGCCACTCATAAAGACCCTCCTTGGTCTTGAAGGAAATTTTCCACTCATCTCTTTCTCGTATTTGTATTTGGTGATAGCCACTATTGAGATCTATCTTTGTGATGTACTAAGCTCCACTCAAGCAGTCCATAAGATCATCCATTCTTTGCAAAGGAAACTAATACTTGATGGTTATCTTGTTGATAGCTCGAGAGTCTATACACATTATCCACTCTCCATCCTTCTTTGGTGCCAGTACTGTAGGTACTGCACATGGACTTAGGCTCTCTCAAATCAAACCCTTCCTCAATAGTTCTTGAACTTGTGTTTTTAACTCCTCAGTTTCAGTAGGAGTCATTTTGTGAGAAACTTTGTTAGGAAAACTAGCTCCTGAGATTAAATCTATTTGATGATTGATTTACCTTATTGGTGGAAAATCCTTGTGTAACATTATCAGAGATGACATCTCCAAACTCACCTAATAAATGTACAAGTTCAAGTGGTATTACACTACTACCTTCCTTATCTTTTATAGGAATCAAAGCATAACACATATGCTAATGTTTCATGCCATCTAAAAACTTTCTTCCATCAACAAGACAGATCCTAGCACTACTGCATACTATTCACCTTCCTTTTTCATGGGCTTTAGTTTGTGGAAAATTGATTCCTTTGTCAGAGAGTATTTGTTTGCATGACCATCATGTACTGAATGCCTGTCAAACTGCCATAGTGTTCCCAACAATAGATGGTAGACATCCATTGGAATAATATCACAAAGAACTTCATCATGGTAACTTCACTAAACATTGTTCACTTACCAGGACCTTATGATCATCCTTTACCTAGGTGATCCAATAGGGCTAGGGGTGTTTCTCCATCTTGAGTTTTAGCTTAGAGACCATCTCTTCTAACACCAAGTTGTCAGTGCTACAACCATCAATGATCACATCACAACATTTATCCTCACACTTGTACCTAGTACAAAATAGACTCCTCCTTTTTCCTAGTTCAATCTCACCACATAGTAGGACCCTTTCATTTAGTAAAGTCTCTCCTCTTTCTACATCCTCTAAATGTGATGACTGTGCATCTTCATCCACATGAGCAACCATAGCTTGACCTTGAGCTCTCCTATCTATCCTTCCTTGTTCATTGCAATGGAAATAGGAAACAAAAAGACCTCCTCTTCCTAAACCTTGTCCATGTCCTCTACCTCTTTCTCTCTAATCTCCAAAGTCTTGATCACAGGAACATTTGAAACCGTCATTCCTCTGGATCCTGCTAGTACCCACATCTTCATTTTTCTTTTGGGTCTCATTTTGGCCTCCAAATGACCTACCACCACCCCTTCCTCCTTGAACATGTCCTCTTTTTTTCCCTTTAAACCTTTTATTTAGCTTCTCTTCAACTCGTAGGGAAAACTAGTATGCCTCCTCAATGCTACTCATTCTTACCAAGCTTAATTCCTCCTGGATGCTAACTCACAACCCATTGATATAACGAGAAACCTTCTCGTTATTTTCTTCTACATGTCCTATTCTAATCAAACGTTGGTAAAAATCCTCATTATATTCCTAGACTGATTTTCTTGCTTGCTTTAACATGTCCATCTTTGTAAAAAAATCTAGCTCATAATCAACAAGAATGAACTATTTCTTTAGTTTGTCTACCATGCAATCCCACCTTGTGATCTTCTCCTTTCCTCTTCTATTTTTTTCCAATTGAACCTCTAGCCACCAAATTTTTGCATGGCCTTTTAGTTTTTCCTTTGCAAAATTAACCCTATCTGGGTCCTTGATATCCTCACACTCAAAGTACTCCTCCAGTTCATTGATCCAGCCAATCAACTCATTTGGTTTCAGATTTCCTAAAAATACACCCACATTAATTGTAGGTCTTTTCTAAACTTAGTAATTGCCCTAAAAAACCTCTCTTCTGCCTAATTTAGAACTTCCCCTTAAACTTCCCCTTCTGGTCCAATTTCATCTTCTTCATTGTCATCCTCACTTTCGTCACCTACGACAACATTTGTTCCTCTACGGAGCTCCTCCTACAATGCTTGAACTTGCCTTTGGAGGGCTCTAACCTCCTCAAGATTAATAGATCTGGCCCTTCCACCATGCTCTCTTCATGGAGGCATCTTCTTAACTCAACTCACAATCACACAATCTTGGTGCAAACTGCCTTGCAATCGGTGCTCTATCTACATACTCAGGAAAATTGGCTTTGATACCATTTGATGGAGAAACAACCCAAGAATAGAATGGACACAATAGGAAACAAAAAATTTATTAACTATGAAAATATGCTAATACACTTAGTGTAGAGTAAATAGACTCTAAAAAAAAGTCCTATGGGCTTACAATAGTATAAAACTGGAGATAATTTCTCCTTCCAGTACCTCCTCTCAAAATCCACTCTGAATTGCCTGTTACAGTGCTAGAAATGTTCTTAAATAAACCCCAAAGGGTTAAGGATTAGGAATACATTCTAGAAAGTGCTAGTTGGCATCCACTGACCAAATAGAAGGCTCTAGAAGTCACATTAGAAGTAAAGCAAAAATAGAAGAATCTAGAAATGGTAATCAAAATTTTGGGAGGTATAACTTTTAAACTGTGGCTCTGATTGACAAACTGTTTACATTTTTGGAAAGCTCTCAAAGTGCTCTATAACCCTATGGACCAGCTTCACTCATCACCCATTTTTTGGCCCTATACAAGGTAATTTAATTCCCCTAACTTGACTTTGAAGCATTCTTAGGAGGTCCCCCAGAAGCTAAAAATTTGCAATATCTTTCAAACCATGGGGTCTTTTGACCTGATTCTTTTTCTGGAATGTTCTAAATTACAATTACAATCATCTAACCAATTTACACCTTCTAAATCACCAAAATTATGGCTCAATTACATACTCCTATTTTTTCAACATTTATATGTATCCCAAGGTGCTTAAAAACTCTAACCTAGACCACTAATAGTGGAACTATGAGAGTTGGAACCTTTATTTGACCCAAACAGGTATCAAAAAATGAAAACACATGGAATAGAAACTATATTTAGGTATTTTTTTTGGGTACATAGGATTATTCTTATACCTCTGGATGCTTCTACATCAAAAAACTAAAAGCCTAATAGAAATGATTTTAGTAATTGATAATGGATCAACAAAGGGAAATAGAAATGTAGAGCCATTAGTACAAGATCTATATGAAGTAGTTACACCATTGCCACAAGTTTATCAATCACGATTAGTTCAGTAAATAGACAAAGAGGATGTGAGCATAATAAAGGTTTATTAATCAATACCAGTATGCACTACAAGATTTGTGAGCTTTGTAGAGGTCAAGAAAGAACCAACAAAGACGCCAAGAGATAAAAGAGTCAAAGAACTTGCCACTAGGCTAAGAAAGAAACAAAAAACTCTAGTCACATACCTGGGAAAGTAAAAGACGAAGGGAATAGAACAAGAACAATAATCTAAATTAGAATGTGAGGAACTAGGGAAAGAGGAAACAAAAAAGGAAGAGACAAAGTAATTAATACCAAATGAGGAAGAATGAGGAATTGGAGAAAGAGGAAACAAAAAAGGAAGAGACAAACTAATTCATACCAAATGAGGAGGAAAGAAAAGGAAGAACAAAATTGAGAAAATGAATTGAATGGTTATTGGTGAAGGCAACTTAATTTAGTTGAACAAATATTATCATTTTAATGATAACTTTGAGAAATTTTAGCTATAAAATGGTATCACTAAACATATGATTTTATCTAATCTTATGTTTTCAGATATACATGAACAAATACCTACATATTTTTATAAAAGGTTAGTAAATAAATAGAAAAGGGTACTAGAAGAAGATAAAGCAATAAGGGAAATAATTATCAAGAAGCTTTGTGAAATTGAAAATAAGGAGCACTTTCAAAAAATCATGAAGAAATCAGAGCCATTGCCAAGGAAAAATATATGAGAAATCTTGATTATGGGAGTCAATTATGAGGAAGTGAATAAATAAAAGGAACAATTAGCTATTAAAGTTATTATAGAATTTAAGAATTTTTTGATAGAGAAGTAAAAGACTATAGAATACAAAATGATGTCTACTTCTATAACTAGGAAACAATGAGAAAGTATAAAGTAAAGGGAACTAGTCTATACTCCTACTACATATGCAATAGTAGTTGGGAAGAAGGATAGTAGGACCTACCACTACTATAGACAAAGGAGATTATTAGCAATTGGACTAGGTAGATAGTATGCAATTCTCATTTATGGATATAGATAATTAGGATTAATTGATTAGATTATGTAGATGATTTTTTGATAGAGGGAATTATAAAACATGTGTAGTAGGAGATATTTTCCACAACAAGTGAGGCTAACATTAAATACTTTGTAATATTATTATTAGGATTTAACTGTGTAGTTTTTTATTAAAACTCATTGGCCCATACTTCATTAGTATGAACCCATTTGATTCCATCACTCATGAGAGTGAATGGAATAGTTCACACTCATTGGATCTAGGTGTTGTTCATAGAGGTGAAGCACCAAGAATTTCAAGGAGGTCACCCATTATAGTACTACTCCAACTCAAGTGTAGTTAACTATGGAGTTTCCCCCATGGTTAAACTCACTCTTTTTGGAAGCACATTTGAGAAACATTCACCTAATGTTATTCCATATAAATAATTCATTATAAATCCCCTTAATCTTATCAATTGATAAGTAGGATATATTTTCCACAATGAGTCAAATTATGATATTTCTATTAGGATTTACATATGTATTTTTTGAGTTAAACTCATTGACCCATATTTTTGGAGTGGTGATTCACACAAATATGTATCTCATGATAATGAATGGAACACTTAGCATTCATTAGGTCTAGGTGATGCTCATGAAGATGAAACATAAGGTATTCTCATGAGGACACCTTTCTAAGTACTACTCTAGACCGAGTGTGCTTAACTATGAAGTTTCCTACATGGTTAAATCCACACTATTGGCAACCTTATTTGAGAAAACTTCACCAAATGTTGTACCTTATGATCCATTCATAAGAAATCCCCTTAAGCTCATAAATTGATAAGTTTCAGAGATATACTCTGCAAAAACTAAAATTATGATATTTCCATCAGGATTTAGCTATGTAATTTTTTAGTCAAACTCATTGACCCATATACAACATGTAGTTTCTTTATACATAAAAGGTAGAAATAAAAACCTCTTTACAATGCTAATATCTTCAATATATGATCTTTACTTCACTACTCTTCACATACCTCTATCATACATCAAAATTCATATCATGTATAGTTTTCATATCAAACATATATCATTCACATAAGTTGGCATGTGTCTTACAAAATTCACACAAGTTTACATATAATCATCTTTCCTATATGCCTTTACATTTTACAAAACTCTCCAGTTGGCCTTCAAGCTGTTATGTGCTTGAAAAAGAATAAAGATAAAATTCTTAAGCTCTTAGGATTAATATATAGGATGTCATCCCTAATTATTAAAGTAGTTATTGTGTAAACAAAATAATACTTAACTCATAAATATCTATTTATTATTATGCTTTATTTTTCCTTATGCTACCACAACTGCCATAACTCCTTTCATAGTATCCGGTCTAACTTACACTATAATATATGCCATCCTGACACTAGTTACTATCCATACCAAGTTTTATACATGAAAATAATTCCTCTACCAACTATGTTGATCTATCATTTTGCACAATGTGGAATGGAAATAATCCTTTTGAATTCTTGTCTTGAAAAGATAATTGAGGATCAAGTTCAAGGTTGTGGGTGGTCTTGCAACCTATTGAATTTGTGAAATTAAAGATAAATGTGTATGTTCATGAGGAGGCCTTTACTAGTTTGAACATATTTTGGATAATATTTTGATCTATTGATGTCTAAAATGTAACAACAGAAAATATTTTTTATTTTTATTTTCTATTTTTATGATGAATGCAATTTCTCGATGCAACTATATGAATTCCTATTTTACTCAAATATTAGAAAATAAAATTTCAAAATAGTTTAACAAGAGATTAAATAAAATAAATTGAAAGGGAAATTCCTAATGAACATTAACCAATGTAACAACATGTTTACAAATTAAATTATCAAAAGGATTGAGTAGGAAACCAATGAAATTAGGAGTAGTGCTTCCTCAAATCTATCGAGGCAATCATTGGTGTGAAATCAATATATATTGAAAGATGTTTAAAATTTCATCAATCTCGAAGGCCATGCAAAGTGTGTTCATGCAAGATAAACCAATATGAAAGAACAATAGATGATCCTTTCTCCATTTGTTACATTAGCAAAATTTGTTAACATGAGGCAAACACAAGAACTAAAAGATCACACAATCATAACAACACAATAAAACCATTGGATCTATTATAATTCATGAACATGCATTCACAAAAAAAACACATTCCAACAAGAATAACTACACTCATAATGAGAGAGCCAATAGCACATATTATTGTATCAAAATAATGGCATGGAGTACATATTACATCTATGTATTAATAAGAAATCATCTCCTCCCTTTGTGTTAGGAGTGAGATCTTTATACATGAAAACTCATGCTAAAAACTAATAAAACAAATCTAATTACATACAATTTGACTCTCTAAAAGGTGCTAATATGTCTCCACCATTGCTAAAATCAATTAAATGGGTGCATCAGACTTTACATAACACCAAAGATTAAAATAATGACAAGATAAGAAGAAGGAAGCTGTAAGATAATCTAGGAGTCTCTAGAAGATCTAAAAATGGAAGTTTCACATTCACTAGGCATTTTTGGGTGTTTAAGTTCCATCAAATTTTGGTTTTGGTGCATTAAATTCTCTAAATTAGGAACTGGTAGTTAATTATCAGTGCACTATGGATTCTTCAAAACTATCACCATACCTTTGTAAAAAAGAGCACTTGCACACATTTGTGATAGGTTTCAAAGACCCTTAATTTTCCAAAGAGTCCAAACTTGATTTCTAGCAACTAGATTTTTTTCCCTCTTTACACCAAAATGATTTTTGCATGTTTACTCTTAAACTTCTCTATAATCTCAGCCACTTGAGTAGCTTCTAGTAAATCTAGAGCTCCATATTTATCCTTTACTAGCTACTGATAATTACTTACTTCTATTTGAGTACTAGCAAAGTCCTTAAGATTGGTGTCCAATTCCAACAATCTCTTTTGTCTTAAATTTTTGTCTTATGTCATTATCTGATGAAGCATCTTCAAATATTTCTCTAAATTATTGGACAACTGATTGCACTGGAAAAAGTTTTTTTTTTTTTGACTCATCTTCAAAAATCTCAAGGCAAGTAACATTGTAGTACCTCTCCACTTCCAAAAATCTCTCTTTATTTTTATCCTTAATCTATTGGTTCTCTTCATGCAATCCTTCCATAACTTTATCACTCACCAATATTTTTTTGTATCCAATCACCGAGCTTATCTATCTCATCTATAGTATATACCTTCATCAACATCTAATACCTTTGACCTTTTATTGATCTTCACATCTACAAGTCCTCAACCTAGGTATGTACTTCATCCATTAGCCAAAAATCTTGGTTCACTATGGGAACCAACTTGTCATGATACAGGAGGGGATGAATAACTAGGGCCAAATGCACACCTAGCTATCTAATCAACCTTGCAATAGTTAACATAGTGGAAACAAAACACAAAGAACAACAACCAAAGGAAGAATAAGTGCAAACACTTTTATTAATTCACCAAATAATCAACATACATGCCCAGTTGTAGGGACTTTTGGGTTATGGCCAAAGACCAAAATACATTCAAATTGATGATCTAGCTTCAAATTTAGAATTTTGGACACATATGCTTCCACCTTTCACATCCTCTCCATTCTGCCCCAAAACTCAATACTAGACCTCCTTAAATAATTGTGCTACCACAAATTGGCCTATCAAAAAATTAAACATTACATTAAATGCATGCATAGCCACAAGCCAACTCACATCATATATTAACTACCAATATTAAAATTAAATACATGGAAGGTTGGCTCAAACTAGAACTAAAAACAAAAAACTCATTCAAAGAAGGACCAAGACAAATATTGGCACTCGACACCAACAAGAACACTTGGTACCAATAGATTCACTTGGAACATGAAGAAACAACCGGTCAACACTAGATTGCTATAGTAATTTGGCATCCACCAAAGTTACAATAACTAGGCATCGACTATAGCTATAGTAACTCAACATCCACTAGTACTATAGTGGCTCAACATCCATTAGAGCTATAGTAACTTGACATCCATTAGAGCTACAATAACTTGGCATTTGCTAGAGCTATAGTGACTTAACATCCACTAAACATCATGACATCAAAAAATGACTGGAAACCACTAGAAATCAGCTCCAACATACAAAATGAACAAAGATAATTAGGATAACAAGGAAACCCATGATGATCATGTATCATGTGAGCATTTGATCAAATGTGGTGCAATAGGTTCAAATTACCATGTATGATTTGCACTCCTCTCTTCTTCAAAACTGTCATGCCATTGGTGACATGTTTCCAAAACTTGATCCAATTGTGTTGCTGCCCCTTTCCTTTCTAGTGGTTCTTCAAGAGTGATCTCTAGATTCTTCAAGTTAATCTGGCCCAAAACTTTGTTTAAGTAGCTTCTTAGTAGCTCATTTTTCTTTTGTAATATTATAAACTTTGACTCAACCTAGTCCATATGCTTGAACAACTCTTTCATGCTTGTCGTGACCATTAATTTTGTTATATCCACTATGGGTCTCCCTAACATGACCTTCCTAATTTGATAATCATTAATTATGATTTTTTTAGTGTTGGTGCAAAGAGGAGGAAAGACAATGTGTGCGAACAATTCATGATCTTGGTTCTTGATTATGAAGGCAAGTGTTTGTGCATCACCATTAGGTGGCTCAAGCCTCTTCACTTTTATAAGTAATTCCTTCATTAGCTCTTTAGTTTTCAAGTTCATTTTCCTTTTTTGATGAAACATAACCTCCCTCTTCAATCATGTTGGTGTGGTACCCATGAGTGACATGTATTTGTGATGAAGGGTACTCCCCTTAATACCATAAACGCATAACTGAAACAAAGAAACAAAAAATGTGAGAACCAAAATATGGACTTCTTATTATCACCACAAATGTGTAATTATAGAATTCACAAGTGAAATATGCTAACCCACATGGGTGCCTTCATTAATGTAATCTGCAAACTACCACCGAGAGTTGTCCTAGAGAATGTTCAGGCTTTTCTTAAATAGGAAACTTTGTGCTGCCTTAGATGATTCTAGATGCTCAAACTTAATACCTAGGGCAAAAAAACCCTAAGAAAATATATTAAGTTGGACAAATACATCTTTGATAATTATTTTATAAATTTTTGGGATCCCAACTTTGAAAGGCCATAACTCTCAAACCGTTGCTTTGATTGGCTATTATAACCACTTTTCAAAAATCCTAGCTCTTGATCTACACCACATTTTTAATCTAATAAAGTTTTTTGCATGTTCAAGTAGAGAATTTTGATTATTTATTTCTAAGTTTCCTTTAAATAGAATGCATCAGTACTATGAGGCAGACTAGAAGCTCCCTCATAAGGATTTTCTAGGTTGACTCTAGCTCTAAGGAGTTTCACTATTGTAGCCAAGTGACATTTCCATTGGAGCTAGAGAAGTAGGCCTAGGGGATAACTATTATAGCATCCAAAATGATTCATCATGCATTTCATGAGTACTACAAAAGAGCTATATGAGACAAATTATTCTATAGGAAGTGTGTAGTTTCACTATTTTAGCCACTTGAAATTTTTTGGATAGACCCATATAAACTCCTATGACACTAAAAATTGGTGAGGAACTAGATATTGATATTTAATGAAAAACCTTTGTTCTTTCCATTAATTTTTTATTGAATATCTAGGTGATTTTGTTGCTAATTTTCTAAAAAATGCATAAAAGATAGTTCATGTAGCAATAATCAAACTTGAAGAAGGCAGACAACTAAGTATTACAGGAACTTTGTGGAAGAGAGAAAAGAGAATCATGTAGAAGAGAAAAGTGTGTCAAGAACTTTTGAAGTGAATGCAACAAGAGGATAAGACTTTGAAGGTAAAAATAATATAAGATCAAGCATTCATCTTATTTTATGCTATCATAATATGATTTATAATGGAAATAATATTTTCTGCATATTGATAAGATGTTCAAAGAAATGAGGCCTATTGAATTTTGTACATGCATGCACACATACAAGTTACAAAAAAATACATACATGGATGCATGTCTAAAATTCAATACATAATAATGGGATTTCTACCTCATTAGCATAATAACATGCTAGTAAATAAAGCATTTCTAAAAATAAATGATGGGGTCAAGACAAATAATAGAATGGACACAAAAGGAAAAGGAAACTTTATTAACTTTGAAAATATGCTATTACATTCAGAACAGAGGACAAAAGTCTTCCAAACATGCCCTATGGGCTTACAATAATAAAATTTGGAGATAACTTCTCCTTTTAGTACCTCCTTTAAAACTCCACACTAAACTGCCTTTTACAATGCTCAAAATGTCCTTAAATAGACCCTAAAGGGTTAAGGACTAGGAATACATTCTAAAAAGTTCTAGTTGGCATCCACCACCCAAATAGAAGGCTCTAGAAGTCACATTAGAAGTCAGTGCAAAAATTAGAAGTCTCCAAAAATGGTAACCAAACTTCTGGAAGGCATAACTTTTGAACCGTAGCTTCGATTGATGAACCGTTTACATTTTTGAAAAGCTCTCAAAATGCTCTATAGGCCTATGGACCAGGTTTTCTCATCCCCCATTTTTTTGGCCCTATTCAAGGTCATTTGATGCCCATAAATTGAATTTGAAGCATTCTTAGGAGGTCTCCCAAAAGCTGAAAATATGCAATAACTTTCAAACCATGGGATCTTTTGACCTGATTCCTTTTCTGGAATGCTCTAAATTGTAATTACAATAATATAGCCAATTTAAACCTTCTAAATTTCCAAAATTATGGCTCATTTACATGCTCCTATTTTTTTGACATTTATACGCATCCCAAGGTGATTAAAAACTTTAAAATACTCTAACCTAGAACACTAAAACTGGAATTGTGAGAGTTGGAACCTTTATTTGACCCAAATGGGTATCCAAAAATGAAAACACATAAAACATAAACTATATCTAGGAATATTGTTTTGGGTGAGATAAGATTGCCCTTATATGTCTGGATGCTCTTGCATCAGACACCCAGTGTAGATTGAAAAGTGACCCTGTCACTTGATGGATGGTAGAGGAAATCCCAAATGGGAAACCTCAGTTGCTGATATCCAAGTTGAGTCCTCTATTGGCCATCCTTTCCACTTAACTAGGTACTCTTCATACCTTCTATTTCTGGTACTCCTGCCCACACGACTATCCAGAATCTCTTCTATCTCCTCCTTCATAGAAGTAGGAATTGGACATGGCTCCATCATCAAACCCTCATCTGCACCATCATCATGATACTCTGTTAAGTCTGCAATGTTGAAGATAGGAGAAATGTGAATTCCATCTAGCAGCTCCACCTTATATGCATTTCCTAAGTCATGTTTCTTCAAAATTTTGTAGGGGCCAAATTTCTTCATTTTTAGCTTGTTGTAAGTATCTATTAGAAATCTTTCTTTTCTTAAGTGTACCATGACTATATCCCCTAATTGGAACTCATTATGTCTTCTCCTTTGATCAGCCCTAGCTTTATACTATTGGTTCATCTTGGTGATGTGTGCATGGACCTCCTCATATAGATGCTTGATATGTCTAGCAAACTCTTCAACTTCAGCACTTGTCCTTTCCCCTTGCTCCATCTTCCTCAGTTCTAGTGCAGTCCTTGGGCTATTTCCATATATAATTTGGAATGGTGATCTACCAGTACTCCTATTTATAGAGTTATTGTAAGAAAACTCTACTTGTTGTAGAATCAAATCCCATCCCTTGAGTTTATCCCCAACCAAACATCTCAACAAATTTCCTAGGCTTCTGTTTACTACTTTAGTCTGTCTATTAGTCTGTGGGTGATATGTAGAACTGAATTTCAATTCTATTCTTAGCTTCTTCCACAATGTCCTCCAAAAATACCCCGCAAATTTAGTATCTTTGTCTGAAACTATACTCCTTGGGAGACCATGTAGTTTACCCACCTCTCTCAAAAACAAGTTTGCAATATGGACATCATCATGAGTTTTGTCACATGGGATGAAATGTGCCATTTTGGAGAACCTATCAACCACCACAAATACTGAGTTATTACCCCTTTGTGCTCTTGAAAATCCAAGAACAAAATCCATACTTATGCCCTCCCATGGCTTTGATGGTACAAGAAATGGCTAGTATAGTCCAGTATTGTGACTAAATCCATTGGCTGCTTGACAAACCTAACAACTCTAGACAAACTTTTTCACATCCTGTGACATTTGAGGCCAAAAATAATGCTCTCTAAGAATGGCAATGGTCTTATCCCAACAAAAATTTCCTACCATCCCTCCACTATGTTTCTCCTTAATCAGAATTTCCCTCATGGAACTCCTTGGAATGCACAATTGGTAGCCCTTGAATAACATATCATCCTAAATCAAATAGTCTAGCCACTTGGTTCTATCTACAGCAATAGGCTCTCTACAAGCTTTCCATGCTTCAGCAAAATTAGGATCCTAAGGGTACAAATTCTTGAGTTCATAACACCCAACTACTTCAACCTACATGATGGCAAGCAACAACTACCTCCTACTTAATGCATCTACAACCCTATTAAAATTTCTACTTCTATGCTTCAACACAAATGTATAGCTTTGCAAGAACTATACCCACGTCATATGCCTCTGGTTCAACTTACCTTGGCTATTTAGGTATTGTAATGCCTGGTGGTCAGTATACAAAACAAATTCCTTTGGCAATAAATAATGCCTCCATTTCTTTAGTGCCTGAACTATTGCATAGAACTCTTAATCATAAACAGAATATTTCTTCTTCGCATCATTCAATTTTTTTCTAAAATATGCAATAGTCTTACCTTCTTGGCTCAATGAAACCCTGATAGTGCTACCACTAGCATCACAATCCACCTAGAACACTTTGTTAAAATCAGGAAGTGCCAACATAGGTTGTTATGTCACCTTCTTCTTTAGCATTTCAAAACTTCTCATAGCTGTCGTGGTCCATTTGAACTCTTTTCTATCCCCTCTTATTGTATTAGTCAGGGGTGCACAAATGCCACTAAAATTCTTAATGAACTTCCTATAAAAACTAACTAGACCATGAAATGCTCTTACCTCAGTAGAAAACCTTGGAGTAGGCCACTCCAAGATGGCTTTTACCTTCTCTGGATCCATTTTGAGACCGTTAGGTGATATAACAATCCCCAAGTAGACTAACTCCTTTTTAACAAAGGTACACTTCTTCAGATTAATTAACAATTTCTCTTCCCTCAACCTCTCAAGAACACTGTGAATATGCAATAAATGTTCTTGCAAAGTCTTGCTGAAAATTAAAATATCCTCCAAATAAACAATAATGAATTTTCCCAAAAACTTCTTAAGTACCTCATTCATTAGTTGCATGAAGGTGCTTGGGGCATTTTTCAATCCAAAGGGCATGACTAGCCACTCATAAAGACCCTCCTTGGTCTTGAAGGTAGTTTTCACCTCATCTCCTTCTCGTACCCATATTTGGTGATAACCACTCTGGAGATCTATTTTTGTGAAGTAATAAGCTCCACCCAAACAGTCCATAAGATCATCCATTCTTGGCAAAGGAAATTGATACTTGATGCTTATCCTATTTATAGCTTGAGAGTCTATGTACATTCTCCACTCTCCATCCTTCTTTGGTGCTAATACTGTAGGTTTTGCACATGGAATAAGGATCTCTCGAATAAAACTCTTCCTCAATAGCTCTTGAACTTGTCTGTTTAGCTCCTCAGTCTTAGTAGGAGTCATCCTATGAGCAACCTTGTTTGGAAAACTAGCTCCAGGGATTAAATCTATCTGATGACTAATTTTCCTTATTGGTGGCAATCCTTCTAGAACATTATTAGAGATGATATCTCCAAACTCACTCTACAAATTTGAAACTTCACATGGTATTTCACTACTACCTTCCTTATCTTTTCTAGGAATCAAAGAATAACACATTTGTTGATGCTTCATACCATCTAAAAACTTTCTTCCATCAACAAGGATGATCCTAGCACTGCTACATAACTTTTTACCTTCTTTTATCATGGGCTTCAGTTTGTGGTGAACTTCATTCTTTGTCAGAGAGTATGTGTTTGCATGACCATCATGTACTACATGCCTATCAAACTGCCAGGGTCTTCCCAACAATAGATGGTAGACATCCATTAGAATAATATCACAAAGAACTTCATCATGGTAACTCCCAATTTTGAACTTCACTAAACATTGTTCACTAACCAAGACCTTATTATCATCCTTCACCCAAGTGATCCAATAGGGCTGGTGGTGTTTCTCCCTCTTGAGCTTCAGCTTAGAGACCATCTCCTCTGATACCAAGTTGTCAGTGCTACCACCATTAATGATCACATCACAACACTTATCCTCACACTTGCACCTGGTATAGAATAGACTCTTATTTTTCCCTAGTTCAATCTCACCACTTAGTAGGACCCTTTCATTTACTAAAGTCTCTCCTCTTTTTGCATCTTCTGAATGTGATGACTCTACATCCTCATCAACATGAGCAACCCTAGCTTGACCCTCAGCTCTCCTAACTGCCCTTTCTTTTCATTGAGGACATTCAAAGGCATGATGACCTTCTTCATTGCAATGGAAATGGGAACCATGGAAACCTCCTCTTCCTAAACCCTGTCCATGTCCTCTACCTCTTCCTCTTTGATCTCCAAAGTCTTGATCACAATAGCAGTTGAAACCCTCGTTCCTCTGGTTCTTGCTAGTACCCACATCTTCATTTTTATTTTGGATCTCATTTTAGCCTCCAGATGACCTACCATTGCCCCTTCCTCCTTGACCATTCCCTCTTTGTCTCCCTTCAAACCTTTTATTTAGCTTCTCTTCAACTCGCAAGGAAAATTGGTATGCCTCCTCAACACTAGTCATTCTCACTAGACTTAATTCCTCTTCGATGCTAGGTCACAACCCACTGATATAATGAGTGACCTTCTCCTTATTTTCTTTTGCATGCCCTACTTGAATCAAAAGTTGGAAAAACTCCTCTATATATTCCTAGATAGATTTTCCTACTTGCTTTAACACATGCATCTTATTAAACATATCTAATTGATAGTCCACAGGAATGAACTGCTTCTTTAGTTTTTCCACCATGCGATCCCACCTTGTGATCTTCTCCTTTCCTCTTCTATTTCTTTCCAATTGATCCTCTTGCCACCAAATTTTGGCATGGCCTTTTAGTTTGGCCTTTGCAAACTTAACCCTATCTTGGTCCTTCACATCCTCATACTCAAAGTACTCTTCTAGTTCATTGATCCAGTCAATCAACTCATCTAGTTTTAGATTCCCTAAAAATACACCCACATCAATTGTAGGTCTTTATCCAAACTTAGTAATGGCCCTAAAAAGCCTTTCCTCTTCCTAATTTAGAACTTCCCCTTTGACTTCCCCTTCAACTTATTCTTGTTCATTTTCATCCTTGCTTTCGCCACTTGCAACAATATTTGCTCCTCTATGGAGCTCCTCCTACAATGCCTGAACCTGCCTTTGGAGGGCTCTAACCTCCTCAGAATTAATAGCTTTGACACTTCCACCACGCTCTCTTCATGGAAGCATCTTCTTAAATTAAACCCACAACCACATAGTCTTGGTGCAAACTGCCTCATGGTTGGCGCTCTGTCTACACACTCAGGAAAACCTAGCTCTGATACCACTTGATCAAGTCAAGCCAAATAACAGAGTGGAAAAATTAGGAAAAGGAAACTTTATTAACTTTGAAATCAGCTATTACATTCAGAATAGAGGAAAAAAATCTTCCAAACATGCCCTATGGGCTTAGAATAATAAAATTTGGAGATAATTTCTCCTTTTAGTATGTCCTCTCAAACTCCACTCTGAAGTGCCTTTTACAATGCTTGAAATGTCCTTAAATAGACCCTAAAGGGTTAAGGACTAGGAATAAATTCTAGAAAGTGCTAGTTGGCATCCACTGCCCAATTAGAAGGCTCCAAAAGTAAAATTAGAAGTCAGTGCAAAAATGAGAAGTCTCCAGAAATGGTAGCCAAACTTCTAGAAGGCATAACTTTTGAACCATAGCTTCGATTGATGAACTGTTTACATTTCTAGAAATCTCTAAAATTGCTCTATAGCCCTATGGACCAGATCTTCTCATCCCCCATTTTTGGTCCTGTTTGAGGTCATTTAATTCCCCTAACTTGACTTTGAAGCATTCTTAGGAGGTCCCCCAAAAGCTAAAAAATTGCAATAACATTCAAACCGTGGGGTCTTTTGACCTGATTCTTTTTCAAGGATACTCTAAATTGTAATTAAAATCATTTAACCAATTTACACCTTCTCACTCCCCAAAATTATGGCTCATTTACATACTCCTATATTTTTGGCATTTACATGCATCCCAAGGTGATTAAAAACTTTAAAATACTCTAACCCAGAACACTAAAAGTGGAACTGTTAGAGTTGGAACCTTTATCTGACCCAAATGGGTATCTAGAAATGAAAACACATAAAACATAAATTATATCTAGACATATATTTTTGGGAGACACAGGATTGCCCTTATACCTTTGGATGTTCCTGCATCAAAAAAAGAAGTATAAATGTAACTAGTGTCATGAAAATAACACACTGAGGATATGTATCATATAGTCTCAGCATGTATTTCTAGTAAACAAATGAATAATCAGAAAGGAAGCATGCTTATACTATCAAAATCAGATTTCCATTGGGATGTGACATGCCTACATAAGAAATAATATGAGGTAGATTTTCCATTGAAGATCAAGATCTAATTCATACATATAGTTGTGGCTTGCATTCAAACCCTCATCATGTATGCAAGAAAAGTGATAGTAAAAAAATAAAAAATCATGTCTTTCTTCCTACAATATAAATCAAATCCAAAGTAAATAAGGTTGTAGTCATGAAAGGAAGAAGGGTTATAAGCATACATGAAGATAGCGGCACCATATTGAAGATGATGCCCTACCCCTATTATGTAGCCATGTGCTTTAGTTTTCAAAGCTCAGTCATTATTGTAGTGGGAAGGTGATAGGAAACAAACTAATGTAGGTCTCCTGTAGCATGCAACAACAACAACTAATAAATATATAGTAGTAACTTTTTCAAATCTATTACCATAATGAAATGGAGAAAATACATGGAGCCACATTGCAGGTCACAACCCTAAAATAATACAGATCCATACAAGTAAAAATGAAGGGAAAAATCAGTATGAATCATGCATCCTACAACTTTCATTGTTATCAGATCCATAAAGTGAGACAAGAACTATTTTTTCTTCCTATAGCAGACAAAAAGAAGAACTATTCATCCAACTATAGCCTCCATAAATAGTACTATAGGAACATACAGAAGGTGCATGAAAATAATAGTATAGAGAAACAAAATGCAAGTTGAGGCTTAGTAAAAGCCATGTAGAAAATGCTCAAATGAAGAAATGAAGTCATAAGAAGCTTACTTTATTCATAAATCTAATGTTTCTAATGCCAATACTATTCAAAAGCTGATCCAACTCGATACTTAGAAAACTTTCCCTCTTTCTCTTAGTTCAAGTGCAAGTGCAAGATGAGTTATTTTATTTTCACTATATTTTTCCCTTTGGATCAATTTTTTCATGTGACTTTAGGCATTTCATATTATATTTGGGTGAAATGTTTTAAAGTATTAAATGGAAAATATTTTGAATACTATTGTAAAGGGAAAATATTTTTATTTCCTAAATGCCTAGAGGTGGGACTTTATTGTAAAGGTATTATTTTTGGGGAGATTAAAAACATTAAGTGTACAAGGGGGTTTTTATTTTTGGATTTGATTTAAATGTAAATATATAAATGGGTAATGTTGTTATATATTATCCCATTTAAATATAATTTTAAAATCAAAAAAATGGAGGAAGTGATTGTTGGCATAAAGTTATTTGCCATTAGTGACAACACTCATCTCACAGTTCTAATTGAGCACCGAGTAATATAGTTCAGACCAAGTGATGGAAACACAGTTCAAACCGAGCACTGAAGACACAGTTCAAATTGAGCATCGAAGACACAGTTCTAATTGAGTCAAGAAGCACTTAGTGTTAACCAAGTGAAGATGCACTTAGTATTAACTGAGTGAAGATGCACTTAGTGTTAACCGAGTAAAGATGCACTCAGTATTAACCAAGTGAGGAAGCACTCAGTGATGACTGAGTGAAGAAGGAGTCAGTGATAACTGAGCTCAGGAGGTTAACAAAGAAGTTAGTTTCTACTGAGTGACACTATATCTATCGAGTCACCAATGGTTACCGAGTTCCAAGAAATGTTGTATGACTAGTATGAACTGAGCCCCTACCTCTACCGAGTGCATGATGGTGCTAAGTAATGTAGTGGATGCCATGTATCAGAAGGTCATCAAGTTTGTTTGAAGAACCTGAGTTTAGTTTACTATTTGGCCAACTTAGTTATATTTTGTTTACTTGTGTTTAGCCGACCTTACTGAATAATTATTGGAATGGTATATATATGTAATGTATTATATCATTCAATATATAGATACAAGAAAGATATACAAGATATAGAATATTTGCACAAAAGAGGGACATAAGATATGATATGTGAATTCATTAGCAGTAAAGAATACTCAGCAAGGTTTACAAGGAGCAGAAATGATTTCATCAATCACATAAGGTGATCTACAATAAAGAATCTAGTCAAGTTGTAAGTTGATCTGTTGGTTCATCCTAATAGGTGGATCATTCTTGTAAATCCTTTAACAAGGTAGACTTAACCATCTTTATTCAAATCTCCTAACATAGTGCATATTTGTAAAGTATGTTTGTAAATCCTCTAACAAGGTGGATCTAGCAATCCTCTGTGCTCCTAACAGGATAGATCACCAGAAGTGATCATTGTAAGATTTAACTGACCAACTTCATACTGCAGTAACAAAGCTTTTTGGGTATCATCCTCACCCCAGTTTTACTTTCTATTTTGGAAGGTTTTTGGGTCACCAAATCTCTGTGCATATATGGTTTAAATGTTTAAAAGTTCTTTTATGCAGCAGGATAGATGAGTGAATGTTGTTTATGGTTATTTTGAATTGACTTAAAAAATTTATTGTTACTGATACACCCCTCCCCTCTCAGTAACCTATTATATCTTGAATATTTCCAACAATTGGTATCAGAGCTTTTTGGTTCTCAGGACAAAGTTTGACAACTTGAGCAAAGATCTAAGTTATGGAGATATTTAGACTGGAGAAAGTTATTGAAAATGAAAAGTTAGATCTAGAAATGGCCATGGTTCAACTCAAAGAAGCAAAGGAGCATCTTTCTCAATCCCTAAAAAGAAGAAAGGAACTTGCAAGAAAAATGAATGACCATCACTATGTTGAAGAAAAGATTAAAGAATTTTTACCATCAAGTAGTTCAGAAGAATCTGACAAGGTAATCAAAGAACTTCCAGAAAAGAATAGATCTCTGCAAGAAGAGGTAAGAAAGCTTAAAAGAGAGCAAGAAATATAGTCAATTAGGCTATGTGAAGTTTTGGAAAAAAGAAAAAAAGCACAAGAAGAATTGGAAGATAAAAGCCATAATCAATCCCATCAGCATGAAGACCTTATAGACCAACTCTCTAATGCAAATGAAGAAATCAAGATTCTCAAAGTACAAAATGAAAGAATAAGGAATGATTTATACACTGAAAAGCAAATCAATGAAAGTCTACAGAATGATTTAAGAACTGAGAGACAAATCAATGAAAGCTTGGGAAATGATCTAATCTCTGAAAGGCAAGTCAATGAAAGAATGATGAAATCCCAAGCAGATATGAATCAATTAAATCAACAAAATGAGGAAAATCTTTATAGACATAAAGGTAAAGCTGGTCTTGGATACAAGGAAGAAGGTGAATCCTCCAAACAAGGTGAACAAAGGAATCAAAAACCCACTTGTAATCACTATGGAAAGTTAGGTCATACATCAAACAAATGTTGGAGCAATGGAAAAGAAAAATTCAATGGTAAATGCTTCAATAGCAATCAGCATGGTCACAAAGCAAATGAGTGCAAACAAAAACCAAAATTTGAAGGCAATTGTCAAAAATGCAAAAAACATGGTCACAAAGCATTCCAATGCAGATCAAAATAATTCAATCCAACTGAACAACCTTTCAAAGCCATATTTGGATGGGAATACAACACTTGGTGCAGATGTCACTATTGTGGAGAATATGGACATACTGGCATAAATTGTGCAAGACATCACCTAAGGAAGAAGGACACTACTGTAAGGTGTATTACATGTACAAAACTTGGTCATATAGCTAGAAATTGCATGAACATAGAAAGAATTCAAGATGAGAAGAAAATCAAAGTAGACATAATTCGGAAGCAAATGAAGCAATAGTGGATTCCAAAATCTATCGAACAAGATAAGTCAAGCAATGGCAATATCACTCAAGAAATGAGTGACTCCACCATCTTCGATTAATATTCATAAAAGAAAGTATGGAACTGCATCCTCCAAGAATTATCCTAAACAGTTCCACAAGAAGAAAGATGATCAGAATAGTATTTAGATACACTTTGATCCTAGACTTAACCGAGTTTGATCAGGTGCAATAAAGTTTCATTTACCAAGTTATATCAATCGAGAAAGGTCGATTCGTGACCTTACCGAGTTAGGTCAGTACATCAATGTTTTCTTTCGATCACTGAGTTGATAGTATCTACTGAGCAATTGGATGAAAACCTCTCATTTCATCTACCATCATACCAAGCATTTATGACAAATTTTTCCTCAAAAAGGGCAAAATTTGATTTCATTCTTCACTACGAACTTAGAGCTAAGTTATCTTCTGCGATTCTAGAGCAAGCTTAAAGAAATTTTGAGAAAATTTTAAAGAGCGAAGAATCTATTCAGAATTTCTCTTCACTTACTGAGCAGCAATGGCATCCAGAAGTAACAGCTCCAAGGCAAAGAGAGGCTCAAAAATACTGGTTAAAGGTGTGGAATGGAAGGTGCCAAACTTCAAATTGGCACTAGAAATTGTAGAATCACTTGACCCCAATGGTGCTTAGTCTTAAATTCCTCCAAAGGTACTCCTTATAAATGACATTCACTCTCATTTAAAATGTTCCATTCAAGAACTTGGAAACCGAGAAATTGATAATGCCCTAGGAGAAATGAGCGTAGATGGAAATTTGAAACCCGAGCATAAGCATCTTGAAACAAAAGGGTTAACCCACATTTCACATTTGCCAAGGAATTTTCAAGTTAAATGGGTTAGGTATGTACTCAGTTGGGTTCACAACGAGCAATTGTGGTTAGAGAAACTAGTGCTTATCACAAAGGAAATGATTAACAAGATTACTAGCCTTCCCATGTTGAGAAAAGCTAAGTCTACCAAAACCCTAGGTTAGGAAGAATTGCAAAGGCTAACCCAAGAAAAATGGGATGGTAGAGGACTTAAGCTTAGTATAGTAGCTAATGCTGTATTAAGATTTGGTATTCATGTCATTGCTCATAAAATTTATAGTTCGAGCCGTCCAAACATTGTACCTTGTGAAGCAGTAGATTTAGCATATAAGGTAGTAAAGAAGAATGTTGAGTTTGATGTGTCTGAATTTCTTTTGTCTCAATTTAATAAAAATATGGAAAGCATAAGGACTTCAAAGAAAAAATCCTGCAAATTTAGTTCACTTTTGATCTATTTATTTTTCTACATTCAAAAGTCTTTTCCATCAAAAGGATTAGTAGTATGGGGAAAAGATAGTCCCATTCTTTATCAAATAAATGAGATCATTGCAGAGTTAGGTGAAAATTTTGATAGTGTTTTGGATAATTACTTTGAAGATTTTAAGGAAAGAATGAACAATAGGTTCTGAATTCCACCTAAACTAGTTGAGGAATACAAAGAAGATGTATGCTTTATGGTAGATTGTGACAAAGTATACATACAGGCAGTCAGGCCCTAAGTTACATGGGTGAAACCTCTTCCTTATGAGGTCAATATTGATGAAACCAGAGATATCATAGAAGCACTAGTGAATGAACCAGTAGACCCAAAGAAACCAGTCTTTGGAACTTATGATGAAGCTAAGGCCAGAATTGAGTTTCAAATCAAAATCCCTCAGGTCATTAGCAAAGGAAAGAGGAATATTGCAAAGCTAAAAACAAAAGTTGGTCCTCTGATGATTACTGAAGGGAAAGGAGAAGATGATGAAGAAGAAGAGGAAACCGAGTCGGAAAAAGAAGAGAAGCCTCAATGGAAGAAAGGTAAGGTGATTATCACCAAACCTAAAAAGCAAGCTACTACAGTCTTCTCCATGAGAACAAGATAGGGGAAGAAGGAACTTGTACTTGTCAAGCCTCCACTCACATTTGAGGCAAGGTTGAAGCAATTAAAAGTAGGTGCTAGCTTTACAAACTTCAAAGCATTGAAGTTTGAAACAAGAACAGAATAGGAGAAAATTTAGATTGAGGAACTAGTATTGAGTATAATCAAAAGATGGAAATACTCTCCTAATGAGATTGCCTCTCAGATCCCTAAAGAGCTATTGGAGAGGTTGGAACCAAGATGGGAAGTTGTAATCAAAAATATCAATGATATCTTTGAGCAAACCCTAGAGAATCTCCTGTCAAGTCTCACTGATGCAGAAGTGAAGAAATCACTAAAAGATCATGAAGGTAATATGATGATTAGATTCCACACTTGTTTGATACTAACCAAAGACATTGAGCATGTTGTAAATGATGCAACAAACATGTGGAAAAATATCTATCAACTACATAAATCTAGTGAGGATATTGTTGAAATCAAGGACAATGATAGCAGTGATGATGATGATACTAAAGATATTCCAGGGGATCTACATTCAATGATGATAATTGTTGAGGAAGAAGAAAAGGAATATGAAATGGAGGAAGAAGAAGCTGAACAAGCTAAGGAGGAAGATGATCCTATAAAAATTGCAGCCAAAGTCATTGGATCTCTTCCTCACTCTCCACCTAAAGTAGCTACATCAACTGTGGAGATAGCTTCTACTGGTGAGATTGTGTGCACAACAGCTTCATCAATTGCTCAATCTTCACCTGTCTCCTCTCAGCTCTGGGTACCATCTACGCAAGTGTCTAACACTTTATCAACCAAGCTATAGCCATCTTCATTGACCAAGTCATCATCAGCTACAACAGTAAGTTTATCAAGCATATCAACTTCTACTAAAGAGTGTACAGTAAATGTACCCACTGGTACTTCAATTTTGACAATTTCATCTCCTCCAATTTTTGCATTTTTTAGTTCCCCCATTCCAACTTGTACATCAATCTTGGGAGGAACATCAATTTTTGATACTATTAGCACTTCTCTTAGTCTTCCTCTAGTTAGTCCTATTCTAGTTTTGTCAGCTAGTCTAGCCTCATCAACTATTGTTTCAATTTCAAAGGGAAAAGGTGAAGTCACTGTAGGAAAATTAAAGAGATACATGTTTTCCAGCAAGGTAGTGGATGAGGAAATAGACTTGGATAAGGACATTGTCATTCCTCAAATAGATCTGGATACTGCATCAGTCGATGAAATGAGAATGATTAGTCAGCTATTAGATCAGAAGGAAAGTCAAAAACAACTGAGGCATGAGAGAGACTAGGAATATAATATTATTGAAAGTGCTAAGAATATTCTAACAGAGGCTATAGGTGTTGAAGTAGATTCTACTAAACACATTTTGATTCAGTTAGAAGAGGTTGTATATAAATTCAATGAGGATACCTCTGGCCAAGAAAAATTGATTGAAAAGGCAGAGAAGAAATTTGACAATAAGGTGCTTGATCACATTGCTTAGCATATTGCATTAAAATAGCTAGAATTGTCTACAATTTTGAGTAATTTTGAACTCTCTTTTTATAATGTAACTTCACTTTTTGGCAAACTTTGTGATGTTATCGAGTATGCTAAGGAAATTAAAGAAAAGTTGAATAAAATTTATGAGGATATGAAGGTCAGTGCCCAAATGTTGCAGCTTGACCACAGTTCAAGTTCATCCCATCATCTCAGAATAAGATTTTTGTCAGAAAAATAGGTAGAATTGTTGAGAGAGGAAGCTAGGATAAGGTGTACTCTGATTGACATCCAAAATATGATCCTTCCTGTGATGGACACAATGCAGAAGCATATTGCCCATTCAAAAACATTGATTCATGACAAAAACTTCTCAATTGCAGATCATATGATTGAACTCTCTACAAAAGTTCAAATAGCACTCTCCACCAGAAAAATTTTGCAAGAAAATTGGGATAAGACATTGGATCTTATTCTCAAGGTACATTCTGAGTTTATCTCTCATTTTGGAATCTTTGTGTAAATATATATTGTTTAATTTGGCATTATTGTCAAAAAGGGGGAGATAGCACACTCCAAGAGATAATTGTGCAAGAGATATGTGTAATGACTTGTAAATACTATGCATATTGTATGGGGGAGATACATGTAAGAAAGATATGTGAAATAAGACTTGCAAAGATCAATTTTGAAAATTCAGAACTGTATGTCAATTTTTGCACATAAACTTTGAATCATAATTGTTTTTGTCACTAATGCCAAAGGGGGAGATTGTTGGCATAAAGTTATTTTCCATTAGTGACAACACTCATCTCATAGTTCTAACCAAGCACCGAGTAACACAGTTTAGACTGAGTGATGGTAAAATAGTTCAAATCGAGCACTGAAGACACAGTTCAAACCGAGCATCGAAGACATAGTTCTAACCGAGTGAAGAAGCACTTAGTGTTAACCATGTGAACATGCACTTAGTGTTAACTAAGTGAAGATGCACTTAGGGTTAACCAAGTAAAGATGCACTTAGTATTAATTGAGTGAGGAAGCACTCAGTGATGACTGAGTGAAGAAGGACTTAGTGATAATTGAGCTCAGGTGGTTAATGAAGAAGTTAGTTTCTACTGAGTGACACTATATCTACTGAGTCACCAATGGTTACCGAGTTCCAAGAAATGTTATATGACTAGTATGAACTAAGCCCATACCTCTATTGAGTGCATGATGATGCCAAGTAACGTAGTGGATGCCATATATCAGAAGGTCATCAAGTCTGTCTGAAGAACCCGAGTTTATTTTACTATTTGGTCGACTCAGTTATATTTTGTTTACTTGTGTTTGGTTGACCTTGCTGAATAATTATTGGAATGGTATATATATGTAATGTATTATATAATTCAATATATAGATACACGAAAGATATACAAGATATAGAATATTTGCACAAAAGAGGGACATAAGATATGATATGCGAATTCATCAGCAGTAAAGAATACTCAACAAGGTCTACAAGGAGCAGAAATGATTTCATCAATCACAGAAGGTGATCTAAAATAAAGAATCTAGTCAAGTTGTAAGTTGATCTATTGGTTCATTCTAACAGGTGAATCATTCTTGTAAATCCTTTAACAAGGTAGACTTAACCATCTTTATTCAAATCTCCTAAAAGAGTGCATACTTGTAAAGTATGTTTGTAAATCCTCTAACAAGGTGGATCTAGCAATCCTCTCTGCTCCTAATAAAGTAGATCACTAGAAGTGATCATTGTAAGCCTTAACTGGCCAACTTCATACTACAGTAATGAAGCTTTGTGGGTATCATCCCCACCCCAATTTTAATTTCTATTTTGGAAGGTTTCTAGGTCACCAAATCTCTGTGCATATATGGTTTTAAGTTTTAAAAGTTCTTTTATGCAGCAAGATAGATGAGTGAATGTTGTATATAATTATTCTGAATTGACTTAAAAAATTTATTGTTACTAATTCACCCCTCCCCTCTCAATAACCTATTATATATTGAATATTTCCAACAGTGATTTTATTTAATTAAGGGTAGGAGGATTTTCTTTAAAGGGAAAGTTACATACACCTAGGAATGGATTTTGGGGAGATTTTTGTTTTTTAGATTTAGTTTGCAACATGATACATGAAAATGATAGTTTGCAGTCTTCAACTAATTTCATTGAAATCATTGAGTGGTTTCAAATTTTGGGGATAATATAGATTGTTGGTTTTGGATGTATTTATACCCCATTCTTGCACATTATTCTAGATATTTCTTGCATTCTATCTCATTGTAGGAGGCCTTGTTTCTCATTTCAAAGATAGTCTTGATTGTAGCTCATGTATCATATTGTGATGCACTTTTTGTGCTTTTGTTCCTTCTAAAATAATATAGTAGTGATCCTCTTTGGTCCTACTTCTAATTATTTTATTATATTTTAAGCTTTTCTAGCTTTGAATTAGTGTGTTTTGCATGAAACCTTGGTTTAAGTTAAGTGTTTGAGAGATATTTTAGAGGTTATTTATGAAAAGAGTAAGTGTAATTTGTGTGAAATATAAGTCTAAAAGTTTTGAAGAAATTTTCCTTCTTTCAAACCCCACACCTTGTTATATTTCATGCACTTAATGTTAATAGGATCTTTATGTGATCAAGCTATTATAGTTAATTCAAGTTGTGAGTGTCATTCAAACTCCACAATTTTAGTGAATTGAATTCATTTACAGTTTAATTTTCTATAATGTTTCTCCCTCTCCAATTTTCCTACCAAGTTAAAGTCAATTTCAAGAGATGATTCAAAGGAAGCTAACCCTTTGTACTAGACTTTGATCCTTAACATGGCATACCCCCAGGCCAAGGATCATCCCATGTTTCACTAGATTGTTGGATGTTTATTTTAAGCATAAGGGTGCAATCTAAGTAGTAAGAATTATTTCCTATATGCTTCTAAAACTAAGTTAATTATGGTTAATCACATTAATATCACATGATTTGTATTATTCTATGTTAACTAAGTGACAAAAATTATTCAGTTTAATCAAAGTTATCCTATGTTAATCGAGTGATCCTTTCCTAATTGAGGTACATCAGAATATTTAGTTTCAACAAAGTTATGGGTTTTATATTGTAGACATGTTAAGGGATCTTGAATTTTTTTTCAGTAGTAACTAATTGACCCCTCCCCTCTTAGTTACTCCTTTCCATTTCCAACAGTTAGTATCAGAGCATTTTGTTCTTGTAGATAAAGCTTCTAGAACCTAAGCTAGAGGTCAAGAGGTCTTAAAGAAAGGTGAATAGGTATGTGGCACCTTTGGGACCTTTGTCTAAGGAAAAATTATGCAAAAAGAATAATCACAACATAAGCTTCTACTTACAATTATGTTGAATTTGATGAAGTCAAAGATTATTTTACAACTCATGAAATGTGGGTCAAGCTAAAAGATATTTATAGAGGATATGACAATGCAAAGAGAGCTAATGCATAAAGTCTCAGGTCAATTTTATCAAATAAATATGAGACAAGATGAAAACATTGAAAAATATGGTGAAATGTTCAAAGCAATTGTGAGTGAAATTAGTACCTTAGAAAGTAAAATAGATGATGTAACAATGGTTAACATGGTACTCAAAAGTCTTCCTATTTATGAAATTAGAGTTTTGGTTATTCAAAAAATGAGATGTGATCCAAAAAATGATATAACTTGAGATGCACTACAATGAAGGTTGACATTCTTTTGAGTTAGAAAACTTTGATAACTATGTTCCTAACTCTAGTAGCATCGACTCTACATTTCAAGCTAAGATAACCTTAAAAAGAAAGGTGGAAAATCTAATGGAAAATAGTCCAAAAGTGAAGAAGAAGAAGATAGTTTTGATGATGATCTTGAAACCATTGAAGAATTGAGTGCAATAAGATTACCTAAAGGAAAAGGAAAGTACAAAGGTAAAATACCTCTAATCTAATTTTCTTGTGAAAAAGTTGTTCATATTGATGAAAGGTTTTTGAACAAAGAAGGAAAAGAAGAAAAGAAGAACAACAAGTATAAAGGAAAAGAAATATTTCAAAAGCTTGAAAGACTACAAGGATAAAGGTAAGAAATATTGTTACATGCCTAAAGACTCTAATAGTAATGATGATGATGTAATGGTTTACATTTCTGTTAAAGATGAATCAGATGATGAAAATGATAAGATGACCCTAATTTCTCATATTAGAAAGAATGAAAAAATGGATCATAGATAGTGGTTGTTCTCACCACATGACTAATGATTAAAAAAAATAAGAGCATTTGGAACACTATGGAAGTGGGAGTGTTAGGTTTGGAAATGATGAACCTAATTATGTAAAAGGAAAATCTTGCATTGCATTATCTATTGAATTCAAATGTGATAATGCCTACTAGGTTGAAGGACTAAAATACATTCTATTTAGTGTGGAACAATTGAAAAACATTGGATTCAAGGTAGATTTTAGGAATTGGAAAGCCAAGCTTCTAGATGGGAAACACAAACTAGTTGGGATTGGCAATGAAACAATAGGTAACCTATTCTATCTAGATTTAACTGAAAGTTTGTGTTTCATAGCTCAATTAGAGGAAAGTTAGTTATGGCATAAAAAATTATGTCATCTGAATTTTGATAACCTATTCAACATAAGAAAGCATAAAAAAGTGAGAGGTATTCCAAGTTGAAGGAAATATGATATAGGCATGTACGAAAATTATCAAATTGGAAAGATGGGAAAGACAATAATCAAAAGAAAGAACTATCATTGTGAGAAAGTTCTAGAGCCAGTTCATATAGATTTTTGTAGACCCATTGGCATAAAGAGCTATAGTGGAGATTAGTATTTCATTTTATTTTTTGATGACTATTGTAGGATGATGATAGTAATTTACTTGAAATATTAATATGAATTCTTTCAAAAATTCATGATGTATCTAGCTAGAGTGGAGAAAGAAAGAAGAAAGAAACTTCAATGTCTAAGGTTAGATAGAGGAGAAGAATTTATCTCAAATGAATTCAATGAATTTTTTAAAGAAATAGGAATCAAAAGACAAGTATCTACACCTAGTACACCTCAAAAAAATGACATCATAGAAATGAGAAATAGATCCATTATGGATTGTCCAAGAACACTGATGATGGAGAAAAATGTTGCAATCAAATACTGGAAAGAAGCAATCAGCATAACAATTCATACCTTGCACATAATTCAACTAAAGAAAGACACACATTAGACTCCTTATGAACTATGGTATGGCTATTAACTATATTTATAAAATTTAAAAGTATTTGGAAGTAAATTTTATATCTTAAAAGAGACAAGGAAAGGAAAATTTGATGTGAAAAGTGATGAAGTCATATTCCTAGGACACTCGAGCAAGAAAAGCATATAAATGTCTAAACCTTACTACTCATTAGGGTATAGAAAGTGCATATGTAAAGGTTGATGAGTTTGTAGTAAAGGGTGAAGAACAAAGAAGAAAATAACCTAAAAACTTCAAAAGCTTTGGCTAGTTTGAACCTAATACTTTACCTTAGGTTCAAGAAAGTACAATTGGAAATCAACAATCTTCACCAATTGATTCCACTAGATCTCTAGTTCAACTCGAGTTATAGCCAATGCAACCTGAGTCATAGTTTAAAGGATCTAAACCATATTCAAAAGTACCCAAGTTATAGCTAGTACAAACTAAGTCACTATTTATAGGACTTGAATTATAGATTATAGATAGTGGGAGCCAAGCATGAGTCAAAAGATCATTTTGAGCATGGTAAATTGGGTGAAACAAATTCTTAATCCAACAAGAAGACACCTATACTTGCTAGATATGTTAGAAGGCATGATGCACTTGAGAAAATTATTGGATATTTGTCAAAAGGCACTATGACAAGGAAAAAATTAAAAGGTACATGTGTGCTTACTAAGTTTGAACCTAGAATGTTTAAAAATGTTAGAAATAGGGATTACTGGGGGGAAGGAGGGTGGGTGGGTGATTCAGTAATCTACAAACTTTATTTGCCAGCTAGATATTATTCCTTACTTTAAACCATACATAATGAAGTAATAAAGTAATGCTAAATAGTAACGGTAACAATGCACAAAGGTAACTCATAATGCCATATTTTGTTAACTAGGGAAACCATGGCTAGGAAGGGATAAACCTGGTGAGGATGATACCCACCAGATAATATACTAATATATAAGTTCCTTGTTAGAGGATGGAGCATGTTAGGAGTCAATGAGAAAATTCATATAAGGAGTCCCTGTTAGGAGACTTTGAATCCCTGTTAGGATATTTGAACCCTATTAGGAGTAGTATAGTAGATGCAAGATGAGTCCACTACCCAAACATGCACTTCCATTTACAAGAAGGGATCATTGCCTAAACAAGTAATCAAATTTTTGGAATATAGGTACTGTAACTTCTTTCTTGATTGATCTTTTCTCTTTAGCTCAATCTAGGATTGCAACATAACTTTCAGAAAACTTCACATACACTACTCTTACAAAAGTTCACATACAATTTCTCAACATCCTCATTAGAACATATGATCACTACTTCTCATGGAAAGCTTTCCTTTGCATAAATAGCATGCTTTTACACAAATTTCTACTAGATTAGCTAAGACGATAATACATTTTTACAACTTAGAGTAAACATCTAGGATGTTGGCCCTAATTGGACAAGTAATTATTTTCTAAACAAAATAATCCTTTCCTTCAATTTTGTTGTCTTTTTTTTCTTAAAACATTAATATCTCTTTTCTATATAGTTTGTACTTACTTCTAAGGTTATACATTTCATCATCAACATGTGTACTATCACCATCTAACTTTGGTAGTCATAATATGACATTGGTAACAAGATATAAACAAATTAATACATTGTTGTATACCAAATTCTATACATAGAAAATTTTGTGATTACCAAAAGCTAAGTATCTTAATTTTTGAGGTTTCGTGTAAGCATGTACATCATGTATTTCCATAAATGATAACAATTACATATCTCTATTAGCTAATTGTTGAAAATGTCCTCCTTTGACATTGATGGCAAAAAAATATGAAAAATTGGCTAAGTAGCAAAGAACTTTAACAAAATACATCTATTACAATTTGTCCATCTTTACATAGACTCCCCCTTACAGTATACTTTAATATGTTTTTTTAACTTATTGTATCTCTCCCTTAAATTTACTTCTCCCCTTAACAATTTTCATGTTTACTTCTCCCCCTTTGACATCAATGGTAGAGGTCAAAATGTCAAAATCTATCCAAACACTATTCATTTGTTGTCAAAAATGTTGTCCTTCTCCCTTAAGCTGGTAGAATCTTCATGCAATGATAAAAAAATTCTTTAAGATTATGCATATCTTTAGTTCATCTCTCCTTGGTGGATTTAGCAAAGCTGAGAATTGCACATAAAGCATATGATGCAATCTCAAATACATTCAGGTTTGAGTTTAAAAATTTATGATAGGTGTCCTTGGCCTTGACACATTCCTCCAACTATTTATCAATAAAAGATTTTTTTTAGAGAAATAGATTCTTTGAAATCTAATATCTTCTTCAAAAAAAATCCTTCCAAAGTTCTAGTTTTCTGATATCATTGTGAATATTGGCCACTTGTCCTTTAAAATCATCAACTTTACAAGATGGATGTTGAATTTGGCTAGATAGAGCCTCTAGCTCACTCATATTTCCTTCTATCTAACTATCAATGTCCTTAGTCAATTTATAAGATAGGGTACACTTAATTTACAATATCTTACCATCCTGTTGACACTTCCAAAGTTCCTTGATACAAGTATCAAGACTTATCAAAACATTCTTAATATTTTTAAAGATAGTGCTAAACAAGTTAGCATCATGCAAAATCTGTGCCTTTACTTCTACAACATTCAACAAGTTAGTAAATTCTTCATCAAATGACTTTAGCACTACTTGTGCACTCTATTCTAGATCTACTTCTATGTGATGCATTGCTAGTGTACTGTGTAGTGTATCTATAACCTCCATCAAGGTGTTCTACAGGTTTTCATGATTTTATTCTTCTGAATAAGATTTGGTAAGGATGAGATCAAATTATTTTGATCATCATTATTAGTTGCTCAGCTAGCAAGTGAAAGAAGAGTAGATGAACTATAAGGTTTAGTGTTATCCTCCCTCTCCTTCTTGGCTACCTCTTTTACTTTTCTCTATTCGTCTTCTTTCTTTTCTTTGTCTTTTCTTTTATTTTCTCTCTTATCTTTCTTTTTTTTCTTTCTTATTTCTTCTTTTTCTATTCTTTTATTTTCCTCCTCTTCCTTTATTTTCTTCTCATCCTCAAGAAATTTCTTCTTGGCCTCTTCTACTTTCTTCTTCAAGTAACCTCTTTTATTCTTAAATTTGTCTCAATTATCTTCAATATCCTTGGTATTAGGTTCATTAATTTTAGAAACTTCAAATGGATTAATATCATCAATTTAAATAGTAACATTGGTCTGATCTATTTGCATAGTGTCATCGCTCATTGACACTTCCAAGGTTCTAGGTGTTGGAGGAGATGATGCCTTAGATTTTTTCAACATCTAACTTATTGCTACAATAGTCTCACTTAATTTATCTTTCTCACCCACCATAGACAAAAATGGTCTTACTTTATTTGTCAAGTAAGGTGCAAGATTATTCAATAATATCTTCTTCTTCATTAGTCTTGCAAATAGTTCTTAGCATAGACTTTTGAAGTTCTAAATCTTTTTCTCTTGGTGGTGCCTTCTTCTCATTAAGTCTATCATAGACTTTCTATTTTACTATTCCCTCAATATCCTTCAATTTCAAATTGTTTTCCATAATTTATCTCATACTAGAGATATCAATCTGATCTTTTTCAAAAAATTTATACAAGTCATAAAATTTGTTCATTTAAACAAAGTTAATTTTATTATCAATAGCAAAGTTAATATTTTCTATCTTTATCTTCGAGGGTTTCCAATCTTTTCCCGCTGATTGGTTTGTTACTTTCTCTACATGTTTGACTTCTTGTTCTTGTTCTTCTTCATTGTGGGATTCAATAATTATCAACAATTTTTTTTTCCTTTTGCCTGGTCCAGTAGCTTGTTTCTTGAACCTTTTTGTCTTTATGGTCACCACTTCAACTAATCACTCAAATTTTCACTTCACCTCACGAGGTTGCACATTTGACATTGCTACATATAGAATTCTCTATTCCAAATATGTCTCTACAACAAACATTGACAAAGTTTTCACATTTAATATTCCTTGTTTCATAGTTTTCTTGACCACCTCAGACTCACTCTCAGTCATACTAGCCTTAGATAAAGCTTTTTTCATGATTGATTCTATCTTCTTGTGAGACATTTTCTCCAAGGATTCTTGATGAGCTGACTGGGTAATCTCATCATATTTACAAATCTTTTTTCTACTTTATCCTTCTTTGGTTTCAACAACAAATCAATATAACTAACTACTATATTATCATTCCATCCATAACCTAAAGGATCATGAAATGTTTCCTAAAGTTGCACTACTTGAATATAAGTATAATTTGTATATAGTATAATACAAATGTCTTCTTTAAATCTATCTACAATAATCTCTATCTCATCTCATTCTAAAATGTTTTCATTATCAAGTTCCCACTATCCAATATCTTCTTTGCAAGATGTCTTCTTTAGACTTCTTTGATCTTCTACATTGTACATCTATCACTGCTCATTATCTCTATGACTGATAAATATGTGTAAGAATTTGGTATAGCTCTGATGCCATGTAATCATTTTTCTAAGGAAATAATTCAATGTGAAGGTCAAGAAGCTCAATAGATAGCACAAGAGAGACAAATGATGATCAAATGAGAATGGATATTAGATAACTAGATATCAAATGATTGGATAATTTGATCTCAAATAATTGGATAATTGGATATCAAATGATTAGATAATTATATATCAAATAATTGGATAATTGGATATCAGATAATTGGATAAATACATCATAGAGGGTGCTTCTATATAAGGGAAACTGATATGTCAAGAAGTCACACAAGAGATAAGAATTAAAACTTAGCACATGTCTACTAAGAGTGAATTATCCTCCATTGGGTACAGGAGTTTATTTGATGATGAGAGGATGAGTTTACATAGGTGTATCTCATAAAGATATGTTTTAGACACTATGTGCTCAAATAAGTTGCTAACTCCTATGTTGTCACCAAGAAAACTCATATGACTATGAATATTCCTAAGAAAACTTAAGTAAAGTGTAATAATAATTAATTATATTCACTAACACCCCCCCTTAAGTGAAACTTAGGGGAATGCACTTAATCTTGCAAAGCTAAATGCATGATGCAATGTGGGTCCAAGCTATTAGGCTATGTTAGGTACCCATGTACAAATGCAAGGCACTACATACAATGCAATACAATGCAATGCAATGCAATCTCTCTAAAAATGGAGAAAGAGGGAAAACCTCATGGAGAAAACCTCCTCCAAAAAGAGATATGCATGCAAGGATGGAGTAATCAAGCCCCCCCTAGTATGACATACATCATGCATGTACAAGCATATATCCCCCCATATTGAATAATCTCCTACAAGGATGTCATGAATATAAAAATGTATCAAATTCCTACAAATGACATTTCCTGCTTTAGGAAGAATATACACCAAGTATAGGTGCAAGTAAACTTACCATTGTGTATAGGAAGATGGATGAGGAATCTATATGTAGTATGCAATGGATGCTACCTCTGAAGTTTGATCATATGTTTACAAGTCCTTGATGAATGTAGATGCCACAAGAAAATCTGGTGAATGCCCAAAAGCAGGTGGCAAACAAGATAACATGTACATGTATGAAAGTGAATCAAACTCCAAAGACAAGGAATCATATTTATAGGAAGAGATGGGAAGAGAAGCAATGTAGCCTCCCCTCAATGATGAATGCAAACTCATGAAAGAAGTTCGTTGATGACTGAAGAAGTTGCACCATGAAAAATGAATGATGTTTCTCCTTGTAGGAAGAAGTAGTGCCAAATGTGTAGTAGAGAATACTCCCCAACTAGTAGGAAGAATCCTCAAAAGATATGATGTCTGGGGAAATTGGAATACAATCTCCAAAGACTAATATGTCTCCTTTGAAGTAAAAGATTCATCCTCCAACTACCAAAAAGAATCATTCACAATCATGTTAGTCTCAAAAGAAAGATCAAGTGGTTGAGGGTCAGAGTATTCCCTCACAACAAGTGAAGAAGAAATCTACTCAATAAAGAGAAGATTGATGTCATCAATAATGTCTCCCACATCTTCAATGTGAGACTCCACAAACAACATTGCAATGTATGGAAGGAAGTTATCCCATGAAGTTGAAATAGGAAGATATGGTGTTTCTTGCTACACTAAATTAGGAGCATTTGTGGCTAGAGCTAGATTAGTAGAAGTAATATGAGCATCAAGAGGCATGATCTCAACTAGAGTTGTAGGTGCTATAACTAGAGTGACTTGAGGTAGAATGTCCTCTAGTAATGCAGGGACTCGTGTATCTCCATATGCTTCCCAAAGACACATCCAAATTTTGTAAGGACTATATGACTTACTATGAGGAGAAAAGGTATCCTTACTCATACTATTATACATAAAGTAAAGAAGAAGAGAAAGATGTCCAAAATTAGTATTAGGTGGAAATATCTTTGAATATAGATAAGGAAACACTTCCTTATTCTCTCTTAGGTCATCAATCATCAAGGCACTTCATTTGTGATAGTTCCTTTTTGTCAATTTGAATCTTAAACCAAAATGACACTGTTAACATGACTCCATGACATCAAATAATGTATCCACCCCTAGAATGCAAAAAAAATCAAAGAAACCCCACCCCCCCCCCCACCCCCCTAATGAATGATTTGGCACTTTATATTTAGTGTGATGACAATGGGCCACTTGCCAATTTAGGGTGTAAGTCGACTTTTGATTTTGATGGTTACAAAAGAAAAAATAAAGTTATATCAGACTCAACAAGGTAAGACACAAGACCTCTCAAGGATTTAATTAATTACAAGTGCCAATAGGCCAAAATGAGACCAAAATTTGAAAGTATTATGTCTACTAAAAAATATTCCAAACTGATACCAAATCTAGAAAGTAGACAAAAATAACATGTGAATATATGTCCAAATTAGACCCAACTATTGGCTCCTAATTTAATAGAATTTGAATAACCAAGTATGCAAGGCAAGAATGCATCTATAGGAAACTATTTCCAATAGTGGACACAATTCACCAAGAACCTGGGCCAACTATAAGGCTATGCTCCTTCACTTCAGGCTCTACAAAACCTAGGTTGGTGAACCTCTTAAGATCTAATTATGTGACTAGTCAAATGAGCATAATTAAGATCTAGAATAACAGATGAAACCCCTAAATTTTATATACTTAACCAAGAAATCACAAGCATGAAATAACTAATAGCATGACTCATGAAAATTGTCAGCTAAGTGAGGGTTAGACTTTGAACAACTTTCAACATAAAAGGGAAAAGATGATTTAATATGTTGATATTAACAAGACCTAGGTATGAGAAAAAAAACTAAATGATCCTATAACTAACCAGTGCCTTATCTATTGGGAAAATACATGAATTACAACCATACATCTATTGGAAATTTTTGACATAATTCCTACATCAAGATCCCTGATCTATCTTTCACCTTGTGAATAGATGTCTGCATCAAAATGAATCTCATGATTTGACCTATCCCATCATGAAATTTGCAAACCCTATGATAAACATCAAGAAATTACATGGCTTGTTATTCTATCAGCAATATACTTCAATCACATACATTCTTAAACAACATGCAACCTAGTTTATGCTCTTTGTTCACAAACTACAGAAGATTACAAATCTATGAATAAGAGACAAGATTTAGACTAAAATTAAAACCCTTTGTTGTGCTTTATTCATTTTCTTTGAAAAAAAATACATGAAAGATGTATAGAAATGACTCATAAATCACTGAACAAATGAGAGCTATTTGTGTTAGACTTAATGTTTCTCAATACAAGAGAAATGTTGAAGAATGGTATCTCAGTAGTGATTGATTTTTATTCCCAAAACTAGAACCTTAGGGTCTTATAGTGAAAAATTGGAACCCTATGGTCTCACAGTAAAAAACTAGAACCCTATGGTCTTACAGTGAAAAACTAGAACCCTATGGTTTCATAGTGAAAAATTGTGAGACCATAGGGTTCCATTTTTGGAGAGAAAAATCACTCACTACTGTGATACCACTCTTCAAAATTTCTCTTGTATTGGGAAGCATTAAGTCTAATACAAATGGCTCTCATTTGTTAGGTGGTTTGTCATCATTTATGTACATCTTTCATGTATTTATTTTCAAAGAAAATGAATAAAGCACAACAAGAGGTTTTAATTTTAGTCTAAATCTTGTTTCATGTTCATGGATTTGTGATCTTTTCTAGTTTGTGAACAAAGGGCATAAACTAGGTTGCATGTTGTTTAAGAATATATGTGATTCAAGTATCTTGCTGATAGAACAAAGAGTCATGTAATTACTTGATGTTTATGATAGGGTTTGCAGATTTCATGAGGGGATAGGTCAAAGTATTAGATTCATTTTGATGTAGATGTCTATTCACAAGGTGAAAGATAGATTAGGGATCTTGAAGTAGGAATTATGTCAAAGATTTATAGAAGATATATGGTTGTAATTCATGTAATTGTCAAATAGATAAGGCACTAGTTAGTTGTAGGATCATTTAGTTTTGTTGCTCACACCTAGGTCTTGCTGATATAAACATATTAAATGATCTTTTCCCTTTTATGTTAATAGTTATTCAAAGTATAACCCTCACTTAGCGTAAAAGTTTCATGAGTCATGCTATTAGCTATTTCATGCTTGTGATTTCTTGGTCAAGTATAGAAGATTTAGGAGTTTCATCTGTTATTCTAGATCCTAATTATGCTCATTGTACTAGTCAGATAATTAGATCTTAAGAGGTTCTCTCACCTAGGTTTTGTAGAGCCTAAAGTGAAGAAGGAGTGTAGCCTTATAGTTGGCCTAAGTTCTTGGTGAATTGTGTCCATTACTGGAGATAGCTACCCATAGATGCATTCTTACCTTGCGTACTTGATTATTCAAATTCTTTTAAATCAGGAGCCAACAAAATGGTGACTCTGTTGGGGATTTGCATACAAAAGGAGCCAAAATCTCTGCCATGAAATAGTTTGGATAGAGAAAATCTATAGTAATATGTGTTTCTATTTTTCTTGCTAAAGTTTCATGTTCCCCAGTAAGCTTTGTTCTCTTATAATAGTAGTTCTTAAATTGGATGTACATTGTATTGAGAAATGAGTATGGCTTCAATCAGTTCAATTTTTTGTGAGTTGCAATTGTAATTTTAGAGTCAAGAAAGTTATGTTTCAACTTTGTGTAGAGGTTTCAAATTCAAGATAAATTTGAAGATGTGTCTTCTATCTACTATTTTTTCAAATCAATTTGTTGTATCTTCAAGACTAATGCAATTCATGTCTCCCTTAATGTGAGTGGTGACTCAAAATTAATCTTTGTACCAGTACAAATTCTATACATGAATTATGATTAGTTGTTGTAGGACAAGAGCATATTAAAAGATGTTGAAACATTAAATGTTTGGTAAGATTTGTGATGTGTTGATTAAAATAGTTCAGTAAAGAATTGATGAGATTTTGGGTCCTGTTGTTGTAAATAGTGGACAGAGAACTTTTAGCCATCAAGATCTTGAGGTATTTTTATTTTTCATGTATTATCTTTTCATGAAAATTGATTGTTAAAAGGAAATTTTCTCCATCAAGTGAATTTTAGCAATAAGAAGAGAGAATAGTTTGACAAGTTTTATACACTTCATTGGATTGAGTTTCAACTTGTTGTATAAAGTTTGTGAAGTGTATTCGAAGAGATTTATTTGGTATAAGGTTGTATAGATCTTCTAAAATTTGTGAATTTGAGATTTATTATTGGTGAATGAGTTTCAAATCTTTGAAGAACGACAAGTTTCCTTTCATTTAGTTTGCAACCTATCAGTGAAAATTTTAGATCTATTTCTACCAAGTTGTATGTGTCATTATGTTTTGATGGTATTCATGGTTTCTCAAATGTTAGTCCTAATGATGTTAGAAATAAATTTCCTAAGTGTAGTGGGAACCATATTGTTTCAACTAATCATCATGTTGAGTTGTTTAGTGATTTGATAGGTGA
The DNA here is from genome assembly GCA_028749045.1 of Cupressus sempervirens. NCBI lineage: Eukaryota > Viridiplantae > Streptophyta > Pinopsida > Cupressales > Cupressaceae > Cupressus > Cupressus sempervirens. The sequence continues at coordinate 242,074,517 of CM053789.1, read as the reverse complement.
CCATGAGATTTCTCATGAGGATTCACACATGAAGTTATTTGTTCAAACTTTGGAAGGTGATGCCAGATATGGTTTTCTTTCTACCAGCATGTTCTATTTCATCTTGGGTGAGTTGCATTATTCCTTCATGGAAGAATTTGGAGAAAGAGTAAGCATATCTAATTCTTATGATAAGTTCTTGAAGATTCATGTTACGTGTGATGAACTTGTGCCTCAATTCAATATCAGATTTGCAAAAGTTTTGAATGATATCCTTGAGAATTATAGACCCAATAATTAAATGTGTTTAGCTATTTACTTTGATGAATTTTATAAGAAAAGGAACTATCTACTAAGGTATAAATAACCTAGAACATTATATTAGGCTTTTATGATTTCTATAGAGATTGAAAACAATCTAAAATTTGGATTGAGTAGAAATCATTTTGCTAGAAATGTGTGCCAGTATAATGTGTTTGAAAGAAAGGATGAATGTGGTGTTGATTCTTCAATTTCAAATCATCTTATCAATACCCTTGCTATAAGTTTTAATAAAGTGGAAAATTTAGATTAGGTTGTGTGTATAAGGTAGGTTATTTTGGTTACAAATGAAGACACATATGTTCATGATGTTACAATGGTAATATGTATTTTAGAATTTGATAGAAATGAACAATGTGATGATATTGTAGATCAAGGATTAGCTATAGTAGCAAGTTCTTGTAATGTTGATTATGTACACGATGATGTTGCTAATGTTTCTAGACATGAGGTTGTTTTACCTAGATCTTAGTCTTATGCAAGTGAGGAGGCTAAGAGTTATTTCCCTAATCATGAATTTGATGTTGCTGATCCAACATGCAATGGAGGGATAACATAAGATGAAGAATGTGAGTCACATTTATCTTAGTCATATTCAGAAGAATAGAATGCACATGTTTTTAATGTTTTAGAAGTGGATGACAAGATGAATTCACTTGATTAGTTAGATATTGAAGAAATGATTTCTCTTATTCATAAATTGCATCATATTGAGAATGTTATAAAATCTAAAGTTGAAAGATATTCATCTCAATATGAGAAAAAAGAAGCTGAAAGTCATGTTTCAAGTGATGAGAATAAAGTTGTTGATCTGACATATTGTGAAGAAGCATCATGTGAAGACAATGATGAAAGTTGTTGCTCGAGTCAAGAAGAGGGTAGTGGTGGTACATGTTCATCTTCATACAAATCTGATGCAAATTGGGAAGGAGAAAGAAATGATGGAAGTGAACATTCATATGAAGGTAAAGGCATGTTTTCCTTTTCTAAAATTTGAAAGAGAAAATGTATCTCATTGTTTGCATTATACAAATCAGTTAGCCAACAAAGAATTTGAGAATGATTTGTCCTCAAGGTATGAAGATAAAGAAATGTTGAATCCAGTTGATGCTAATGAATTTGAATATGAAGATTTTAGTAAAGGGTTGTCAAGTGTTCTTACATTAGACAATAAAGATCCAACAATTAGTGAGGGGTTTAGGAATGAATCACGGACTATTAAAAATGGTTATCCTAAAAAAGATAATGAAGAAAATGTTATTATGGATACTCTATGTTTGGTAGAAGAAATAGAAAGTGAGCCTTCATATAGTTTTGATTTTTCTTCATATGCTGAGAATCTCCATGAAGATGGAATGGGTAGAGAATTTAAAGTAAAAACTAATGCTTTATAAGATGAAGATTTTGATAATGATCAGACAATTTTTTGTAAAAATGTTCAAAGAGGGTCATTGGATGGACTTATCAATCCTTTGTTTGAAGAGCACATGGAAGTTTCAAATTGAGTTGAGAATAAGTTTAATGATGATATCTTGTCTTATTGATGTAAGAGATCGGTTTGTTCTTTTTTTGAGTATCATGGTGAAAATGATAATGATGTTGCATCTCATGAGATTAAGAATAAACTATTTGATAAGGTTGTTATTGAAGATCAATGCACACATTGTACTATTTTTTATGATGAACATTCTAATGAGATGACTAATTCATTTGTTGATTTCAAAGGACCATTTGAAAATTCTAGATTAGTTTTAGATTATGACATTGATGATATGTGTGAGTACAAATTCGATTGCTCATTAAAGTACAATCTGACTATGCATGAGGATACACATTTTAAAGGTATGTGTGATCCTTTTCCCCAATTTGATTATGAAGCTTTCATAATCAAGACTGATAGTGTGCATGATTCACTTGTTGAAGAATTTTTTTTGTTCAAGTCTGATATGTTTAAGCATGCTGATCAGAACTTTCATAATGAGCAAGTGGTTCAAAGTGAATATAGTTTTCATATGCATTATGAAAGTCAAGGTGTAGATTTAGTTCTGCCAAGTGAGTTGATTCACGATGCTAATTTAATTGTTGAGACTAAAATGCATAATATTTACATCTTACCTCATGAAAATTCAAATGAAAATTAGGTTTATGATAGAGGTAAGAAGTTTTTTTGAAGTTTCGTGTCCCGGGGCCATCATTTGTACATAACTAGATGGTAGTTTTTTTTTTTTAATAAAGCCACCCGAAAGAATTTTTTTCTATTTTGGGATTGGTTTGCTTCTCCCAAAGATATGAATCCTTTCCATGACCACAAGGGAAATGCATCCCCAAATAGAGTCACCATTGGGACTCAAAATTGAATCCCAGAATTTGAGTACCATTGAAAAATCAAACCCTATAAGTGCTTTTCGATGCAAGTATACCTGACCATCCATTTTAGGCCTAACAGGTGTTTAACATTTCTAACACCTTGAATTTAGTGTTTCTATGTGTTTTATCAAGATAAACCACCATTCTAAGTCATTTTGTGAAGTCCCATTTTTTATTAGTATCCAATTCTCAATTTTTGCTCAAGTGTCAAATAACGACATGAGGCTATTTTTGCAATTGAATATCTCACACCCAGTTATGTTTTATGACTCACCACTTTGGGAGTATTTAGTGTCCATATTAGAGAGCCTATATTTTATATTTTGAGCTATTTCAAATCTATTTGACTTAGTTTTGAATTCCTTAAAGTTGGTCATTTATTAATGTCATGCTGATGCAATTTGTTCTGAATTCTATGAAGCCTTGTTTGACTTGTCATAACTTTGACCCAGTTGACCAAAATGAGATAGTTTATTTTTCTTTACATTTTAGAGGTTAGAGACTTGCTACATTTCAAGATTGAGCTTATGAAAAATGCATTTAATTAGTTTTCAAACGTGATTCCAAATGTAATTTCTAACTTTTTACTGGTGTCAAGAAAAGTGAATTTGTTAGTACCCTTGCTCATGATATCATAACTTGAAATCCATGATAGATGATATCAAATAGATTGCATGACTATGTTGCACTCTAAAAATCCTTTAAGTGTGCCAATTTTCAAATCATGATAAATTTGTCTACACACTTTTCAAAGTACATTCCATTTGTAAAAACCATTTTTTCGTCAAGTGTTTTTAGTTTGCATATATGAGTAGCCCACTATGAATGCTTTCCATATACTTCCTATTATTTTTTATAAGCCAAAATCATAGATTCATATTTTCCTCATCATAGTGTACACATGCCTCTATTTTTGTTTCCCCAAGTGTTACTTTATTTAGTTTTCCAAACCAATTTTGAACACATTTTGTTGTTTTCTGACATGTTTATGTGCAAGTGATTTTAAGTGGACAACTTTGGAGGTTGATATATTTTTACTTTGATGTCATCATGAGATGATATTTGACAAGATAAAATTTTGCGGGACAAAGATTTAATGTTGTTGATTTCAAAGCCCAATTAACTGTTTGGACCAATTTTTAAAGGTAGCCAACATGCCCTATTAGTTGAAAATCACAAGTTTGTAGATTAATGATAAAATAAGTTTTTAATGGTAGAGCATTGATTGAATTTGAATCTAGTCAATGTTGGATGTTTAGTCGGGTAGTTTGAGAACTCAATTATTTGGAAACAAAAATTCTTTTAGTTAGACCCACTTTGGGGCCTAACTAATTTTATTGGATTACATAGATAAAAACATGGGGTTAGAGGAGTTTTTAAAGGATTAGTGTTACAATGTTTTAAGTCATCATATAATGTGCAATATACATATAGCATTTTAGCTCCATTTGAAAGTAAGGGAGTGCACACACATTGAAATACAAAAAGTAAGAATATAATCAAATGCATGTCAAAGTTTTCATAGTTGTAGAAGTAGACAGGAGAGAGGGATGGCTTAGCAAGTCCAATTTCCTAGAAATTTTGATTTTACACTAGACATATTATATGAGATATGGAAACTAATGGTAGAGTATGGTATCAATTTTCCATGACACACCCCATCATTACAAGTTTTCATAGAAGTAATGTGTGGTCATGATTGTAGGAGAAGAATATTGTGGAGAATGTGGCATGGCCCTTTTGGATTGGGTGTACAAGATGCCATAAGCAAGAAGACCCTTCCATTTAGTTCCTTTATTTCTTTGTTTAGTCCATCCAATAAGAAAGACTACCCAGGGCAATGGGGTATAACATCTTTTAAGTTTAAGTAATTATACAATGAAATGAAATTAGGAAAGACAATCTAGACAATAGCACTGATTGCCTAGCTGATAGAGAACAAGGAAAATCTCATGTTCATCGAAGATGAAAAAAGATGGACTATCATCACATTGGGGAAAGGCAGTGGCAAATAGCATGGCTTGAAGTTACATGGAGACCATGAATTGATGAGTGACTCTTGAGTCAGTGTAAATTGAGAGATGGGTGTCTATAAAAAAAACTAACTGGCATGTAATAGTCCAAAGCCACATGCTAATGGAGGAATCTGTCAAAAAAAAACACACACGTCAACTTTATGTTGACAAATCCAAAAATGACCTATAATTCTCATACATTTATTTTGTGTGGAATTTGGATTGGCATGGGTAAATCAATTAATAGCCTTGGATCTGTCTGGACTCCAGTCACATTGACTACTGAGGGTAAAAGTATAAATTCATACATTCAAAAGAATTTCATCCCCATGCCATAGGAAGAGTGAGAAATCACAACTATTAAAGAGAGGTTTTGAGCAACAAGGGAAGTTAGTGCATAGAATGGAAGAATACCATGACAATGATAGGGGAGTTGAAACCGTAGGGGAGGTTAAATAGGTAGCGTTGAAAGAAAAGCAAAGGTAGCCCACAACAAATAAAAAGAAGGATACATGAGATCATTTTTTGAAGAAGAGGACATCTTTCCTCAAATGAAACATTCCTTCCATATTTACAAGATCACAAGCCACAACTGTTAAAAGAAGTTCTTGTGTATAAAAAGGGGCACCCATGCCATCAATATGAGGAGTACATGCTAAGAGAAGAGGTCGAAGCATTGGTTGAGGTTGCCATCAGAAGGAGAAAAAGTATTCGAGCACATCAAAATCTAGATCTAGGTCATCCAAATGATCTTGGTGCCACCATATTCACATGCATAGTAGATGCAGGGGACAACATAAAAAGGAAGTCACAACTACTAAGGAAAGCATGCAATTTTCAGGGGAGTCCCATGAATACATGCAATAAATACATGGAAGCTACCATAATAAAAAACAAACACTCACGAAGCCATAGAAAATGGGAAGATAGTTCAAAATTTTTATCCCATATTGGCCAAGATTGAGGATGTTATTTAAATACAACATTCATATACTAAGTTGTGTTAAAGACACAGACATTTGGGAAGCTATGGCTTGTAGTGAACCCAACATAGATAGACAGCTAGTGCTAAAACAAAAATTTTGACGAAAAACACAAACTAAGGTGATGACATGGAAGCCCACCAGAAAATTTGAAAAAATAGACAAGGCTCTATGTCACCACTAAAAAATGGTGAGGTTTTCAAGTAGCAACATAGCAACCTGCTAAAAAACCATGGAGATTTGATGAGGAAGTTGTGGGACCCATAAGTAGCAATGTGGGTAGATTACCATTTGGCAAGTGGTAGTTGGGCAATGTGTGCAGAATGACTCAGTGATGATGTGGAGTTCTGACCGACCACATGATGACAAGTGGCACTATGCGGCAAGAAAATCTCATGATGCACAAGATGGTGACACATGGCACATCCAACGACTATTGCTATGTCACCAAAGGGAGGTTAACATAGTGACATGGTGACTCAATAAAAAGATGACATGTGGTAGTGAGCTAGTGGTGAGGTGGACAAGTTATGAATTGACATGTGGTAGAGGTTTTAGAAGTGGCACACTTCCTCATGTGTTGACATAGTGATAGGTGACACATGTCGCAAGTTTGCTATGTCATTGATGACATAGTAGAATGCTAACTAGGATAATGACATAGGGACTAATGACATGGCATGCTGACATGGAAAAATAGAAGATGAATGAAATTATGACATGTGGTACCTAGTTGGAGGGGTCAAATGAAAAATCAAACATGAACCAATCCAATTCTAACACATGCCGAGGGTGGCAAACTAAGTTTTACCTAGATGAGAAAACAAAAGAGAAAACTAGAGTCATAAAATTATTTTTTTATGTCTTGGCTAAACATGCACTTAAAATTTTAAATAAAGTTTGAATTATTATATAGTTTTGAACTATAGAAAAAGTTAAATTTTTTCAATAATAAAGTGTTATGAAATTCATGAACAAGAGCCCTATTTTCAAATGGCTGCCATAGGCACATTTTTTTCTCAAAATATACGCTTCAATATACCATCAGAACTGGGAAGAGATGAGCTATCCATTTATGAGGTTAGTTTTTGCATAGGTGCTCATTGGTTTGAGTTAGAAGTGAATTTGTGATTTTTGGGGCATTCTCAGCAGAATGAGTAGTTTTCATCATGGAGCATCAAAATCAGTTGGGGGGAAAATGTTGAAGTTTGTTGAAGCCTAAAAAAATTCTAAAAAAGTTTTTCTTGCCTTCTAGAGGTCATATTTAACTAATTTTTACCTTTGCGTTGGTTTCAAGTTTGACATCAAAATTAGTTATGTTCTTTCAATCAAATGTCATAGATATTTCTTTCTTTTGAAGACCAAAATTATTGAAGATCTGATATGTAGTTGCAAAGAGGGATTAGAGAGATTCTTTTCATTGCTAGGAGAGGGAGTTTCAAGTGGACACATGTCATCTTCAAATTACACCCAAGAATTCACTTCCTCCTCTTTCTTTCTCATTGTAAGGGTTCTAGTTTGTCACTGTGAAACATGTTGGTTCCACTTTTGGAAGAAAAAAGGATTCACTACTGTGATACCATAGGGGTTCTAATCTTGATTTTTCTCTGATCTATGAGACCAATGGTTCTAGTTTTGATGTGTTTTTATTACTGCGACACTAAATTTTCTTCAGCAATTTCTCATGTATGAATAGGAGTAGTGAAGATAATATAGCTAGTTCATATCTATTAGTTGTTTCTATGCTTTAATTTCATGCATATGAATGTATAATTTCAAGGAAATGAATACAATTATCTGCAATGTTTTGTGTTAAGAACAAAGAGCTTCAACTCATTTGTAATCCTTTAAGGTTGTATGTCTGGATAAGTTTTCTATTGGAACAAAGAGCCAAGTAAATGCTTATTTGCATTGACAAAGGTGTAGGTTTCATCAAGAGGATATTCAATAAGTAGTGAGAATTCTTATGAAGATAGATGTCTATTTACAAGGTGAATGGACAGATTTGATATCTAAATATATGAATATGTTTTAGGTATCCATATGCATGTATTTGATTCATAGAATTGCCCAATGGATTAGGAATTAATTAGGTACAAGATCAATTAGTTGTTATTGCTGCATATTTGGGGCTTTGTTGAAGTCAAGATCATTAATCAAATGCTTTTCACTTTCATGTTGAACAGCTAAAATAGAATGCCTTCACTCAACTTATAAATTGCATTATCTTGCATTTAGCTACTGTAGATCGATGTCATTACATTAGTTAATAGGAAAATTAAGGGTTAAATCTGTTGATTATAGATTCAAGAATATATCTAGAATTGGTAACATATAAATTGAATCTAAAGTCCACCCACCTAGGTTTTGTAGAGCCTAAAGTGAAGAAGGAGTGTAGCCTTATAGTTGGCCTAGGTTCTTGGTGAATTGTGTCCATTATTGGACATAGTTTCCCATAGATGCATTCTTTCCTTGCATACTTGGTTATTCAAATTCTGTTAAATCAAGAGCCAACACCAACTAAGTCTTTGAAGTTGCAAAAATTGGGATTTGCAATTTTTAGAAAAATTAAAGAATAGGGATTCTAAACAATTGGCAGCAATGTGTAGATCATGAAATTTTACCCCCAAAAAAATATGTTGCACAAAAAAAGGAGTTCATATGAGGGAGATCTCATTGTTTGAAAATCACCTTTGTAGTTATTTTTCCTAAGTCACCACCATTGCACCCCGAAAAATCAAATGACTCTAGATTTCACCTCAAATGTTGAATTCTGATGAAACAAAAGTCAATTTGGGGGGTTTTTGACCTTCTGAATGTCATGCCAATACTTGATTTGCACCAGTAAGCTCTAATCCTGACTGTGAAAAAAATTCTCTTCAATGGCTATGCAATGAAACTCTAGTTGCTTTAATACCATGTAAGAATTTTCCTAAGGAAATAATTCAATGCCAAGATCAAGAAGCTCAATAGATAGCACAAGAGAGACAAATGATGATCAAATGAGAATGAATATGAGATAATTGGATATCAAATGATCAAATAATTGGATATCAAATTATTGGAGAATTGGACATCAGCTAATTGGATAATTAGATATCAAATAATTGGATAAATACATCATAGAGGGTGCATGTATATAAGGGCAACTGATATGAATAGAAGTCACACAAGAGATAAGGATTACAACTCATCACATGTCCAACAAGAGTGGATTATCCTCCATTGAGCACATCAGTTTGTGTGATGATCAGAAGATAAGTTTAAATAGGTGTATCTCATAAAGAGATGTTGTGTACACCATGTGCTCAAAAAAAATCATAACTCCTATGTTGTCACTAAGGAAACACATATGAATATGCACATTCCTAAGTAAACTTAAATAAATTGTAACAATAATTAATTATTTACACTACCAATATGGAAATCTTTGAAGTACATGAAATAATATGTGATTGATTAGTGACTAAAATATAAACACACTATTTTTATTCCTCTTGATCTTTTCTAGGTTCTCAAGAAATTGTATTCTCAGAATTTCATGAAGGCTAACTTGTTCCTTCTCTACACATATCTTATATGCTACATAGATGAATCTGGCTAATAATTCATCAATCTTTGAGCTTGCACATATAGAGTAGGCAATGGTTCTACTCAAAAATCGTACATCATTTTACTTAATGGTGTTCATCACCATGGCCTTTCCATTAGACAATACTTTGGTATAACTTTCAACTTTCTTCTTGACCATTTTCTCACCTATAGGTACACTTCGTTGTTTACTACAACCAATTATGTCATGAATAAGGTTAGCATAAATATTGATTACACTATCTTGCATCCATAGTCTTCCGTTATGTGTCCTATTTAATATGATCTGTGTCCAATTCATAATAGAAATGATATTTGAAAAGGTCTAGTCCCTTCAAGATTTCAAATCTAGACTTCACAGTCATGTCATGATTGGAAAATTATTCCATATCCTTGTTCATGTATTCACTCGGAATAGATTCAAATTTAATAGTAAGATAACTTCCTACATATTCCAAATATACCACATTGTTTGGAGTAATGGATAATGTTGAGTTAGGTTTTCCTATAGTAGATTTTATGGATACAACCTTTAACTTAGGTTTTTCCTTGTTCTCAACATTATGTACTACCAAAATATCCATGATTCTATCAAATATGAACTTTTACCACATAAATTTGTGGATAAATGATAAAATACCTCTTTCCAAAAATAGGGTATGCTTAGAAATCACCTTGACAAGTCACTTCTGTGTGGTCTTCACTATGAAAGTATTTGTAATGATGTGAAAATAAATTAGTTACACTATTTATTTCATCAAATTGAACTTACATTAATTGCATACTTTGTAAACATGAAAAAAGCTTTCAATTGCATTTTGTAATCAAATAACTACTCAAGATCATCTATCTGATCTTCAAATGCCAGTTGAGGTTTACTATAGCCTTCTTCATCATGATTATGCTCCCCAAGACTTTGCTTCATGAAATTCTAAGCAAAAACATAGTTTCCATCTTTTGGTACAGAATTAACTTTTCCTATAATACTAATTACTCTAAATTCCTTCATAACCTGTTTAGATAAGCTCCAAACTACATGTGAGCTTAGGTGCCATCTAAAAATCACTAGATATACCATTTCCCAACTTCACTACCTCTAATTAAGTCTTTGAATGAATTTTTTCAAATTCTTGTGCTGTAGACAAGCTTACTTCAACTTGGTTTAATCGAACTTGATAAGTGACATTGTTTTTCCTTTCACATCATCGTCTAGCTTTTCTTTTGAGATATATACTCCTTTTACAAATGCCTCATTGAGTTCTTCTAAAAGTTCACTAACCACATTTATTTTTTCCTCATTGTCTTTGTTAGTTCTAGAGTTCCTTTCATGGTTCCTTCTATCATTTCTGACATTATTTCTATCATTTCTTCTATTCCAAAAGTTTCTTTCATTGTTCCTTCTATCTCTAAAGTTTCTCTCCATTCTACATTACTTTTTTGTATGTTAAAATTTGTTGAATAACTGGCATACTAATGCTCTGCTTCTAGGATTTTATTGATTATCAGGTACATGACAATTCTGAGCAATGTGTTTTAAGTTGCTACACTTATAACACACGATATATCTTCTATCTTCATAAGGTCTTCCTTCTCTTGATGTTCTTTCATTAGATTTTCTTCTATCAATTGGATTAGTATTTTTAGACATTCTACTATTCCTTCTTTCATTATCATGCTTAGGTTTCTTAAAATCAATTTCTTTATGACACATACCATGAAAATTATGACAATAAAAGTCCTTAACATGATTAAATGACTTATTTGTACAATCTATTTCCATATGACCTATTTCATTACATGAAAAACACTTCCTCTAAATTCATACCTAGTTTCCTTACGATATTCCACTTCCTTCAATTCATCAAAAATTTCAACTTCCTTGTCTTTTCCAACTTCTTTGGATTTATCAGAAGATTAATTGAATTTAATATTATCATTAAACTTACCTTTTTCTTTTGGATTTGATCTAATCTCAAATTTCTTCATAGACATGTTATTTGGATAACAAAGACTAGTCTTATCATAAGTAGGTCTCTATACTGACATAGAATCATCAAGCTTTTCTCTGCCAGAATAAAGTTTCTCAAGTTGTTTCTTGCCCTTAGTTAATTCACCTTTCACAATGTTATTGTATGTTTGAACTTCTTCATGATCTTCTTTCAATGTTTCAAGCTTAGATGTCTTCTTCGCCAGACTTGCTCTCAGATCTTCATTGTTAGTCTTCAAATTAGTTTCAAGTTTTCTAGGATCACTTGTAAATGTTAACTTTAGATTTGTAGTCTTCAATTTAAGCTTTAAGATCTTGTACTCTATTGCCAGCTTTGAATAGTCATCATCACTAGTTCCATATTCAATAGATTCAGGCTTGGATTGGGGATGTTCAATCTTTTCCTTCAATTGTCCAATGTATACTTTGGAGTCTTTGTATCTATTGTTTAGCTTATCTCTTTCTTCAGTAAGGAGATCAATTTTTTCAAGAGCCCCTTCAAGGTTCTTCATCAACTGTTCCATATCCATAGGGATCTTACTCAAGCTATTAAGCCTCTTCAAAGTAACTATGCTCTAATACCAATTACTAGAAATAAGAATTGCTAAGAGGGGGGTTCAGTCAATAACCTACAAACTTTAGTCACAAAATCAATATTATTTCTTACTTTAAACCATACATAACAAAGTAATAAAGTAATATTGAATACCAACATTAACAATGCACAAAGATAACTCATAACACCATATTTAGTTAACTAGGAAAACCTTGGCCAAGGGAAAACCCTAGTGGGGATGATAGCCACTAGATAATATACTAATATATAAGTTCCTTTTTAGAGGATGGATAGTGTTAGGAGTCAATGAGAAAATTTAGTGTAAGGAGTCCTTATTAGGAGACTTTAAATCACTATTAGGAGTTGTAGTATAGTAGATGCAAGATGAGCCCACTACCCAAACATGCACTTCAATTACAAAAAGAGCTCACTGCCCAAGCAAGTAATCAGACTTCTAGAATATATGCACTATAACTTCTTTCTTGATTGGTCTCTTTTCATGCCAAAAAATATAAGGGCATAAACACACTAATAATTTTTTTTTAAAATGTGATAATTTGATTAAATGTAATGCATAAGTATTCAAATAGAATTACTTAACTCCCTTACACTCATGCATAATTATGAAATTTAAGTACAAATCAATTGCAAATTTTCTTAACATATTTTAATAATAAATTGCATAACTCAATATATATCACTATGTTATCTAATTAACTTCAATCAAATGAATATGATTATAGAACATACAAATGCCATATGAAGAGTGAAACTTAATTTTATCCATTTTCAAATAAACATATGTAAAGAACTGAAATACTAAAATGCTCAATGCAAGAACATTACTAAATCTTTTTGTTTTTTTTTTTCTCTTCTATTATTCAACCTAGTTCAAGGCTCTGTCAGGAAAGAGCTAATAAAAAACTCGACATCTTTACCACTTTAACAAGAGTTTAAATACACTTTTACATAATATTACAATACAATTTGAATTCTCTTCTTGGTCCTTAATAAGAGATCATTTTCAATATCTTCAAAACATCATAGTGATCATGGAGAAGACGAAAATTGACCCAAAGACAAATCAGGCATATCATGAAGAACAAATCAAGCATGCATTCCCATCCCGATTTGCACAATAGGCTCAACATTGAACTAGACTAGGGAGAAGGTGGATTTTTCCAATAGGAGATGTTGATCACAATACCACAACATAGCCCTTTTGAGGCTTAAAACTCAAGAACTTTTGTTCTTCCTCAAATGCCCCTTTGAGGCAAATATTACAAGGATTTTCGTTCTTTCATTTCTTCAATTTCCAAATTTCCAAAACATGGTATGCGATGACAAGTACGGTCCCATAACACCCTACCCTTTTTCCCTCTTCTTGTCATTAGAAGAGACTCTACACTATTGGGGTCCAACTAAAGCCCTTCCCTCATACATGGCCACTTCTTCCCTATCCAAGGGTGAGTAATGCCAAAACAACCAACAAAATCCTTTTGAAATTCAAGCAAAACATGAAGGAAAAACTTCAAGAAAACATGTTTCAATCCCTCCCAAGCATATCGAACACACATACAAACATATGAATGAAAACAAAACAACTTAAGCATGAATAAAAACATGAAAAACATGAGCAACAAGAGCTAAAGAATTCATACATTCAAAATAGGGTTATGGAAACGTGAACAAGTTTGAGATGAGCTTTTCCTTCCTTCCTTAAATCTTAAAAATTTCTCTCTAAAAGTAGAGATTGGGTAACAACCCAAAACCCTCTCAAAAATGCCTCTAAAAAGATCCAAAACTCAAACACCTACCCAAAAACAATAACTCCATCCTCACTTGCCTAAAGCCCTAGAGGCTTCTAACTGAACTAGACATAAGGTAGGCCTCAAGGTGGAGTTAAAGTTATCCAACTCATGATGGGACAATCAATTTTTGCACTAAAGCAAAAATGGGGTTTTTGAGTGACCATAAAAATAAAAAAAAGGGGCTAGGGGGATGGAAAATGCCCCTAACCCATACCCATACCCTTCAAGTACTTAGATTTAATGATTTTAGGCCTTAAGGATTAATTAGAGACCTATCAAAAGCTTGGAACTCTTAGGACTTACTAAAAACCTTCAAAATATAGATTACTCACTAATCCTGACTAGGATAAATTACTCTTGAAGAAAAAATCAAGCATGCATTCCCATCCCAATTTGCGCAATAGGTTCAACATTGAACCAGACTAGGGAGAAGGTAGATTTTTACAAAAGGAGACATTGGTCACAATACCACAACATATCCCTTTCAAGGCTAAAAACTCAAGAACTTTTTTTCTTCCACAAATGCCCTTTTGTGGCCAATATTACAAGGATTTTCATTCTTTCATTTCTTCAATTTTCAAATTTCCAAAACATGGTATGTGATGACAATTATGGGACCATAACACCCTACCCTCTTTCCCCCTTCTCATCATGAGAAGAGACTCTACACTATTGGTGTCCAACTAAAGCCCTTCCCCCTGTACATGGCCACTTCTTCCCTATCTAAGGGTGACAAATGCCAAAACAACCCACAAAATCCATTCAAAATTCAAGCAAAACATGAAGGAAAAGTATTCAAGCAAACATGTTTCAATCCCTCCCAAGCATACCCAACACACAATCAAACATATGAATGAAAACACAATAACTTAAGCATGAACAAAACATGAACAACATGGGCAACAAGAGCTGAAGAATTCCTACTTTCATAATAGGGTTATGGTAACATGAACAGTTTGAGATGAGCTTTTCCTTCCTTCCTTCAATCTTGAAAATTTCTCTCTAAAACTAGAGATTGGGTAACAACCCAAAACCCTCTCAAAAATGCCTCTAAAAAGATCCAAAACTCAACCACCTACCCAAAAACAATAACTCCCCCCCCCACCACTTGCCTAAATCTCTAGAGGCTTCTAACTGAAGTAGACATAAGGTTGGCCTCAAGGTGGAGTTAAAGTTATCCAACTCATGATGGGACAATCAATTTTCGCACTAAAGAAAAAATAGGGGTTTTGAGTGACCATAAAAGTCAACAAAATGGGCTAGGGGGGTGGAAAATGCCCACAACCCATACCCATACCCCTTAAGTACTTAAATTTAACAATTTTAGGCCTTAAGGATTAATTAGGGACCTATCAAAAGCTTGAAAATATTAGGACTTACTAACAACCTTCACAATATAGATTACTCACTAATCCTAATTAGGATAAATTAATTTCAATTACTAATTGATTAGCAAAAAGGGGTTACTAATCTAATCCAACTTAGATCTTTAGGTTAGTTGATTACCTCTAACTATCATGTTGGAATGCATATATAGTTCACATGTGTCAAGCGACACTATAAAAACACTATTATGAAACATTAACATTTACTGATTACAAAATGATACAATCATTCAACCCATGACACAAATAAAATATGAACAATAAGGTTTGCATCTTTCATCAGATTTAACCCTAGTTTCCACAATTGATACATAGGGTTGAGTTTCATTTCTCCATTAGATTTTTTTGCTAAAAATATTTTGCACACTCATTCCACACATCAGTAGCTCAAGAAAATCACATGCATATATATTAAAAACCTATCTAGATAGTTACATAAATCAGAACATGAATCTTTCATAAATTCAACTATTTAATTCATTTCTACCCACATTTAATTAGCCAAAATCACATAATCAATATAACCTAACTTATTCATTAATTCAAATTAAAATATGAAAATAATCATCCTTAGGCATGCATACACCTAATCATCATAACAAAACCAATTAAAGAATAGTAAACTATCAAAAGCATAAAACTTAATCATCAAGGTATCAAATCAAGACCCTTATCATCAAGTGAAAATGCTTTGTGTTATCATTAGTGAAATTTTAATGTTTTAACAATCAAGATAATGTAGTAGTTCTTGAATCACTAATTATTGAAACATGGATATATCAACTACTCTAGATTTCATTAGGACATTCACAATATAAACATTAGTTTATATCCATTTAAATCTCCTATAATTATTTTAACAAAGAATTTATATTTTATAATTACATACGAGGAGAGTCCTTACATCCTCCCCCACTAGCCTTTGACTTGCTCCTGGAAGTCATGCAACTAAAATGTTCATCCTATGTTAAACCTTGTGTAGAATTATTCCAAAATTTACTCTTTTAGAAAGAATGATTAATAATTTACATACATAATCAGGGATAATAGCCTATTTACCTAATTATTCTTACTAAAAGTGAAGTTCAATCCATAACTTTGACATGGTTACATTTTCCAGGGTTAATTACTCCTTAAAGAATATTGGTCACATACAAACAAAATTCTAATCTAGTACTAAAATACTTATAGAGCCTCTAATAATAATGACATCCTAAGATATTCCAAATTCCACATACCCACTCATAGGGGTAATAGCCATATGAGCCTCCCTCAAATGAGGGTTTAAACAAATTTTCCCTTTATTCAAGGTTAAATACTTTCCCTTTAGAGTTTCCATGATGCACTAATCTTGATAGGATATTCAATGAGTGCATCACTACACATAAACCTTTCCATCTAGATGTCCTTTTGGTTAACCCATAATCTTAACCAAATTTATGTTGGGGTAGAAATTCATTACTTATAACAGTCAACAGATAATACTAGTCCTATTCTCAAAGTTCTAGGAGAGGGTGGGGCACGAATACTCACACTAATAACCCCATACCCTAATGTTGTACATCCACGTGATTGTCAAGAATCCCTTTGGTAGGATTATCATATGTCACTCTACCAATAAAAATTTACAAGAAAGTGCCTCAAAATTTAAATTCAACATCAAAGGTGAAACATCCAACACAAAAGTTAAAAATCAAAGAAATAAAGAGTGGCCATAATATTAAAATTTTAATCAAAAAATAAAGACATGACCAAGAGGCAAAACAAAATCATCAATAATAAAGTTGGCTAAATAGCCCCACATCACATTGTTTTGCAAAAAAGAATAATATTAAAATACCAATATCAAAAATTAGACAAATAAGGAAATAAATCCAATTACATACAAAATTTACATTACTGACATAATGTGGCCGTACCAAGGTCTCTGAAGGAAAAGGGAAATCTTAAGTCTTTGAAATACATTGCAGAGATCTTGAGTTGATTTAGGTGACCATTTCACTGAAGCACTGATTGATCTGACCTATTAACTACATACTTATCTTCATTGTCATAGCCCTATAATTAGGGTTTGTTGTACTATTAGGTTTGTCTTGATCATAACTAACTCGAAGGGGCAAATGTGAGGATACTAATATAAGTCCTTTTTAATCCTCTTGTTGTTACATTGGTTTTCTTTGGAGAGATTAAATCATGAGGGAAACTTTAATGTCAGTAGAGTTGTACTCTAAGTTGAAATTACAAAACCAAATCTCTCATCCTCCATTCACCATAATTACATACTAGGGTTCCTACCCATAATCTTTCTTAGGTCAATTTCACCATAATATACCAATTGAAGTTGAGTTATTAATCTCACCAAATCTGGTATTCTCTTGTATACATACATACATCACTACCCATTTTATTTCATCATTTACACAAGTTCTAATTATCATCCAAGAATGTACTAAATCTACTATTCTTATCAATAATTCCATATTTCACATTTTCCTAGTCATAAGTGACTTATGAATCATCCTTAGGTTGTAGATTTACAACTAGGTAGGTATAGAACCACTATTAGGATGTTGTCAATGTTTGATTATTCATTCTTACAACTATCTCTTTGCTGTCGATATAGGTCATCATTATTGTTGTTATCATATCTTGTGGCTTAAAATCCATTTATTTCTTAACTCTGATACTTGAACCTTTAGTTTGTGTTAGGTTGATGACCTCATCACCACTTTACTTACTCTATACTTAAGGGTTATAACTAGTCCAACAATTGCAATGTTAGAGTCTACGAGCATTCCATTGATAATTAAAAAATTATTTCTAGATAATATCAAAACTCATTTTGAACTAATTAAAATATTAACACATTTATCATTAAACTATTTATAACTTCTAACCCATCTTTTATCATAACCTGACTCATCATACAAAATTTCCTAGCCAACTTGACATTTTAATACTTCCCGATCCACAAACCACCTTCAAGGTTTAAAGTCCAAAAGAAAACTATCCAAATACTATAATTGTCATATAAATTTAAATCCCAATAGAAGACTAATAACATAGAATTCCTAACTAATTTATTTCCAATCCTACCTTTCACTTAACTACTAAGAATGTTATCTGACAATAACCACATCATCATAATAATTCTAATCCCTAAGATGACTTCGACATCCTACACCAAATATACTAATTATTATTTTAAAATTAAAAATAATTATTATCCATTAACATTATTTCTAAAATACCAATCAATTCTTTAGATAAAGTTACCTTTTATAATTCAATGGAATAAATTGAATAGCTAAAATATGGTAATAACACCTTAACTACAATTCTAAACTTAAAAAAAAACATATTGAAATATTTAATATAATTTAATTAAATAATCAAAATAACATTATAATAAGCTAAATTTTTAACTCTAGTCTTGCTAGCATTTATAACTAACACATACTAATTAAATTACTTAATAAAAACTATACACCAACTACACATATAACATCTAACACTAAAGTTTAACAACTTACTTCAACTTACTAATTAAAACTAAATGAAAACTAATACTAATACTAACATTAAAAATTAAATAATAAATCCTAACTTCTAACATCTTTATTACAATACTAATTTAACTACTAATTAACTTTCTTATTTTCTAACCAATCTAATAAAATATACTAAGAAAATGATTAAACATCTAAAATTCAAATCTTAGCCTTTAACTCTCAACATTATCTCTCCTAACTTCTACTAACTTCATAGCTTACACTTTACTAAATTCCTATTGTCTAAACATATTCCAAGATTAACAAAAATAACAACTCATTATACTTTGAATTTCTAACATTTAAACATACTAACATACCAAGTATAACTTTGACTTAACAAATAACTAAAAATCTATTTCAAAAACGTTAACTATCCAACAAAATAACTAAACTTTATTAATACTATGTACTATAAAACTTCTAACTTACTAACTAAACTAAATAAACTCTAACTATAGTAAAGTCTAACATTTATATTATAAGCTGACCTTACTAACATCTAACTATTAACTACTCCTTACCAATTATAATCCTAACACTTTAAACAAACTAACAATTTAAATACAAACTAATTCTAAAATCAACATACAATAATATCTTAACACTTATTAAAAAATAAAACCTTTAGTAGCTAACAAACCCAACCACTAACCATACCTCCAACATTTAACTTAACTCCTACCCTACCCTAGACCCCCACATGTTCCCACTTCCCAAACAAATCTTGGGTGGCCTTCCAAAGGATCTACACATTTCACTATGATTTTTGAATGATTTCTCAATATATTTCTATTGTCGATATACAAGAATATTATCAAAACATGGAAATGATAACTGATGTTAGATTTAATCCATATTCATTAGTTCTTCATGCTTACAATTCAAGCACAATGAGCTATATAAGCAATTTGAGTTTGTATTGGGAAAAAATTGCCAAATTGCTCTTAAAGGAATTTGGCTCCACTTTGTTGAAATATTCTAGCACACTCATTTTTACCAATGCTTGTTGCATTCTGATGCAGGAGCATCCATATGTATAAGGGCAATCCTGTGTCACCCAAAAAATGTACTTAGACTTAGTTTCTATTTCATGTCTTTACATTTTTGGATACCCATTTGGGTCAAATAAAGGTTCCAACTCTCATAGGTCCACTATCAGTGTGTTTGAAAATCCCAAAAAAATAGGAGCATGCAATTTGGCCATCATTTTGGTGACCTAGAAGGTGTTAATTGGCTAGATGAATGTAATCATGATTTAGAGCATTCCAAAAAAAGAATTAGGTCAATAGGCCCCACGGTTTGAAAGTTATTGCAGTTTTTGAGTTTTGCAGACCTCCTAAGAATGCTTCAAAGTCAGGTTTGGGGCATTAAATGACCTTGAAAAGGGTCAAAAAATGAGGGACAAGAGAATCTGGTCCATAGGTCTATAGAGCGCTTCGAGAGCTTTCTAAAAATGTAAACGGTTCATCAATCGGAGTTACGGTTCAAAAGTTATGCCTCCCGGAAGTTTGGTTACCATTTTTGGATTCTTCTAGATTTGCACCAACTTCTAATGCAGCTTCTGGAACCTTCTATTTTGTCGGTGGATGCCTACTAGCACTTTCTAGAATTTACTCCTAGTCCTTAAATCTTCAGGGTCTATTTAAGGAGATTTTTGGCATTGTAAAAGGAAGTTCGTAGTGGAGTTTGAGAGGAGGTGCTAAAAGGAGAAATATTCTCCAGATTTATGCTATTGTAAGCCCTTAGGGCATGTTCTGAAGTCTATTTTCTCTGTACTATTTGTACTAGCTTATTTTCTCAGTTAATATAATTTCCCTTTTCTGTTGTGTCCATTCTGTTCTTGGGTTGTGTCCCCATCACATTCAATGGTTAATGTGTATAGCTGCCTCTTTCCCAAATTCTGAAAACTCATCTTTCATAAACATTTTTGAGACTGCCATGTGGGATTAGTTGGATGCTACAATGAATTTGAAGCCACTGAAGGAAGTGGTGTCTTCAAGAACATCCCCATGTGGACACATGGTCCAAGACCTGTCAAGGGTAGTTTTGCCCCCCAAAAAGGTTAGAGCATGCTGGCCCAAACTTGCACACATGCTAACCAAGGTGGGTATGTAGCAAACTCATGGAACAACAAGTGGAATTTGAAAAAGGTATGGAAATTTGAGTGATGTGAAAATCCATTAAGATTTTGCTAAAAATATCTTCACTCCCACTTGCTTCTAAGGCATCCCATCTCTTACCTTATGCTAGCACTTTAAATATGCTATCATTTGATAATCCATGCTGCCCTAAGCACTCAGTGAGCTAGCTAGATCATCTCCTTCATGGCATGCCTATTGAGGGAAAATTTCCTTCCTGTGGCTATACAACAACGAAAATGCACTTCCTTTACATTGCTTTTTCTAACTTTTAAAAAAAATTACTAAGTCCTCTCCTTTGTATGGAAGTGCATTTTTGTGGCTAGTCCATAAGTGTTTAAGTTGTGAATATAAACTATATTTTCAAGGCAAGGGAGCAATTTTTTTATTTTTTTCAAGTCCTTTATTTTTTTAAATATTGAACTATCCAATGTACTTAATTAGCCAAGGAGGATATATATATATATATATATATATATATATATATATATATATATATATATATATATATATATATTGATTTTCTAAATTCGAATAATAACATAGAGTTTAAATGTCTTGCTAATACAATAAGATAGGATTATTTCCTCTTCCAGTTAAATACAAAAATGTGAGAAGAGGTTTAATTCATGTAGTTTTAAATGTCTACACTTTAGACGGACCCATTTGTTGCCCAAGCGTTACGAACTGTTCTATGATACTAAATTGTAATGCCCAAAAATATAAGGGCATAAACACACTAACAATTTTAAATTTTTTTTAAAGGTGATAATCAGATTAAATCTAATACATAAGTATTCAAATAGAATTACTTAACTCCCTCACACTCATGCATAATTACAAAATTTAAGTACAAATCAAATGCAAATTTTCTTAATATATTTCAATCTTCAATTGTATAACTCAATATATATAATACACTTTTACATAATATTACAATACAATTTGAATTCTCTACTTCATCATTAACAAGGGATCCTTTTCAATATCTTCAAAATATCATTGTGATCATGAAAAAGATGAAAACTGACATGAAGACAAATCAAGCATATCATGACGAACAAATCAAGCATATCATGAAGAACAAATCAAGCAAGCATTCCCATCCCAATTTGCACAGTAGGTTGAACATTGAACCAGACTAGGGAGAAGGTGGATTTTCTCAATAGGATACATCGGTCACAATACCACAACATAGCCCTTTCAAGGCTAAAAACTCAAGAACTTTTTTTCTTCCATAAATGCCCTTTCAAGGCCAATATTAAAAGGATTTTCATTCTTTCATTTCTTCAATTTTAAAATTTCCAAAACATGGTATGTGATGACAAGTACAGGCCCATAACACCCTACCCTCTTTCCCTCTTCTTGTCATGAGAAGAGACTCTACACTATTGGTGTCCAACTAAAGCCCTTCCCCCGTACATGGCCACTTCTTCCCTATCTAAGAGTGAGTAATTGCAAAAAAACCCACAAAATCCCTTCGAAATTCAAGTAAAATATCAAGGAAAATCATTCAAGAAAACATGTTTGAATCCCTCCCAAGGATACCCAACACACAATCAAACATATGAATGAAAACACAATAACTTAAGCATGAACAAAACATGAACAACATGGGCAACAAGAGCTAAAGAATTCCGACCTTCAAAATAGGGTTATGCTAACATGAACAAGTTTGATCAGATGAGCTTTTCTTTCCTTCCTTCAATCTTGAAAATTTCTCTCTAAAACAAGAGATTGGGTAACAACCCAAAACCCTCTCAAAAATGCCTCTAAAATGATCCAAAACTCAACCACCTATTCAAAAAAAACAACTCCCCCCCACCAGTTGCCTAAATCCTTACAGGCTTCCAACTAAATTAGACATAAGGTAGGCATCAAGGTGGAGTTAAAGTTATCCAACTCATGATGGGACAATCAATTTTCGCACTAAAAAAAAAAAGGGAGTTTTGAGTGACCATAAAAGTCAACAAAAGGGGCTAGGGGGTGGAAAATGCCTCCACACATACTCATACCCTTTAAGTACTTAGATTTAATGTTTTCAGGCCTTTAGGATTAATTAGGGACCTATCAAAAGCTTAGAAATCTTAGGACTTACTAACAAGCTTCAAAATATAGATTACTCACTAATCCTAATTAGGATAAATTAATCTCAATTACTAATTGATTAGCAAAAAGGGGTCACTAATCTAGTCCAACTTAGATCTTTAGGTTACTCAATTACCTCTAACTATCATGCTGGAAAGCATATACAATTCACAAGTGTCAAGCGACACTATAAAAACACTATTACAAAACATTAACATTGACTGATTACAAAATGATACATTTATTCAACCCATGACATAAATAAAACATGAACAATGGGATTTGCATCTTTAATTAAATTTAACCTTAGTTTCCATAATTGATACATAATGTTCAGTTTTGTTTCTCCGTTAGATTTTTTGACTAAAAATATCCTGCACACTCATTACACACATTAGTAGCTCAATAAAATCACATTCATATATATTAAAAACCTATATGGATAGTTACATAAATGAGAACATGAATCTTTCATAAAATCAACTATTTAGTTCATTTTTACCCACATTTAATCATCCAAAATCACATAATCAATATAACCTAACTTGTTCATTAATTTATATTAAAGTACCAAAATAATCATTGTTAGGCATGCATACACCTAATTATTATAACAATTAAAGAATACTGAACTATCCGAAGCATAAAACTTAATCATCAAGGTATCAAATAAACACCCTTATCATTAGGTTAAAATGCTTCATATCATCGTTAGTGAAATTTTAATGTTTTAACAGTAGAGATAATGTAGTAGTTCTTGAATCACTAAGTATTGAAACATGGATATATCAACTACTCTAGATTTCATTAGGACATTCACAATATAAACATTACTTCATATCCATTTAAATATCCTATAATGGTTTTAACAAAGAATTCATATTTGATAATTACATATGAGGAGGGTCCTTACATCTCCAATCTTCATCTCAATCTTGGATAAAAAAATAGATTTCACAAAAAATCACATATATCACCCTTAGAAAAGTTCACATACAATTGCTCAACATCACCATTAGTACATATGATCACCACTTCTCATCGAAAGTTGTCGTTTGCATAATACCTTTCTTTTACACAAATTGGTGCTAGCTTAATTAAGATCATAATACATTTTTCCAAATTAGAGTAAACATCTTGGATGTTGGCCCTAATTAGACAAATAATTATTTTGCAAACAAAATAGCCCTTTCCTTCAATTCCACTATCCTCCATCTCTTAAAATACAATCATCTCTTTTTTGTATAGTCTATACTTCTAAAGTTATACACATCATCATCAACATGTTTAATATCTCCATCTAACTTTTTTAGTCATAATATTACATCAGCAACAAGTTATAAACAAAACAATACACTACTATATACCAAATTCTCTACTGAGACAATTTTTAGATTACCAAATGTTAGAGTAACTAATTATTATTTATGCTTTACTAAAGTTTTCTTAGGTTAAATGCATCATTTATTAGTTGTCATCTAGGAGTTAGCATACTTTTACATTTTGACATGTTAATAACACATAAGTTTGTGTATCTGTTGTCAATACCTTGTCATACTTATTCTCTCACCTACTTGAAGGGTAATACACTTTTCATGGACATATTATTAGTTGTCATGTACTTATCTCCTAGCACTTTCTAGCTTGTTCTACAAGCTTCCTAGATGCCTTTATCAATAAGTTATCCTATTGTAATATCATATCATATTGTAAAACAATTCATTTTTCATTGTTGCAATATATTTTCACTTAGTCTGTTGAGTTTCTCCAAAGCCCTACCTTTCCTTCTTCAGTTTCTCTTCAGCAGGTTATTTGCATGTAGGTGATCTTAGCAAGTTGTGAACTTGGCTTTCATAAACTTCTACATAGTATTAGAGCCTCCCTGCTGTATATGAGCAATGTTAGTATGCTAATAGAAAAAAAAATTAAATAAAGCTTCTACAAACTAAACAAAATTCATAAACTTCAAGATAGACTAAGATGAACTCTCAATTGAGAATATCAGCCATTAATGGGCTCTCTCAATGAGAAGCTCTCTTGTTGAGTGGCTTTATCTAAATGGATAGGATGTATGCTCAATATGCTTCCAAAGGCTTCAATGGATGATTGTGGATTTTTGGTGTGGATAGATGGCTTTAGTATGGATTTGGCTCACAAAATAGCATTATAACTTTACTTCATGAATTGTGTTATTTTGCAAAGGGGAAGGATCCAATTTATAGGCAAGAGGCTTGAGGGATTGAGGGCTAAGATGCAAGGATGGGAAAAAGCTCATGGAGGGCTTAGATTGCATGAGAGGAGAGCACATGGATTGTGCTTCCTTACAACCAATCAAGGAGTGACACATGTCACATGGTGAGAGGATGGAGGAAAGGGGAAGGATGAGTCAACAAAGGAGGCTCAAGGGATAAAATCTTCATAAAGACCCTTCATAAGTGCTTTGTAAGAACATTTATGACTTTGTGGGCTTTATAAAGTTTTGTGGTTGAAGATATTTGTGAGAGATACCATGAAATTCGAATTTGAGGGTTTAGGGGGGTTTTAAGCTTGCTTAGGGTTGTAAAAATGATTAGAGGAAGGGTTAGAGATGGCTTAGGACTAGGCAAGTGGATGGCAAGTGGATTGCAATTAATGAGGGTGGGTGAAGGAGGAGATATTTGTTAACTTTAGTTTGAGTTAGCAAGTCTTAACCCATGTTTAGAGAATGTGACAAGGTTAGGAGGGGATTAGGATTTGGTTTAAAGACATCTTCTAGAAGAGTCTAGACTTTGGATGAGGATAAAGACTTTCTAGAATAGTCTAGAATTTCCTAGGATGAGGATGAGGACTTTCAAGAAGAGTCTAGAACTTCTTAGGATGAGGATAAATTAGATTTTTAGGAAATAAATAAAGTTTTATTTATTTCAAGGGTTTGGGTTGAGGAGATATTTATTAAAACTTTTTTAATAAACATGAGGATTAATATTTAATCTTAATTAAATATTTTGAGTTGGGATTAGGGGTAGGAAATGATGGGATTAGCCTTTAATCGAAATTAAAGAAGGATTAGAAGATTTTGGAAGAGGTTATTGGTCATAAGGAAATTGGCCAAGTTTTGGGAAAAAAATAAATTAATTATTTATTTTGGGATTTTTGGTCAATTTATTAATTAAATAATTAATAAATAAGGAAATAATGTTTAAATAAGATTTAAACATTTTTGGGAGGCATTTCTTAATTAAATATTTTTAATTAAGATAAAGGGATTTAATGGCATAAAAATAAATTAATTAATTAAATAATTAATTAATTAATAAATGATGATATCATCAAGAATTTTTTAGAAAATAAAAATACTTTATTTTTTAAAGGTTTTTTAGGTGTCTACATTTTGCCCCTCTTTGATGTGATGCCGCAAGTGGCATGGCATCAAAGATAAGAAAATAAGATGCCCAAGGCTAGAGCAGAAGAGGAGAGAATGGACTGTGAGATGCCCCCTCAACAAGGCGGCGGGGAGAGAAAGCAAGGCTCGACGACTTCTTGAAAAGTACAAGAAATTGAGATGAGCCAAGACACAGGTTTGGCAAAGAGAAGGGGCTGAATTAGCTCAAACTCTCACTACGAGAGGATGATAAAAGGAAATCAGGGGCACAAGAGGAAACAAGCTTAAGACTTTTGGGAAGGTGGAGGATTAAGGAGCAGAGTGCTATAAAAAGGAATCCAGGATAGGGAGATGGATGAGGGGATTATAAAGCTAATACAATAGGATTTCAAAGAGTCAGATTGGTGGAAGATGGGTTTCAGAGATCCCTAGGACTAGGATTGTGGATCTCGAAAGATGAGGCTTGGTGCATTGATTTGGATTGGTGGATCCCTAAGACTAGGATTGTGGATCCCTAAAGCTAAGAGGGATGAGTGATTCAAAGAGACATTGATGCATAAGCTAGGGTAGGAGAGACAGATGCTGGATATGGATGGGGGATAATGGAGATGAAGGAAAACCATTGAATCTTTTTGAGCGGGGGGATACTTCAAAGAGAAGTACCACCATGTAGTTGAGCACTAGATTTGCTATAGGACTATTGGTTAATTTCCAAGGTTACCAAGAACATCAAGGCCTTTTCACCAACCATCCAAAGGATTGAAAAACTAACTCATAAAAAACACATAAGGATTTCCCCAGTATCACACATGAATCTCAGAGGAAGCAGTGTGGAAACGACATTGGGTAACCCACAAGCAAAAAAGAAAACAAGCAAAAGACATGATCAAGACCTTACGCTCTGATTGCCCCATTCATAGTATACTGTGATATGGAAGATCGTGGCAACCTTGAGGAGGGAACAAGGAGATTTCTTGGAAAAGATACTTCAAGACCCAATAGGGAAGAGTCCAAATCAAAAAAAAAAGAAAAAATCCAAAAGAGAACTGTTTGCCAACGAGATGGGTAGGACGAGGTACTAACGGACCAAGATCAGACATGAGGAAAGCTATATCCTGCAAGGACCTATCGGAGAGCACCTAAGCTGCTGGATTTGGATGAGTGATGCATCTGGCAAGCTGAACTAAGAAAGATAACACTTTGGTGACATGAAATCTAGCTAAAGGATGCATTGGAATAGCTAACCAAGATGTGCGATGGGTGCAAAATGTTGATCAAGGATGAACTAACATGAACGCTAGATAGATACAATGGTACTAAGCTAAAGAGAATGTACAAGCTAACGGAACAAGATATTTACAAGCAGGCTAATTAAGATATGGTACAAGCTAACGGACCAATGATAGGGATGATATAGATGGATAAAAAGCTCAGGATGAGAGGATAGCGGGATGGCTCAATTTGGTGCAAGAGACAGAAGCTAAGGATGAGGTGATAACGAAAGATATGGATTTGACAAGATGCATCCAATGATGATGAGAGATTTTGTGACCAAGGATAGCTAGAGGAGCAGGATGAGATGGCTGGATAGGATGGTAGATAGCTAGGATTATGATGGATATAAGGAGATGACATTGGGTTTGCATGAGGATAGCCTAGATCTAGATATCAATGACAAGGGAGGATGGACAAGAAAAGATCTCCAAGGAATATAGTGCCCCCAATTAGAAGATAACATGCAGAAGGAGGTCTTATGATGGATGTGATAGGATTGAAGCTAGGATGGAAAAAGCTGAAGGGGCTAGGGAGATGGGTGATAGCTGGGATGGTTGGCTAAAGCTGCAGGAGATAAGTGGATGGTGTGAGATGGAAGATGGAGGGTGGAGGATAGGTGGATAGATTGGAAGATGGATTTGGATGTCAAGAGATGACCAAAAGCATGAGGGTGATAAGCTAAGCTGGGGATGGCAGGATTACGCATGATGCTTGTTTGCCAAGTTTTCATCATGGTACTTGTCCAAGGCGCTTGAATTGCCAAGTTTTCACCAATGGATGCTTTATTTTTCTTTTCTTTTTTGACTTTTTGACTCTGGACTTAGCTGGAATGATTTTGGCTTTCTTCAGCTATTTTGGCTTTTTTTTGGGATTTTTCACTGGCTGTTGGAATGTTCAATTTTGTTGCTAGCTGTTCGTACACCGGATGTTTGATTTATGAAATAGATCGAATTAGATGGGATTGATGGTAGGAGATGGAGGGATGAAAATGCTGGAAAGGAGCATGAGATGGGGATGCTTGCAAGAGCAACATTGGCACATGTTGGAATGGGTGTGAAAAGAGCATATGGGGGATAGATGGTAGATGCGGGCATGATGGAGGATTTGTGGAAGCGTGCTTGGGGATATAGGCACCCAAGATGGAGTTAGGAGATGGGGGACATGAGTCACTAGATGGGGGATAGCAATGGTGGATGCCATTATGCATTAGGTTTCAACTTTTTTCTTGGGGATCCACATGGTTTTGGATTTTCTTTTCATAGGCTTTTGCATTCTTTTGCATTCTTTGATTGGATTTTTCCTTTTTGGAGTATGTCTTTTAGAATAGACATATGATTGCCTAGGATGTGGATTTTTAGCTTTATGCGTTTTGAAGTTGGCATTTACATTATTGCGGTAAGCTTTGGGAAGATGGTTAGGAGAAGCTTTGTGAGCTGGAGAGGATATGAAAGAGAATGAAGGGGGATGATGATGGATGATGTGCCCTGATATGTGCCTTTGTTGATCTTGCATAGGAATGGATGGAATAGGATTTTTATGATGGCTAATAAGAGCATGGAGGATGGTAGATTTTGGGACATAGGGACCCAAAATGGATTTAGCGGATGAAGGGGGGATATGGTAGGTTGTTTTGGGTTGCAAAGATGGTGGAGGGGGGATGACATAAGATTTCTTGAAGGAGTGATGGGAGGCTGGCATGGTGGGCTTGGAGATAGGCTTGGTTTGGGGGTGTGGTGTACCAACACCTTTAGATGGTGAGCCTTTGGATACATATCCAAGACCATGAAATCCTAGATTTTTTTGTGCAATAATAGGCTCTCTAATTCCTTGCTCTTGTGGTCCTAAACCTTGACCTTGATAATGCCATTGATTGAGCATTTGAACAAGCTGAGGAAACTTTTTGCTTGCAAAAAATGGTAGAAGTGATTTATTAGGTGTATTGCAATGGGGAGATACTGTTCTTAATTCTTCTGCTGAGAGAGGGCCACCGTGGATGAATGTAAGTGAACCAAGAGGGTAGATTATAGATGGTGGAATAGCTTGGATAGGTGGTAAGATGGAAGCATGGAGCGGGGGAGATGGAAGGATAGGATCTTGATGTAGCTGGTGGGATGACAAGATATCTTGTAGTGGAGGAGATATGGCTCGAGGTTTTGGGGATGGAGGAGATGGTGACTGCACTATGGATGGAAGACATGGTATGATGATATCTTCATTTATGCTTTGGGGGATGTCAACATGCTTTTGGGTAGGATCTTGATAGGATTGGTTTGGAGTGGATGGTGCGATAGGAGGTGAAGGGATGGATTCTTCAAAGATAGTAGATGGATAAACGGGAGATTTAGTAGTGGAGATGGGTGAGTAGAAGATGGATGCATAAGGGTCATTACGAGAGATTTGGGAAATGCTTGGAGGCGATGTGGATAGGATTTGGAGGGATTTGACAGGTGGTGGGATTTTGATGCTTGTGGGAAGTGGAAGGATTTTAAGCAATTTGATGGATGGTATGGGGATGATAGCTATGGGAGATGGAGGTGATATTATAGATGGGGAAGCTTCATCATTGACTACTTCACATGGTTGGATTAGATGACATGGCTTATTGACTGTTGGAGGTGACTTTTCTTGTATTTCCTCTAGGAGATTCCTTGGAGACTCGTGTGGCGAAGGTGGAGGTGGATTGATAGGAATAGCTAGTGTGATGGGGGTGGAAGATTGGAATCTTGGTTGATGGGGTGATGGAGGGGAAGCTGGAATATCAGATGGCATAACTAGATAGTTTGGAATAACTCTTAGATTTTGGGGGATGCTTGGGGGAATGTTTCTAAGGCTTTCAATATACCCGTCATAGTCAACAAGATTTTCATCATCATTGGAATAAGAGGTAGCAGGAGCAAGGACAATGCGACCAAACACATCATGATAGGATTGGTACTTCATGCTTTGATGATGAGTTTGATGGGGATGGGGTCTTGCATATGGATGAACACGGAAGCTCATGGTTGGATTTGGATTAAGCACAGATTTTGGATTGGATGATGAAAGATTTCCTAGGGAGAGTCAAAGCTGTATGACAGACCTAAGGAGGATTGGCTGGAGATTTTTGGCTTTCTTGTTGATGGAAGACTTCAAGGGCATGCTGTCAAAAAGTGAGAGTTTTGCTTTCCTATGCATTGGATTGGTGGAGATTGTGTCAACCTAAGAATAGACTACTGATCCTATGGCATGACATGAGATTGACCATTTGTGGATCCCAACCTTTAGCTCAAGGTGATGAGGGATACAAGTGACAAAGTTGGATTACCCTAGACAATGCTCTGTCAAAGGGATAACCTTGGTGAGATTGGTTGATTGGTAGGATTGATTGGATAGCAAAATCTAGCAAAGTGACAACAACTCTTTAAAGGCTTGCATGATTTTGGATTGGGTTGCTAGCTGGCTGGGGGGATGATTTGGATGAATTTTTGATTTGGGATTGTTCTATGGAAAAGAACTGGATAGATTCGGTTGCATCGGGGGAGCTTGGATGATTTTCTGATAAGGCAATGACTACGCTAAGTATGCCTTGAGTTGGGAGATTTTCTCTTTTCTGGGATTTCGACCAAAATTGGCAAACATTCATTCAAAAGCTATGAACAAACAAGCAGACAAAAGTTTTGAGCAAGCATGTCAAACACACCAACATCTTAGGAAGCTTTCTACAAGGATGAAATTTGTTATAGCTAGGGAGTCCTCGATATACACAAGGTACGTGAGGCCCAAATCCGTAGATGAAACTAAAAACATGTCACACAGCCGAGAGGAATGGTAACCCACTTCTCCTCTTTCACTTCTCAAGGGTATAAAGTTCCTTGAGGCTTAGCCCGAGTGACAAAATTTTGATCCCAAGAGAGGTGTCTTTGGATTCACCTCTCGATCTTTATACTCCGTCAGAATGCTAGAGTTGAGGTCGACCCAAGGGGTGATGAAATCCCCAAGCAGGCCTCCTAAAAAGTGTAAAACAAGACCACATACATGATCTTGGGCTTTAAAAGACACACATTCATTCCAATTGATGATTTAAATTTTGTAAGCTATGATTGAAGACACTTGTGATTATGGCATACAATGTTCATTCCAATTTGACAGCGTCATTAGCATAATGAAATTCGAGACATCGTCAACATAAGAAATGCGAGTGCCATTGAAAATGCGTCAAAACCATGCGATGTTCATTGATTTTTATTCATTCAAGATTGAGTGTGAGTTTGTTTTAAGCCCAAAACAAAGATGTGTGAAACTCGATTGCCAAATCCAAAGTCTCTCCTAGTTTGTAAGATTTTTGAAGATAGGATTCAGAGACACAAAGAGCATTTTTTTGGGGCACTTTGGGATAAAATAGACACTTCCATTGTGCTAAGAAGGCCCTTTATAGTTAGAATCTATATAAAAAATTTCCATTTTGCACAATGTTTCTCTGGGAGGCAAAAAAATTTATCTAGAGGGTCGTACAGATGAATTTTTTTGAAAAAAAATTAAAAATATATTAAGGTGACCACAAAAACTACTCCGCTGAGTGACCACCACACCACCACTTGTGCATCGGCACTACATGACTAGTGTATGGCTTGGGTGTTATCACTGCCAGCAGTGTAGCTAGAACCTGGCCACTACTCTGTGGCCCCTACCGCATGTCCGATCCACCACCTCCAGAACAGAGCCACTAGAGCTTGTCACCCGTATGGCCACCACTGTCATTTGTGGCCACTTTTCCACCACCCCTGTGGCCTCCCTGCCACTTGCTCATGCTACACACATCACATAGTTTGTGTGTGCCATGTGGCACAAGTGCCACATTGACACCTACCTTGTGGTCATGCCACATTAGATTTTTCTATAGGCTGTACTACCACATGGCACTACCATGTGGTAGTCTTTTTTTTCCTTGATGGCTTTGAAGCCATCAATTTTAGGCAAGTGAAATGCTAATGTCAACACTACATCAACATTCTT
The DNA here is from genome assembly GCA_028749045.1 of Cupressus sempervirens. Lineage (NCBI taxonomy): Eukaryota > Viridiplantae > Streptophyta > Pinopsida > Cupressales > Cupressaceae > Cupressus > Cupressus sempervirens. The sequence goes on along the minus strand of CM053789.1, from coordinate 242,042,114 downwards.
GCACAATCTTTGGGTCCTTTTTTGACCTAATCTTTATTTTTTTCCATAACTTGAGCATATAGAGGTCTTTTTCTAATCTAGAAGAAGCAACAAAAAGGTAGTTCTAAAATGGAGACATTGGTGTAGGTATTTTTTGGTTTAGATGCACTTTTATAACCTATTTTTTTAGTCAAAGTTAGATGTTCTATTTTTCACTTCGACAAGCATATCTTGTGTATCCCACCTTCATTTTGTGAAAATGTTATATTTTTGGAAAGTTGGTTCTATTATCTTTTCAAAAATGCTATCATTTAATTCAGGTTTTACCCCATGTTTTATCTATCATACTTTTTACATTTTTCCTCTATGGTTGATATCTTGGGCATTACAGGTCTAAGGATCATTTTAATGGCATGGGATCTTTTCTTTTGGGCTGTACTATCTATTGTATCAATTTTTTCCCCTTTATAATTATTTTTTATATCATTTGTAAGAATAATTATGCAAACACACTAAGATAAACTACTACTCTTGCATTTTGGGATCCTGAACATTGTTTTGAGATAGTTGTACTTGCACTATATTATAAAGTGGCATAGGTGGGTTAGTTGTAATTTTTGTGCCCTCTTCCTTTGTCAACTGAGTGTCTCTTCCATGACATCAGCCCCATGATGTGTCTATGACATGTGCCACTATAGGTGTTTGTAGCTCTTACTCTCTCTCATTATTCTTGGTTCTTTTTACAAAGGTCCTTTGGCCCACTTTCTTAGTTGCCTGTCACCTCACCCTATCTACATTAAGGGGGGAGGGATTCTTCTATTGTTTTTAATGCTTCCTTGGTTTGATGGTTTGATGGAGTGAGCTATGTATTTAGTATTTGATCCTATATACTAGGCAATTGTAGTGGCTAGCTACCTATGCATTTTGGTGAGATGGATCATCTACCATATAGACACTCTTGGTTTGTAGCCTTCTATTTCCATGGAGGTTCTATAAATCAAAAGTTTCCTTTTGATAGAGTTTGTGGCTTCTTAATTCTTTGATGATATTCATGATCTTCTCTTTGTTCCTATTTTCTATGACTTTCGTCTAGTTGGAGGCTTCTTTAGTTCTTCACTAGGTTTTCTACTATCTCTTTTTGGAGAGGGGTTTTTCCCTCTGGGTTTTCTCCTTTGTCTCTAGTTTACAAAGATTGCATTTCATTTCTTTGCATTTGTACATGGGTACTTAACATGGCCTAATTGCCAAGACCCATTATGCATTTCAGCTTAGCTATTGTGAGCTTAAGTGTATTCGCCTAAGTTGCACTTAAGAGGGTGTGTTAGAGTAAATTATTATTATTTATGCTTTACATAAGTTTACTTAGGGTAAATGCATTATTTATTAATAGTCATCTAGGAGTTAACATAATTTTACCTATTGACTTTTTGATAATAAAGAAGTGTGTGTACGTGTTGTCAACACCTTGTCATACTTATCCTCTCACCTACTTGGAGGGTAATACACTTTTCATGAATGTATGCTTAGTTTTCATACTTATCTCCTAGCACTTTCTAGCATGTTCTAGAAGCTTCTTAGAAGCTTTTATAAATAGGCTCTCCTATTATAATATTATATCATATTGTAAAAAAATTCATTTTTCATTATTGCAATACATTTTTGCTTAGTTTATTGAGTTTGTCCAAGCCCTACCTTTCCTTCTTCGATTTCTCTACAGTAGGTTATTTGCATGTAGGTGATCTTGGAAAGCTGTGAAGTTGGCTTTCATAAACTTCTACACCAAAAGATAAGTATCTTTTTTTCTGAGGTTTCATATAAGTATGTACATTATGTGTTGCCATAAATGATAACAATTACATATCTCTATTATCTCATTGTCAACAAAAGATGCATGTTATAAAATGAAATTTAGATTGACACAATGAATGAAGAAATTGAACAAATTGATAGGAACAAAATATGGACTCTTGTTTCTAGACCCAAGGAAAAAAATGTAATTTCAATAAAATGGGTATTCAAAAATAAGTTGAATGAAGATGGAGAAGTATCAAGGAACAAGGAAAGGTTAGTATGCAAAGGTTATACTCAAGAAGAAGGTATTGTTTATGGAGAAGAATTTTCTCCTATTGTAAGACTAGAAGGTTTTCAAATACTACTTTCTTATGTCGTATAGAAAGGAATCAAATTATATTAGACAGATGTAAAATTAGCTTCCTTGAATGGAATCCTAGAAGAAGAAGTCTACATTAAGAAGCCTAAAGGTTTCATAGATCCTAACAAAAGGGATATGGTTTTTAGATTATACAAAGTTGTACATGGTTTCAAGCAAGGCCCTAGAGCCTGATATGACAAATTGCATAGTTATATGGTAAGAATTGGCTTTGAAAGGACAAATGAAAAAAATAGTTTATATATCAAGGAAGGACTAGGAAAGAATATATTACTGGGATACAAATTTGTAGAAGATATATTATTCATTGGATATGATGATTTATGAAAATCCTTTTATGAAGAAACGAGTAATGAAATTGAAATGTCAATGCTTGGAGAGATTGAATTATTTGTTGGCCTACAAATTCAATGGAAGAAGGATGGCATCTACATTCCTCAATAAAAGTACATCAAGGAGGTATTGAATAAGTTTGGAATTGAGGATTATAGACTAGTTGGGACACCTATGTCTAGTAGACATAAGATTTCCAAAAATGATGATTCCAAAGAGGTAGATCAAACTACATATAGATCAATGATTGGAAAAATTCAGTATGTGGTACACACAAGGCTTGATAGTGCACTAGCATGGTATGGTGGAGATATTTTGTGCTAATCCAAAAGAAAATCATATGATAGAAATAAAAAGAATTATGAGGTATCTAAAATGTACTAAAGATTATGGTTTATGATATAAGAAAGGAGGAAACTTTGAACTAAAAGGCTTTGCCAATGTTCATTGGGTAGGAAGTATTGATGATAGAAAGAGCACTACTGGTGGAGCATTTCTTCTTAGAAAGAGGCTAGTCTCTTGAATAAGAAAGAAATAGAATTTCATCTCTCAGTCTATATTAGAAGAAGAATATGTTGCAATAGTATTCAATTGTTCCAACATTGTTTGGTTCAAACAATTGTTGTTAGGTATGGAGAAAGAAACCAAGGATCTAATAGTTATCTTCTGTGATAGCACTAGCTCAATTAACATGTGTAGTAAATTATCATTTTTCTGAGAGAATTGGTTCAAGAAAACCATGTGAGATTGGAATATGTGAATACAAAAGAAAAAGTTGCAAACATATTTAGCAAGCCATTCCTTAAGGATGCATTTTTCTATCTAAGAGGTAAGCTAGGGGTCATTCCCCTATTATAATCTCACTAAAAAAAATTTAATGATGAATCAACTGAGCATTTGAAGATTAGTTAAGTTGATGCAGCATTGTAAGATTAGGTTGCATATGAATTAGTACATCAAGTACATATAAATCCATTGAATGCTATCTCTAACATGCTATGTCAGAAAGGGAGCATTCTTTTCCACCATAGAAATTTTTAGGAGTTTATCAGAGAAAATTTGGGAGATGTAGACAAACAGTTAAATAAGTGAGAGAAAAAAATTCCAGAGGGAGAGATTGATGTCAGAGTGAGTTCTCACTAATAGAGGGAGTTCTCATGGATAAGAATAAGAATCAAACTCATTAATAGAGGGAGATCTCATGGATGAGAATAAAAATGAAACTAAGGATATTATCCTTATATTTTTACCTAAAATTTCCTTGTACTATGACATGTTGTATTTCTAGCAATGCTAAACACTGAGATTGTTGAAAAAAAATATTCAATTGTATATTGTCTTTGATATTACACAAAATATCAAGCTTTTATCAAGTAGTCAATGTTAGTTGAGCTCACTCGAGCATCAAAGGAACTTTCCTATGTATGCCGAGCTTTCCTATATATGTTGAGTGTTCGAATTATAACCAAGTTTAGAATTAGTGCTAACCAATTTCACTCAGTTACTAAACGAAATTTTAAACAAATCCTATGATGACTAAGATCACTTGGTTACCAAAGGAAAGCTAGTGTAACTTCAGTATTAACCTAGTTCACTTGAATACCACAGGAATGACCAAAAAAATCCAATGTTAACTAAGTTCACTGAGTTGCCAAATGAAGTTAGTAAAAGTTAGTATTTACCAAGTTGGGTAAGTTAGCAAAGAGTTTCTCAGTGTTGACCAAGTACTCAATTTGTATTAGTTGACTATTAGCATATTGAGTCTGTAAGATTCATTATACTAGCTAAATTAAAGGATGAAAACTATTTGATTAAAAGAGTATTCAAGATGACTTGATAAGCTAAATCATATAAATGGAAGGTCAAGTTAAGAATTGAAGTGTGTGAACATCTAGAAAAGAAGAAGATGAATAAAGGAAGAGAATTAGAAGAAGACAAGAGTATCTAAGTTGACCAAGCTACAAAGAACAATCTAATCAAGGAGGATCAAGTAGTCATGCCAGAGAAAATATTTGAATCAACAAATTTATGTCCATCAAAAATTAGGTCAAGTCTGTGAGGCCTCGCCTCGAACCATCTTAGTAGTGATGATGCATTATTATTTTGATACTCATGCCTTGATACGTTAGAACATTATATGATGCATTGAACATTATTATGATATTTATGATGTGTGATGCTTTATTATTAGATATTTGATTTCATCATTTAATGCTTTACGAACATGTATGATGATAAAGTAAATGAATGCAAAACTAACACTTTGATTATATAATTCAAATGATCAGAAGTATGGGTAGAATTAGATAAATACTTGATCATTAGAAAATGGATGTTTTGACTTATATGATTTTTCTGATACGTAAATTTCATAATGCATCTAATTTCTTGAACCTACTGATGTGTGCAATGAGTGTGCAGGACATGTAGCCAGGAAACCTAAAGGAAAGACAAAATTGAAGACCTTGTTTAAATATGCTATCCTTGCATTGTTTATCTTTAAAAGGTTTTTATTTGATTTTATTATTCTCCTAGCTTTTAATTGTTCCTATTAAGTCTTTAAGGCTTAAAATCATTAAATTTAAGTGCCCTATGGGTAAGGGTATGGGTGGGGAGTACTTTCCACCCCCTTCGCTTCTTAGTTTTACTTTTAGGGTCACTCAAAAGCCCCATTTTTGAGGGATTACAAAAATTGATTGTCATTTTTCATGAGTTGGTGACTCCAACTCCATCTTGAGTTTGCTTGAAGTCTAGTCGAGTTAAGGGATGATACATAGAGGCATTTTGGAGTAGTTTCGCGGTTGTTGCCCAATCTCTAAATTTGGAGAAAGTTGGAAGATTGAAGGGAGGAAAGTAAAAGCTCTTCTCAAACCACCATTTTTTCCATAACTCTTTTGGTGAAGGTAGGGATTCTTCACTCCATTTAATTGTTCCTTTATGTGGTCTATGCTTGAATCATGTATAAGTTGTTGTGTTCTTCTTATTTTTTTTGCTTTCTAGTGTGTTGGGATGGGTTTGGAGGGATTTTTTTTGTTCTTGATGCACTCTTATGCTTGTCTGGATGTTTTGTGTTTTGAGATGATTTCATGGGGATTGTTTTGGCATCACTCACCTTTGGATAGGGAAGAAGTGGCCATGTACAGGGGTAGGGCCTTAGTTGGACCTCAATGGTGTAGAGTCTCATCTCATGGTGAGAGGAGGGAAAGAGGGTAGGGTGTATGGGCCCCTACTTGTCATCACATGCCTTGTTTGATATTGTGAATTCTTGATTGTGGAAAGGAATGAAAGTCCTTGTGGTATTAGCCTCAAAAGGGCCCTGTAGAAGAATGGAAGTTCTTGAAGTTTTAGCCTCGAAAGGGCTATGATATTCCATAGTGATTAACGTCTCCCATTGACAAAATCCACCCTCCCCTAGTCAAGTTCTATGGTTGGACCTATTGTGAACAACTGGGTTGGGGTGTATGCTTGAATTGTTCTTGATGTTGTGATGATTCACTTGGGTCAGCTCTTGTCTTCTCCTTGTGTTTCCTTGAAGTTTTGAAGGTTTTGGAAGAGAGTACTTGTGAAGGATTTTGAAGAGATTTCTTTGAATTGTAATATAATGTAAAATGTATTTGAATTTTTGATGTATTGGCAAAGACATCAGGTTTTCTTACTTGTTCTTTCTTGATGGAGCCTTGAACCAGGATGAATAATAGAGAAAGAAGAGATCATGAATACCTCCTTGTATGGCTCTCATGTGATTTCAAATGTGGCATATGTTGTGAGTAAATAGATTGATAGATAATGACATTAAATTATACATTTCCAAGTATCCAATTATGTTATTAAAATGCAAATTGATATGTTGAACTTCCAAATATATGGTTTAAGTATTTAGATGAATTAGAAATCCATGTTGTCATTATATTAGAATGCACTATTGAGATAAAGATAAATATATATCGAGGAAAAAAAATTATGTAATCACTTAGTCAATTGGGCTCTCAATTAAAAATGTGCATCTCTAGATCAAATAAACCCTCTCTAGAAAATGTATGGGAAAAGTTTTTCAAACCCCCTTGTCATAGAGAATATTCTACTAGATACTCCTTATTAATCATTGTTCTTTTTAGAAAATGCAAAAATTTTATTTTCAAACCTTAAATAGATTGGATATGACATACATCCTACCCCAACTATAAAACTTTAGTAATAACTACCCTAAAGATATCTTATCTCATTACTCTACTCTCCTCTCTCTCATAACTACATCTTCCTAGGCGTCAGTTTGTATTGATTGGGATTTGGAGTGTGACCTAAACAAAAAAAAGGGGGCAACCAATATAAAAACAATTAGTAAATCCTAGGGTGAATATTCTATGTCACCACCCTTACCTCATGCCTCTACAATATTGAATTAAGAGACACTTGGGTTACTCTTAAACTTTTAATCCTCATTCATAACCAATGTATCCTGCACTCATATCATTCTTGGGCTGTGTGTGCAGGGGATGATGAAGGCTTGTTTGAAAATCGATTAAACTATCCAATATTTACCCACCAACCCACAAGCAACTTGTTTTCATCCCGATGCACTTTTTAAGCCTTGCCCTTCACTCATGCAAGGGATAGTGGAGATAGGTCTGTCAGTGCTAACAAACCTTGGCTAGCGTGTAGGTGTTTGGGGCAGCGTGGAAGGTAGGTGGGGTATAGTTTAGGTTAAGTCTTTGTGTGGGTGTCGGTTAGTAATATAGTTAGTGGTGGTGCAGTTAATGGTAATAATTAGTTTGTAGTTAAATTTAAGTTAATTTAGATTTAAGTTTGAATGATTAGTTATCATTTGTTGTTTAGTGTATCATGTTAAGTTTGGTTTAATTTAAGTTTAGTTTTAGATTAGAGTGGTTTAATGATATAGCATTAATAAAGTTATGTTATTAACTGATAATATATGATTTGATTTAACTTGTTGAGTTTAGAATAATGTGATATTAAGTTTGTTTTAAAATTAAGTTTAGTTAGATTAGTATTATTATAATTATAATTGAATTTGGTTTAGATATATCCTTAGTTTAGTACTAAATTATGTTAGTTTAAAATTTAATTTAAGTTTATTTATTTTAGTAGTCAAGGTTCGTTCTAGTTAATATTTATGTTTTGTTAGTTTGAGATGTATGTTAATTTAAATGTGGATTAGTGGTTATTATTATTTTGATCAGTAGTATTCTATGCTAGTGTATTAGATGTTTAGTTAAGTTATAGATTGTTTATATTTTAAATTAAGTATGGCATTAATCGATAAAATAGATTAGTAATTTGATGGCATTAGGAGGTAATGTATTATTTGTTAAGAAATGATGTTAATATTAAATTAGTTTATTTTAAAAATTTTAACTTGGAAATTAGAATATCTTAATTAGAATAATTCTAATGTTTTATTAACTAGTTAAACACTATGGTGAGCTTTGTTAGATTATTTTTTTTATATGGACCCTATTAATGTTGAACTTAAATTTTGTAATAGTTTTTTAATAGAGTTAGATTTAACTTATAGATTATTGAATTAATTCTAGTCTTCAATTTTAAACTGTAAAGGAAAAATTAATGAATGAAATTGTTATCGGTATGTTTGGGGAAAATTGAAAAATTAAATGAAGATAGTATCATTGATAATAATGTTATCTCTATGGTATGTTACTTCAGGCTAGTTAGATTTTTGATAAATGTGGTAAGTAGCATGGTAGGACAGTTATATTCAACTGACCTTCTAGAGTTTTTAGAGTCTCTTAATGTAAAAATGAATTTGTCGTTTAAATTAAATAAATTTATTTACTAAGAAACTTTAAGTTCATCCAAAACATCTATTCTATGTAATATTCAACTGAGTTGTAATATTCTTATCGATGTCAAGTTGTGTCTATCTTCAAAGTGTCTTTGGTAACTCAAATTTTAGAACTACTCGAACAATTAATTAAACATTTAAAATCTTTTGCAACCATTGTTATCTTATTTAATCTTTGTTCAAAAAAAAATTGTGTGTGTTTTGTCCCTTATATTTTTGGGCATGACATTTTGGTATCAGTGCCCGTGTTTCAACACTAGGAACCTAAAACCATTATGCTTCTGAAACTTAAAGCTAAACTTTAAATTATGTAGGATGCCTCCTATTATTCGATGCAATGGACGAGTTAGGGGTCGTAGGGTTAGAGGTGGTAGAGCGGGATAAGAGGATGGACCACTTCCACCCCCACCTCCACCACTGCCAAACCTAAACCAAGACATCATAGATGCCCTTCAGACTTTGATTGGTGTAGTTCAATAGAGGGTAGTACCTATAGTTTAGCCTGGTCAGCAGATTCCTCCAGTGGAAGCAGAGGGACCCAGGGGAGGCGGGCCCAGGGGCAGAGAGAGGACTAGGAGTCCCCCACCGAGGCAGTTAGAGGGACAAGATGAGCATGAGGGTGAGTCAATTCATCAGAGAAGACCACCACTTGACAGACCTCCTAGACATGTAGGAGATGATATCAAGGAATTGATTCGACTTGGGCCACCATTATTTACAAGTTCCACTAAGGGGATAGTAGCAGAGGCATGGTTGTAGAGCCTATAGCGGTGCTTTGGATTATGACCCTATGGGAGTAATCTAAGGGCATGCCTAGGAGTTCATCAGTTGAGAGGGGATGCCTCCAATTGGTGGCATCAGGAGGAGATCATAGGAGGAGTGAGGATGGACACCCTCACATGGGAATCATTCCTAGAAAGATTTTGAGAGAGGTACTTGTCAGAGCATTTTTGACAGAAATAGATAGAGGATTTCCATTCTCTTTATTAGAGAGGTCTTACAGTGGCACAGTATGAGAGCAAGTTTCTCGAGCTCCTTCCTTATGTGGAATAGATGAAGGATGAGAAACTACGGGTACATCATTTTATCATGGGTTTGAATTTCTCACTTTAGGGTCCAGTTTGGATGGCCTTCCCTACCACCTTCAAATAGGTAGTGGAGATAGCACTAGTAGCAGATAATACTCGGGGTAGACAGGAATCACGGGATCAGTCTCAGAACTGAAACTCTACCCAACAGAAACCCCCTTGGAAAGGGAATCAAAACTATACACCGGGGTCCTCTAAGGGCCAATAGTTTCAGCAGTAGTAGCAAGAACTCTCACAGGATTACTAGGGCTCCTAGCCCAAGTAGTGGTAGTTACAGTAGGATCAGAAAGTACATACCCCACAGTCACAGTCAGTGCAGACTCAACAGTCTTCCAGGGGTGGATACAGTGGGTCTAGTAGGTCAGGGGGCCCACAGTAGTCTGGGTCATAGGATACATGATCTTATACTCAAGGGCCATGCTATACTTGTGGTGGCATGGGTCATTTAGCTAGAGAGTATCCTCAGGGACAGTCATCCTGTGGTCAGAGAGGGGCTTTTTCAGAGCTGACAATTGGAGACATGGGGAGGTCTCACAAAGTTTTTGCAGTGGTTGATAACCACTAGATTGAGCATCAGGCTATAGTTATTGAGGCTACAGGTGGATTTGGTCAGCCAGTTAGCACTGGAGCCTATCCATATTATTGCCCGATAGACCCTAGCTCCTCGAGGTCGAGAGCTATACCAGGTTAGGGTCCAGTGGGATTGTTATGATGAGGTCACAACTTCATGGGAAGATGCAGGACAGATGCAACCTTAGAACCCTTATCTTTTGATGAACTCTAGGACAAAGTTCATGCCTAGTGGGGGAGGATGTGAGGCCTCGCCCTGACCCATCTTAGCACTGATGATGCACTATTATTTTGATACTCATGACTCGATACGTCAGAACATTATTTGATGCATCAAATATTATTATGATATTTATAATGTGTGATGCTTTACTTTTAGATATTTTATTTCATCATTTAATGATTTACGAACATGTATGATGATAAAGTAAATCAATGCAAAACTAACACTTTGATTATATAATTCAAATGATCAAAAGTATGAGTAGAATTAGATAAATACTTGATCATTAGAAAATGGGTGTTTTAACTTATATGATTTTTCTGATACGTAAATTTCATAATGCATGTGATTTCTTGAACCTACTGATGTGTGCAATGAGTGTGCAGGACATGTAGCCGGGAAACCTAAAGGAAAGATAGAATTGAACCCCTTGTTTAAATATGATATCCTTGCATTGTCTATCTTTAAAAGATTGTTATTTGATTTTATTATTCTCCTAGCTTTTAATTGTTCCTATTAAGTCTTTAAGGCTTAAAATCATTAAATTTAAGTGCCCTATGAGTAAGGGTATGGGTAGGGAGTACTTTCCACCCCCTTAGCCTCTTAGTTTGACTTTTAAGGTTACTCAAAAGCCCCACTTTTGAGGGATTGCGAAAATTGATTGTCATTTTTCATGAGTTGGTGACTCCAACTCCATCTTGAGTTTGCTTGAAGTCTAGTTGAGTTAAGGGATGATACTTAGAGGCATTTTGGAGTAGTTTTGGGGTTGTTACCCAATCTCTAGATTTGGAGAAAGTTGGAATATTGAAGGGAGGAAAGGAAAAGCTCTTCTCAAACCACCATTTTTGCCATAACTCTTTTGGTGAAGGTAGGGATTCTTCACTCCATTGAATTGTTCCTTCATGTTTTCTATGCTTGAATCATGAATAATTTTTTGTGTTCTTGTTCTTTTTTTGCTTGCTAGTGTGTTGGGATGAGTTTGGAGGGATTTTTGTTGTTCTTGATGCATTCTTATGCTTGTCTTGATGTTTTTTGTTTTGAGATGATTTCATGGGGATTGTTTTGGCATCACTCACCCTTGGATAGGGAAGAAGTGGCCATGTACGGGGGTAGGGCCTTAGTTGGACCTCAATGGTGTAGAGTCTCCTATCATGGTGAGAGGAGGGAAAGAGGGTAGGGTGTATAGGCCCCTACTTTTCATCACATGCCTTGTTTGATATTGTGAATTCTTGATTATGGAAAGGAATGAAAATCCTTGTGGTATTGGCCTCGAAAGGGCCTTGTAGAAGAACGGAAGTTCTTGAAGTTTTAGCCTTGAAAGGGCTATGATATGGCATAGTGATTGACATCTCCCATTGAGAAAATCCACCTCCCCCCTAGTTAGCTTCTATGGTTTGACCTATTGTGAACAACCGGGTTGGGGTGTATGCTTTAATTGTTCTTGATGTTGTGATGATTCACCCAGGTCAGCTCTTGTCATCTCCTTATGTTTCCTTGAAGTTTTGAAGGTTTTGGAAGAGAGTACTTGTGAAGGATTTTGAAGAGATTTATTTGAATTGTAATATTATGTAAAATGTATTTGAATTTTTGATATATTGGCAAAGACGTCGGGTTTTCTTACTTGTTCTTTCCTGATGGAACCTTGAACCAGGATGAATAATAGAGAAAGAAGAGATCATGAATACCTCCTTGTATGGCTCTCATGTGATTTCAAATGTGGCATATGTTGTGAGTAAATAGATTGATAGATAGTGACATTAAATTATAAATTTCCAAGTTTCCAATTATGTTATTAAAATGAAAATTGATATTTTGAGGTTCCAAATATATGGTTTAAGTATTTAGATGAATTAGAAATCCATGTTATCATTAGATTAGAATGCACTATTGAGATAAAGATAAATATATATCAAGGAAAAAAAATTATGTCATCACTTAGTCAATTGGGCTCTCAATTAAAAATGTTCATCTGTAGATCAAATAAACCCTCTCTAGAAAATGTATGGGAAAAGTTTTTATTTTCCACCCCCTTGTCACAGAGAATATTCTCCTAGATACTCCTTATTAATCATTGTTCTTTCTAACAAATGCAAAAATTTAATTTTCAAACCTTAAATAGATTGGATATGACATATATCCTACCTCAGCTATAAAACTTTAGTAATAACTACCCTCAAGATATCTTATCTCATTACTCTACTCTCCTCTCTCTCATAACTACATCTTCCTAGGCGTCAGTCTGTATTGATTGGGAGTTGGAGTGTGAGCTAAACAAAAAAAGGGGGCAAGCAATATAAAAAAAATTAGTAAATCTTAGGGTGAATATTCTATGTCACCACCCTTACCTCATGCCTCTACAATATTGAATTAAGAGACTCTTGGGTTACTCTTAAACTTTTAATCCTCATTCATAACCAACGTACCATGCACTCATAGCATTCTTGGGCTATGTGTGTAGCGAATGATGAAGGCTTGTTTGAAAATTGATTAAACTATATAATCTTTACCCACCAACCCACAAGCAACTTGTTTCCATCCCCATGCACTTTTTAAGACTTGCCCTTCACTCACTCAAGGGATAGTGGAGACAAGTCTGTCAGTGCTGGCAGACCTTGGCCAGCACGTAGGTGTTTGGGGTAGCATGGAAGGTAGGTGGGGTATAGTTTAGGTTAAGTCTTTGTGTGGGTGTAGGTTAGTAATATAGCTAGTGGTGGTGCAGTTAATGGTAATAATTAGTTTGTAGTTAAATTTAAGTTAATTTAGATTTAAGTTTGAATGATTAGTTATCATTTGTTGTTTAGTGTATCATGTTAAGTTTTGTTTAATTTAATTGTAGTTTTAGATTAGAGTGGTTTAATGATATAGCATTAATAAAGTTATGTTATTAATTGAGAATATAGGATTTGATTTAACTTGTTGAGTTAATATTTCTATAGAGAGTTTAAAATAATGTTACTATTAGGTTTGTTTTAAAATTAAGTTTAGTTAGATTAGTATTATTATAATTATAATTGAATAGTGTTTTGATATATCCTTAGTTTAATACTAAATTATGTTAGTTTAAAATTTAATTTAAGTTCATTTATTTTAGTAGTCAAGGTTCATTCTAGTTAATATTTATGTTTAGTTAGTTTGAGATGTATGTTAATTTAAATGTGGATTAGTGGTTATTATTATTTTGATCAGTAGTATTCTATGCTAGTGTATTAGATGTTTAGTTAAGGTATAGATTGTTTATATTTTAAATTAAGTATGGCATTAATCGATAAACTAGATTAGTAATTTGATGGCATTAGGAGGTAATGTATTATTTGTTAAGAAATGATGTTAATATTAAATTAGTTTATTTTAAAAGTTTTAACCTGGAAATTAGAATATCTTAATTAGAATAATTCTAATGTTTTATTAACTAGTTAAATACTATGGTGAGCTTTGTTAGATTAATTTTTTTATATGGACCCTATTAATGTTGAACATAAATTTTGTAATAGTTTTTTTAATAGAGTTAGGTTTAACTTATAGATTATTGAATTAATTCTAGTCTTCAATTTTAAACCGTAAAGGTTAAATTAATGAATGAAATTGTTATGGGTATGTTTGGGGAAAATTGTAAAATTAAATGAAGATAGTATCATCGATAATAATGTTATCTCTATGGTATGTTACTTCAGGCTAGTTAGAATTTTTAAAAATGTGGTAAGCATAGTTAGCATGGTAGGACAGTTATATTTAACTGACCTTCTAGAGTTTTTAGAGTCTCTTAATGTAAAAATGAATTTGTCATTTAAATTAAATAAATTGATTTACTAAGAAACTTTAAGTTCATCCAAAACATCTATTCTATGTAATATTCAACCGAGTTGTAATCTTCTTATCGATTTGAACTTGTTTCTATCTTCAAAGTGTCTTTGGTAATTCAAATTTTAGAACTACTTGAACAATTAGATAAACATTTAAAATCTCTTGCAACCATTGTTATCTTATTTAATCTTTGTTCAAAACAAAAATTTGTCTGTGTTTTGTCCCTTATATTTTTGGGCATTACAAATTCATTGTTACTCTTAGTTAATTGTAGAAGTGAATCAATTCTCCTAATTGACTTATCCTAACAACTATTTTATAAATCCTCTAACAAGGTGGCATTTCTAGATTGAAGTTTTTGAAGACCTCCAACAAGGCCACTCCTAAAAGGGTGAATTAAATCCTCTAATAAGGTCACACCTAATACTTTGTTTTGTAACCTTTAATAGGGTTGGATCCTAATAGGGCTTAGTTTAGAATAGTGAAAAATAATAACTAGTTACAATTGGTGGTTTTCTCCAATTAGGTTTCCACATTAAATCTTGTTGTCTCTTGTGTTCATGTTATTTAATTTATGCTTCTACAACTAAGTTATTTAGGGTTAGTCACATTAATATCTCAAGATTTATATTATTTTGGGTTAACCAAGTGATAGTAATTATTTAGTGTAAACCAAGTTATCCTATGTTAACCAAGTGATCCTATGCTAAATGAGTTATAATAGAATATTTACTTTTAGCAAGGTTATAGGTTTTATATTGTAGAAATTATAAGGGATCTTTGATTTTTTTTAGTGGTAACTGGTTCACCCCTCCCTTCTCAGTTATTTTCATTTCCAACACCATACATCTTACTCGATTTCGAATCTCTTGTTTAGTAAATGTAATTTGTTTTGAAAAGACTTTGTCTAATGTGTCAATGTACATAGAAGGTAGTCTTTTTAGGGAAATAGTAGTGGTATTTCCATAGCATTAAGATAAATATGCATTACAGCTTCAAATGATATAGCGTAGCATGTCTCTAACTTGTGGTATGCCATGTGAAAGAGATGATTGAATCATGAAATGGTTTCCATTGGATCCTTGTTGATTGATATGAATTAATGATGTATCATATCCAAGTTGAATTTTTTTTTAAATTGTTCTAAGAACATTTTTTCAAAGGCAGCCAAATTTTATATATATCCTGGTGGAAAATTAGCATACCAGTTAAAGGAAACCTCTCCCAATGAGTATGAGAATAAATGGAGGTCAACATTCTCTTCTTGAAGTTATTTTTGATTGCATATTTGTTTGAATACCTTGATATGATCATTGACTATTCATGTTTCTCTATAAATTAAACTTGGGAAAAATTTCTTAGGATTCTTGGGAAGGTCATTGATTCCACCTTGCACGTTGATTGGTGAATCTATTGTGTTGGGAAAAAAGGCCAACAATAGAGGATTAGGTAGAATGATAGGTGGAGGTAGGTTCAGAGGTGGAATTCAAGATGATGAAATTAGGAATGGAAGTGGTAAAATTATTAGTAATCCTTTATCATTGAGAGGCTTTCAAAAATGACTAAGTTCTATGAACTAATGTACACTAGGAGAAGATCAAAAAGCTCTTTGAAATGGAGATGGTGGATCAATATCTTCCAATTTGCATCAATTCTTGAAAAGTGCACCTCTCGAGAAGTGCATCTCTTCAAAAAGTGCACATGTGCACTTTCTAATAATGAAAAATATAAAATTTAATGAATTTTTAAAAACTATTGAATTTTTGAACAAGTTATTTTTATTATCTAAATTTTTTGTGGCCCTCCGTCTAGCACCACTTTTGTTGAGCTATCATTTTGCACAATGTTGAATGATAGGAATCCTTTCAAATTCCTCTCTATAAAAGCTAATCAAAGATCAACTCCAAGGTTTGGGGCAATCTTGCAACCTATTTAAATCCCCTCAATTGAAGATAAATGCATATGTTCATGAGGAGGTCTTCGCTAGTTCAAACCAATTTTGGATAATCTATTTTATCTATTGTTTTTTGAAATGTAATCACAAAAGAAAATTAGTTTTGGTATTTTCCATTTTTATGATGAATGCAAATTAGTGATGCAACTATATGAATTCATATTATAACCAAGTGAAATAAAATCAAATAATAAAGATAGACTAATGAGAGATTAAAGAAAATAACTTGAAAGGGAAATTACTAATGGACATAAACCAAGGTAACAACACATTTTCAAATTAAATTATCAAAAAGACTTGTTAGGAAACTAACAAAATTAGGAGCAATTCTTCCTCAACTCCATTGATGTAATCATTGATGGGATCTTGATATAAATAAAAATATGTTTTACATTTCATCAAATTGCAAGGCTATAGAAATAGTGCTCATGCAAGAACAATAGATGATACTTTATTCAATTCATTACATTAGTAGAATTCATTAACACAAGGTAAATACAAGAATTAAAAGATCACACAATCATAAGAACACAATAAAACCAGTCACACCATTATAATTCATCAACATGTATTCATAGAAAATAAAAAACTTTGGCAAGAATAACTATATTAAAAATGAGGTCACCAATAGTATATATTATTGCATCAAAATAATGGCCTAGAGTACATATTATAGCCATGTATTTATAAGAAATATTCTCCTCACTTTTTACCAAAATCATGTCTTTAATCTTAATTTTCTCTATACTCTCAGCCACTTGAGTAGCTTTTGGTAAATATAGAGCTCCATACTTATATTTAACTAGTTTTTGGTAATTACTTACTTCTATTCAAGTAATAGTAAAATCCTCAAGCTTGGTGTCCAATTCCAACAATACCTCTTCTCTCTTGAATGCTTATCTTATGTCATCATCTAATAATGTGTTATCAAATGTTTCTCTATATTTTTGGACAACTAATTAGACAAGAAAAATATTGGTTTTGAACTCATCTCATAAAATCTCAAGGTGAGTGGCATTGTAGTACCTCTCCACTTCCTAAAATTCCTCTTGAGTTTTATCCTTAATTCACTGGTTCTCTTCATGAAATCCCTCCATAAATTTATTACTTGCTAATATTTTATCTATCTAATCATTGAGCTTATCAAGATTTTCTATATTATATACCTCCATCAACATCTTGACCTTTTATTTATATTAATGCCTACAAGTCCTTATCCTAGGTATGTACTTCATGCATTAGCCCAAAATCCTAGTTCACTATGAAACTAGCTTTTTGGCACTTGATTGGATGTGGTGAAATAGGTTCAAATTACCTCGTATTATTTTCACTCCTCCTTCTTCAAAAATATCATGACATTTCTAACATACTTCCAAAAATGGACCCAACTCCACTCATATTCCTTTCCTTCCTAGTGTTTCTTCAAGAGATATCTCTAGATTCTATAGGTCAATGGGGCCCCCAACATCATTTAAATATTCTCTTAGTAGCCTATTTTTCTTCTCCAGCATTATCAACTCTGACTAATCCTAGTCCATATGCCTAAACACCTCTTTCATTCTTGTAGTGATCATCACTTTGGTTGTATCCACTGTGCATCTTCCCAACATGACCTCCTTGATTTGGTAATGTTGCACATTCAATTGTTTTGTGTCAGTATGAGGAGGAAAAATGACAATGTGCAAGAAAAACCTAATATTGGTTCTTCATTATGAAGGAAAGTATTCATGCACCACCCATAGGTGACTTAGGCCTCTTGATTTCTTTTATTAATTCCTTAATTCCATCCTCAGTTGTTTGGTTCACCTTTGAAATAACCTTCCTCTTTAGTCATGCCCATTTGGTGCCCATGGGTGACATGTACTTGGATGAAAGGGTTGTTTCTATTGGCACTCAAAATTGTAGCCCCAATTTTGAGCATCATTGAGAAATTAAGCCCTTTAAATGCCCATAAATGCATGTGTACCCAATTGTCCGTTTAAGACCCATGAGGTGTTTAATGTTTCTAACACCTTCCATTCAGTCTATCCACTCATTTCATGAATTTATATTGCCATTTTGAGCCATTTTGTGAAGTCCCATTTTGAGCTATTGTCAAACCTACATTTTCACCTTTGTGTCAAACAACAATATGAGGCCTTGTTTGCATTTGAATATCTTCCACCCAAAATTGTTTCATGACTCACCATTTTTAGAATGTTTAGTGTCCATACTAGAGAGCCTATGTTTCATATTTTGAGTCATTTCAAATCTGTTTGACTAGGTTTTGAATCCCTCAAACTTGATCATTTACTGATGTCATGCTGATACAAATTATTTTGAATTCTAGGAAGCCCTATTTGACATGTTATAACTTTGACCTAGTTGAGAAAAATGTGAAAATTCATTTTATGTTGCATTTTAGAGGTTAGAAAATTTCTATATTTCAAGTTTGAACTTATGACGAATCCGTTTGATTCATTTTCAAATGTGATTCCAAATGTAATTTTTGACTTTTTACTGGTGTCAAACAATACATATTTGTCAGTATGCCTATTCATGACGTCATATCTCAAAATTCATGATAGGTGAGGTTGAATGGATTTTACCACTGTGCTTTACTCTAAAAATAATTCAAGTGTGCCAAGTTTCAAATCTTGATAGATCCGTCTGCACACTTTGCTGGATCCATTCCATTTGCAAAAAATGCTTTTCTTGCATTGTTTCCAGTTATCAAATTCTGAGTAACCCACTTTGACCACTCATCATGTGCACCTAGTTATTCATCATGAGCTTGAATCATTTATTTATGTTTTCCTCACAACAAAGAATCAATCCCCCAATTTTTGTTCTCCCAAATACCCATTTGCCTAGCTTTCAAAGCTAATTCCAAATGTGATTTGTTGTTTTTTGACATGTTTACTTGTAGGTAATTCTAAGAGGTCATCTTTGACATTCAATATCTTTTGACTGAGAATTTTTCATGAGAGAATATTTGAGAGGGTAAGAGAGTGTTGAACAAAGAATCAATATGTTTGATTTCAAAGCCTAGTTAGAGGTCCAAATCAATTTTTAAGGCCAGTCAAAGGACCTCCTGATGCAAAATTAATAGTTTGCAAAAGAGAGTTAAAATGAGTTTTATTTGATTATTCAATGGTCAAATTTTTTTCAAATTAGTATTAGATGGTGAATGTGTTAGTTTTGCAGTTCATTCATTTAGAAACAAATTTTTTTTTAGTCAGACCCAGTTTGGGGTCTGACTAATTGCTTCAGAATGATGGACTGATTTGAAATAATAAGAGTGTTACTATCTGAAAAAAGTTTTTTTTTTTTGGTATTGTAATGAATTACAATACTTCTTTCCAAATCTCTCAACTTAAAGCACCTCCAACTTTTTTATTGGAAACAATCTTTGGGCACTTGGTTGCACTTTGTATTAGATAATGTTAGGTATATCACCCTTTAAAGATGCTTGTGAGTGGCTCACATTCCAAATGGTGATGGATAGAAAAATTGAATTTCTTGATTTCTTTTCTCTTGAAGAAAGAAACTTTATTGATTTTCTATTAGACATGGACCCTTACAAGAGTGTTGGTACTGGCCCTAATGGTTATTTTTCTCTAAAGAGCCATCCTTTTTCAAGGGAATTGATTGGGATAACATGAGGAGCATGATGGCTAAAAAATAACACCTCCATTAAATGATAGTAAGGAAGTATATGTTGAAGATGATGATTGGCTAATTGGTGGAGTTGCATATAGTAACGATGAAGCACTTGCCAAAGACAAAGGCACCATATGAAACATCAAGAGTAGCACAACCCACGAGTTAAGGAAACCCACAACAAACAACAAGCATGGACATTCACCACTGATAGCCCCTGCATCATTCCGTGCTTCATCCTCAAATTTGGAAGCAATGGATCAAAAATATAATGAAATTAGCAAAGAAGATTCATGCTTATTTATATAGGGCTTATAGATCAGTTGCAACATTTCTTAAAGTTAAATAAGCCAGGTGCATGAAAAAATAAAAATTTGGGCATGGAAATCAATAGCAACGGAAAAACTAATGATGATAGTAGTGGATCTCTTGGCAGGAGCTTTGGGAAGCACCATGAGAGAAAATTTACAAGGCATGAAGGGTTTTTGGGATTCTTAAAGGAGTTACTAAATTGGCTAGAAGACATGCAAAGTGCCAGTGATATGCAAGAAGCATCCAACATAATGGGTGCCTTGAGTGACACTTTCTTAGGAAAATTTTCTCGATGTGAGGATTTTGTATGAGATGCCATTTCAAATGGAAATTCATTATGATGTATATTTTGAGGGTATATTTCAACTTGTAAATGAATTGTCCCATGAATTCTAAAGAGTTTGTGCTAAGACAAAGGGAGGATGCCATGAGAAGACTGCAACTAGCTAGGAGGAAGCAGTATGAAACAATGGGCAACAAAGACAACAAAAGTTGCTAGTTTATAAGATCATAGGAGAAATTATTAAAATAGGGAAATCTATGATGAGCATGCACAATGGGTAGGATGCTCACACAAGGAATGCAAGTACGAGAGACATTGTTGAACGGAAAGAGCTTCTAGTGATGAAAGGGAAGCACCATAGTAGCATCAAGAAACATGAGGCCCACAATAAAAAAAGAAAGACAAGCTACAATGACAAAGAAGGAACCTATGAAAATTAAAATAGAGCATGCAAAGTAAAAAGGAAACCCATACATTATAAAAGGAGAGTGCCAGATACAAAATGAGAATAAAGTCTTCTCACCATGTCTCAAGGGCAATGATGACCAGCCCGACCTTTTTCATAATGGAGCTCTCAGGCAATTCCTCTACATTCTAAAAAATTTAGATTTCAAAGCTAAGATGGAGAGGTTTACTAAAGGATGAAGAGCATGGTATTGCAAAGAGCCATAAGAGTACTAGAAATGGTTTGTTGATGGAGGAAGGATATGGAGGTAATGGCATGGAGCTCATCAAATGCCACTATTGTGCAGAGGAGAGAAACTCATGTAAGAATAGAGCAAACCACTAGTCTAAGAAATCCCATGGTAGGAGTTTCCAAGATGGCATGGAGGTATTAGAATAGGGGGAAGTTTTATGGAATGATAGTCAACACTTTGGAAAAGAGTACACCATGGAGCTAACTTTTGGAAGAATAACAAAAGAATTAACAAGGGGGATTTCAATCATGTTGAAGTCACTTCAAATAATGCAAATAGCATAGAAGCAGGGCATCCAAAAGGTGGCTTGGATAGCACAATGTGAGATAAATGAGGAAGAAGCTATAGGCAATCCTACAGAACAGAGAAGAAGGTGCCAATGTAAACAAGGGAAACTATATGAAGAAGGTAATAAGCAGTTAAAGTAGAGAGCCCTACATTTTTGAAGTAGGAATTTGAAGAATTGAAGGCTGCAAGTAAGAAACAAAGGCCACATGAATGGCCATAGCCAGAAATGAATAGAACAATTCTTCAAGGAATCATGAAAATGAAAATTCCCTCCAGTGTGCCTCTAACATTAGTACTTGGTTTTCCTCATTTGACTTCTAGCTCACTTTTGCATGATACATTTTAAGGAGTTCTTGGCTAGTATTCTACATATTCAATTATTTCCGCTCAAGATAAAAAAAGCAAATATAGATACAACAGATCTATAGGATTCCAAATCAATTGCTGCCAAACCATCACGAATGATTCAACAAGAGGAAAAACCATGGAAGCTGAAGGAGAAAAGGTAAAATACATAATCCCACATTCATGAAATGGAAGGGTGCTATTGTGTTTAAATAATAAACCACTCATATCACATAATATGTTAAAGACAAGTGCCTTTTGAAGGTAGGCTCATGTGCATGGGTACTGGTTAGCTAGCTAGAGGTCATCAAACATAAATTTTAAATAGGCACATGGACAAAGAGGTGATGTGGAATTCGAAGGACCAGATTGTGACATGTGGATGATCATGTGGTTGTTGCTATGTCACCATTTTGAGTTGCTCAATAGATAACCATGGCAACATAGCAACCATAGGTGCCAATGATACATGGCACCAAGTGGCAGTGATGTGGCAATGAGCAAGTGCAAAGGTGGCGATAACATATGGCAGCCAAGGATGGAGTTCACTAAAAAAGTTGCTACAATTTATTGGTCACCGTGTCACCACCCAAAAAATGGGAGATTTTTTGGCAAGCGACATGGCAACTTGCCAAAAAATCTACAAATCCAGTGAGAGTTGGGAAGGATGTGTGGGGTCTGCATGAGTTCAAAGGACCTACACAAGATGTGACAAATGACATTATTCAATTGGTTGAGGGGATATAAAGGAGTTTAAAATTTAAAAATATCCCTATTTGCATGTTCATTTTGAAATTTGAAAATTTTGATTTCAAATAGTGAGTTCCTATGGTTTAAACTATAGGATTTTTAAATTTTTTTAAATTTAGTCTTTTATTTGCTTTGGCCATGGAGTGGGAGCCTGATCTTCAAAGAGGCATAAAAAGGGAATTTTTTTCTCAAAATAGGTGCTCCAATATACCATTAGAATTGGGATGATCTAAATTTTTTATTTCTAAGCTCAATTTTTGCATAGGTGCTCACCAATTCAATCTATAAGAAAATTTGTAAATTATGGGGCATTCTTAGAAGAATGGGAATTTTCACATCAAAAGAGGTTGGAGGGTGGATTTAAAGGCTTGTTGAAGTCATAATGTGGAGAAATTTGACTTTAAACAATTTTCTTGCATTCTAGAGGCATTTTAACTGATTTTCACTTTTGCCTTGAGTTCATTTTTGGAATCAAAATTAGTTATGATTCTCATCAAGTATCTCGTATATTTATTGCTTGTATAGGCCAAATGATGGGGATTCGATATGAAATTATAGAGAGAAGGTAGAGAGAGACTTTTTAACCTCCTGGGAAAGAATTCTAAGTGGACACATGTCAGTTACATAACTAATCCAAAAATTGCTTCATTTCTATTTATGATTTCTTCTTCTCTTTTGTAAGGGTTAGCAATTTTCTCTAGGGAAACCAGTAGGGTTCCACTATTCTACTGAGAAACTAGGATTTTTTATGGTTTTTCTTCTTGTTTATTGAATTGTGCTCTAGCAGTGAAGGCCACACATCCACCCTTGTGCAGATTTTCTTTTCATTTCATGTATTGTTTATCTAAGATAATGGTAATTAATGCTAGATGTAGTAATATATCTTGAGTTTCATTTAGTGTTACCAGTTTATATATTTAGTCTTTCCATGGATGAATATAAAAGGGAATTTACATGAATTATCTAAGTTTTCTTATTTGGTCTCATAATTCTTCATATGTCATTAACTTTTTTATTAAATGCATAAGGTTGATTTCATTTAAGGTAGCTTGGATGAGTTGTGTATTACATCCGTTGTTGCTTTTGACTCAAGGAGTTAAGTAAATGCTTTAGTGTTTTGATAGGGTTTCTAGGTGTATGAAGGGGATATTTTTAAGAATGGGATTTGGAGATTTTAGTTGACAAATTTAGTTGTAAGGAAAATAAGTTAGGTCATCTTGCTAGTAATGACTCTATGTTTCAATGGATAAGGCCTTGATCACTAAATTAGATGCAAGCTAATATGAATTTTATTTCCATGAAATATTTTAATCAAATCAATTCAATTTTTCATTTTTTGTAGTTGGCTGAAAGGAATTAATCCTCACTTAGCTTATGGTTTCATAGGTCATGATCTCTAGTTATTTCATTCCAATGTCATTGTATAAGTATCAGAAGATAAAAGGGGTTTTCATCTACTATTATTAGGTTCAAATTTACATTTTAATTGCATTGGTACCATATTATAGAACTTCAAGGTTAACCCACCTAGGTCTTGTAGAGCCTAAAGTGAAGAAGGAGTTATGCCTTATAGTTGGCCCAAGATTGTACTCAAGTGTATCCATCATAGGAATTTTCTAGCCTTAGATGCATTATTCTAGTTTCTTGGTAATTTTCAAAACTATTAAATGAGGAGCCAATAGTTTCTACAATGGGCTCCTTTCATTTGTCACTTCTTTTTGGAGTCTTCTCACATTGAAGATCTTTAGCAAGAGTTTCTATATTTTTTGGGGATACAGACCCAACCTCTATATCTTAAGGAGTTTTCTAATGTTCTTCAATTATTTTCCCTTTCTTAGATACTTCACTTGCATCTAAATATTAGAACTCCTATTTCTCAGTTGCTTGTTCTTTTTCTTCTTGGGTAACCAAAGGAAGTTTTGTTACTGACCTTTCATCCAAAACTACCAAATTGTGAGATGGTGATGTTGGAATGCCCAGAGGTCCTTGAGGTAGAGAAATAAATGTATTCCAATCATCTCCTAAGGGTTCACTCATGGGGGTATCTTTGAATTTCTCTATAACCATCTAAGTGCCCATTAGCATAAAATCAAATTTAGAGAGGTTCAAGACATTAGATCCTTCACTCTCCATCTCTTCTATCCATTTTTGTTGTTCACCTTTTGAGGTTGACAACTAAATAGGCTCTCTTGGAGGAGATGGAGGTGTCACTATGGAGATTTTTCTCCTCTCTTCCTCTACATCTTTGGCCAAGTAGATCCTTTTTCTTAAAGGAATAAATTTTATTTTCTCCCCTTCTTCTTCATTCTTATCTTGCAAGATGGTCTCAAGAACCTATGGGAATGGAGTGATTTCTTCTTTAGTCTCCTCCTCTATGTTCTTGCCATAGTTGTTTCAATTCTTTCCTTCTTTGGAGCTGAAGGAGAGGCTTCTTCCTCTATAGTTTTCAATAGTGGAACTCTCTTCTCCTCTTGCTCTTCCTTTGACTATTCTAGTTGTACCTACTCTTGTGGCTCTTTTGTTGACTCCTATTCTAGCTCTTGCATGGCTCTTGTTGTATTTTATTTGGTGGTGCTTGATCTTGAACTAGTTTTTTTTCCCTAGAAGGTTCCCAATTTCTTTTCTTGTCCTATTCTACTTTAAAGTACTCAACTTTCCACTCATTCTAATTTACTATTTCCAGTATTACTAGAGGTTGAGTAGGGAAGGTTGGTATAGTGACCTTTGCACCTTTTCCTTTGATGGGTCTAGTGGAAGCCTAAAGGGGAATTACTTGAGGAATTGGATCCATCTAAATTGGCTTCAAGATTTATTCCTTTGTTAATTCTAATATGTTCCTATCTTAATGACCTATTTCATCATTCTCATCTTGCCCTATTTCAGCATTCATTATTGGTCAATCATAGATTTTATCCTTATTATATAAAGGATCAAGAGCTTCTAAGGTATCCTTTTCTACAACATTGTGGGTAATCTTCATCTTTAGCATGTTTTCTACTAGATATAGTGCCATGTTACAATAGTCCCTTACACTAATGTAATATTCATCTATAGCATTCATAAAATGATCCTCTAACACTTCTTCATGAATGTACTCTTTCCCTACTAGGTATTATACCATCCCAATGTTACAAAAGTATGAGTGATGGGAATTATATTCTTCCAAGAGATATTGATCCCACTCAAAGTCAAAGGTGGCAATATCCTTCTTTTGCTTCACCTCAAATGCACCAATTGTGGTAGGCTAGACCCATGTTTTCTTGTGTTTTTATCTCACTCTATTATATGTAGAAGTGTGTTCACATGTAATCTCTAGAAGTATGAGCTTTTTTTATGGGTATCTTGGGAATTTGATTTGGTATACTAGAGTACTATCTATCAGAAGATAGGCGAATGTCTTTAACTTAGGGCCTATTTGGTTGCAAGAATAGGAATATCTATTCTAGAATACATATTCCAGAATAGACAATGGGGCTACGTATTCTTGCTCTCTATTTGGTTCAGCCAATATTTAATGGGGAGTTTGCAGAACCTAAAATTTATGTTTTCTAAAATAAATAAAAGTGGAATAGGAATACATATTCCAATAACACCTATTTGGGTGGAATTTCAAAACCCCATTTTTTGGCCAAAATTGGAATACGTATTCCTATTTTACTTTGTATTCCAATTCTAATTTGGTGCATCCAAACAAAGAATTCAAAATTTTAAGAATTTACATATGGCTACTATGCTTTTATTCCCATTTCCAAATGGGCCCTTAATGTAGTATGCATCAATCTCTATGATTTTGGATGCTACCTCTACTAACATTCTCTTGGCATAGGGAACTTTAATGAACCTAGTGTTTCAAAGATAAACCCACTATTCACCACTCTATATACCACAGTTTGCAGTGGGATCTTCTTGTTTACCAATTATGGATATACCACATAGGGACAATCATTTTCATCCTACATGTTTCCCTTTTTCAAAAAGCCTAGGTCATTTTTGGTTCTTGTTACAAGTAAGTACACGATATATGAAGTCATATAAAAGTGTGGGTTGGATTTGATGGCTAATAAATATTCATTTAAGTTGTACTTAGAATGGTAGCCCAATCAATTGGCATCTTTGTCATTTTGATGGTTTAAATGAAGTGGACCATCCAAGTCTAAATGTGACAAAATGCTAGGAGAACCATTACTCTACTTAATAAGACAATCAAAAACTTGATATCATCCTTTATGTAAGCCCTTGTCATATCAACTTTTCCCACTTTGTAGCTTGCTAGTTTTGTGTCAATCATTAAGGAGGATTGTGCTATTTCCTTTGGCTCTTTCTCATTCTCCCTATAACATCTTTCTCATCCATCATACAAGATTTGTAAATATTGATCTTCTCTTGGGAGACAAAAGACCTTGTCAATGTTCTAGGGTTAGAGGTCCAAGACTATCTCTTATGTGACACTCTTAATGACCTTCTCTTTGGTCACATAGTGATATTCAAGGGTCATTATAAGTTACAAGGATTGAATTAATGTTGGATGGAATGTTTCATTCACAAGGCCTAACTAGAGGAGTGGTGATACCATAGCATATCTTTCCTTTGGTTTATTACATATTCTAAGGAATGCATTCCAATCTATGGGTCAAAGTTCAGTGTCTTTAATTTCAACGTGTCCATCCTGAAAACTTTACTTTTTTGGTGCCTCTTGATATTTGAATGCGACCAATTTTGTATTTATATTCTCCACTAGGGAAGAGGATGATGATGCCATTTGATTTGCACAAAAGAGGCAAAGATTATTCTAAATGTAAAAAATTAACCTAAAACAGACTCCAACTTACTCCCAAATAGGTGAAAATCATGCAAAATACAAAAAAAAAAAAGTTCCTTCCCCTTAAAATGCCGTATTATTTACTTTGGCACACCTAGTGCTAATTGTATAGTTGTACAATAGTATGTTGAATTATCATTAAAGGGCTAACTACACAGTAGTGCACATACACACCTTGGTGAGGTGTGCACATGCACAACTACATAGATAGATAGTGCATGGTGCATCAATGGAGGGGAAATAAAAATTTTATTTGATATGTGGACACCTCATTGAGGTGTGCCTATGGATACCTTCACGAATCCTTGAAGGTTTTATGCATATTTTTTATTAGTCTTTAGTTATGTTGGAAGGTGTGCATGTGTGCACCTTCATCAGGCTTAGGAGTCAAGTTTTTTGTTTTTACTATGTTTCAAGGTTTTTCATTTAGGGTTGCATTGGCACATACATGATTGGATTGAACCAATGTTGTGTTTGCAAGGCCTAATCAAATGAGTGCTAATACCATAGAAAATATTTCCTTTGTTTTATTTCATATTATTAAGAATGCATTATATTCTATGTGTTTGAGTTCCATGTTTTTAATTTCTTGGTGTGTCCATCTTGAATGCTTGAAATTTTTGGTGCCCCTTGATATTTGAATGTGACAAATTTTTGAGCTATCTTATCCACCATGGAAGAGGACAATGACACCAACTAATCTGCACAAAAGATGCAAACATTAGTCTGAATGGAAAAATGTTACCTAAAAAAACACCAACTCCTAAATAGCTCAAAATGATGCAAAATACAACAACAAATAGTCCATCCCCTTTGAAATGCCCTATTTTTTACTTTATCACACCTATCTCACCCTTAAAAGTGTACTAGGGTACTTAATTAGCCTTAAAAGTCTAACTGTATAGTTGCACACATGCACACCTTGGTGAGGTGCGCAACTACACACGTGTAGTGCATAGTGCATCAATGGATGGGGTGTCAAAATTTTTTCTTTGATAGAAAAGGTTTGAACATACCAACATGCACACCTCATTGAGATGCACATGTGCACACCTTCATGAATCCTTGAAGTTTTTGTACCTTTTTTATTAGTTTTTAGTTATATGGGAAGGTGTGTCATGCCTAAAATATCAAGGCAAAAACACAACAACAATTTTATTTAAGTTAATAAACACTATGTTTAGCAATTACTACATTAAATACATTACAGGAAGTTGAAAATAATTGAAGTGAGTTTTGGTTATATTGCATAATGATGAAAATTCAAAATCTCAATGCCATTGCACCATAATGGAACCTTAGGTTCTAGTACTATGGGTACACCTAATTTGAGTTATACAATTCAGTTCGATAAAACTCTAGTTAAAGAATGACATCATATTTTAGAAAGCATTAGGATTCCATAGTTCCTTAAGGTTGAAATTAGTATGTTCAACTAATTTCATAAGTACATTAGGTTTGATATGACTTCATATGTTCATTTCATTAAGTCACATGATTTCCTTAGGTGGTCTAGTTCTACACCTCTCTGAAAGTGATTTGGGATTTTAATACTTGTTCTCATTTAGATTCATACTCTTATTTATTTAATCAAATTATTATTATTATTTATTAAATTACCTTTGACATTCATTTCATTGTAAAACATAATCCAGTTTAGTAAATTAGAATGTCTACTCAGCTTGACTTACAACACTTTTGAACATTGCAATAATGGTATAGACCCACTAACTTTTCCTAATCCTAACATTAATAATTATAGTGTATATGAAATTAAAATTTAAATATACCAACTTATAATAATAATAAAATTTAGAGACAAGAAATATTAATTGTCCTAAAACTATTAATGAAATCCACTAATACTTTCCATTATAGTAACATATTCCCATCTAGCCCTTAAACACTTATATATACAAACACCATCTAAAAAAACTTCAACCTATTAATTTAAAATTCATTTTAATTCTACCCCCTAAATAATATGGGAATAAAACACATTGGTATTACTAGAACTGAACCATCCAATTAATTACTAACTATATAGTATTATTCAAACCCAAACCAACTTCACTACTAACTACTAACCTAACTCCTAAACAATCTCCAACACTAACTAATTTCTAACTAATCCTAACTTAAAAACTCTTAAACACTTTCTAATTAGCCAAGTGGATTCACACACCTGTCCTAGCCTTTACCAAGACCCTAGGTGTGTATTCCAAGGTGCAAGGATTGTGAGATGACTATCATGCATTCCCCAAGCTGTGGGTTTGATCTCCTCTATGAAGGATACACATGGAGAGGAAGCTAAATAGGAAAGTTAAAAAAAATAAAAATAAAAATAAAAGGAAACTTAATCGCAATCATCTCCTTAGACGCCAAAACCCCTAGGTCAATGTGCCAGTCATGAAATCACATGGGGAGTGGTGCATGTGGCTTCCAATATGGGGAATAAGGAAGCCTAAATTGGAGAATGAGAGACAAGTGTGAAGGGGTAGGTGGAGTCTTAGGAGGGTGTATACCTATGGTAGTTCAGGATTAAATTTTATTTATTTATTGACCTCCTTTCTCATGCACAAGGAACCTACAAAATTGAGGAACTGATGAGCATGGAGATAGTGTACAGCCCCCTTATCCTTCAAATTTTAGTTCATTTTATTTTACCCATGGTTCCATAAAGTCATAAGTTGAAAGTTTGACTTTAGGTGGGGTGGTGGGAGGTGGGGGGGAGGGATAGTTAAGGATAAAAAAATGTAGGTGTGTTTAGAAAAATCAAAAGTATTAGCATTTATAAATCTAATGTATATTTTTTTCAAATATAATAATTTTTTCAAATAAGATAATTACATAATAGGGCGAAGGTATTTAAGGAATATTTTTTATTACCTTTTTGAAATTAAAATGCTCCCATGTATTTTACAACATCCTATAGATGCTTATTTTGGGAATTTTTTTTTGAAACTTAGTTTATTTTGTGAGAAAATTTAAGGAAAATCTAATTGTCTAATGGGTAATATTTCACTTAGGTAGGTGATGTTAGATGTTATATTAATGCACATAGAATAGGTTATTGGTGTGCTATCTTAGGTCTTTTTCTTCTTATTTTTAACTATATTGTGATAAATCCATTATATCTATTTGATAAATTTAAATGAAACTATAGGAACTATATCACTTGAACATCAAATTTAATTTGAACAATTTAAATAAGGTTATCCATAATATAATTTAAATTTCTACATGTATCAAAACATATATAATAAAATCAATCATCTTGCATTTAGAATTGAAATCTAAGGTTACTAGAAATTGAAATATGAAACAACTAGAGTTCCATATTGAAACCTTTCCAAGTAATTACAAGAGATTTAAAATTGAATCTATTTCTCATCTTCTCTTTTCTACTATCCATTTTATACATATGGATCAAAATTATTCATATTAAAACAACATATATATCATGAAATTTAGATGCAATAGGTCTTAATAGAGATACAAATTTCTTATTTTTTACAAAGGTAACAAGATATACTAAACGGTTGTTTAGTGTGGAGCTTGATTAGTCCCCAAGTGGGAGATTGTTAGTTTGTGGTGACTGATTTTGTCTTTGCCTTGTTTTGAGATCTGGCATCAAAAGTGATTTTTTTCCATCAAGTATTTGAGATACTTTATGCTTTTTGAGAACCAAAATGGTTAAGGATTTGATTCACTAGTTATAGAGAAAGATTAGAGGGAGTCTTTTCACTGCTTGGAGAGATTTTTCAAGTAGACACATGTCATCTTCACAACAGATCCAAGAATTCCTTCCTCCTATATCATTCTCTTTCTTATTCTTTGTAGGGGTTCTAGTTTTTGTTAGTTTGTGGTGACTAATTAGGAAAGTACTATACATACTTCTTAAATTCTTTGGGGCCTAGGGCATCGGCCCAAAATTTTTTTTGCATCCTATTTTATTGGGTCCTATTTTATCGAGATTTTGGGCCGACATATAATTAACCCTAAATTAGTTTAATACTTGTATAAAAGGGCTTAGGGTTAGGGATAGTTTCATAGTTGTGATGCAAAGTTGGTCCTTGTGGCAGTATTGAGCTGTAAGAGATTACAGATTGTAATCAAGTTGTAATCATTGGATCATAAAAATATCAGGCTCGCTATTTGGTGGACGTAGCCCAGGGAATGGGTTAACCATGTTATATCCTAGTGCCTTGTGTTCTTTTTCTATGTGATCTATTATTTTCTATTATTGGTTATATTTGCATGTAACTGTTATTTCTGTCCATGATTTAATCCTAACATAAACGTCATCAAAAGGAGAAGTCTCCAACAAGACTGAAGGAACACTACCAAGCTCCAATTTATGGGAAGCTCCATCATGAGGAACTATCCAAGCAATCTTCAAAATATTGAGAACAACAATGGAGAGCTCACCTCCCATCCTAGGCCTTGAAGGGCCACCCACCAAGCTAGGAGAACCAATAACTAACTAGGTGCATTCATAAACCAATCAAAATGACACAACTCAACATATAATTAGTACAAGCTAGAGTTGTCATTGCACCAAAAGATTGACTTGTTAATGCAAAATACAACCACTAGACTTATAGAACATAGGAGATAGTTAAGCCATATCATGAATCCCAAAGGGGGCATGTGCTATAAAACCACAAAAAAATGCACATACCAAAATTGTCTCTGTTCTACTAGTTACACTATTTGATGCTTAGACAATGTTTCAAATCTAATTGTAGAATCTTCATCTGTACATAGTATCTTCTTGACACAAAGCATATGTTAACATAAATGAGAACTCTAATACCATTCCAACTTATCCTACTTATCCATATTTCCAATAATATCCCCCTTTTGAATTGATGGAAACATATGTTAAAATTGGCTAAGTCCCAAATTATTGTTCAAAAACATTCTTTAAACTTTTCTTTTACAAAATTTTACAAAAAATTAAAAATTTGTGGATCATTACATTTATAACCATATTTCCTTATATCTTGTATTACAACACTACTCTCCCTTTGTAGATACATCATATACTAATAATGTTATAGTTACTTCACTTTGTATTATAAAGTATACAATTTCCCTCTACTACTCCCACTTTCACATCAATGAAAAAGGTGTCAAAATTTATGTACAAGTCAAAATTTGTTATCTCTTCTGAAGTTGAATTTGAGATTTTAAATAGGAAATCTGCAAAATTTGTCTTTAAAAATAAATAGTTTTCGCTTTTCAACGCAGTGAAGAAATTTTGGTATTATATTCTTTGAAGAAAACTACATGCAATCATTCCAAACCTAGGAGTTAAATCACTTGTTATGCAAAGTGAGCTAGGTGAGAGATCTTGGAAGTGGATGAAAATCCTCTAAGAATATGACCTAGAAATGCATTCTATGAAATAAGTTTGTGGGTAGGGATTATCAAAGGCCATGCCCTCAACTAACCCTCAATTAGAATGCCAAACCTACATTGTGGGAACTCTTACCTAATACCTATTGTACATCAATTTGGTATACCTCTTGATGCATAAAAAATCTTGAAAGGGACTGTTAGAAGACAAATGCTATTCCCTTTGATTGAAGAACACACATTTCATGATAATGTTGTGAGATGCTATTTTATAAGAATTTTGAATGCATATTTATTTGACACCTTGATTGAGAATAGGATAATGAAATAATTATAGAATTTGATGGATAGTTCATGTCCAAATATGGTTCAAAAAACAAAAAAACCCATTATATCCTTTGAGTTGGGTATTATTGACCTTGTTTCTTTGATGTGCATAATCATGTGAGGAAATGTCACACTTGCAAAAATGCTACTTACCTATATTGAAATTAAAAAATTTCTCGTTAGTTAGTTTTTGAAGCTACACAACTTAGTGGGAATCTTATTTCTTTGGGGAGATAAATCCCAACTCATCTACGAGACATTGACACATGCTAACTATGATAGATTATTATATCTGGTGGTTTGAATCTATCCCTTGAAAAAATAAAAAAATAGATGTAGTAATTTAATTCATTTAGAATAACATTTCCATTATATTTAGAATGTCTTTTTTGTCATGTGCAAATAAGGGTATGATATTCACCTCTACCCAACTGTTAGAGTGCTCTTATGACCACAATGTTACCTTAAAATACACAAGTAATTACTATCTTGTTAGTCCTATTTTGAGTCACCATTATTCTTGGCCTTTTTATATGCTTTCCCTACACATGCTTGGTTTAGTTATTGAAGTCCCCTCCCTTTATTTCATGTTTCCTTGATCACTGTAAAACATTGTATGAGGTCACTCATTCTATCCATCTTATCTTTATTACTTTGAACCTCTTTGAACCCATTTGAACCTTGGTTCAAAGTAGTTCAAAGAAATTCAACCAAATTTATGTATATTGACCATTTTCCTATAGGTGATTTGCACTAATGATTACAAAAGTGTTCTTTTGAACTACTTTGAACCCCTTTGAATCTTAGTTCAAAGTAGTTTATAGTAGTTCTACAACTAGAATATTGAGTTGAAAGTGGTTACTATTTTCTAAAGGTTCCCAGTTGCCAAGGCATTAATTGATACATCAAGACATAATGAATTGAAGCATGCCTTAATTTTGAGCATGAGAGGATCATCATCATGACTTAGAATGGGAAATCTATTGCCTAAGAAGTAGATTGTTTTCTCAGATGAAGGTAATCATTGTCAAGATAGCTGCAAAGGGGAGTTATTTAATAAGGAGTCTTTTCATGAGATGTCAAACGTGTAAACCCGGCCACAATTGGTTTGTCATGAATGCCTCATTATGAAGCCATACTTTTTCTTGTATGTTCTCTTTTTTCTTGAAAAAGAACATAAGTTTCCTCTTTTGTTTATTATACAAAATAAATATTTGAAGGAGAAGCGATAGAGAGACAAGGAAAATGATCAAATTTTCTTGGTGAGCTATAAGTGAGAACGTAGAAAAACCCTCTCTTTTTTCTATCATCTATGTTCATTTCAAAGAGAAGATCAATTTTGGGCTTTAATTTCTTTATTTGAGATGAAATTTGTACTACATTTCTTCAGGAATGTTTCAAGTCTAGAATGTAAAAGGCCCCTCATTAGTGATACTAATTTAGAGAGCGTTAATGTAGAAAAATTGCAAGCCAATTTCCTTGAGTGGGTTGATAAAATGAATGGTTGTATGTAAATCTTAACTATTGGTCTAATTGAAGCTGGAGCCTTTCCTGCTTCCCTATCAAGCCATGAATTACTTCAACTTTGTATTGACCACTATGATATGAGGAGTAAAAGCATCTTGAATAAGGATGGAGAATCTATGTTTTCTATCTCTAGGGAAACCATTGCCTTAGTTTTACAACTACCCATATGCACTTGTGCTACATTTTCTCCTATCCAGTAACTAGCTGAGTATCTAGAAAGCTAGAGTAAATATCATAATATTTGAGCTAGGAAGTGGATGAAAACCAATTATGGCAGTGGTTCAAGGCTACCCAAGATAGTTATTAAAGATCACATGAAACTCCATATTCATGATCTTATGGTTCTATTATATTGGGTTAATGGTTCAGCTGATGTTTTCCTTTTTGAAGAAAGGGTGTTGCATTATGTGGAGATCATTTTAAATGGACAACAGTGGTTGGATTGGCCTGAAGTAATTCCTAGTTCGTTAAGAAGCCAGCTCAAACATGCTAAGGAATCTAAAGAAAATTTCTACATGGCCTCTTATCTCACATATTACATTTCTTGTGTCAGTAACATCACTTCCCTTTCACATGAAACTCAGAGTGAAGAAATAATTGTCTATCAATTCTACCCTCTACTCCAAAGGGACAAGGTGTTAGAAGATTTTTGAAAAGTGCATGATGTGTTGATAGAAAGTGTGCATTTGACTTTGAAAAAGGTTCCCATGCCTAGATTGTCCTTAGAAGGCCAAAAATTGATTCAGAACTATCAAGGTTCTTATGTGAATATCAAGATTTAACTATGTGATTTTGAGTCAAACTCGATGACACATGTTTCGTGAGTAGTGATTCAACATGAATCCATCTCTCATGAGAATAAATGGAAAATTTAGCACTCATTGGATCTAGGAGATGCTCTCATGGATGAAGCACTAGGAAGTCCATGATTAAATATAATCTAACTCAAGAAAAATGGGAGTCAGTGTTTCCTATTAAACTCAGCTCTTTAACATTTAGCAACATGATTAACACCTCAATCATAAGGAGTAATTTTATTTGTTTTGGTTTGGATCCTATCAAGAAAGAATGGATTTTCATAGTAAAAGATTTATAGCCCAAGTTCTTGGTTTAAAAGGTTAGTCATCTATAGTCCCCCTTTTGGATGACTTGTGATAGGATTGCAAGAATGAAGAAGTGTTGAAGAGTGACCATTCAAGGTTAACACATCAAGAAATTAATTCCCCTGAGCTGAAATTTTAATTGAAAAGAGTGATTGAAGATGGTTCATAAATTGTCAAACCAGGATGGGAAGAAGCTAGTGAATCAAAATAGCTAGAAGTGGATTGCAATCAAGAGGAGGACGATGACATAAATCTAAGAACTAGATCCATTATTACTCATACAAACAACTGGCTAATGAGACAAAGCATGAAGACAATCAATGAACCACAATTTGGAAAATCTCCAAAAATAGTTTCTTTTTCTGAACCACTAACATCTAACATTCAAGTTTCATCTACTGATATAGGTAGTGTATCTAATCCTAATAGGTAGATAAGAATGCCATCTACTACATAGAATAAAACTCCTAGAACTAGATCCAAAACCAAGTCTGAGGCTCTCATGCAATGAGAAATTCAATAGGAGAAGAGGCTCTAGTATAGGTTCTAAGTGATGGACTCAGTTTCTCAAATAATCTTGATGGTGATGTGCAATTCATTGAAGCCCCCAAGATAAACCAACCCAAGTTTGTGACTCCTGCTAGAGAAATCTAGGGAGTCTCCACTAATCCCATTATTCTATCCTAGCTATCCAATTTACTCAGTAAGAAAAGGAAGCTATAACTAGTGTCTATGCTAGTGAAAGACATTCTCACCAAGTACATAGTTTGTGGCTCCAAAGTCAAAAAGCTAAAAATTGATTCTCATTCGATCAAAGATCTACTAACTAGGAAAATAATAGTAGAAGTAGCCACATATAAATAGAAACCTAAATCTTGTAATATTAACACCGAAGGTCTTAAGGTTAATTCTATAGAACTAGGAGCCATTAACATGAGTACAAGCAACCACTTTTTCAAGTTCTCTGTGGATCACATGTTAACCCAATAAAAAATTGATAGTAAAGAAAAGAAGGAACTTAAGACCCTAGTAGTGACCATGGCTACCTACATAGATTCATTAATGAATCTTGGGGCTCTTCTAGTGGTTTAGACCCCACAGTCCTTTGATCATAATTCCATAGACAACTAGCAATTGGTTAAACAAATGCAAAAAGGAAAATTGCTTTTAGATACAATGTAGGATTGGATAATTTCCATCATTAAAGATGACAAAAAATTTATTCTAGATTTTTCTAGTACATATGCTAAAGGGGAAATATTTTTGGTTGAGATTCATACTTTTACACTAGGATGGGAGGTTGATTGAAACCGATGTTAGACCAATGTGTTTTAGAGAAATCCTATGACAATTGTGGATTCCTGTATGTTGTTTATCCTAAAGAATAATATGGGCTAGAAAGAATAAATCTATAGTGAGGCCATCTAAGAAATGCAATCCATTAAAAAATGAAATTGCCCAAATGCATAAAGAGCTTTTAAAGGATATGAATGTGGTAAATCCAATAGGAATTTGACAATTTGATGAAGGAAATATGGATTCTAAGACATTGACAAAAAGATTCAATGATGTCATTATGAAGATTAAGAACAATGACACACCTACTACTAATGATTTCACCACATTGGGAAACATTGAATCTATGTTGTATTTGAATAGGAACGTTATGTTGTAGCATAGTCTGAAGATTAAAGAGTTCAAATGGAAAAATGATGCCTATAGATCCAAGTTTCTAATTTTAAAGGACCCATACTCCCATGTAATGAAAGAGTTCACAAAAATCTTCAAGAGCTAGAAGTTGGTGACAAAAACTATGGGTGAAGAAGAGAAGACTAATGATGAAGTTTGATCGGAACAATTACTTTCCATTTTTTTTTTTGAAATTATTTCAAAACTATTTTTTAGAGTGTAACTATTTTAACCAAAAGGTTGGGCTTTAATGGAGGCCTTTTTTGGATATGTAAGAAACTATAAATTTTGGAGCATTGAACTAGTTAGAGGTTAGATTTTAGAAAGTTAGAATATACTCTAAAGAGTTAGTTCTTTTGATCAAATCAAAATAGAAATAAACAGATAGAATATATATAAACACTCTTTTCGATGATTATGTGCTGAAGAAAGTATTTGAACACACACACACACACACACACACACACACACACACACACACACACACACACACACACACACACACACACACATAGATCTAGTCATACCTTTTGGATACATGATCTATTGTATGTGATATCTATTGCTATTTTTCTACAATTAATGTTAATAGATTTTCTTGCATGATTACTTTAAAGTTTCTATAGTGTTTAGTTCTTTCAATTATATTGTCTTTGTTGAAAACACTATGGGCTTTTCATTCATTCTTGTAAACAAATAAATGGACTATTACCTCACTGCCTAAGAGTATGTGAGAGTACCTATATGCACTTTCTAGTAAAAGTGCATAATTGATTTCTTGTTAGTTTCTTTGAGTTCATTGATAGATTTTACAAAGGGATCTATACCTATAAATGCAAAGAGAAAACAAATAATATGAAATTTTCTCAGCTATTGTGAACATTATTGTGTTTTCCAAATCTTGGCTATAAAGTAAGTTATTGTGTAATCAAAAAAGACAATCTATTCACCAACATATTTTTGGTGACTCTATTGGGAAGATTCCTTGAGAGAGAGGACCAAACCTTTGAAATGGTGATGAATTAAAATTGTTCTTCCACATGATAATGTATTCCTTGAGTTGCAACCTAATGTTAGATTTGAATATACATTGGAAGGTATAATCATAGATTTAATTTCAGCCTCCTAGACATTGTGTTAGAATAACTAACAATTTCAACAAGTGTTGAACGTTCTTGAAAGAGAAGAAGAGCATGTTGATCTTTTAAGAGGTGTACTAGAAGTTCAAGAAGAGGTAGTAGTTAATTGACTTGTTCAAGCATCTGCAGGACCTTAGATAAAGAGGTGAGAGGTAGACCTAGATGCTAGGAGGTATACAAGAGGAGAAAGAGAAATGGAAATTTTAGACAAAAAATTTGAACCTTTAAAGAATCTAAGTTTCCTACCTAATTTTGACAATCCAAAAAGAAAAGAACTAAGTCTTGTAGTAGACCTAGTTCTCCACCCAAACATTCCCCTTTCTCACCATTGGTGCAGTCTTTACTCCCATTAAAAGCTCTAGTCCCTTCTCATTTGAATATCCAACTCCTACAAGTTATATTACCAAACATGGCTATCAATAAACCATGGGGGTAGAATATAGGCCCATTAAATCTTGGTATCAATCTTGTAGCATTACTGAAAGGTGCAACCAAAATTTTGACCAAATTTAGTAGAGATGGTAAGGTTTCTATAGACAATCACTTAAGTGCTTTCCATATGGCATGTGGAATTATAAGTGTCTCTACCCAAGAAATTGTTGTTAGGTTATTTGTCTAAATGCTAACTGATGCTGCTACTAATTGGTTTAATTACCTACACAAACATTCCATTACTAGTTGGAATGATATAAAAATTGCATTCAAAAATAGATTTAAAGCTCCTGACAATGAGTGCTCCTTGTTAGTTTAGCTCAGTCAACTAAAAAAAGAAATACATGAACCCATGAGAGAATTTGTGGAAAAATTCAATATGTTAATTCAAAGAATCCTTCTAGCATCCAGACCTAATAGGAAAAACTAGAAGATATTCTTTGTTAATGTTGTTCCTTTGGACATGAGTTTCCATCTCATTAAAGATGTAGTTGTTGATTTAGTTGCCACTCAAAGATTTGCTATTCAATTAGAGGATGCACTTATTACTACTGGTAAATGGAGAAGAGAAGTTCAATCCTCTATGACCGCTTCAACCTCTACCACTACAAACCCTATTATGAAAAGCTTGATGAATGACATGGCAATGATAAAAAGACAACAAAATAAACCTCACAACCCTTACCAATCCCCTTATCAGGATATTCATAGGCATCAACAACCTCAAGGTTATGGCAAAGATTTAACTTTGACCACCCCTTCGACAAGATTACAAATTGAGGAAATCCCTAAAAAAACTATGTGTTCTTTCCATCTAACTATAGATCATGATAGATAAACTTGTACCAGTTGGTTAAGATGTGCTAAAAAAGAAAAGGATGCTCTTAGCACTGAACAATCAATTGAAGGTAAAAGAGAAGAACATGAAGGAGAAAGCACCTATTTTCTTGAATATGAATCTAATACAAAAAGGGGAGGTGATTTTTTTGTGACACTCCAAGATCCTACTTGTATAGTATTGACCAGGAATCAAAGGAATTAGAAGTCCTATGCAAGAACTAGCACAACTCTGCCAAATGCTAAATGAAAAGAAAACATCCATAATGACTCAAAAAAAATTTAGAGGCTAGAATATTACCCAGAGAATAATCAACATCAGGTGCATCAACTTCTGACATTGTAAAATTTAGTAAATCTTCTTGTATATCCATTTCTCCAACTGAATACATAAGATTGAATCCTAAGGAGTTAGACAAGTTAGTTCAGTATGTAAAAGAAGGCTCTGCTACTAATGCCCAATTTGTTGATGATGTAATTGAAAACCAAAAATCTTCAAATAAAATAGTCATTATGTTTAAAAAATATATAGAAAATGTCCCACATTTGGAACCAGTGGTTAATTTTGCAGAAGGGAAGACAGAAGAGAGGAAACCTAGTACTTTGTATGTACCCTTATTCATAAATGAACAAAAACTTAGTAATTGTATCATTAACTCTGGAGCATCTAATAATATTGTTCTTGCCCCTATTGCTAAAGCCCTTGGCTTAGATCTTACTAAAACTTTTGGGCATTTTTATTCTATGGATAGGAAGCAAGTACCTATTGGAAATGATTGAATGATGGATTTGGTAAAGAATGTTTTCAATCATTGTTTTGCCATTGATTCCAAACTTGCTACTTGCAAGAATGACAATTTATTAAGTGATCCAAGTAATATCACTTAGTTTCTTAAGAAGGAGGACTTAATCAATAAGATGTAAACACCTACAAAAAGGTTGAAGTTATGTTATTATAATGATCTACAAGGATTAACTAAAACATTGATGAAATAGTGTATTGATGACATATCCTAAGACACAAAGGTTGGACACACTTAGATACATTAAAGGTGTAAGGTTTAACTAATTCAATTTGTAAAGCTTAACTAAGTTCATATATGGGTGCCAAGCAAGCTAGTTGGAGCTTAGAAAATTCTTAGTTCAAGCTGAGCAAGTTTAGATTTTAGTGTGTGTTGAGAAATCCTTTGAATGCCAAGCAAAAGACTTCATGTGTTGAGCATTAGAAAACTATATTGGGTATCAATTAAATTTCTTCAAGTGCTGAGCACCAATAAAACACATTTGGAGCTGAGTAATGCACTAAGTGTCAAGCATCAATAATCCAATGATGCTAAGTTGTTGCATTATTGAAAAGTCAAAAGATTCACTAGATTAGTAATGATAAGTTTGTTACATTGTTTTTGTGATCTAGTTGGAAGATAAAGATGATGAATTGCTATCACAGAGTTTTATGCCAACTAATCCTAGGTGAATATAGATGGATTTATCTTAATGTTTCTAAAATAAATAATTTGGAGGGAAAACAATATTATTTTCTCAAGAAAATTCAAGTTGATGAGCAAGAAGAATTGAGTGGGAAATGAAGTAAAAAACTTCTTTATAAGAAGCTATATGTAAGAAGATTAGAATGGAATGGAGTATGGTCATAAGTGAGAAGTGTGAAGAAACCAAGTGAAGAAAAGTGAGTAGTGTCAAGAGAATGAAACAGTGAGGAAGAACAAAGCATTGTGACTTTGAATTGATCAAGGGACCATACTATGAGAATTGCATTTGCATGACAATTTGCTAAAACTCAAGGAGATAGATCTTGAAGGGTGAACAAGCTATCTAAAGAAAAAGGAAGGAAAGCTAGGAAAGGAAGAAGAATTTGAAGAGTAATATATAATCTACAAGGTTTGAGTTGCAATTTGTATCAGATCGAAATCTTTCTAATACTTTCTTACCATTGTATTAAACATTGAAATCCTACATTGCTAGGTTAGCTTAACAACCAGGTGGAGAAACCTTTGAGAAGGTGATTGAAAGTCCCATTTTGGTAGACCTAATAGCCTTATGTAAATCCTTTAATAGGGTGTCATTCCAAGTTTAATGTTCTTAAGTCCTCTAACAAGGCACACTCGTGATAGGGTGTTGAGATCATTTGATAAGGTCACATTTAACAGTGTGTTGTAGCCTTTAATAGGGCATCACTTTAGAAGGGTGAAAAAAAAGGTAGCATGTTACTAGTGGTTTTGCCAAATTAGGTTTCCATGTAAATCCTTGTGTTATGTGTTGATTCTTTATGTTTTATTACTGCATGTTGATTTATAGTAGCTTGCTAAGGTAAAGGTTATAGTTTGGATGAATAGTAGAATGCATGGGCCTATAATAGTTTCATTAAAAGTTTGAATTGGGCATTAGTGGACCTTCAATAACTAATTCACCCCACTCTCAGTTATTCTAAAAAATTCTAACAATTGGTATTAGAGAACTCTACTAATTTGTTTCAAGGTACTAGTAGTAGGAAGATCAAGATGTCCAAAAGAGAAGTTCCCAAGCTGAACAAAGACAACTTTGTTGCATGGAAAAGTCTGATAAAGTTGCACTTAGGATGAATAAGTGACTATGTGAAAACCTTGATCTTAATTGATCATGTAACCCCTATAGGTCCCCTCACTATAGAAGATCTAAGAAAAAGGAAGGAGCACAATTAAGCTATGTTGTAGATTGCTCTAGCTCTAAGCTATGCCAGGTATGATGATATAAAAGGATATGATACTACACACCAGATGTGGGAAACTCTATCAAATATCTATGGAGGAGATGATAATGTCAAAAGAGCCAAAAGAGAAAGCTTAAGAGGAAAGTTTGATGACATGAAAATGGAAGAATGAAATGTCCCTTTTCTGATTTTTCATGATATTTCCAACCTCTAATCAGATCTTTAAAATCAAACAACTGCTATCACAAAGATCCACCAAATTCCTTAAGAAACCCCAAATCGGGTATGTTGAAAATAGTGCTAAAAGCTTCACAACTTCACAAATTATTAATGAATCTGAAAATGGAAATTTTTACAGAACTTTCAGCAGCATAACAGCCTACAAATTGATATTTCTAGATCCGTATAGCCTTTACACAACAGCTCAAAAATGTAGGACCAAAACTATGCTCATCGGGCTCCCGAAATAGCACAAAATATGCTCGGAAACACCACAAGAACACTAATAATCTATCTCAGAAGTTTAATCACGTCCCAATATATATATTCAGCTCTATTTTAACAGCTTAAAGTATAAAATACAGCAGCAACCAAAACTGATATGAAATACTCAACCGGAAACACCAAACTCTTACAAAAATACACCCGGAAACTCACAAATCTGCACTGTTCAGCACAAAGGCAAACTCTGTATGAGCATGCACATGGAATGGCTTCAAAATCCCGTCCTTAGCCTTCCTGGAAACCTGCAAACTCCCGTTCTTGGGTCTCCCTGGAAACCTGCAAACTCCCGTTCTTGGGTCTCCTTCTCCACAGGTTTGGCAGCCTCTGAAGAATAACAAAGAATGAGTGAAAATCAAGTCTGGAATCCCCCCAAAATGCCTCCAAACCTCTTTAAAAAGGGCATAACTGTAACTCACGTCCAAGAGAGGTTAATGAAACATATTTTAATAATAATTATCATTTATTAGTCCAACGGTTTCCAAAGATTAACTCCCTTTTTCCGAAACTTCACTTTCTTGGGCCTGCCTGTCTTAGCAAAGATTATTATTTTTTAATTATTTGAAAAGGGGACATGACAAGTCCTCCCCTCCCAAACATTTCTTGTCCTCAAGCAATGGCTGAACAATAAACCAATCAATCCTCCTGGATCCCAAATGTAGTCATGAACTATACTACTACCAATTAACACAGACTCCTGCAAGATCCTCTGCAATATGACCAAGAGGAATCCATAATCAAACTGGCAATTATAGCTCAACCAAACTCCAAAATCACCATTACCACAGTCAAAAACCCATGAGACACAAACTCTTAGAATATCAAAACCCAAGTAAAGTGGACTACCAACATAGTAAATACCATCAATGCATTCCACTGGCCTATATGGAATGTACAATCCAACTCTGCAACAATGGTGAATGCTCTCAAATGAAACTATACCAAGTATGGAGAATCCACACACTATACAACTCCTGCAGTCAACACAACTCTGTAGATCATTGGCCACTGTCTCATAACCATAACTCCCATGCACCCCTGATGGTGAAAAGCCATCACAAGATAAACAACAAGAAATGGAACCCAAACCAAATTTTCCTGCCATCAACTCCTCAGCATAAGGATCAATTGTTAACTGATGTACATACCTTGCAATATAATGTTGATT
Organism: Cupressus sempervirens; assembly: GCA_028749045.1. NCBI lineage: Eukaryota > Viridiplantae > Streptophyta > Pinopsida > Cupressales > Cupressaceae > Cupressus > Cupressus sempervirens. The sequence goes on along the minus strand of CM053789.1, from coordinate 241,998,247 downwards.
AAAAAAACCAACCTCAGTCAACAACTCACCATGAACAAGTGATACAACCCACTGTGACTGATCACTAGCTAAGTCAGGAGATGTCATAGCCAAAGGAGTAGAATCAATAACAACACTTGCTGAAGCATCACTCCAAAACTCCTGCTCTAAGTCATGTATTATCAAGCTATCAACTACAAAACCTATCGCCATGTCGTGCCCATCACAACTCTCATCTCGAGGCATCAAACTATTCCATAATTGATGATAAGCACTAGGAACCAAAGTACATCTCTGTATCATAATCTCATCAACATGGTCATCAAAGGTAAATTGATGAGCGTACCTCACAGTGTAATGCCGATAGAATGCGCCAATCTCAGTCAGTGGCTCAGACTGTAATCCAGATGAAACTAACTGCAATTGATCATCAACCATGTTGGAACTGACTACTACCTCCAAAGATATCACCAAGGGAGTAGTATTACTATCAGGAACCATGCCAACTGTCGACTCACCAACATCACACATGACCTTTGATACATCTCTAGTCTCTGTGCCTTCAGTACTAGAGGCCACCACCCTGTCAGGCATACAATAATCTGCTACAATACCCAACTCAACTAAACCTGACTCTAGTGGGAATGAACCTGATATGCCAATGTTAGTATCAAGGATGGATGCATCCCCATCTCCATTGTCTCTGACAATCTCAGTCATGGACATCCTCGAATCACCAAACACCATAGCTTGTGACTGTATAGAATCAGATAAAGACTGTAGTCGCTCTAACTCCATGGTCACCTTAGCCAAATGAAATTGTGACTCCTTGAAAGCCAACTGTGTACTCTCAAGAATCTCAAAAGTCACCTCAAGCTGCTCAGTAAGCTCACTCACCTCATCTTCCTTGGCCAACAATGCATCATATGTTGTACTACCCCACTCCATAAGATAATCTCTATCAGCTACCAACTGCATATAATTCTGTCTCAAAATCTGAATAGCCTCCCATAAAGAGTGGATCTCTGTCAAGGAAAGATAACTTCCTTCCTGCTCATCACTAGTAGGAGAACCCCGTCCATAAACTGCTAATAATTGACGAGCAGCATCAAAATGTTGGCAAGTGATAGCAATGTCTCGGTCACTAACTCTCAACTGATTAGACACATGATGGCATTGGCTTGACTGTCTCCTACAAACCTCCTTTGATGCACTGTCTAAAGGAGTATCCTCAAAGTTACTAGTCTCTAGAGTATTACCGTCCATGTCCTGTGAATCAACTCTAAAGCTCATATCAACATACAGAGTATCAAAATTTGTAGCACTGCTGTCCAACTCCTCTGTACCCAAAGAAACTAAGTCTTCAAAATTGCCCACTACATCCTCCTGGATGTCATCGATGCCAATATGATCCTGGGACTCATCTGTACACACTGCCAAATATGAAAGATCATCAACACATTCCAGCAAGTATGGTCGACTGGATATATGAACAAAGCCCAACACCGGTGTATAAAAACTAATACCAACATCAGACAAGATACTGGCACAAGAAAAGACAACACCGTGTAATCTGCTAATCAAATCCATGATAGCACCCAAACAAACACTGCGACCAAAAAGTGTTAAAGATCTCCAGTCAACTGAATCCCAAACACCAATATAACAATCTCGTGTCCATATCCGTAAACTAGAATCAACTGGTAACTCAAGCAAACTCCTCACCTGAGTAATATGACCAATACCAACTAACTCCACATACCTGTCATGATAAGGTAATGAAGTCACAATACTATCTTCACTCACCTTCAGCTGGCGGGATAAATCATGTGAAGTACTACCTGCCTCAACCTCATGTGATGAAGCATCTAACTGCGCCTGGTACTCTTTCTCAGAAAATTCATGAATGCTCAATGTCTGCTCATCTCTACTAGGTATCTCACCATCCTGCACAACAACATCCTCATAATCATCATCTGAACCCACTACACTGTAGTCACTGCCTGTTGTAACTATACCATCCTGAATACCTGTGGCATCACCCTTTGACAACCTGTAAACAATTGTCTCAATTTGAGTATCAAGTTGACTGTTACTATCAATCTGTGTAATATCCTTTCCCACCACCTCCTGTGGCAAGGTAGAATCTGAGACCACTACCTGGCTATCAGCTAGTTTCTCAAACTCCTCATGCAAGTTCTTGGGAATTGTGTCATCTGTCCTGTGAGAAAATCTGCCAAATAGAAATCCAGTCAACTTATCCACCTTAGCTGGGTCAGATAACATGTCATTTATACGGTGGTGCTCAACCAACTGTTTAGACATGTCATGGCTTATTTTCATAAGTTTATCTCGAATGTCTAAATAACCATCCTTTCTACTATTTTGACTCTGGCTATCAATTGTCCAAGATCGTTCCCTCTGAGACTCTGTACTATACCTGTCCATTCTGGATAAAGTAGAGTGTAACTCCAATAGGATATAACTTCTTCAAGCACCAAGAACTAACATGCAAATGATTAGAAGTAGCATGCAACCATAGATTTGGACATGCAACTGATTAGAAGCAACATGCAACCACCAAATTATGACATGCAAGATCTGGGTAGTTGTCAAAACTGACATGCAAACTTCTACAACCGCCAAATTCACCAAGAACTAATAGGCAAATGATTAGAAGTAGCATGAAACCATAGATTTGGACATGCAACTGATTAGAAGCAACATGCAACCACCAAATTATGACATGCAAGATCTGGGTAGTTGTCAAAACTGACATGGAAGATCTGGGTACTTGTCAAAACTGAAATGCAAACTTCTACAACCACCAAATTCACCAAGAACTAACATGAAAATGATTAGAAGTAGCATGCAACCATAAATTTTTACATGCAGCTGATTAGAAGCAACATGCAATCATAAATTATGACATGCAAGATTTGGGTAGTTCTCAAAACTGAAATGCAATATCTGGGTAGTTGTCAAAACTGACCTGCAACTTCTACAAACCCTCAGGCTGGCAAGATCATGGCTCTGATACCACTGAAATGTCCCTTTTCTGATTTTTCATGATATTTCCAACCTCTAATCAGATCTTTAAAATCAAACAACTGCTATCACAAAGATCCACCAAATTCCTTAAGAAACCCCAAATCGGGTATGTTGAAAATAGTGCTAAAAGCTTCACAACTTCACAAATTATTAATGAATCTGAAAATGGAAATTTTTACAGAACTTTCAGCAGCATAACAGCCTACAAATTGATATTTCTAGATCCGTATAGCCTTTACACAACAGCTCAAAAATGTAGGACCAAAACTATGCTCATCGGGCTCCCGAAATAGCACAAAATATGCTCGGAAACACCACAAGAACACTAATAATCTATCTCAGAAGTTTAATCACGTCCCAATATATATATTCAGCTCTATTTTAACAGCTTAAAGTATAAAATACAGCAGAAACCAAAACTGATATGAAATACTCAACCGGAAACACCAAACTCTTACAAAAATACACCCGGAAACTCACAAATCTGCACTGTTCAGCACAAAGGCAAACTCTGTATGAGCATGCACATGGAATGGCTTCAAACTCCCGTCCTTAGCCTTCCTGGAAACCTGCAAACTCCCGTTCTTGGGTCTCCCTGGAAACCTGCAAACTCCCGTTCTTGGGTCTCCTTCTCCACAGGTTTGGCAGCGTCTGAAGAATAACAAAGAATGAGTGAAAATCAAGTCTGGAATCCCCCCAAAATGCCTCCAAACCTCTTTAAAAAGGGCATAACTGTAACTCACGTCCAAGAGAGGTTAATGAAACATATTTTAATAATAATTATCATTTATTAGTCCAACGGTTTCCAAAGATTAACTCCCTTTTTCCGAAACTTCACTTTCTTGGGCCTGCCTGTCTTAGCAAAGATTATTATTTTTTAATTATTTGAAAAGGGGACATGACAAAGAAGGCGAAAACACTTCTTAGTATGGTGCAAGGATGAAAGAAGTGGTAAGTTTGATAAGAAGTCTAGGAGATCAGCTACCAGAAGAAAGAGTAAGTAGCAAATACTTGAGAACTTTACCTCCTATTTATGCTATAAGAGTTTTAGCTATCCAAGAGCTAAGGTGTGTACCATGGAATGAATTAACATTTGAAGGAATAATTGGAACACTCACTACATTCTAGTTGTCCAACTTTGATAACTAAAAATAGAAAAACTTTGAATCTGCATTCAAAGACAAGATGACAATAAGAGACAATGAGGCAGTGCAAGCAAAGAAGAAGAGTAGAAAAGTAAAACATGTATCAAGTGATAGTAGCATTGATGAAGATGATGTACACCAATTGGAGGTGTTGCCAAAAAGAAGATTTCATAGAGGAAGAGGCAAGTTTAGAATTGCAATAAAGTTGGTCATATTGTAGCTAGATGCACACAAAAGAAGAATTACAAGGATGGAAGGAAATTCAAGAATAGGAGAGAAGATGGTAACAAGGATTAAAAAGACAAAGGAAAAAGATGCTACATTGTTGAGGAAGACTCAAATGAGAATAATGATGAAGTAGTCTATGTGGCTATGAAAGACAAATCAGATGAAGATGAAGCAACTACCTTCGTAACTTGCATGAACAAGAATGAGAAATGGATCATAGACAATGGATGCTCTCATCACATGTCTGGTGACAAAAGTAAGTTCATTTCCTTTGCTCAATATGATGGAAATAGTGTTAGATTTGGTAACAATGCACCATGTCTAATCAAAGGGAAAGATAGCATTAAGCTTACTGAAAAGATATCATGTGATAATGCATACTATGTTGAAGGCCCAAATTATAATTTGTTAAGTTTCTCAAAGTTAGGCAACATAGAATGCAAGGTAGAATTTGAAAATAGTACTACTAAGATCTATGATTTTCATCGAAGCCTAATATGAAAAGTTGACTAGACTAGGAGTAATCTATTTTACCTAGATATGGAAGATGATTCTTGTTTTATAGCTTAGACTGATGATGCATGGTTATGGAATAAGAGACTATGTCATGTAAACTTTGACAATTTAATCAACATTAGTGAAATAAAGAAAGTTAGAGGACTACCAAAGTTGAAGAAGCCTGAGAACATAATGTGCAAACAATGTCAACTAGGGAAGATGACTAAGTCAATCATGAAAAGAAAGACTCATACTTCCAACGAAGTATTAGAATTAGTACATACTGACTTGTGTGGTCCAATTTAAGTACAAAGCTATAGAGGATATATATATATATATATATATATATATATATATATATATATATATATATATATATATATATATATATATATATATATATATATATATATATATATATATATATATATATATATATATATATATATATATATATATATATATATATATATATATATATATATATATATATATATATATAATGTTATTTGTTGATGGGTACTCAAGATAGATGATAGTAATGTTCATGACACATAAATTAGACGCTCTCCTAATGTTCAAATGGTATTTGGCTAGAGTTGAGAAAGAGATAAGGAAGATTCTAAAATGTCTCAGATTTGACAGAGAAGGTGAATTCACATCAAGATAATTTGAAGAATTTTTCAATGATAGAGGAATCAAAAGGTAGAAATTAGCATCTAGAACTCCACATCAGAATGGTATAGTAAAATGGAGGAATAGATTAGTTATTGACTATGCTAGAACTTTAATTATGGAGAAGAATGTTGCAGTCAAGTAACAGAGAGAAGCTACAAGTCCTATAGTCTACACACTCAATAGAGTTCAAGTCAAGAAAGGTAAAAATGAAACACCTTTTGAATTATGGTATGGTCATTCTCCTAATATTAAACATTTAAAAATATTTGGATGTAAATGTTATATACTTAAAGTGTCTAGGAATGGAAAGTTTGATGCAAAGAATGAGGAAGACATATTTCTTGGCTATTCTACTAGAAGAAAAGCTTATAAGTGCTTAAATGTAAATACTAAAAAAGCAGTAGAAAGCACAAATGTAAAATTTGATGAGCTTGCAAAAGTCCAAAATGTTGAAAGTATCAAGAAAATAGAAGAATACAAGACCTTTGTATACTTCTATGAAGATATGCCTAATGAAGGAGAAGTTGCAAATTAAAATGCAAATCAGCAATAAACTTTAGTATCTACTGAGTCATAGATAGTGAATGCTGAGCTACAAATGCATTTAGATGTCGACCTATAGAACATAGAAAGTGCACATTTAGATTCAGAGAAAAATCAACATGAAGGAAATGAAGAAATACCCGATGGAGACATGCATAATAATTCAGATGCTAAAAGAAACAACATGGAAACAAGAAGGGAATAAATATTGGAAAAGTAAGTAAGAAGACACCATCCAGTAGATCAAATTATTGGAGACAAAGAGGCCAGACTAATTACAAGGAGTAGAATCAGAAGTGAGACATTTCTACTCAACAAAATGGAACCAAGAACAGTAAGTGAAGCCATACAAGATGATGACTGGTGCAATTCTATGAAAGAAGAGATAGAAAAAATTGAAAAAAACAAGACATGGACCTTAGTCCCAAGACTAGCTGATAAGAATGTGATTGGAACCAAGTGGGTGTTTAAAAACAATGTAGATGAGAATGATGAGATCACAAGGAATAAGGCAAGGCTAGTCTGCAAAGGGTATGCACAGGAAGAAGGACTAGGCTATGGAGAAAATTTTTCCCTAGATGCAATAATGGAAGGAGTAAGGACTCTACTTGCTTATGTAGCCTACAAAGTATTCAAAGTCTACCAAATGGATGTCAAGTTTGCATTTCTAAATGGTATATTGGAAGAGGAAGTCTACATAGAGAAACCATAATAATTTTTTGATGATTACAACAAGGACAAGGTATGCAAACTACATAAAGCTCTATACAAATTAAAGAAAGCACCTAGAGCTTGGTATGAAAGACTTCACAAGTATCTAGTGCAAATAGGATTTGAAAGAACTGATGACAATAGTAATATGTATATCAAATTAGAAGAAGGTAAGGACATCCTTATATATAAAAAATTTGTGGATGACATATTTTTTGGAGGAAAACAAGTACTTAGTAAAGATTTTGCTAACAAGATGAAGCATGAATTTGAGATGTCTATGTTTGGAGAAATAAAATTCTTTGTTGGATTGCAAGTACATCAATTAAAATATGGTATATTTGTAACCCAATAAAAGTACATCAAAGAGATACTCAAAATGTTTGGATTAGAGGACTCCAAACCTGTCAGCACACCAATGGTAATAGGACACAAGCTATCCAAAAATGATGAGTCAGCTAAAGTTAATCAAACCATGTACAGATCCATGTTTGGAAAGCTACAATATGTTGTACATAGTAGACCAGATATAGCATTAGCAGTTGGAATAGTGGCAAGATTCTTTGCTAATCGTCCAAAAAATCATCTCATGGTAGTAAAAAGGATAATGAGGTATCTCTTGAAGGAACAGATGATTTTGGATTATACTACAAGAGGAGTGACAAGTTTGAGCTAAATGCCTACACAGATGTAGATTGGGGAGGCAATATTGATGACAGGAAAAGCACAAGTGGAGGAGCACTATTCTTGGGAAAGAGACTAGTTACTTGGATTAGTAAGAAACAAACATGCACATCATTGTCCACTATAGAAGCAGAATATGTAGTAGTAGCAATAAATTGTACAAACATTATATGGCTCAAGCATGTACTAAAAGGAATGAAGGAGGAAATAACCAAGCTAGTGACATTGAATTTTAACAATAAAAGTGTAATAAACATATCCAAGAATCTAGTAATGCATGCAAAGACAAAGTATATTGTAATCAAGTATCACAGTGTCAAAGAGTTACTAGAAGACAAGGAAGTAAATATGGAATACATTCACACAAAGGAACAAATTGCAAACATCTTTACCAAACCATTACCCAAGGATTCTTATGAGTATCTTAGAGGTAAGTTAGGGGTAAAACTCCTAACCCAAGTAGCTTCAAGCAACAGAGAATTTTCCTTGCTTTAAAAGGAGTTGACTATTGAAACACTAGAAGAATGATGTAGAGGATAGTATAAGGTACAAAAATTCTAGATTAGTCACAAGCATGGTGATAGAGGGAGAAAGACTAAGAGATGAAAAGTTCACACCAATCATGTTAAAGATGATACATCTTTGACATTTATGTCAAAGAGGAGGATGTACAAGAAACTTATCAATAATAGATCAGAGGGAGAAATGATATAAAGAAAGGATACAACCGTTAGGAAGGATATGCAAAATAGGATTCAATTTTTATCAACAAATGAGGAACACATGATATAAAGAGGAAGATATGTAATGACAAAATTTTTTCTATTTGGTATATAAGTCTAGTGGTAACTAAGTTGATTAACTTAATAAATTGATTAGATTGGTTTTGCCATCAATGCCAAAGAGGGAGATTGTTAGAAATGATTGAATGATGGATTTAGTAAAGAATTTTTCAATCATTGTTTTGTCATTGATGTCAAACTTGCTACTTACAAGAATGAAAATTGCTTAAATGATCCAAGTACTATCACTATGTTGATTAACAAGGAGGGGTTAATCAATAAGATGTAACTAGAGCACCTAGAAAATAGTTGAAGTTATGTTATTGTAATGAAGTATAAGGATCAGCTAAAACATTGATGAAATTGTGTATTGATGACATATGCTAAGATTGAAAGGTTGGACACACTCAGATACATTAAAGGTGTAAGGTTTAACCAATTCAATTTGTAAAGCTTAACTAAGTTCATATATGGGTGCTGAGCAAGCTAGTTCAAGCTGAGAAAATTCTCAGTTCAAGCTAAGCAAGTTCATATTTTAGTGTGTGTCCAACAATCCTTTGAGCACTAAGCAAAATACTTCATATGTTGAGCATCAGGTAACTATAGCAGGTGCCAAGTAAATTTCTTCATGTACCAAGCACTAGTAAAACATAGTTGGAGTTGTGTAACATAGTAAGTGTTGAGCATTAGTAATCCAATGATGCTGACTTTTTGTAATATTGAAAAGTCAAAAGATTCACTAAATCAGTAACGATAAGTTTGTTAGATTATTTTTTGTGATCTAGTTGGAAGATAAAGATGATGAGTTGGCATCATAGAGTTTTATTCTAACTAATCCTAGACAAATATAGATGGATTAATCTTAATTTTCTAAAAGAAAAAAATTGTAGCAAAAACAATATCATTTTCTCAAGAAAATTCAAGTTGATGAGTGGGAAGAATTGAGCAGGAAATGAAGTACAAAACTTCTTTATAAGAAGCTACAAGTCAAAAGATTAAAATGGAATGTAGTATGGTCATAAGTGAGAAGCGTGAAGAAGCCAAGTGAAGACAAGTGTGATGTGTCAAGAGAATGACATAGTGAGGGAGAACAGAGCATTGTGACTATGAATTGATCAAGGGACCATAGTGTGAGAATTGCATTGGCATGACAATTTGTTAAAATTCAAGGAAACAGGTCTTGAAGGGTGAACAAGTTGTTTGAAGAACAAGGAAGAAAAGTTAGGCAAGGAAGAAGAATTTGAAGAGTGATCTAAAATCTACAAGGTTTGAGTTGCAATCTCTATTAGATCAAAAGCTTTCTAATACTTTCTTACCATTGTATTAGACATTGAAATCCTGCATTGCTAGGTTAGCTTAGTAGCTAGGTGGAGAAACCTTTAAGAAGGTGATTGAAAGTCCCATGGATTTTGGTAGGCCTAATAGCCTTATGTAAATGCTTTAATAGGGTGACATTCCAAGTTGAATGTTCTTAAGTCTTCTAAGAAGGCACACTCTTGATAGGGTGTTGAAATCCTTTGACAAGGTCACATTTAACAGTGTGTTATACCCTTTAATAGGGTAGGCCTTTAACAAAGCATCAATTCAAAAGGGTGAGAAAAGAAGGTAGCATGTTACTGGTGGTTTTCTCAAATTGGGTTTCCACATAAATCCTTGTGTTATGTTTTTCTTCTTTATGTTTCATTACTGCATGTTGATTTACAGTAGCTTGCTAAGATAAAGGTTAAAGCTTGGATGCATAGTAGAATTCATGGCTCTCCTATAGTTTCATTGAATGTTTGAATTAGGCATTATTGGACCTTGAATAACTGATTCATCTCCTCTCAATTACTGTAAAGAATTCTAACAGTGCCCCTAGTTGGCCAAGTGAAAGATGTACAAGTTGTTCTTTACACTAGACTAGATAAAATCTTGAAACTCACCATGCTAATAGCTTACATACTAGCTAGCTATGGGATGTTGCTAAGTAGAACCTTCTATAAGGATATGGGTGAAGAAATCAAGATTTATTGGTCTAAAGTTTACATCCCATTAGGAAAGAAGAAGATAAAAATTGAGCCAAAAGAAAAGAATAAATACATAGTTGTGCCTTTAGAGAATCCTAAGGCCTAGATATTATATAAAGAGTGTCAGTTTGGAAACTATGTTATTTTACTTGAGGACAAATGCAAAGAATGTCAAGGAGAGAATTGTGAAGTCACTCTATGGATTCTAGAGTTTCATGGAAGCTACTCTAATTTAGGGTTAGGTGTGGGAGTTGTTTTAATTTCACCTTTAGGAGAAATGTTCTTATTCTCTTTTAAATTGGATTTTCATAACTCAAATAACACTATAGAGTATGAAGAATTGCTTCTAGGCCTATAGGTAGCCAAAGTAAAGAAGATAAATTAACTGAAGGTGAGAGGTGATGCTGAACTTATTGTAAAATAGGTAAGGAAGCTATTTTCTATGAAAAATGATAAGTTGAGACATTAGAAAAATATGGGTTGGGGTGAAATTGAATCCTTTGATGCCTTTTCTATTTAATTTTTACTAATTCTCAAAACACTAAAGTTGATTCCTTATTTGTTTTAGCCTCTTTGTTGTTACCACACATAGAGTTCAAAAATGATACTTACGTGATTAAAATTATTTATAGACCTAGGGTCTTGGATAACATGAATCATTGGTAGATTTTTGATAGTGATGCACAGTTAAGGGATTTCATCAAATGTGATAGAAATTTTGTTGATACATTTGTTAAAGGGTCAAAGAGATATGAAAAATTAATCAAAGAGCAATTAATTGAATTAGGAGAATTTTTTCAATTAAAGGGTAATAAGATTCCAAAGGGGTTAGTATCTTTACAAAATATTTTCAGTAGAAAGGATGATAGCACCTTGAAAAAGGGAAATGATCCTAACAAAGACCTAGGGGAACATGACAAAATAAAAATTGGGAATGAAGAAAACCCTAAATGGATTTCCATTGGTTGAACTTGCTCTAAAAAAGAAAAGGATAGGTTGTCAAAAATTCTCAAAAAATATCACAATATTTTCACTTGGGGATTCGAAGACTTAAAGAACTTTAGGAATGGAGAATTTATGCATCATATACCCTTAATACCAGAAGTTTCTACTTTGAAGAAAAAAATAAGAAACTATAATGCTAAGGTATCTAAGGTTATTTTCAAAAAAGTAAAGAAGATGTTGAAAGCTCACATAATTTATCCAATCCATCAAATAGCTTGGATATCAAATATTGTCCCTGTGAGAAAGAAAAATGGTGAAATAAGAATTTGTGTTGACCTTAGAAATTTGAACCAAGCCAGTCTTAAGGAAAATTATGCACTCCCCACTATGGATCATATTCTATAGATAGTTGTTGGGTTTGAAGTTTTATCAATGCTCGATGGATATTTAGGATACAATCAAATCAATGTTGCACTTGAAGATTAGCACAAGACAACCTTCATTACTCCTTGGGACACTTTTTCTTACAATTAGATTCCATTTGGCCTAATCAATGTAGGAGAAACTTTCCAAAGAGCAATGATTTCTTCCTTTAAATATTTGAGACAAAACAACTGTAATATATCATGATGACCTAACCCTCTACTCTAGAAGGAGAAGACACCATTTGAGAGATTTAGAGGCAATGTTGGGTAGATGTAGACAACATAGTATATCCATCAATCCTAAGAAGTATCTATTCTTTGTAGAGGACATAAAATTGCTTGGGAATATTGTTTCAAAAAGAGGTATAAGAATTGACCCAGATAGGGTAAAAGAAATACAGAAGTTAGCTCTACACACTAATGAGAGTTCTTTAAAATCCTTCTTTGGTCAAATTATTTTTTTAAGAAGTTTTATTCCCAATTTTTTTAAAAAGTGAGGCATCTATTGAACATGATGAGTGAAAAACAACCTTGTACATGGCAAGAGGAAGGTAAGAAAGATTTTGAAGATATTAAAACAGCCATCTCAAATGCTTCCATGCTATTAAGTCAAAATTTTGAAAAATATTTTATTATCTACTGCTATGCTTCAAAACACACTCTATCAAGTATTCTAAGCCAAAAGAATGATAAAGCCAATAAAGCCCCAGTATCTTTCATGAGAAATTCTCTAAAGAAGCATGAATTAAATTTTACTCAAATGGAGAAACGTGCATTCATTGTAGTGAAAGCATTAAAGTAGTTTAGATACTACATTTTGCATTTCCATTCAATCGTCTATGTAATAGAGACAACAATAAAAAGCATACTGACTCAACATGAAATTGGGGTGAATAAAAGAGTTGTGTGGGTGACTAAGGCTCAAGATATGATTTAATCATCAAACCTACTTCTTTAGTAAGAGGATGAGGTTTATGCAAGTTGATAACTTAAAATAAAAAATCATCCCTTGACAATACTGAAGCAATACCTTCTTTTTAACTAATAAGTTCAACGAATCCCTGGTTCTCTAATGTATATTACTTTTTGACATATGGAGAATGCCCTTTGAATATGAGCTATGAAGAAAAATGAAATCTCAAACCAAAAAAATCAAAATATGTAATCTCTAGTGGCATGTTGTATAAAAGAGGGGTTCATGGAACCTTTTTAAGATGTGTAAACAAGGAGCAAGATAAGAAGTTATTGAAATCATATCATTCAGATGTATGTGGGGGACACTTTTCATCTACCATAACTACTTTTAAAATCCTTAGAAATTGGTTTTACTAGCTAGTTATGTTTAAGGATGCTTATTCTTTTGTAAAAAAAAGTGAAAAATGCCAACTTTTCATTGGTCATCCTCAATTAGCAGCTTTACCCTTTTGACCTATAGTGATTGATGAACATTTTCATTAATGGGGTATTGATTTCATTGGGCCATTAAATCCTCCATCTAGTGCTAGGCATGTGTACATATTGACAACTATTAATTATTTCACCAAGTGGGTGGAAGCTATACCAACCAAGAAGGCCAACTCTTAGGTGGTGTGTGAGTTCTTATTTGAATATATATTTGTTAGGTTCTAGGTTCCTCAAAAGATAATGAAAAAAAATGTAACCTATTTTTCATCTAAAGAAATCTCCTTTTTCTACTATCAACATGGCATATCATTAGCTCATTCCTCAAACTATTTTCCTCAAGAGAACGGGTAGGAAAAATCTAGTAACAAAGACTTGATTGTAATAATGAAGAAATTGGTAGCTAATAATCCCCAAAATTGGCACAAAAATCTATATGAAGCATTGTGGGCTGACTGGATCATCCCTAAAAGAGCTATTGGCATGGCTTGTTTGAACTAGTCTATGGAGTAGGTGGTCAAGTATCCATACCTTTAGAATCGTCTACCACAAAATTGCAGTCTGTAATTGAGGATTGTTTTTTCTAAGACTCCCTACAAAAAAGGATAATGTATTTGAACAATCTAGAAGAAGAAAGGGATAAGCTTGTTGATCATATTATTGGATATATTATGTGAAGGTGAAACAATTTTTTGATATGGTAGCTAGGCCATGTAATTTCCTAAAGGGGGATGAAGTTCTTTTATTGGATAAAAGCAGAGAACCTAAGGGAGTGCATGGAAGATTTGATTCTCTTTGGAAAGGCTCATTTATCATTTCAAAAGCTATTGGTCCAAATGCTTTCTACCTAAGTTACCCAGATTGTATAGTTCTACCCTTTACCTATAATGGGTAGGACCTAAAGTTACTAAAGATATAGCTCCTTAAAGAGTCTTGGTCATGTACATATCCCATTTTTCTCTTTTCCTCTTTTTTTTTTCCCTTTCTTTTTCTCATTTTTTTTGCTTAGGTGTTTTATTGTGGTAGTTTTGTCTCCAATATTATAAGTTCTCTATATACTTCATGTACCCAATCCCTAGTCAGAGCCCCTATTAATCATTTTTTGAGTCGTCATTATTCTTGATTTTTTTCTATGCTTTCCCTAAACATGGTGAGTTTAGTTATTGAATCCCCCCACCTTCATTTCATGTATCCCTAGTCACTATGAAACATTGTATGAGGTTTCTCGGGCTATTTGTCACATATTTATTACTCTAAAAGTCTTTGAACCCCTTTCAGCCTTGGTTCAAAGTAGTTCAAAGAAGTTTAACCAAATGGATTTATACTGACCATTTTTTTGCATGTGATGCATGCCAGGGATTACAAAAGTATTCTTTTGAACTATTTAGAACCCCTTTGAACCTTGGTTTGAAGCAGTTCGAAGTGGTTTTATAGCTAAAATCTTGAGCTAAAAGTAGTTATGATTTTCTAAAGGTTCCTTTTTCCCAAGGCATTGATTGATACATTAGGAGGTAATGATTTGAATTTTGCCTTAATTTTGAGCATAAGAAGAGTTGTCATCATGACTTAGAATGGGAGATCTTTCACCTGAGAAGTAGATAGTTTGTCAGATAAAGGTAATCATTGTCAAGATAGCTAAAAAGAGAAGTTATTTAATAAGGGATCTTGTCAAGAGATTTCAAATACGCAAAATTTATTGCAATTTATTTTTCATTGATGCCTCATTATGAGGCTATACTTTTTCTTGTATGTTCTCTTTTTCCTTTAAAAAGAACATAATTTTCCTCTTTTGTTTATTATGTGAAAGAAAGATTTAAAGGAGAAGTGATTGAGGGACAAGAAAAAGGGTCAAATTTTCTTAGCAAGCTACATGTGAGAACATATAAAAACCCTCTCTTTTTTCTATCATCTATGTTCATTTCAAAGATAAGATCAATTTTCAGCTTTACTTTGTTTATTTGAGATGAAATCTATACTGCATTTCTTCTAGAATGTTTCAAGTTTGGAATGTAAAAGACCAATCATTAGAAATACTAATTTGAAGGTTGTTAAAGTAGAAAAATTGAAATCCAATTTCCTTGAGTGGGCTGATGAAATAAATGGTTGTATGGAAATCTTAACTACTAGTCTAATTGAAGTTGCAACCTTTCCTCCTACCCTGTTAAGCCTTGAATTGATTCAACTTTTTATTTACCACTATGACATTAGGAGGAAAATAATCTTGAATAAGGATGTAGAATCTATGTTTTCTATCTCTAGGGAAACCATTTCCTAATTTTTATGCCCACCTGAATTAATCTTTGTTGCATTTTCTCCTATCTAGTCCCTAGCTAAGTATTAAGAAAGCTCGAGTAAATATTGTAATATCCTAGCTACGAAGTGGACAAAAACCAATTATCGTGGTGGTTCAAGGCTACTCAGGATACTCACTAAAGATCACACAAAACCCCATATTCATGATCTTATGGTTATGTTACATTGGGTTAAGGGTTCAGCTAATGTTTTCATTTTTTAAGAATGGACGTTTCCTTGTTTGGAGATCATTTTAAAGAGACAACGATAGTTGGATTTGGATAAAGTATTTACTAGTTCATTACGGAGCTAGCTCAAACACGCTAAGTAATATAAAAAAAAATCTACATGGCCTTTTATCTCACATATTACATTTCTTGTGTTAGTAACATCACTTCCCTTTTGCATGAAACTTGGAGTGAAGAAATAATTGTCTATCAATAATACCCTCTACTCTAAAGGGATAGGGTGTTAGAAGATTTTAGAAAAGTCATGATGTGTTGATAGAAAGTGTGCATTTGAATTTGAAAAAAGTGGCCATGCCTAGATTGTCCTTAGAAGCCCAAAAATTGATTCAAAACTATGGAAGCTATTTCATCGAGTTTCCTAAATTTACTTATTTAAGAGTAGGTGGGTTCAACGATGAACTAGTGACTACATTATCCACTTGACTATTTTTTCTTCATAGAAGTTTGCAAAGATTTTTTTTAGTGATTAAAGATAATCTACCTCAAGAAAATTGGGTGTCAACATTTCTTATTAAACTTGGCTCTTTAACCTGTAGAAGCATGATTGATGTCTTAGTCATAGGGTGTAATTTTCTTGGTTTTGATTTTGGATCTTATCAAGGAAGAAGGGATTTTGATAGTAAAATATTTTTGGCCCAAGTTCTTGGCTTAAAAGGCCAGTCATCCATAGTCCCCCATTAGGAAGACTTGTGGCAAGATTGCAAAACTAAAGAATAAGTGTTGAAGAAAGGCCATTCAAGGTTAACGCCTCAAAAAATTAGTTCCCTCAAGCTGAAATTTCAATTGGATAGAGTGATTGAAGATGGTTAAAAGAATGCCAAACTAGGATGGGAAGAAGCTAGTGAGTCAACACAACTAGAAGTGGATTGGAATCAAAAGGAGGAGGATGATATAAATATGAGAACTAGATCCATTCCTACTGATACAGACAACTAGCTAAGGAGGGAAAGCATGAAGATAGTCAATGAACCACAATTGGAAAATATCCTAAAATAGTTTCTTTTTTCTAAACCACTAAATTTTGACATTCAAGTTTCATCTCCTATTGTAGGTAGTGTCTTGACTCCTAGTAGGAAGAAAAGAATGCCATCTCTTGCACAGAATATGACTCCTAGAACTAGATCCAAAACCAAGTCCAGGGCTCTCATGCAATAAGAAATTCAGAAGGAGAAGATGATGGCTCAAGGACAAGTTCTAGCCAATGGACTTAGTTTCTTAGACAAACGCAATGGTGAAGTGTAGTTAATTAAAGCTGCTAGGATAGACCAACCCAAGTTCATGACTCCTACCAAAGAAGCCTAGGAAATCTCCACTAATCCCATTATTCTATCTTAGCTATCTAATTCAATCATTAAGAAAATGAACCTACAACTAGTTTCTATGCCAGTAAAAGACATTGTCACCAAGTATGCAGCTCATGGCTCCAAAGTGAAAAAGCTAATAACTAATGCTCATTTGATCAAAGATCTAGTAACTGGGAAAATAATAGTAGAAGTAGCCATATATAAATAGAAAAATAAATCTAGGGAGATTGAAACCAAAGATCTTAAGGTTACTTCTGTAGAACTAGGTACCATCAACATGAGTAGAGGAAACCACTTTTTCAAGTTCTCCATAGATCACATGTTAACGTACTCAGAAAAGGATGGTTTTGAAAAGAAGGAACTTAAGGCCCTAGTAGTGACCATGGCTGCCTACATAGATTCATTAATGAATTTCATGGCTCTTGTAGTGGTTTAGACCTTACAGTCCTTTGACCCTAATTTCACAGATAGCCAACAATTGCTTAAACAAATGTAGAAAGGAAAATTGCTTTTAGATACAATGTAAGATTCCATAACTTCTATGATTAAAGAGGGTAACAAATTTATTATAGATTTCATTACTATGTATGCTAAAGGGGAAACACTTTTGGGTGAGATTTAGACTCTTACACCAAGATGGAAGGTTGATTGAAATTGATGTCAAGCCATCATGTTACATATTATTGAAGTCAAAAATTATGGAGTACTCAAATTTCTAGGAAAAAATCCTATGAAAATCATGCATTCCTATATGTTTTCTATCCTGAAGAATAATTTGGGCTAGAAAGAATCAAACTACAGGGAGGCCATTGAAGAAATGCAATTGATTGAAAATGAAATTGCCAAAATGCATAATGAGCTTTTAAAGGATATGAATGTGGTCAATCCAATAGGAATTTCACAATTCAATGACGAAAATATGGATTCTAGGACACTAAAGAAAAGGCTTCAATGATGCCATTATGAAGATTAAGAACATTGACACACCTACTACTAGTGATTTCACCACACTGGCAAATATTGAATCTATGTTGTATTTGAATAGGAACCTCATGCCATGGCAAATTCTAAATATTAAATAGTTCAAATGGCCAAATGATGCCTATAGATCCAAGTTTATGAGTTTAAAGAATGCATACTCCCATGCAATGCAAGAGTTCACAAACACCTTCAAGAGATGGAAATTGATGAGGTAAACCATGGGTGAAGAAAAGATGACTAGTGATGAAGTCTGAATAGAATAGTTACTTTCCATTTGTTTCTTTTGAAACTAATTCAAAACTATTTTTTTTAAAATTATAACTATTTTAACCAAAAGGCTAGGATTTAATTAAGGCCTTTTTCAGATATGTAAGAAACTATAAATGCTAGAGCATTGAACTAGTTAAGGGTTAAATTTTAGAAAGTTAGAATATACTCTAATAAGTTAGATCTTTTGATCAAATCAAAATAGCAATAGGTAGATATAATATATATATAAATTCTTTAGGATGACTATGTGCTAAATAAAGTTTTTGAATCTATACATAAATATATGTATATCATCCTTGATCGTGCTTTAAAACTTGGTGTTTAAAGTAGTTTAGTCATTGTTACCTTTTCAACACATGATCTATTGTATGTGATGTCTATTATAGTTTTTCCATGATTTATGTTAATCAATTTTCTTGCATGATTACTTTAAAGCTATTTTAGTATTTAGATCTTTCAATTGGATTGTGTTTGGTGAATAGACTATAGGTTTTTCATTCATTCTTGTAAACAAATAAATGTACTATTACTTCATTGCCTAAGAATACATGAGAGTACCTTATGCACTTTTTGGTAAAAGTGCGCAATTGATGTTTTTGTTAGTTTCCTTGAGTTCATTGATAGATTTTACAAAGAGAGATGTATCTATGAATGTAGAGCGAAAACAAATAATATGAAATTTTCTCAAGTATTGTGAACACTATTGTGTTTTCCAAATATTGGGTATAGAGTAGGTTATTGTGTAATCAAAAAAGACAATCTATTCACCAACACATCTTCAAGGTAACAAAGTGGCACAATTAACCAATAATAACTTCCTAGGGGTCACTAAAGATATACTAGAGGAAATACCAAGGATTGACACAAAAATCTTAGATTCACCCTTGTGGTTGACCGGATCCAAACTAAAGTAGCCCTAATAACTTCTCCATTCTATGTGATCTATAACTAGGTCCAAATATTGCCAATGAATGTACAAATTTTACTCTTATAGTTCATGAGGGAGTTTGATGAGTAGCATAAAATTGTGGAATTTTACCTTCTCACTCTTAATCACCTAAAATAATAGCGGGATTCTTTCCTTGAGTATATCATGAAGCACCTAGTAGTGATGAACTAATGGTTAAATAAATTGCCCAATTTAAGATGTCTTAGATTTCAGATCTAGTCTCACTCTAGGAAAAATCCCATGAAAAGAAAATTAAATACACTAAGTTCTAATGGATATGGCTTGGGCCTTACAAAATCATAGATATATGTAGGGATAATACCTACCATCTTAATTTTTTAACTAGAGAATCTATTTTATTGCCCATCAATTCATAATTTCTCAAACTTTACTTTGAGTAAGGAGATGGCATAAATTTGTTCATTCCCCTTTTGGTTGTACCATATCTATATTTTCATGTAAATATTTCTTTAGTGCACCTCTAGGTGCACCATGTAATTTTTTTTATTTTTTTACTTATTTTCTTGTTTTAGCTTCATTGGCCCATATAAATAGTTTGGTTAGGTCTTAGTTTCCTCTTTTCACTTTTGGTCTTTTGTTTTTTTTGGGGGACTTTGTTTCTTGTTTCTCCAAGAAGGCATGTATTCTTCACATGAAATTGTGTTACTCAATAGAACTTCTTTATGAAGATTTGATTTTTCCTCTACCCATTGTAAAATATCCTTCTTTCCCTATAAGTATGAGCTCAAGATATGAGCAACCTTAATCACATTAAGAAAACTCTACTCCTATATCAAGCTAATTAAATGGTAAATTGTGATAAAAAAAAATTTAATAGATTAGCCATACTCAAACATGATGAATTTTAATGCTAAGTGATGTCCTGGGAAGTGGGTATCTTTTTCCTCCTAATATGAGAAAATAATATAAGGATGGGATGGTGAAAGAAGTACCGCCACAATAAAAAAAGCTACATTTTTTTATCTAGAGAAAGAAGTACTTCCTTTCATGCCTTGGAAAAATAATAAATAAGGATAGAAGGAAAGAGATCCCCTATTCTCAAACAATGTATAATATATGACTAAAAATAAATAAAGGAAGTCTTGAGTCAGACTGGTTTCTCTATTTTTTTTAGGAAATAAATTATACATTCCCTTTAAAATCGCATACTTTATTGCTAGACATCAGTAAGGTCAATGGGTTATGGTGAATTATGATGTTTAGATCCAAAGTTCATGATTAAAGGTATTTCATTCATTGTGATAAGGCATTTATGATTTAAAAGGTTAAGTTTTTGAGTTCTAAAATGAAAGGAATCCCAATTGAGTCACCATTCTTTTGATCCCTACATACATGTCCCTACTATTTTTGAGCAAAAATTTGGGTCCCCTTGTTTTCTTTTTGCCTTACCTCATTTGACGTAAGCCCTTTAATTTTGGTTTCAATTTTTGGTGTTTGAGTTCTCATGTCCCTATCTAGGAAGTTGGACTTTTTCATATACAAGAAGAAGTGTAAATTCTTTGCCTTATAGTGAGGATTTCTTGTCTTCAAGAAAGCTACTTTTAGATGTGATAGGAACTTGTTTGCCCATGTTTTTTATGACGGGGAAAGGTTTATTTGGTCCTAATATTAGATGCATGGAAATTTTCATCAAAGAAGAACAAGTATAATTAATGTACCTTTTTAATTATCATGATCAATCAGTTATTTAAGACATAGAAAGGTTTTTTTTAATTATTTTTTTCAATAATCCCAATTGTGCTTTACGAGAAAGAGTTTTAATTTGAATCACCAGCCCACTTGTAAGTAATCATTCTTTTGGTTTCAATTTTTTTTTCTTTGGGTTGGGATAGTTATATTTTAATGATTATACAAGGATGGGTTGTGGTATTGTAATGCCTCAACCTTATAGTCTTTCAGGCTAGTGGTCCTCCCTTTTCTTTCTTCTTTTTCATTGTAGTTGCATTTCTTTACATGTGTTTGCATGGTCTATCATACTTTTTATTTATTTGAGTTGTTTTGTTTACTTTGCCACTTTTAGCATGGTATTTGTGGTCTGTAAGCTCCTTCTATTGTTAGGTTATTTATTTACTTTGTTTCTTTTGGTCATTTTTCATTAGGCAGAGTTCCTTTAGCTCCACCCTCATCATTTACAAAAAACATTAGCCTTCTTTTGATGAAATGGGGCTGATAGTCTATGTTTTGGGTTACCATTGGGGAATTTAAAATCTATAGTGAAAGGAACATTTTTCCATAATGAAGGTGTTCCTAGTTCTACCGTTCTCCTTTTTTTTTTTATTGGTTTGGTAGTTTAGTTTTGCTTCTTGTAGTTTTTATCGGTTCTTTCCCTACCATGAATTAGTTTTCATCGTCTAGGTTTTCTTTACTATTTCCTTTTTTTCTTATTTTGTGTGAGGTATGATCTCACTAGTCTAGTAAGTAGGGTGCTTGACCATGGAGTTGTAGGCATGCTTTCATGGGTTATTTTTTGGTAGTTCTTAGCTACGAAATCTAGAAACTATGAGTATATTATTACTTTAGCATGTACACATGTGACCTTAGTCTTTTTAGAGTAGATGGTGGCTTGTTGGAATTGTGCTAGCAATACCATAGTATTTTGGGTGCCTCTAAGTGGTCATTCTCCAACTTTGATCATCTACTTGGATGCAACATCCCTCCTCATACTATTAGTCTTGCATCATTCACAATTAGTTGGTTGGTATTTCAAATTTCAATGGTTAACTCATAAAAAGTATTAAAACATTTATTAACCCCACATGTCTCATTAGAAGACATTGAATAATAGTCTTGTCAATCAGACAAGGACAACTCAACATCATAAGTCATGTTACCAAAATTAGTGCTTAGGTGATGCACTTTTGGTTTCTAGGGAAGAGAGAGCAAATGGTATTTTGTTAAGTCTAAAAATATCTATTTTTTACTCACAAGATTTGGAGTTGTAGGTTCATGAGATTTGGGTGCTTTTTCCCCTACCACGGTTGAAAGGTAATTTTCATGCTTCTAAGATATGGCTACTTGATACCATTATTTTATCTTTTTATCTAAGCTTAATATATATGTTTAGGATTTTGTGTTTTATGTTCCTTAACCACATGGGGTTTTTGTCCATCATAAGGATGGGAAGGAACAAGGTATTGAAAACCATAAAATCTTAAGCCTAATAAAGAAAGTGTTTATTTATAAAAGAGGATCATGATATTAACTTATGTTTGATCTCTACATGTGCTAAAGGGTAATGGCTTTAGAGGAACGATTTTTTTTTTTTGAGTATCATGATGGAACAAGGATCGGTGTAAATTCTACAAGTTGGATTTCCTTGAAAAATAGGCATGCTTGAGAAAGGCTGAGAAGGAAATTTGCTAAGGTTTTACACAAGTTGAATCTCAAAATAAAAACCATGGAAGGAATAGATACCAACACAGTAGCTTAGGCCTACTATTGATATAAGTTCTAGAAGAAACAAGTTAACAAATAAAAGGGTACTTGCATAATGAGAACTGTACACAAATAGGTGAAAAAAATTGTGTTTTGGGATCAATGAGGCTTTCCCTTCCACAGAAAAATCTCTAGGTGTCATCTTATGGGAGGGCGCATAACAAGGATCATCCAATATGAAATATTTTCTATAGGGAGAGATTAATTTGGCCAGATTCACTACCTTCTTAGAAGAAGGTTTATTTTCTTTTAGAGGAAACCCAACTCTATGATGTACAAATTGTTATCCTTAGGTCCAAATGTACTAATTAAACCTTTCAATACATAAAATATTAGATCTAATCTTTAATCCACTTAATCTCTATAGAAACTTATTAGTAACATAAACATATAGTCCACTATCATAATAATGAAAAGATTACAAAATGTTAAAAATTAACAATAACATCCACGCAAGTAAGACATCAAGATTTAACATGGAAACCCGAATTGGGAAAAAGTGCCAACAACATGTCACCAAATTTTGACTCTTCTTAAGTGGGCTCAGATGGAATCCAACCCTATTAAATGCTACATTACACACTATTAGGTGTGATCATGTTAAAGAATTTAACAACCCTATTAGGAATGACCTTGTTAGAGGAATATTCCTTTAGAATATCACCTTGATTATAGGATTTAAATGTATACAATAGTTAGAAAGTAATAACAAGTTGATCTGAATAAATATACCCCATTTTCCAAATATAGATCACAATTTGGTTTAATAGTTGATTCATCGATTGACCTCCATTATCATCTGCATCACTAATTCACTTAACCTTTCAAGAAATCATTCTTCACCTTGAACACTTCTCTAATCATGTTTTTTCTCAATTTTTGCAATCAAGAGAGTGAACAAATGCTTAAACCTTTTTAGGTTTGCTAATGTCTTTAGGTTAATTTGTATGCCTCCTTAAATAGGTAGCTTCATAATTTTATCCTTAAACACCACCATTAATCTTAGGTTTATATCAAATTCATCACATCATTCCACCTTTTCTTTCCTCCTTCTCCTTATGAAAACTTCTCCAAACTTCTCTTTGAACCCATGTCTAGAAATGTTGAAACACATTTTCCAATATGTTAAATGTTCTAGATCATCAATCCTTATCTTCAATAGACTTTATATATTCCAATAATTCAACTATGTTGCCCTTGAATCTCAATTTATTCACAAACAATAAAATATTGTCACTCACCCAAAATTATATTCCTCAACCTTCATCATCACTAGATAATTTAGTTATGACTAGACTATCATGATGAAGTTACACTGGCTTTTCTCTGTCTTTTTATAGGTGGTCAATCCAAATTTTCTAGTAGTTTGTTTGTACTAACACTCGGTCAACACTAAATTTTCTTAGCTTCCACTATTTAGTTGGTTGACACTAGCATAGCTCAAATTTAACTATAAGTTCCTTAATCTTGTTCTTTGAAGCTTGGTTAAACCTATAGATTAGTTTTTCATTGGTCATCTTTCTAGGATTCAACATAAATATCTTCTCCACTTACTATTATGATTGGACACCATATTATCTTGTCAAAGTACAACTGATCAAGTGCCCATTGTAATTCCATGTAACTCAACCTTTAAACTAGGGCATCTTGTTATCTCCTCTCTTCAAATATTATTCATTAATCATCTTGATATGGAATTCTTTTCAAGTAGAAACTATCTTACCAATAAGGTTTGATATCAATGTCAACTTAATAATTGTTCTAATTGTAGTTTCTAACAACCTCCCTCTACAACATTGATGGAAACATCTCTAGTTACCATAGAATCCAAACCACTTTATTTTCTTCAACCAACTCCCTCTATGATTAGTATCACATCTTCATTAATATAATTAGTCTTGCTAGAATTTACAAGTGGGAAATATACTTCTAGAGGGGGGGATCAAAAGTCCTAAAATTCAACCAATAAAACTTTTAACATTAATCAATACAAGCATTAACATAATGAAATATTCATGTAAAGTAAATGCATTCACACAAACATTAGACACAAGATATGATCACCTAGAAACCTTCCAAATGAGAAGGTAAAACCAGGGTGGGGATGACACACACAACTTCACTACTACAACAATGAATATAAGTTTTCAAGGTTACAAAGTTTGACCATGAACTATAGTCTGCCTTGTGAAGGCCTACCTTGTTAAAGGCTTACAAAGGACTATTAAATCCCACTCTATTAAAGGATTTTACACCCTACTAGAAGTGTACCTATTTAAAGGATTGTCATAACATTCACTACGAATGTCACCCTATTAAAGGATTTATCAATGAGTATTAAGTCAACCTTAATCCAAAGGATTTCATCCTACTAATATAGTTGTTAGAAAGTAGAATACATTTTTTGAACTGACTACTTACAATCTAGTATTGCTAATATCAGATCTTAATTCAATCCATCTTGATCCTTTCTAATTTGATATGAAATTGTTGTATCCTTGATCCTCTATTCTACAAACTGATTCTACAATTTTGTCCTTCTTCTAAGTCACCTTGAATTCTTTTTACTCACTTCGCCCCTTTCTTCCTTCTATACTTTTCTCATACTAATCTCAATATGCTCATTGAATTATGGGGCTTCATCTTCCTTACAAAGATTTTGTGACTTGGGGTTAGGTATGAATCTAGAGTTGAGATTCATCCTTTTATCCACTTAACCATTTTAATTTTCTGATTGGTTTCATGTTGATTGCATGAGAAAACCAAATAGATTTGATCTTATCTTCTTATCTTTGACATCTATCCATAACTCAACACAAAAACTATCTACATAGTTTTTTGTGCTATTACAAGCAACTGGGTCCATTTTGTTTAACTCAACACTTGATAATACTGATGCTCAGAACTTACTATATTTTTGTCTAAATTGGAACTTGAACTTGCTCAACATTTACTATTCACTTAGCACTTGAACTTGTATAGAACTATTTATTTACTCGACACTTGAGTGACTCACCACTTACTATATTTCTAGCTAGCTCAACACTTATTACAACTTGGCATCTATACAAATTATACTTGGCATATATTGCTAGCCTGACATGAACTTTGTAAATAACTTAAGTGTGTTGAAACTCAATAGTCAAAACTAAATAACTTTGTAAATAGTCAATAGTCAATAGTGTTATCCTCCTTTGGTGTTAATACAACTAGTTCCTTTTTTTTTTGAAGCACTATATTGAAATTATTCTCACTTTGAGGTAGGTTTTGTGGCAATTGCATGCCAAATATTTTTAGGTTTCTTTCTAGACTTAGTATCTTCTAGCTCATTTCTTGAGTGAAGAGTGTCAGATCACACAATTTAGTGTACAATGAGAATATATTCTCAAGTACCTTCTTCAATTTGTCAATCTTGGTAGCTAGTTCCACTTGTGATAGTTCTATATCACTAGATATTTTCTCAATAACTTTACCTTGAAATTTCTTTTTAGAGAATTCTATGAGTTTGGCATTAGTACCCTGGCCCTCATTTCTTACTTGGTCAATAATTTTTGACAATTTTTGTAGTATAGGCTTGGTTTCTTCAAGTGTTTGCAAGCTGAAGGCATCTAAATAGATGTCTTTGATCTCATGAAGTGCTTGCATTTTCTTATACTCTTTCCTAAGTATCTCTTGTTTCTTCTTTCTCTATAATGCCTCTTGCATTATGTTGATATGTTCTAAGGTCATGGTTGCATAGTCATATTTTGGTATAAATATTTCTTCATCTACTGTTGGGTCTCCATAGTGAAGTACCCTTCCAAACTTTGTTGAGCTCAAGACTAATACAAAAATTTGAAGTTTTATTGCATTAGTGCTTAGCTTTTGAAGGACTCTAGTAGGAGTGCTAGTAGTTGGTAGATTTACCAAAGTCTGTATGGCTTCTTCCTCCTTCTCCTTTGGAATGTCCTTTTATTCTTCTAACCTTCCTTGATCAATCACTTTTATTTGTGCTGCATCTTGAGTGTGTGAGTTAGGAATAGATACATTAGTTTGTCATGCTTGATCATTTGTTGGCTCCTCTACAGTCTTCATTTGTTGTTCAATCATAACAACCTTCATTGTGGTGTTAACCTTTGTAGATGTATCAACTAATGTTTGCACTTGAGGTGTCCACTAGTAGCTATAGGGATGGAAGAAGGTGGTTTTTTTGTATTCACCTTGTCTTCACATTGTCCCTAGTTATGTCAACTACAACTTTCTATAGCTCATCTACACTAACCAATAATAGATTATCACACAATTTGGCTTGAAGTGTGGATTGGTCAAGGATTTTGTTTAGATCCTCTACAGCTAATCAATTGATTTTTTGAGCTAATCTATTAGGAAAATCTTTCACTATTACTATGTCTGCAAGTGTGTTTGCATCATGTGGAGGGCTTAGTGTTGGCAATTGTGTCCTTTACACAATCTGTTCTATTTGCTAATCATTAGTTGTTGTCATTTCCTCCTTTTCTGTTGTACCTCCTCCACTATGGTATCTATTTTTTTGTTCTCTGTTTCTTCCTCCTTGTCATCATCCTCATCTTCTCCATCATTCCTTTCCTCAAAGGGATCCTCCTCTCCTTCTTTAATAGTTGTTAAGCCATATATCAACTTCCACATTAGATTTGATTTCATGACAACATCTTCAATGTTGTTTTGGAGGATGCTAAAAGCCTTGTATTTGGGTGAAAATTTTCCTCCTTATTTCTTACTTGCCTTGGTGATCTATCCCCTTATCAACTCTGGCATCACTAGAGCTAGGGTAGATTCCCTTATTTCTTTCCCCAATTTTAGAAAGTAATTCCATTTATTCTCAACAATAGTGTACAATTCTTTAGGAATTGTATTGTCTAGTTCAAGAGGAGTGTTCTTGAATTTTGCCATCATGACATACACTAATTCTTCTAAAATATTTTGGTCTTCTCTACTAAGTTTATCAAATTCAATTTTTTTCAATCCTATTAAGTCTACATTATCCCTAACATTGTTGCAAATGTTTTCTAGATCAGACTTGGGAGCATGACTTACCACCCTCAATTGGCTGATATCCTCTAACTCGGTCCTCTCATCATCAATTTCTGGTTGTGCAATATATTTTCTTCTTAGATTCTTCTACATAGGAACTTTCTACTCAACAATAGTTTTCTTTTCCTTTTCTTGCTCCTTGCCTTTCTAAATGGTAGCCCTTGTACTAGCTCTTGTTGCTCGAGTTGTAGGCTTTGCACGGCTTGGTTTTGTAATTTTCTTTCCTTTTGGTTGTGTTGTATGTTGTATCTTAACCTTTCTATTCTTTGGTTTAGGTTTGGCTGGTGGTTTCTCAGCTTGTTCTTCCTTCACATCTTCTTCTTCTGCATCTTGACCCATGTCTTGAGCCAAAGCAAGAGGTTCCTAGCCTTGTTCTTCCTCTTCCTCTTCATCTCTTCATCATCATCTTTATCTTGAGGACCTTCTCCTAATTTTTATTTCAGCTTTCTCACCCTTTTAGCTTTCTTCTTCAAATTTGAGGTTGTTTTCAACTCCATTTCAACCTTAGAATTAACAACATCATAGTTACCAAAAAAAAATTTTGTCTTATAAACTTCTTCTACAAGAAGTGCAGTGATGGCAACTAATGCTTCATCAATATTGATCTCATAACCTAGAGGTCTTAGCCATCTGACTCTAGGCACTATAGCCTAAATGTATGTGTAGTCAATGTCTACCAAAAAGAAAATGCCATTATAATGTTGGTCTACCAATGAAACAGAAATTCTCAACATCTATTTCATGGACTTCTTGAAGTCCTCAAAGTAACTAGTCATTACTGATTCAAAATTGTCACCCATTTGTTAAATGTACTCATTTATCTCCACATCAATTGACCTATTGGTGTTCCATCCTATCTTCCAAAAATATAGTAATTCATTTTTCACATAAAAGAATATACATACCAAAATTGAACCAAACTTGCATTGAGCACTTTTAGATTTCCTTATTGCTCCTTAGGTTTTCCATTATTTGTTGCATTTGAAGTTCTGCAAGATCACAGGTATGATCTTTCTTTACAATCTTGTAACCTACATCCATTGTTATACATAAAACTCTATTTAGTATACTTAATTAATAGAACTTGTGGTAAATGACTCTAATAGCAAAATCAAGAAGAGGATTTGTGATTATGTCAATTTTGATTCCATGTTTGTTCCATTTAGGTCCAATATTTTTCTCAATCACCTCTTTAGAGTCACTCCTTAGGGCCTTGGGCCAATCTAGGGTTGGGTAACATATAAACCTATGAAAAATTTCTTTGTGATTTTGATGGGTCCACCCTTTAACCATAGGCATCCATCATGTATTTGGCTAAGGACAATTTTTATCCACTCTGTCTTGAAAATGGTGGGGAATTCTAGGGCACGAGTTAACCCTTTTCTCTCCAAAATCTTAAAATATTGCTTGAACACCCTATTTTCACATAATTTATCATAGGATTGATGGATTTCCATGTCTCCAATCCCTTTGACCTTGCAGTTATAAAATTTTCTCATGTCGTGCACCATTACAACCTTGGGAGGAATCATTGACAATGCACCTAATGGATCTTGTTTATAGGCTATCTCTAGTATGGCCTTGTAATTGGGTTGCTTAACCTCATTATTAACCAACTAAACCTCAAAGGTCTATTTATGCTTCCCATTATTCAAACTAGAAGCCATACTATGAACTAGGGTTTTAACAAATTCAAAACTATGTAACTCGACACTTGAAGAATACCTCTTAGATTGATGAAATAACTCTTGATCTATGTTGTGATCCTTGAAAATTCTATAAAAAATATTTTAGATTGCTTATTTTCTCTATTTACTCTTGCTCTAGATTTAAAATGACCTAAAATGGGCAAAAACCAGCTTATACCCTTCAAAGCATTGCATTTAGTCCACAGTGCATATATAGTTGTAAACTCGGCTCCTATGTGATTTCTACTTTACTCAAAATTGATAAATATTTCCTTTCACTTAGAAGCTATTAATCCTACCTTTACTCAGAAACACTATTTACATAGCTCGAACTTTCTTTTGCTAGCAACTTGGCACATACTAGAATTTACTCAACATTTGAAGAGAACTTCTCATATTTGGCACTAATGTGAAAAATTTGAAGATTTAACCTTGGTTTTTCTTTGTTAACTTGTCTCTTTATTCATACAAATTTATCCTTTTTAGTACTAACTTATCTTGTAATTGATGTACAATAAAGAATTTAAATATCAATCACACATACCTCTCTTTTGCTTAGTTTGATGAGGTCTGATCACTTGACCTATTAGGTGAAGTCATCCCTCCATTTGATCTACTACTTCCATCTCTCTTTTTCCATGTCTTGTTCATCTCTCCTGTGATGTGTTCAACATCTACTTTTCCTTTTCCTTTGTTGAACTTAGAATTAGGTGCTTTTGACCTTGTTAGACACTACTTGCTGATATGACCAATCTTCAAATAGTTAGAGCATATGGTTTGACTCAAAGATCTATTGTAGTTACCATTGAATTATGTTCTTATGTAGCTCTTAGGAATGTGTCCATACTCTTGATAGTAATGACAGCTCTACCTAGTATTGTAGTCCCAATTATAGAAGTGTCCATGACTTCTTTCTTTTTCTGGTTTGTTTGGTGATGACATGGGCTTAGATATGTACTCAAAGGTGCTATGTCCATACTTTTGACAATTGTAGTAGTAACCTTCAAATCTTGGTGCATGCATGCCTCTTGTCTTGCATTCATGTGCCTAATGACCTTACATTTTGCACTTGTGATAGTGATCCAATGTTTTTAGGTTTGTCATGCTAATTTATATTTTTTCTCCTACACACATTAGCAACATATCCTTTCTTAGCACAAAAATAACTAGTGGATTTGGATTTCTTACCTTTGTCATTCCTCTCTTCAATAGTCTTGGATGATTTTCCTTCTTTAGTGCTGGTATAGCCTAGTCGTTATGTGTCATTGCTATATCTAGGGGATTTAAATAGTTTCTCAAAGTCTTTGATGGCTCCATTTGGCTTGTTGAAGCTTTCAACTATCTCTTTTTCTCTTCTCAAATCATTTTGTAGTTGTTCATTCTTAAACTTGTAGTGATCTCAATGTCTTTTACATTCAACTCATGATGAGAATTCATCATCTAACTTAGGGTATCTAGTTGCATGTTGGAAATTATGGCAAGCTCAGTTGACTTCTCTTCCAGTCTATTGGCTAGGTTTCTCTTTTCTTCTTCTAACATGACCTTGTCTTCAATGACTCTCTTCTTTTGTTTGGCCAATTCACACATCATCATGGCTTGTGATACTTGCTCAATCTTGAGACCTCTAATCTCTTTTTCCTGAGATTTTTTCTTCTCCATTTGAAAATAATTTGGTCATATCAATTTATTTGTACTGAGTGTAATTTTCTGCAAATGGCAATGTCTTTCCTTCTCTCTAAGGATTTCCTCAATTCTTCCCTAGCTTCTTGCAATGAGTGCAGAATTAGTTGGATGTCAATTCCTTGGTTCTCAATAATTCTTTCTCATTTGTAGACCTTCATCTTAAGATCTTTTCTCTAAGTTGTAAGGCTTCTCCTGTTGGAATTTACAAGTGGGAAATTGACTTCTAAGAAGGGGGGGGGATTAGAAGTCCTAAACTTTAAGCAATAAAACTTTTAACATTAATCAATACAAGAATTAACATAATGAAATAGTTATGTAAAGTAAATGCATTCACACAAACACTTGAGACTAGATATGATCACATAGAAACCCTCCAAATGAGAATGTAAAATTGGGGTATGGATGACACCCACAAATTCACTACTACAAAAATGAATGTAACTTGTCAAGGCTACAAAGTTTGACCATGAACCATGGTCTACCCTATGAATGGCTTGCCCAATTAAAGGCTTACAAAGAATTATTAAATCCCACCCTATTAAAGGAATTTTACACCTTTCTAGGAAGTGTACCTATTTAATGGATTTTTAGAACATTCACTTGGCATATCACCCTATTAAAGGATTTATCAATGACTCTTAAGTCAACCTTAGTCTAAAGGATTTCATCCTACTGATACAGTTATGAGAAAGAATAGTAGAATGTTTTATTTGACCACTTACAATCTTGTATTGCTGATTTCACATCTCAATTCAGTCCATCTTGATCCTTTCTAATTTGATATGAAATTGTTGTATCCTCGATCCAATATTCTACAAACCGATCCTACAATTCTATCCTTCTTCTAAGTCACCTTGAATGCTTTTTAGTCACTTCACCCCTTTCTTCCTTCTATGCTTTGCTCACACTAATCTCATTATGCTCACTAAATTATGGGGCTTTTTCTTCATTATAAATATTTTGTGACTTATGGTTAGGTACGAATCTATAGCTAAGATTCATCCCTTTTTTCCAGTTAACCATTCTAATTTTCTGATTGGTTGCATGCTGATTGCATGGGAAAACCAAATGATTTGATTTTCTCTTCTTATCTTTGACATCTACCCATAAATTGTCCTAAAAATGGTTTACATGGTTTTTTGTGCCATTACAAACAACTAGGTCCATTATGTGTTACTCGACACTTGATAATACTAATGCTTGACACTTACTACATTTCTATCTGACTTGACACTTAAACATGCTTGACATCTGGTCGTACGATGCAAAAAACTTACAACACAGTCAAATTCCAGAAGTACGGCCAGTTTTTACTAATGGATTGTGGAAAACAAATGACACTCATGCTTGACATCTATTTTTCACCTAGAACTTCAACTTGCTCGGCACTATCTATTTTGTTTGCATTTATGTGACTTTGCACTTACTATATTTATGGTTGGCTTGACACTTATTGTAGCTTGACATCTACACATATTATACTCAGCATATATTACTAGCTCGGCATGAACTTATTAGATAACTTAAGTGTGTTGACACTCAATTGTCAAAACCAATCCGAGATCAACAAGTCTCAATTTGATTCTTATCTCAATAGGAAAAAAGCTCTCTAATCTCATCTTGTAGTTTCATATAGATTCTCATCTCACATAGCTTTAATATAAAACACCTCTAGTTACAAAAATCCTAGTTATAACAAATCCCTCTTATCATATCGAAATATAGATCTCCCTCTTTGGTATACATCTTCTGAATTGCATCACATCCTCTTGATGGAAACATCTCTCTCTATGATTACTACATAGGTAACTTTTGAACTTCTCCCTCTTAAATTTTACATATGGGACTCCTATAATCTCTCCCTATAACTAATTATTTCATTCTCTCTTTATTCATGGTAACTATCTTACAATTCTATCACTCTTTTTGTACTATTTATGGTAACTACATAATATCCTTTGTTACTCATGGTTCCATGGTAGCTATATATTCTCTCCCTCTTTGAAAACAATGCCAAAGAAAATTCAAAAAAATTAGTTAAATCTTTCTCATACATCTTCAACATGTAGATAGATATTTGTGAGTCCTCTAAACTAGGTTTATCTTCTATCATATTTCTTATGACTGATGCGATATCTTATGTTTCTCTCCACAAAACTTCATGTAGGTCTTAAAGTTTGACCTTATGTGTCAAT
The DNA here is from genome assembly GCA_028749045.1 of Cupressus sempervirens. Classification (NCBI taxonomy): domain Eukaryota; kingdom Viridiplantae; phylum Streptophyta; class Pinopsida; order Cupressales; family Cupressaceae; genus Cupressus; species Cupressus sempervirens. Next base: position 241,965,056 of record CM053789.1, on the reverse strand, counting down.
TTGTAAGATATTTTGATCAAATAATTTGATGCAAAGCACTATCTTTCCTTAAGTATCCTCAATTAGGGAAATCACCCCCAATTTACCTCTTATATATTCATGTGCATCCTCAAGTAAGGATTTTATGAATTTACTAGCTATATGATCTTTGTTATTCACTTACTGAATCTCACTTCTTTATCTTGTATCAACTCTCTCAAGTAGTAATACTAGATATAAATATGCTTTGTCTTAGTATGCATCACAAGATTTGTATACCTGCTTATAGTAATTGTGTTATCACAACATATAACAATAGGTCCAATGATATCTTCCTTCATTCCTTTCAATAATTTCTTAATTCACAATACATTATAAAAACTAATTATTTTTACTACATATTCAGCTTATGATGTAGATTGGGGGATGCGATTTTACTTCTTTCTTGTCCATGAAACTAGTCTCCTATTTAGAAAGAAAACTCCACAACTTGTAATCTTTCTATCATTAACATTTCCAACCCAATACATGTGTATAGTGTCTCTATGCTTGTTAGTGGGGTAAACCTTTTTAAAAGCCTCAACCCTGTTAGGATTTGTTATTGAAATTATATAAATTATGCAAAATGATTCCAATTTTGAAACATGAAATATAATGATCTTTAGTTAAAGATATAAATACGAAACCTCTTGTTGATATTGATATCTTCAATATCTGATTTTGCATTTGTGCTCTTCACAAAATTGATCATACATATGTACTTCTCTCATATAACATAAGAGTTTTCATCACAAAACAATAGAATTATTTTGAAATATATTTTAAACTTTAAGACAACTTTGCATTCCAAGTTTTTCCCTTTATACCATTTAATTCTATATAGCTGACCTTCATTACTTCACACATTTTTCAAAATACAAAATTGGATTTTTCTCACTTAGGGTTAGCATCTAAGATGTTGTCCCTAATTATTCAAGTAATTATTTTGGTAAAAAAATTAACTCCTTAAATTAAAATTTCTAATATCTTACATTTACCCTATTTTGTCTTTGCAATAATATAGTTATAAAATAGTTATATCTATATTTGCACTATTCATACAACTTTGTGTATACAACTATGATATCTTGACATACTATACTTGCAATAGATAAGAGAATAGTGGAAAATATTGCATCTATGAAATGCACCAACTAAAAGGGTGTCTATGTTGATAGATAATTTTTATAATAATTAGATAATTTTGTAATTCTTCAACCAAAAATTATATCTCCATAATATGCTAGCACAATATAGAATATATGTTTCCATAAATAACAACTCCAAGTTATCTTCCTAGCCAAATTTCCAACATATAAAAATCTACAAAACATTATTAAGAATTTGGCACCAATTTGATATTGGTTAATGGATGGACTCCCAATGTTTTTGTTGAGAACTGTACATCAATATGTATTCTTTTGATCCAACTAAAAAAACTTCAAAAATAATTCTATGTAGTACTAGTGAAAGAGGGCATGAATAAATGAAAACCAAAAGGACAAGGACGATTGTACTAATCTAAACTAGAAGTAATTTTAACTAAGGATTTAATCACAAGTTTAGTCTGGTGTTATTATTATAGGTAGAGAATCACCTGTTAGATTTTCAAAATGAATAGTAGAGAGATTAGATAGGTTTCTCTATTAAGTTATCAAATCTAAGGAAGCCATAAAAATATCTCAATATGTTATAAAAAATAGATTACATTATTAGCATGGAAATAATAATAATAAAGCTTGAAAATAACCTAAATAAGTGAAAAATGGAGCTCTAACAACACATCTAACATTCCCAAAAATTTATTTACTAGAAATGCTTGAAATTACACAAAATTAGATACATACCTCATGATATAACTATTGATCTTAAATTGGTTTTGACATATGAGTATCAATATAATTAAGTAATCTATTAGTTAGAACTTAGTTCATGATGAGAAAGCACTGCATGTTGAGCATAACATGTCAAATAGTGTATGCTGAGTGAGATCCTTAGTATGTGTAGAGTAAATAGTTAGTTCTGAGTCAATCAAGTGCCAAGAAGATAGATCATGCTGAGTGATCAATGGATGTTGAGTCATTTAGATGTTGAGTTACAATATTGAAGTTGTAGTTGATGTCAACCACCCTGGACTTTAGATGTTGAGAAAAATAGTTTTGGCTGTAGTTGTTTGTAATGGCACAAACTACTATATAAACTATTTTGAAGCCAACTTAAGGATTATTTTGAAATCCTAGATTATAAGAAAAAATTGTAGTTGATGATCCCTATGCAGTTGCACCCAATCAGAAAAAGGGATGGATTAAGTGGCAATATGGGTGAATCACAATTGTTGATTGATACCTAACCGTAAGTTAGAAAAATCTTCATAATGAGGGTAAACCCTAACATAGAAGATCATGAGAGAGAGAAAGAGTATAAAGAGAAAAAAGAGTAATTTGTACATTATATTGGGTATATTTTAGTATGTCAAAGGAATTGTGATCAAGAGTGATGAATTGAAGAGTCAATTAAAGGAGAATAATGGAAAGAAGTTAAAGGATAAAAAAGATACATCTAATCAAAGAAGGATCAAGTATATATGCAAAGAGGTGATATGTTATCAAGGAGTGAAGTGCTAACTACAAGATCATTGCTGAGACATTCAAAAACATGTATATGTTAAATCTCTTAATAGAGTAGTCTTAATAGGCTGTGATAAATCCTTAATAGGGTGGTTACTTAATTGTGAGTTAAAGTCCTTTAAATAGACACACTTCTAACAAGGTATTGAAATCCTTTAATAGGATAAGATCTAATAATCTTATAAGCCTTAAATAGGGTAGACCTTTCACCAGGTACATCATATTTGATGGTAAAATAATTGTAACCTTCATTGTATACACTTTACAAATTTAGTAGTAAATATTTTTGGGTGTCATCCCCACCCCAGCTTTACCTTCTCATTGGAAGGTTTTTGGGTAATCATATCTTGTGTCATACGTGTGAATATTTACATGTTTTCATACTGTATGCCTAATTTGGTATTTTAAGATAGATGCTAAATTATGATATGGATGTGTGGTGAATTATTTTATGGTTGGGGTTTTGAAACATTGATTCATTGCCCCCTTCCTCTCAAAGTTTATTTTTCCTATTTTATTTCCAAAAATTGGTATCAAAGCCTTGTTCTTTAGAAAGTAAATATTTGCAGCTTTGAGGAAAGATTTTGGAAATGGAAGTCTACAAGTTGGGAAAGACTATTGAGAACCTAAAGATTGAAATATAGCTTATTCTACATCAGTTGAATGAAGAAAGAAATAACCTAATGCATTCACTAAAGAGAAGGAAAGATATATCCATTGAAGAAAATGACACACACTATAAAGGGATTGGCACTAGTAGACTATATGTAGAAGGAAATTCAAGTAAATTTGATGCGGTAGTTGCATATCTAATGGAAAATAATGGAACCCTAGGTGAAGAGGTTAGAAACCTAAAGATAGAGCAAGAGTCACAATCAATATTACTTTGTGAGGTAATTGATCTTAAGAAGAAATTAATAGAAGACAAATAAATGATTGGAGAAGACAAGAGGATATTGATCAAGAGATTGGAAGAGAAAACATCAAAAGTACAAAGGATTGCTAACATGAAATTAGAAATAATGAATTAGGTAATGATTACTAATCATGAACTGAATAGTAAGAAAATTGAGATCTTAACCCTAAAATTACAGAATAAACAATTGACTAATGATCATGGAAGGGAAAAGGAATTTTCTCAAAGTTTCAAAAAACCAAGTGAGGCCATCAAGTATTTTGAGAAAGTGATGAGATACCCTAGATCTAATGATGATACTACTAGGTTATGTTACACTAGAACTAAGGAAGTATAATCATCTTGAAGTGGTGAATAAAGTAAAAAAAGGTAAGAACTCCAAGCTTACCTATCATAATTATGGAAAATTAGGACATATTGCTAATTTTTGTAGAAGCGAGATTGTAAATCAAAGTGTGAAGTAGAAGTACATGAGTCACTACCATAAGTGCAATAAGAAAGGATATCAAGGTCATGAATGTAGGACCAAGATAATGAACACACAAATATTTGAAGGATACTACTAAAACTATCAAAAGTATGGACATAGAGATTTTGAGTGCAAATCCAAGCCCAAGTGGCCATCAAACAAGAGACAAATGTAAAAAAAAAATGACAACTCTTATAATTGGGATTATAATACTAGGTATAGTTGTCACTATTGTCAAGAGTATGGAAATGTTCCTTAAAATTGCATAAGAACGCATTTTTTAAGTGATTACAGTAGATGTTTAAGCCAAACTACATTTTTTATTTTCTTAAATACTGGTCACATAAGTAGACATTGTCCAACAAGGTCAAAGGAACCAAACAATGAGTTCAACAAAGGAAAAGTAAAGGTATATGTTGAAGATGTCAAAGTTTAGATGAACAAGATATGGAAGAAAAGAGGAGATTGTGCAACAAATGTAGATGAGGTCACTTCATCCAATGGATTAGGTCATCACATCACCTCCAATTAGCAAATCAAGAGGTATGTATATGATTGATATTCAAATGATATATACAATACATTAGTTCCAAAGATTTAGTTCTAAAAAGATCATATATGCAAGAAGATAGATGCAAAGTGTTGACTAGAACCTAGAAGAAAACTTTAAGTTTTGTCTATTTTCATGTTGATACAAAGCATGAAAAGTTTCACTATAGTTGTTGAGTGAAATCTAGTTGATGTTGAGCTATCATAGGTGATAGTGTTGGGCATGATTGTAGTGGTTTCCAAGCCTGAAGGAATTTACATGGAAGTTGAGTGAGTTGGAATTTCTATTGAAGTCAAGCTTATAGTTGTGCAAACACTGAGCATTAAATATGATGTTTTAAGGGTTGTATAATTGATTTTTGACTCATTTGACATCAATTAAATTTTAAGAGAGCACAAAGAGGTAAAGAAAAATTGAAGAGATCATTCTAAATGTTTGTAGACTAGATTCAACTGATGTTCAACACCATTCAACAAATTTTTAAAGGTATTTATCGTGTGTTGATCTATGCAATTTGAATTTTTACAAACCCTAACTTATTAATATGACATCTAGTTGTTTAGTTCCCAAGGTTAAGAGGGAAATGAAGTTTTAAATGTGCAATTGATTAGTAATGAAAGTAGATAGACAAACTTTAGGCCAATTCCTAACATTGCATATAAATAAGACCCATCGGGTGCACTATTGATGATACAACCCCAAGTTTTAATGATTCTGCCATGCCCTAAATTCACAAAACACAAAAAAACACAACAATTTTTTTTGTTTTTTTGAAAGGTGTACTATAGGTGTTATGTATAGATCTATGTTAATTATGAATTTTCTTATTGAATGGTGACTTACCAATGTGTAACTCCACTACATTTGGATATGGTAGAGTAGTTGATGAAGAAAAATCAATTGAAAATGAAATCTATATTTTAAGTGTCTTATGAGGGATCACCTATTTGACTTACAAGGTTACAATACTAAATAATAATGGTATTTTTGATATAACCCCTTTCACGATTTGTACTCTTAGTTAAGGTGCTTTGCAAATGTAAGTGAAATTCAATTTTCTTATAATGTAGTAGCAATGGTTCTAGGTTTTACAAATGTGGTGATGTTTTATAATTTTCCCAAATGTGTTCAAAAAACAACTGTCCTTCTATATACTTTCCTTCCTCATTTATCTTTCATTTGCATTTGTTTGCATTGATGCATTCCCTTAACAACTCCTGATATATTATTATTATTTCTTTTCTTTTTAAAATTTATTATTATTATTATTTTCTATTAATATTATATACTTAACAGTTAATATTTATTTTACTTCAATTACTTATCATTATTAGTTTATAATTATTTTAACTACTAATTATATAAGTTTTATTAAAAAAAGGCTATTATGAACTTCTAAAACTTCCTGCTCTGACCTTCTTCTTAACATGCCTTATACAACTATATTGATTTAAAAGAAATAATAACATTACTTATTACTCCATTAAGAAAAATTATTGTGATCATATACAATTACTTTATCCCTAAAACATTAATAATTTCATTGATTATTATGCAGGTCATCTCCTACCATACTATGTCTATATTTTACTAAATATTATGCTAAACATTTCTATTAATATTCTCTAATGGGTGTTTCTCTTTAAAACCTAATAACCCCCAAATAAATGAATAAGATCAAACTTTATTACCATGCTACAACCCAGAGTTTTTTCAAGTGTTATTAATTAGCCCCAAAATGCAAGGTACAAAGTACCCCTTCATTCCTAAATCAACCATGGCCCACCTTTTCCTAGGCATCAAATCACAAGAGGAGAGATCATTTATTTAAGTTGGGATAGCTGATTTCATAAGTAAAATATGACATGTGCCCATTCCCATGCATCCCCTTTTCCATCCGCAATGCGTGCTATGGTGGCTAAGATGGGAAGGAGTCTTAAAACATAATATGCACACCCTTTTTCACCCTTTCTCATAACTAGGTCCCTAAATTGGAGGATTTGAATTATGTTAGGTCATGGAATTATTATAATCTTTTTCAACACTTAAGTCAGCTCACTCTCTTACATGGTCACCTAGAGGGACCACCAAATCCTTTTTTTTAACTTGGGATTTCTTTTTGGATGGAATGAGATCTAGTACGCTTAGGTAAGAAGAAATTGCTAGGACATAAAAGTATAGTCAAGTACGATTATAGTAGATTTCTTTTCTTTAATTGCTTTATATATATATACATATATGTATGTATGTATGTATGTATATATTTATGTATATATGTATATATATATACATATACATATATACATTATACATACACACACACAAACACACACACACACACACACATATAAATTCATATACATACATACATACATATATAGTATGTGTGTGTGTGTGTGTGTGTGTGTGTGTCTGTGCATTGTATAGGGTCCTATCATGAATCAAGGATTTCATCACCCAAGTCTAACACTTATTAATGGGGAAGGTTTTGGTATGATTTGTTTCTAACTTATTTTCAATATATTATTATTTTATTCAAGATCTAATATTTTATTGATATATATTGGATGAGACATTATTTGGTTTTTCTCATACATTTTCCAGAAACTAAATATTCATTCACAGGCACTTTGTTTCTAGGTTGAGTTTATTTCCTTATTTGCTTCACAATTTCTCTATGGTTTCTTATAAATTGAGCTAACTTAATTTGAACTTGTATTACAAATTTTGAAGCTCATTCCATTTATTGAAACCTATGATTAAAAAAAAATACAAATGCCTTAATACTATCAAATTAAATTGCAAGATACTTTTGCATGAGACACAATGCAATCTTTTACTTGTAACTTCATGAACTTCCATTATTCCTATTTTATTATGAAGTACTTATCATGTCTAAAAATTCATTATCATTTAGCAACAAATTTTACACTTGATATGATTTGAGAATAACCACAATGCATCTGGATTATTCATATGAGACTTGAGGAAATAAGAATAAAAAAATGATAATCTCATATTTGTCCTTCTAATGTCTACCATGACACTTAATTCTTTTCTTCAACACGTTCATATCCAAGAAAATGAAACTACAATTATAATTCAACATAATTTTCTTTCAAAGTTCTTTCATTCCTTCCATACTACATTCTTGTCATACATGAACATAGGGTGGTGAAGACATTATTCTTAAATATACAAAATAGAAATATTTTTTCTTACCACATAGATGTCTCACAATATCTCTATTGACAAATGGAATAGAAGAAGAAAAAATTATCTCAACACACTATAATCACATAACAAGTTGGATTTTCCTTCTATTTTGATACAAAAATAATAGTGTCCTCTTCTCCTATGAAATGGGAAAAATTACATGATCTTCAAGCTTCCTAGATCATCAAGTAAAAACCTACAAAAGAGAGACAAAAAATGGGGAACCATGGAGGCTCACCTACCAACCTAGGCCTCAAGGAGGTCACCCATCAAGCTCAGGGAAACAAGGCACAAACAATTGCACACCTTCACATTCACATACCATGCAAACTATAACAACACAAATTCAACACGACACAATTCAACCAATCTGAAGGCGTGCACATAGATTCTACCATAGAATCAAGATATAGGGTGAAGGTGAGCTCTCTCTATGAGGAGAATTTCAAATCCATGAATCACATATATTCACATATTCTCATAAGCAACATGCCCTTTCAAGGCTTAAGAATGCCTTCCTTCTTCATACAACTCCTTATACCTTCCAAGAATGCAAGTAATCATGAAGACCATATTCCATTAAAACACATCAAAATCATATGCACAAATGGGAGGGTTTTCTCAACTACATGGGTGAGCCAAACTAACCCCTTTACCCAAGCATTTCATCCCTCCCAAGGGTGAGTGATGCTTCACACCCATTTTACAAAAATATGCAGCTTGAACAAATGAAAAACAAGATTCAAGAAAAAAATCTCATAACCTTCTCACATACAACAAGATTCTTCACAAAATCACATCTACTCCATAATAGATCTACAATGCAATGGAAGAACACTATATCAAGTCTATGATGAAATGAAGAGATACCATGGATCATGGATACCAACCTCACTCCAAGAAATGAAAAATGAAAGTTTTAGTAGAGCTCCTTATTCTCTTCTCCAAACCCTAAATGTCTCTAAAGTTAGAGATTGGGGAAGTGGGTTTTCTAGTTTGGCTATGCCCCTATATATGACTCCTATTTTCGGATTCAATATAAAATGCATTCTTTTTGGGGTTTCCTAGGTCTTCTAGGCACCCTAGTGGTCACTTATAACCTCCTAACTTAAAGTATTATAATGGGTAGGATTTATTTTTATCACAAATTCACCTTACAGCTACTTTTTGACCCTCACAATGCTACGTAAACTCCAATTTCAAATTTCTTATGGGGTACCTCTTGTTTCCCTTACTAAATCAAGGCAGTTAAATCTAATTCTTAATTAAATAATTTAAGTTGAGATAAGGTGGCTATATGATCCATTTTCAGAAAACATGTCATTTTCACATATCGATTACAAGTGTCAAGTGACACACAAATTCCACTATACATCACACATGACATGTTCTGAATCTACTCATGAAATACGTACTACACAGGTACATCTCACATTTAGAAAAAAAATACATCATAATGAGGTTTATGAATCTTCTAAAGATTCATCTTGGCAGTGTCATAGTAACATGTGTTTATACCTTGTCTCCCCATTATGTTTTCGTGGTTCCTTTCCTACACACTAAACTCAAGCATCAGTGATCCAATGAAAATTCACATATAAAATACATATAAAAGTAAAGATACATGATAATTTTTTTATTCTACAATTCACATATAACACATTTCATAATTAACTTCCTATTCTCCATCATTTTCTTACATACATTTAATCATTAACCCTAAAAAACAAACCACATATTACTAAATTTCCTAGCAAGATCAACTTAAAAATTTGAATTACATTATAATTCCCTTTCTTATCATAATATTGGAATACTAAATATTATCCATTAATTAATTGACTGAGCCAATTAAGTCCTAACACATACCGTAATGAAAGATCACAAGGTAAATATCATTGGATAAGTATTAAAATTTACTATCCATCAAGTACTAAAATATATATGTCAAGATATCTAGTCCTAAGTAACAAAATGAAAATACAATATCTATTTTATGATGGGTCAAAGTGAGGCCTCATAGATTCAAGATATAAGATGTTGTTACACATGTAAGGTGGGTAGTATCGATGACATGGAAATCAAAGATCTCTTTGGAAAATTATGTGAAAACAATGTATTGAAGGAGGAATATAAGATTATAGAGAGAAAAGGGTTAACTTGTGCCCTAGATTTCTCCAACATTTCCAAGACATAATAGATAAATATTGCTTCTATGTGGTTAGAATATGGACCTATCAAGATTATAAAGAGGATTGTATAGAGGGTAATAGGGTATCCAACCCTAGACATACCTAAGACTATGAGGAGTGATGCAAAATAGGTTATAGAGAAGAACACATGGATAGTGTGGAATAAGAGAGGGATGACAATTGACACCATCATAGATCCCCTAATGGATTTTGTAGGGGCAATAGTAGAATACAAATTCTTTCAATCCATTAGGTTGAATAGTGTACCCTATATTGTTGTTGACCTAGGCTACAAGATAGGTAAGAAGGATCATTCTTATGACCTTGCTGAGTTATAGTTACAAAAGTTATTGGAAAACTTGGGAGCCATAAGGAAAACCAAAAGTGCACAATGTAAATTTGGTTCAATACTTGTTTGCATATTTTTCTATGTGTAACGCACATTTCCTTCTTTTGGTATGATTTCCTAGAAGACAAACAAATCTATTATAGTGCAAATAGGTGAATACATTGAACAACTTGGAGAAAATTTTGAGTCTATAATGGAAAGCTATTTTGAAGACTTCAAGAATTCAATGAAGCAAAGGATGAGGATGTTAGAGTATATAATTATTATTTACACTTTACTTAAGTTTACTTAGATAAATGTGTTTAGTTTTTAGTTTTCATCTAGGAGTTTTTGACAACACAGGAGTTTGTTCCTATCTAGTCATACTTATCTTCTCGGCTACATTGAGGATAATCCACTTTTTGTGGACATATGCTTAGCTATCATACTTATCTCCTAGCTCCTTCTAGCTTTTTCTAGAAGCTTCCTAGAGGCCTTTATAAATATGCTCTCCTATTGTGATATCATTGTACAACAATTGATTTTTCATTCTTGCAATATATTTTTTCTTATTCTGTTGAGGTCTCCAAGCCCTACCTTTCCTTCTTTGATTTATCTTTAGCAGGTTATTTTCATGTAGGTGATCTTAGTGAGCTATGAAGTTAGCTTCCATCAACTTCCACATAGTATCAAAGTCTCCCTACTGCTTCCTAGTTTGAAGAATTTTTGAAGCCATGATTCAGAGACACAAACCCTAGTTTGTCTATGATTTTTTCTTCAATTCAGAGGAAGAGCATTTTTTAAAGGCACTCTAGGTTCAAGTAGACACTGCCATTATGCTCAAAAGGATCATTATAGTTAGAATCTATATAAAATTTGTCCATTTTGGATAATGTCACTGTGGGAGGCAAAATTCTTTTATCTAAAGGGCTATATGAATGAGTTTTATTTTGAAAAAAATTTAAAAATATATTCGAGCAGGCACAATAGATTCTACACTAAGTGGACACTATGGCACCACATATGCATCACCCTTATGTGGCTAGTGCACATTTTTTGTGCTGTCAATAGTGGTAGTACAACCACGACATAGCCAAAACCTAGCCACTACCTGGCCAACCCACCACCTCCACAGAGGTGCCACCAGATCTCACCACCCTTGCAACCACTACCCCTAGCTATGGCCACTTTTCCACCACCCCCATTATCTCTTTTCCACCTCCTCATCCTATTCATGTGGCATAGTCTATGTGTGCCAGGTGACTATGCCACATCATCATTATGCAACCATACTGCCAGATGGATGCCACATGGCACTACCACCTAGTAATCATTTTTCCTCAATAGCCTTCGAGCTATCAATTCTAGGCACATGAAATGTTGGCATTAGCATGATGTCAACAACACATCAGCACATCTCCATCATCTTTAGGTCCCTTTTTGACCTACTCATAGTCTTTCAGCCATAACTTGAGCATATAGATGTCTTTTTCCTATCTAAAAGAAGCACTGGAAAGGTGGTTCCAAGATGGAGACATTCACAAATGTATTTTTTGATTTTGATATAATTTTTTGCCTATTTTTATAGTTAAATTTAGATGTTCTATTTTTCACTTTGAGAAGCATATCTTGTGTGTCCCATCTCCATTTTTTGAAAATATTATATTTTTGGAAAGTTGTTTTTTTTCATCTCTTTGGAAATGTTTTCATTTACTTGAAATTCTACACCATGCTTTTTATATCATGATTTTTGAATTTTTGCACTATGGTTGATATCTTGGGTGTTTCAAGTCCAAGGATCATTTTCTTGGCATCAAATCTTTTCTTTTAAGGTGTACTATCTATTGTATAAACTTTTTTCCTTTTCTAATCATTGTTGATATCATTTGTAAGCATCTTTATGCAAGCACACTAAGATAAAGTGCCACTCTTTCTTTTTCAAGTGAGTGTCCATTCCATGACACTAGCCCAATGATGTGTTAGTGACATGTGCCTTTATAGGTATTTTTACCTCTTCCTCTCTCTCATTTCTCTTGGTTTTTTCTATAGAGGATTTTGGCCCACTTTCTCAGTTGTCTATCCCCTCACTCTATCTGCATTAAGAGGGGGTTCTTCTATTGTCTCTAATTATTCCTTCATTTGATGGTTCAATGGAGTGAGATATGTATTTATTATTTGATTGTATATTCTAAGTGATTGCAGTGGTTGGCTACCTATGCATTTCTATGAGAATCTACCATATAGACACTCTTGATTCACAACCTTCTATTTCTGTGGAGGTTTTTCAGATCAACTATTTCCTATTGATAGATTTTGTAGCTTCTTCATGCTTTAGTGATATTCTTCATGATATTCTCTTGTTCTTATTTTTCTAGGATGTTCCTCTAGTTGGAGGCTTCTTCAATCCTTCACTAGGTTTTCTGCTCTCTCTTTTTGGAGAGGGGTTTTTCTGACTGGGTTTTCTCCTTTGTCTCTAGTTTACAAAGATTGTGCTACATTTATTTTCATTCGTACATGGGTACCTAACATGGCCTTGTTTCGGACCCATTCTACATTTCATCTTAACTTTTAGTAAGCTTAAGTGCATTCCCCTAAGTTGCACTTAAGCGGGGGTGTTAGAGTAAATAATTATTATTTACACTTTACTTAAGTTTACCTTGATAAATGCATTTAGTTATTAGTTATAATCTAGGAGTTATTGACAATGTGGGAGTTTGTTCCTATCTATTCATACTTATCTTCTCAACTACATCAAGGATAATCCACCTTTTATGGACTATTCTTACTTATCACACTTATCTCCTAGCTCCTTCTAGCTTTTTCTAGAAACTTCCTAGAGGCCTTTATAAATAGGCTCTCTTATAGTGATATCATTGTATAGAAATTCATTTTTTGTTGTTGCAATATATTTTTTCTTAGTCCATTGAGTTTCTCCAAGCCCTACCTTTCCTTCTTCAATTTCTCTTCAGTAAGTTATTTGCATATAGGTGATCTTGGCGAGCTATGAAATTGGCTTTCATCAACATCTATACAGGATACTCATGTCACTAGTTGAGAAGCATTTCAGTGATTTTTTCTTTCTAGTTGATACTAACTTTATATATGTTTAGGTTACAGTTCCATGTGTAAGGTGGCTAATACCTCTAGGATATGAGATAAATTTTGATGAGGAATCTATAAAAATGAAAACTTTTCTAGTAGAAAAAGTAGATAAGAAGGCTACTTCCTTTGGAAATTATGATTTAGCCAAGTCTAAAATTACTATGGACTTGAAGACAACCTTTGCATTGAGGAAAATGGACAAACTGGTGAAGAAACTCAAAGAGAGATTTGGTGAAGAGGTAGAAGAATATGATGATGATGATGATTATGATGATGATGAAACGATGATGATGAAGGTGAAGATGTTTCTTCCCAATTACCACTAGCTGCTAATCAAGGTCAAGGAGAAGATCTAGGAGAAGAGGAAGTACAAATTGAGGAAGGTGCCAAGGGAGAAGAAGCCAATGAAGCACCTATAGCCACATAGAAGAAGAAAAGGAAAGCCAAAACTCAGCAGTAAGTAAACCCAACAAGGTTGTAAAATCTACACAACCTAAGCATATAGTTCTTAATATTAGGGAAAGCACAAGAGCTTCTTCTAAGAAGGCTCAATAAGTGACAAATCCTAAGGGAAAGAGAGTTAGGACAACTAGAAAAAAAGATGAAACCAAGAAGAAAAAAAAGAGAAAGCATATTGCTCTAGCTGAATTAGATGAGGAGAGGAAAAAATCTAATGACAATAACAAATTTAAAGTGGTAAGTAATAGTCCTTCTTCTATTTTGGATTACTTATGTGAGAATATAATGAATAATGCTCATTTATATAGATTTACACATGTTGAGTTTCACAATCTTGGGAAGATTGAAATGAACCAAGTTGAAGAGTCTATATAGGCCATGATGGCAACATTCAAGAAGACTCCAATTGAACTTGCCAACTTTATACTAAAAAGTCTATATGATAGAGTTGTGGAAAGTGGCAATTTAATTTCAATACAAAAAGTCAAATCAAGGAGGCTACACTTGCTGAAGTCATGGTAGAACTAGATAAGGCCACAATGGAAAATGACATTAAGAAGTATATAGGGAGATTTTCTCCTAAATACAAGTAATTTAGTATTTTTTAGAATGACATTAAGGATCTTTTTTAGAAGTCCACTTGAATATGAAAAGTGATATATGGATAGTCAACATCTAAGGCAATTGAGTAGGCAATTTTTGAGGTGGGAGAAAACAAAGATGAACAAAAAGTAACTAAGGTTACTAAGATGACACTGATAAAGATACACATGTGGAAGGCACATAAATAAATGAAAAAAAATAGGCAACAATTGAAGTTGACAAACAAATAGAGGATAGTATATTAGATATTTTAGTTTCAAATTCTAGTCCACAACATGGCTTAGATGCAAACACGGATACAATAAAGATAAAGGATGTTTCTTATACTATCACTCATAACATCCATCCCCTAACTAAGGAAGACATGAATAAGATTTTTCAAGAATTCACCATCAAGGCACAAGTTTTCAATAATCTTGTATTGGTGAGTATAGAAGAAATTGAGAAGGTAGAGAAGACATTAGCAGTGGAGGAAAAATAATATACCTCAAACATTTCAATTCATAGTGGTACAACCTACATTACCCATTGTAGTATACAAAAGAAAAGACACAACTACAAAAAATATCAGCACAATGGTGAAGAATTTGATAAAACAAAATTTTTCTTTAGAATCATAGGAAGAATCACAAGTTTAGACAAGTTAGGTAGATACTCCTATACATACAACACAAACTCAAGGTGCAACTAAAAATAAAGAAGAAAAAGATAGGATTGAAGAGATAGTAATTAAGACCAAGGTAGAGGAGAAATTATGAATATAAGCATTAGTTACCTTGGTAGAAATTGCTACTGCTCCAAGTCAAGCTCTTCATAGGCTAAGTGTAAAGTTACACATTTGTAGTCATTAAGGCCTAGTCCTAGGCTATCCAAGGTTGATAAAGTTAGATCATTTGGTGATGTTAAGTTGGATGAGGTGATTATGTTGCCAAAGTTTGATCTTGTAACAATTACTATTGAACATATGAGCATACTTCATGATGCTCTTGCCATTAAAATCAACAAGAACAACATAGAAGGGAGCATAGAAAGAAGAAATCTTTGCAAGATATCAATGATATTTTTCTTGATACATTTGGCTAGCCAAAACCTAAAGAAGAAAATCTTGGCATGGAGTAGTTAGGAAACATAGTGGAGAAGGTAAATAACTTATACCTAGATTCTAATGTTAAATTACTTGAATGGTGTAAATGGAAATTTCAAAGAAAAGTCAATGGGAAGATATCAAGTGCCATTGCACTTACATAGCTTGAATTAGCAACCAAGATTGATAGTGTGAAGAAGGTATTAGAGAACAATTTCTATATATACACCAAAATGTGTAATCCAACATTGTTCACATAACAAGCAAGGAGACATATAAATAATTTGGATGGTCATGTGTAGTCAACTGGTACAATGCTACCATTTTATCTAGAATAAAGCTAGAAGAATTTCAAAAAAATTCTAAACTCCCAAGGTTAGTTAGCCACATTAAAAGTGGAATAAGGAATTAGAAGAGCTATACCAATAAGCATGTAGTCCACGTTAATGCCACACATGAAAATATTACATAAGGATCCAACCTCTATAGAGACATTGATGAAGAAAGATCCCCTCCTTTCTACACATGAGGGCCTAGTACACCATGCTATTGAGTTAACTATCCATATCAATTAATAAGGAGATAATTTCCATAGCAAATCAAATTGTGATATGAATATTAGGATTTAACTATGTGATTTTTGAGTCAAACTCATTGACCCATATTTCATGAGTAGTGATTCAACATGAATCCATCTCTCATAAGAATAAATGGAACACTTAGCACTCATTGGATCTAGGTGATGCCCACAGGGGTGAAGCACCAAGACTTCCTGGGAGGTCACCCATCCAAATACTACTCTAGCCGAAGTGTGCTTAACTACAAAGTTTCCTCCATAATTAAACCCAAAGCTTGCAACCCCATTTTCAAAACCTTCACCAAATGTTGTGCATTGTGAACCATTCATTAGAAAGACCCTTAAGCTCATCAATTGATAAGTAGGAGATAATTTCCACATCAAGTCAAATTGTGATATGAATATCAACTCCAACCTGAGTGTGCTTAACTACAGAGTTTCCTCGATAATTAAACCCAAAGCTTGCAACCCCATTTGCAAAACCTTCACCAAGTGTTGTTCCTTATGAACCATTCATTAGAAAGCCCCTTAACCTCATCAATTGTTAAGTAGGAGATAATTTTCATAGCAAGTCAAATTTTGATATGAATATTAGGATTTAACTATGTGATTTTTGAGTCAAACTCATTGACCCATATTTCATGAATATTTATTCAACATGAATCCATCTTTCATGAGAATAAATGGAACAATTAGCACTCACTGGATCTAGGTGATGCTCACAAGGGTGAAGCACTGAGACTTCTTGGTAGGTTACCCATCCTAGTACTACTCCACCTTGAGCTTAACTGTAGAGTTTCCTCCATAATTAAACCCAAATCTTGCAACCCTATTTGTAGAACCTTCACCAAGTGTTGTGCCTTATGAACCATTCATTAGAAAGCCCCTTAAGCTTATTGCTTCACCCTTGTGAGCATCACCTAGATCCAATGAGTGTTGAGTGTTCAATTTATTCTCATAAGAGATGGATTCATGTTGAATCACTACTCATCAAATATGGGTCAATGAGTTTGACTCAAAAAACCCACAGTTAAATCCTGATATTCATATCACAATTTGACTTTTTGTGGAAATGATCTCCTACTTATCAATTGATGAGCTTAAGGGTCTTTCTAATGAATGGTTCATAAGTTACAACACTTGGTGAGGGTTTTTCAAATGGGGTTGTAAGATTTGGGTTTAATTATGGAGGAAACTTTGTAGTTAAGCATGCTCAGGCTAGAGTAGTACTGGAATAGGTGACCTCCTGAGAAGTCTTGGTGCTTCACCCCTACGAGAGTCACCTAGATCCAATGAGTGCTAAGTGTTCCATTTATTCTCATGAGAGATGGATTCATGTTGAATCACTACTCATGAAATATGGGTTAATGAGTTTGACTCAAAAATCAAACAGTTAAATCTTGATATTCATATCACAATTTGACTTGCTCTGGAGGTTATCTCCTACTTATCAATTGATGAGATTAAGGGGATTTATAATGAATGGTTCATAAGGCACAAAACTTGGTGAAGGTTTTCCAAATGGGGTTTTAAGCTTTGGGTTTAATAATGGAGGAAACTCTATAGTTAAGCACACTCAGGTTGGAGTAGTATTGGGATGGGTGACCTTTGGGGAAGTCTCGGTGCTTCACCCTTGTGAGCATCACCTAGATCCAATGAGTACTAAGTTTTAAATTTATTCTCATGAGAGATGGATTCATGTTGAATCACTACTCATGAAATATAAGTCAATGCATTTGACTCAAAAATCACACAGTTAAATCCTGATATTCATATTACAATTTGACTTGCTCTGGAAATTATCTCCTACTTATTAATTGATGAGCTTAAGGGGATTTCTAATGAATTTTTTATAAGGCACAACACTTGGTGAAGGTTTTTCAATTAGGGTTGCAAGCTTTGGGTTTAATTATGGAGGAAACTCTGTAGTTAAGCACACTTAGGCTAGAGTAGTACTGGGATGGGTGACCTTCTGGGAAGTCCCGGTGCTTCACCCCCATGAGAATCACCTAGATCCAATGAGTTTTAAGTGTTCCATTTATTCTCATGAGAGATGGATTCATGTTGAATCAGTACTCATGAAATATGGGTCAATGAGTTTAACTCAAAAATCACACAGTTAAATCCTGATATTTATATCACAACTATCGATAGCAAATCACTAGAAATAAATTATGATAACTAGGATGAATCTTTGAAGATAATACTTGAATTCAATAAAAATTTCTTGGAAAAAAAAACTATACATGTATAGCCCTTTGACATAAGTGTGAAAAAGTGGGAGATAGGAAAATGGGGGAGAGACAAGTCTTTGGGGAGATATAAGAAAAAAAGGGCTAGAAAGTATAGTTTTGGGAGAGACCAAACAAAGGGGGAGTCAAATACAAAAAATATAGTACATCATAGTTCAACATATGCATATGTATGCAGTGGGTGTATTGGTTCAAATTCAAAACAGAACAGCTAACTCAAGCAGAGTTGTATAATTTTGAGGTATGACTAACGAGTCAAGTTTTTCAAAATTTTGAAATTTTATATATATGTTGAACAAAAGATAGTGACATATGATTTATGCTCGTAAGTTAAGGATATTAATTCATGAACATGTTCTTTTTCCAATCATGTCCAAGGGGGAGATTCTTGATCTTAGATTAGTTTTGACATATTTTTGTCAATATACTTAAGTCATATATTAGTTAGAACTTAGTTCATGATGAGAAAGCAATGCATGTTGATCATAACATGTCATATAGTGCATGCCAAGTGAGATACTTAGTATGTGTCGAGTAAACACTTAGGACCAAGTCACTCAAGTGTCAACTAGACAAATGATATCAAGTGATTCAAGTATCAATTGATCAATGGATGCTAAGTCATTTAAATGTTGACTTACAACATTGAAGTTCTAGTTGATGCTAAGCATTAGGGACTTTAGATGCCAAGCAAAATAGTTTTGGACATAGTTGCTTGTAATGGCACAAACTACTATGTAAACTATTTTGGATATTTAAGGATTATTTTGGGATCCTAGATGATAAGGAAAATTCTTAATTGATGATCTGTATGTAGTACATGCAACCAATCAGATAAAGGGATAGATTAAGCAACAATATGGGTGAATCACAATTAGTGATTCATACCTAACCCTATTTTACAAAGATCTTCATAAGGAGGGTAAACCCTAATACAAAAGACCATGAGAGAGATAATAGAAAGATTAGAAAGAGTAGTTTGTGCATTAAAATAGAGTATATTTCAATGTGACAAAGGAATTGTGATCAAGAGTGACAAATTGCAGAATTAGATAAAGGATAAAAAAGGAAATAAGTTAAAGGATGAAAAATATACATTTGATCAAAGGAAGATCAAGGATACATGCAAAAAGGTGATATATTATTAGGTAGCAGAGTGCTAATAGAAAGATAATTGCTAAGACATTCTAACAGTTGAACCAGTTAAATTTCTTAATAGGGTAGTCCTAACAGTTTGTGATAAATCCTTTAATAGGGTGCTTCCTTAATTATGAGTTGAAGTCCTTTAAAGAGGCACACTTCTCACATGGTGTTGAAATCCTTTAATAGGGTAAGATCTAACAATCTTGTAAACCTTTAACAAGGAAAACCTTTTACCAAGTAGATCATATTTTATGGTTAAACAATTGTAACTATTAAACATTTTCATCACCATGAAAAATTGAGTAAGTTTGACTAGTCATATTTCCTAGGGTGGTGAAATGAATTTTTTAAATTTATTTTAATGACCATCATTAGGGAGATAAATACAAATATTTGACCACTTTCATTATTATATCCCTAGGTTTTAAATCTTTTAAACCCACAAGTCTTATGTTCATATAAAAGCTTTATTAATCTTGTAAGTATGCCACATGTCCATGTGGTTCCTATGTTGGCTTTCAAAGAGCATGGATCATGCATCTTCATAGCTGATAAGTAGGAGATAATTTCCACAGGAAGTCAAATTGTGATATTGCTATCAGGATTTAACTGTTTGATCTTTCAGTCAAACCCATTGACCCATGTTTCATGAGTAGTGATTCAACATGAATCCATCTCTCATGAGAATAAATGAAACACTTTGCACTCATTAGATCTTTGTAACTATTAGATCTTCCTAGATCTATGGCTAGCACTTCTCTACATTCTGCAAATGTACAAGCTTTAGTCAATGGTGGGAAGTGAGGTGAGGCTATATATCTAGGTGGGGTCAGGTTCCAAATGTGGGCCACAAAATGGCATGATAGGTTCAGTGCATTTTCCTAGATGCAGGATCTTAGTGGATCAATGATGGGCACTTGCCCACATTTTGAAGATGTACATGATTTAGTCAGTGTAGGAAAGCAAGCATTGGGCATGTGGATGTGTGGGGTCAGTTTAGATTGTGTACTACAATATGAAAAACATGATGATAGGATAGGTTGGGATATGGTTGCATTCTCATCGGTTAAGGATAATGACATAGAAAAAGGAAAGCTTTGACATTATTCACTGTCAGATCTTCCTAGAACTATGGTTGGTGCTTTCCTACATTCCCAAAATACAAGGAAATTAATCAATGTGGGGAAGTGAGGTGAAGCCACATGTATATTGGTGGGGTCTCTTTCCTAGAGTTAGCACAAAAATCAAGGGTATGACATGTGTACTTGTGGGCCCATATTAAAGTTTTGGCATTATCAATTTTCCACCATCAATCTTCCTAGATCAATGGTTATCTCTTGCCCAAAAATTCAAGATAATAATATTTTACACAATGCAAGGATACACCTTTTCACTACCTATCTATGTGGGGATATTTAGGTCAATGAAGTTGGACATGGAAAGTGTCAAACCAACATGGAAAAAGAGCATTTTTTTATTGGTGTGAGTGTCAACATGATTGGTGGGGCCTCAGTTTTACCCATGCAATCAGATCATAATAGATCAAGGGTTCATGCATGCACACATTTTTTGAGATAATAATAGTTCATGAAATGAGGGGAAGGGCCTAAATGACATGTAGTAGGTGGTGGCTCCAATGTTGCTAGAGGGTGTATTCTTTAGGTGGATCTCTAGCTAGTAGTTTACTATTAGATGGAGAGGGGGCCTAGAAGTAAGGACAAAATCTTTTACTGATCATTAGATCTTTTTGGATTGACCACCTATGTGTGCCCATGTTTTGAAAGTGATCAAAACTTTAGGGAAGGTAGGGAAGGAACTATAGGACACATGCCCTAGTGGACCTAATTGGTAAACTAGTAGTGGAGCCAATCAATTGCCACCACCTAGCACATCTTTGAAGATGTCAAAGAGACAATAAAGATGTCTCCCAATTGTGGCATGATATCATAGGTCAATTGGGGTGAGCATGTTAATTTATCAATATAAGAATGATAATAGGTGGTGAGCTTGACATATTATATCATTACAAGTGGTCTCTATTTGGTCAATTAATATTTGACCCCAGGGTGGTGATAATATATTGATGTGAATGTGAAATGATGCAAGTTGACATTAATCAATGGAACAAGTCGGTGGTCAAAACAATTGAGTTTTAATGAACCTAATATACAATTGAATATGGAAATGGTAGAGATCATAATAGATCAAATTTGTAGAATGACCATGAAGAAATATGATTCATTCTAGAGGCAATTATAACTGTTAATGACTATGCCGATGGGAGCGGTTATGGATTTAATCATCGAACACCAGAAGAGGAAAAAAAAGAAGTTATGAAACTCCTATAGTATGTAGCACTTGACATTTCATGATTATTCTCCTTGTGTTTCCCATAATGGAAGATTTAAAACTTAATTGTGAATGTAATTCTCTAAAATATCTTTACTGTTCTAGTGAATTTTTTACATGTGTCCCTCTCATATGAAGCTTTTTGCAATCCTAGTCTATTTAAGAATTCCAAAACATGGATAAAGGGGTTGGCATTCTTGAAGTTTTGATGCATGATAAAATAGTTGAGATCCCTTAAGAGCCCTTCTAGTTTTTCTATAGATTACTTTGCATTATAGTCAATGTAGATATATGTTATTTAGTGACCTTTGAAATATGAATGAAGCAATAAATTTTTTATCCATTTTCCAAGTCTTTTTGTGCTCAACTTATTAATCTGATAAGACTTTTTTTTGACTTATCCATCAAATTCCTAGGTTCTGTCTCATTTCTAGTTGTTCATGTAGGTTATAGATTGAGACGTTGTTCTCTCTTTCAAGCTTGTGAGATTATGAATGTTATAATTCCCTTCAAGTACTTGCCCAAAGTCTAGCCTTCCTATGAAATATTTATGTATGAACTTCCTTTTTAGTATTGTGTTCATATTAGCTATCTAGAAGTGTTTCATCAAGTCAAGTCAAAAATTTTTATATCCTACCATCTAATGTATCACCCCATTTTACTTTTTAGTATTTATTTTCAAGAAATCCTTCTATTCCTTTCCCCTCTAGGTATATTTTCATGTTTAGAGAAGTAAATCAATAAAACATCAAGAGGAGGCAACATATAACCCATAGATTCACTCCTACCCTTAGTTACTTCTCACTACCTAGTAGTGTTTCCATGTTACTCAAAGTGATTGAATGCTAGAGATTGTAGTCTTAGTTTTAGTCAAGGCACAACTTCAAGAAATAATAATTTTGGCACACCTGATGGGACTAAGAGAAAAGTGTTTTATACCTTTTATAATTATTTTATTACTTTTTTTGGTGTGTGAAAAAATTAATTTTCCTTTGTAGAGATGAACAATATACACATCTAGTGGTACTCGAACTATGGAAAGAGACAAGTGCACATGATTAATGAGAAAAGTGTAGACAAGAAGCAGCTCTATGAGTTTTGAATATAGATAGTTATCTTCAGCTAGGAGGAGAGGTAGAATAGTTAAATGATCCAGGATACCCTCATTGATACAAGAAGTTCTTCATCTACTCCTCCACCATCAAGTCTTCATATTTTCAAGCACCAACGACATCATGTCACTAGAGAGGGATAGAAAACAACACTTGAGCATATTAGAGATGTTGCCACACTATGTAATGTGCATCATGTCACAAAAGAAGACATTTCTATGAAGTGTCTTGTAGCCTCATTCAAAGTGAAAGCTCTACAATGGTTTTGAAGCCTTGTTGTAGGCTCAATAACTTAATGGGATGCATTAGGTGAATCATAAAAAAAAATTTTGAAGACAAATCAGACTTCTTGTCTCTTATGGAGCAACTTACAATGATTAAATGGGTTCCTCATTAGTAGATCATGGACTTCAACTATAGATTTAAAAGAATATGCAGCAGAAGAATATGGAGCAGAATACTAGTTCAAGTAAGGCCTTCAAAAGAGTATGCTTTTCTATATCATTTGAAAATCTTGAATATTTATATCTCTATCATGATATAATCTATGGGAGGTTACTCATTACCACAATGTTATGATATAGCCATAAGAGATGAGAATAGTATTATTCAAGAGGGTAAGATTACTCCTAGGCTTCTAATTCCCATATATCTAGATACCCAACCCGATACACCCCTAATTACACCACCTATAAGTAAAATACCTACTATTCTAAGCCAAGAAATAGCAATTTTGGATCATTCATCAGAACTACAAGAGCTAAGAGATAGACAAAAAAGAATGGAAAGTCTCATGCAAAGCCTTACAAATGAGGTGGTGAATATTAATAGTGGAGGTTATCAAGATAGCCACCCATCTCAATCTCAGAAACAAGTTTTGAATCAGCCTACTTAGTAGCAATTTTAGAGTCAATATCAACCTAATAGGAAAAATTATAACCAAAGGACATTGAGGCCTTATAATCCGAGTCCTCTAATTACTACTCCTCCTCCAAATACTACAAGGGATATGGTCCCTACTAAAAATAACTTAGCAATAAAGTAAAAGTGGTGTTACCCTTGTAATCAACAACATAATCAGGATACATGCTCTAATGGAATGGTGAATCAAGCCTCAATGGTTTAGGATGCTTCAAGTTCATAATCTACATCTAATGTTGATGTTGAAGAATAACCAAAGGTCCCTCCTATGGATACTACATTCATAAATTGGAAAAAGGAGGAACACTATGGTGTGAATAGAGATAATATCACAAGTTGTGTTTGCACTAGGGTATGTGTATGATCATGGTCAACCAAACTATGCCCTTAAGTGACAATAAAAAATTAGAAAATTAGGGTTATGTCAACTTGATGTGCAATTTTCTACTTGTTATTAACTTTATATCAAAATGTTGAGAGAAAAGAATCTCTATAAAATTGAATTTAGTTTCTAAACTACTATGACTTATCTCAAAAAAAAAAAAATTGATTGGTCAAGATTTTGAATTTTAATGCAATATTACAAAACTTTCATAACAAAAATAAGAAGTAGACATATGTCTAACCACCTTAATCAAAATCAAATGATAATATTTTTAAATAATATTCTAGATATAAGTAGTAGACTCATGCTTGGATGTGACACATATTTTTGGGTATTTTTATTCTAAATTAATAATAAATAATTAATTTTTGACTTTAGTTATTTTAAAATAAAAAAAGTCTCATGTCTGACCACCTTAACTAATTCAAAACTCTATAAATTCAAATTTTCATTTGTTTTCCTTATAGTAGAAGAAACATAGAATGTGATGCATCTTTTGGATTTAAAAGAATGTTCTACCATTTGGAAGTTTTAGTTGGTTTTCAAGTAGTGTGCTTGTCAACACTTTATACGTAATTCCATTAGAAGATAAGTAATAATTACTTACTAAACTCATAATTTGACAAACCTTGCATTTATGGAAAGATGAGAACATTCTTAAGAAACCATTTTCATTTCATCAAATTTTGGTGAAAAAAATGTCATCAGCTACATGTTTGAAGTAAAAATCACATAAAAACAGGCCAAAAGTGCATTTTTTGGATTTTTTAACGTTGACCATATAGGTTTGGTATCAAAAAATATATAGACCTTATAAAGATATTAATTGTTTTCATTTAGTATAAGGGTGGGTGGGAAAAAAGTTGGAATAGATTTTGAAATGGTTTGAGATATTTTAGAATTACAAATTTTTTTGATCGCCACTTTTTGGTACACCATGATCTTGCACATACCCACTAGAGAAAAGAAAAGAGCCCTAGACAATGATGTAGGGACAAGTAAAGATATGTTAATAGAGAAACCATAACTAATTAAAGAAAACAAAGAGAATCAAATAGGTACTCTTGTTGCTAATCAAGAACATTCACAACAACTAGTACCCCCTATTGTTCCTAAAGTCCAAAAAAAGTTGCATACTACTATACCATTTAATATTATGGAAAACATGAAAAGAATGAGCATCACTATGTCTATGTGTGATTGTCTATCTATTCCTAGACAAGATTACTTATTAAAGGAATCCTCGGTAGATGATTGGTAGGATTAACCTTAGATAGACATAACAGTTACATGCAAATATAACCAATACCAGAAAAAAAATAGATCGCATAAAAGAGAACACAAGACACCAATATTTAACATGGTTCACACAATCACTAGGCTACATCCACCAACAACAACTCTAATATGATTATTATCCAGTGATTATAACCTAATTACAATTTATGATCCCTTACAACTCAATACCACTGCAAGAAGGTACAATATCACCATTACATCATGAAATCCCTAACCCTAAGCCCTTTTACACAAGGTTTTGTCTCTTACAAAATATGGGCTAAAATAAGTCATGCAATAGGAAAAATAGTAGATGAAGCCTTTCACAGTATAAGGGAAATTTTTTCTTCAAGGGAATTGCCCACGAAAACCCTTGCGGGGGCATTACCCCTCAACCCCACCCTCTTCTATGATAGAGAGAGCACTTAGGGTGCTACTCGAGGACCCCATAGGGGTGGTTCCCCTTGACCCCATCTTGGTGGTGCTACTTGCAAACCCCTATAGAAATAATATGGGGAGAAAACCATGCCAAATCTCCCACTTGGAGACTAGTCAAACTCCACAAAAATAAATCTATATGCACAAGCTCTAATTTTTGAATTTTATTTTTCTTCTCAGTTTTCACAAAACTCACTTTCTTTTTTTTCCCACACACACAACTTTCACATAAATCCATATTGACACATTTTAGACTTGGTAGAACTTTCTTCGAATGAAGTACTTCCATACCTTTCTCATTCATGTGCCCAAGTCTATTATGCCTTAATGTTGTATCACAATCTACACCAACTATTTGTTCTCCATACTCAACTGCAGTAACTATTCATGAATATTCATTTTTCTCTAAAACATTCAAACTAGAAGGAACAAAATGACCCTTGATCCCATTTTGGGGGCACTTCTCCCAAACACACATAGAAATAATATGGAGAGAAAACCACACTAAATACATGTCTAAGTCTGATTAGGCTACATATCACAACACCAATGTTTGAAGCCAAGTTTTTGATGAGCCTTTAAAGGCTATATTTACAGAATAGGGAGCTACTACTCAAGATGACAATAAGAAAAGAGTTCAAATCCAAGGTAAGGATGTTAAGCCTCTATCATTTTATGTTTCATTCATTATAGAAAATAATTTAGTTCATAATTTTATGGTGGATAGTGGGGCTACAAGCTCTGTCATGCCTAAGAAAATAGCTCACTAGCTAGATTTAAAATATGAACCCTTGGAGAAAGGTGTAGTCCAATTAGATCATTCATGTATTAAAACCTTATGTATCATAAAGAATGCAAGCTTGAAACTCCATGCATCTCCTACCTTTTTTATTTCCCAAGACATCTTTGTGATAGATTTGCCCCAATATTTTTAACTTTGCTTGTTAAGAGAATTTATAGGCAAGATAGCAAGCTATCTATCTGCAAATTTTTCATATATGCTATTTAAAACCATGTATGCAACCAAAGTGACAAATAGGTTTGAATTTCTCACAAAAGACCATATTGAACCTTATACACCTAGTGTTGTCAATGCCAATTGTATTGCACTTGATCAAGAAAAGGACCTTGTTTCCCAAGACACAAATAGCCAAGTAGGTAACATGCCTAATGTCTTGCTAAATGAGTGGTTAATAGGAAATACCCCTAAAAAGGAGGTAAAGAATGTCATCGATGAAGATATCCTATATGCTGGTCTAGGAAATTATATCTTCCAAGAGGATAGATTAGTAATACCAAACCTTGTCAAGGATATTTTTGCTCTTGATGAGTAGAAAAATGAAGTATGGGAGTTATACTTTGATGGCTCTAGAAGAAGGAATGGTTCTAGTGGGGGAGAAATGTTGGTCTCTCCTAATGAAGATAAATATTGTGCAACCTTTTCATTTAGTTTTACATGCACAAACAATAAAATTTAATATGAGGGGCTAATTTAAGGATTAGAATGGGCCATGATGAGTGGTTTCAAATGTATAAAAGTATATGGAGATAGTGAGTTAGATGTCAACTAAGTGAGAAGGTTGCACATGACCAAAAATGATAAGTTAGAAGGCTATAAACAAAGAATGTGGGATTTAATTGATAACTTTGAAGCTTTTAACATAGTTGCAATCCATAGAAAATTTAATCAACATGTTGATAGGTTAGTTGCTATAGAGGCATAATTTAATATAGTTAACAACATTAGCAGAGAAGATTTATAGAAGCATATTAAAGTTGTGATTAGACCCTCCATACCTGACAATGATGTTAATTGGCAAGTATTTGATAATGATGAGAAAATTTTAAATTTTCTATTTGAAGAAGACATGTATTCAATATTTAATCAACAAAAGATGAAGGAGCAATATGGGGATCATATTATACAACTAAGTTCTAATTAAACTCCCAAGGGGTTAGTCACTTTAGATTCTATCTTGAACACTGATGAAAAATTCAAGAAGAATAAAACTAGCTTGGTAGTTTAGCAAGATTGTTATGAAGATCTAGAGATTGCTGAGTGAAAGAAATTAAATTTTTGCAAGGTTATTCCTGCTTAAGAAAGACAATCCTATATCTAGCTTTCCCAAGAATATAATGATGTTTTTGGTTGGGGATATGCTGATCTTGAAGGTATTGATCCACACCTTTCCCAACATATAGTTGCATTGGAGCTCAATTCCAAACCCATAAGGCAGAAGAAAAGGCTTGTTAACCTAAAGCTAGAACCCTTAATGTAAAAGGAAATTTTTAAACCCATTGAGAGTGGAATAATATTTCCTATTATACACACTAGTTAGGTGTCAAATCTAGTTCCTGTCAAAAAAAAAAAGAATGGGTTGCTGAGCTTATGTGCTAACTTTAGAAACCTCAATTGAGTGTCATTAAAGGACCAACATCCCTTGCCATCTATGGAGCAAATGGTCCAATATGTTTTAGGTCCAAAATGGTTTTCAATCCTTGATGGATATTTTGGTTATAATTAAGATCTAGAAGGAAGACCAATTCAATATTGCATTCACCACCAAATGGGGTACCATGGCTTGTTAGATAATGCCTTTTTTCTTGTCTAATGTAGGGGAAACTTTTCAAAAGGCCATGGAGATGGCTTTTAGAAATTTGATATACAAGTTTGTGTTAATTTATGTAGATGATATCACTAATTTCTCTAAGCACACTATCGATCACATTGAACATTTGAGGAAAATTTTGGAGAGATGTAGAGAATTTGGCATATCTCTTAATCCAAAGAAGTGTGTGTTTTTTTTCCATGAGGGGAAGTTATTGGGGTATGTTGTATCCAAAAAAGACATCAACATTGATCCTAAAAGGGTTTCTACCATCCTAGAGTTTTCTTTGCCACAACATATGAAGATATGGCAAAGTTTCATTGGGAGAATTGACTTTGTTATATGCTTCATTCCAAATATTTCTAATCTATTGAAGTCGTTGACCTCAATGCTTAAGAAGAACATTGTTTTCAACTGGTAAAAGGAAGCCAAAGATAGCTTTGAGGCAATAAAAGAAGCATTATCTACTGCCCCTACTTTGGAAAATCCTAACTTCTCAAAAGATTTCACATTGTATGCATATGGTAGTATGGATAAAATCATTGAAACATTGGTTAAAAAAATTGATCAAAACATAGAACAACATGTTGCCTTCTTCAAGAAGGGTTTGAAAGAGTATGAGTAGAGATATAGTTTTATTGAGAAATATGTGATTGTTTTGGTGAAAATTATAAAGAAGTTCAAACACTTGGTGTCTAACAACAAGATTCATCTTATGGTGGCCCATCCTAGTATGAAGAAATTGTTGTTAAGAAAGGACCTTAATGAGAAAAGAGTTGGTTGGCTAACCAAGGTCATGGAATATGATGTAGATATTCAAGTAACAAAACTTGCCAGAGGGAATGGTTTATGTGAGAACTTAGCTAATGAGAAGTGTTAGACAATAGATAAAATGGAAGAAATTGTTCTAGCTAATCAAGATGTTCCCCATAAAGGTCAACAAGAAAGCTAGCTGCAAGATATAACAAAACTTTTGTAAACTGGAGAATGTCCTCCATCACTTGACAAAGCTAAAAGAAGGTATTTTGGATTGTATTTTGTACCTTATATATTAGAGGATGGCCTTTTTTTTAGAAAGGATGTGAATGGAGTTCTCCATAGATGTATTGGAAATGATGATACTAGGAAGTTTATTAAGTAGTTTCATGATCCAGGAGATCACTATTCCCCAAAGACAATAGCCTATAAGATCATGAGGGATGGGTATTATTGCCCCAATCTATTTAAGGATGCTCATGCCTGGGAAAGAAAGTGCAAAAAATGTGCATTTTTTTCTAGGAAGGAAATCTTGGTTGCCTTACCCCTCCATCCTATTTTGATTGATCAACCATTCATGAAGTGGGGTATAGATTTTTTGGGTCCCATAAACCTGAATTTTAGTGTTGGCCACAAATGGATTTTGACTGCTACAAACTATTTTACATTTTGGATAGAGGCAATAGCTCTAAAAGAGGAAAATGCAACTTCTATTATGAACCTTTATAATGATCTAATTTGCATATTTAGAGTTCTTGATTCCATTATATCTAACAATGCCTTGGTATTTGTGGAGACAAGAATAACTTAAAGGCATTGAGGAATGGAGTGTATCTTAATACCTTAACAAAATATTAACCGTAGGGTAATGGTCTAGCTAAGAGTACAAACAAGAACCTACTAAGGATACTGAAGAGAAATTTGATAGACAACAAATAGGACTAGCATTTTAAAGTAAGATTAGCCTTATGGCTTGATAAAATTACTCCCAAGCATATCTTGGGGAATTCACCATATGTTCTTGTATATGGAAAACAAGCTAAGCAACCTATTTCTATAGAGTTTCCTTTCATTAGATCTTGCTAATAATCTAATCCTCTTTGAAGAGGATGATCTCCTAAGGTTGAGGTATGTCAAGTAGTTAGAACTTCAAGAAGAGAGTAGCAAGTCATTTTAGACAATGGAACACCAATATATGTAAACCAAGAGGATTTTTGACAAGAATTCTAAACTCATGGTATTCAAAGAAGGAGATCTAGTGTTATGGTGGGATGTTCTTAAAAGTAGACTGGGCCATCATAATAAGTTTGATAATATGTGGATTGGGTCATTCATAATCTTAGAATGTAAGGAACACAATGCTTGCAAGCTAGCAACTGTAGAAGGAGAAGTTCTACCCATCCCTATGAATGGGATACATCTCAAGCTCTATTTTGAGGTATGAACTACTCATAAATATTCTTTATATATTTCCCTATTTTAGTTTTCCCTAAGTGTTTTCTAGCATAGGTGTGTGTAGCTTTAGTCTTCCTTGCTCTCAATAAAGTTTATAGGTTCCAAAGGTCTGAGCAAGTAAAATGTGTTGTATATCTACTAGCATAGATCATCTTCATTCTTAGTATTATTCCATGGAAATATATGAACCAACTACATATATATGAGAATTCATGACTATTTTAAAAATCCATTATCATTCCCTAGTGACTCTATGCCCAATAGACTATTTAAAGCTACCACTTCAATGTCTAGCAAGAAGACATTTAGTAGAAATTGCCAAAAATGTTACCCATTTTTGTCACCATGAAAAATTGGGTAAGATTAACTACTCATATTTTATAGGATGGTGAGAAAATAAATTTAATTCATTTTAATGACCATGAATTAGGGACATAAATAAGAATATTTGACCATGGCCATCATTATATCCCTAGGTTTTAAATATTTAAACATGCATGTCTTATGTTCATTTTGATGCTTTATTAATATTTCAAGTGGCCACATGTCCATGTAGGCCCTATGTTGAATTTTGAAGAGCATAGACTTTACATCTTCATAGCTATTAGATCTTCCTAGATCTATATCTAAGGTTTCCTTACATTCTACAAATTTGAAAGCTTTAGTTAATGTAGGGAAGTGAGGTAAGGCCATGTGTCTAGGTGGTGTCATGTTCCAAAAGTGGTAAAAAAAAATGCATGGTGGGTACAGTACATCATCCTAGGCATAGGATCTCAGTGGATTAATGATTTTCTTAACTACATTTTGAAGATGTTCATGCTTTAGTTAGTGTAGGGAAGTGACCATTGGACACGTGGATATGTGGGGTTAGTTTAGATTGTGGGCCACAATATGAAAAAGGTGATGAAAAGATAGGTTGATATAAGGTTTTATTCTTATTGTTCAAGGATATTAATGTAGAAAAAGGAAAGGTTTGATATTCTGCACGATCAAATCTTCCCAAATCTATGGTATATGCTTCTCTGCATTCCCAAAATGCAAGGAAATTACTCAATGTGGGGAAGCAAGGCGAAGCCACATGGACATTGGTGGGATATGTTTGTTGGAAGCATCAATTGTGATGATATTCTTATGGGGGAGTATTGTTGAAACATGACCAGATCATTATCATAATGATATGTTACATTCATGACTGTGTTTTTCATTGATGTCAACATAGCAATTTTTT
Organism: Cupressus sempervirens; assembly: GCA_028749045.1. Lineage (NCBI taxonomy): Eukaryota > Viridiplantae > Streptophyta > Pinopsida > Cupressales > Cupressaceae > Cupressus > Cupressus sempervirens. The sequence continues at coordinate 241,932,989 of CM053789.1, read as the reverse complement.
GTGGTATTTGACAAAAGAAAAACATATAGACAAATCATTTAGTGCTTTAAGTAGTGAGGTTAAAGGGAGATTATACTATTTTTCTAGTATACATAGCTAACCTCAGAACATAAGATATTAATTCTAAAAGAAGTTATGGAAGTTTTAGTGAAGAAAATTCTAAGATAAAGTTTGCAAAGGCATGTTTTGGTAAACTTGTTAAATCTCTTAGTAGAGTTGTTATTCTAAGAAGCCATAGTTAAAGATTTGAGGAAGACATGTTCTTGATGATTTAGCTAAGCTCACTCATCATAATGATATGTGTATGGAAAAAAATTCAAGTTACAAGGTCAAAGATTAATGTTATTACTAAGTGCAATGTGTTCTTAATGTGGTCCTATAATAATTAATTAAAAAGGTGTAATAGATGACTCACAAAATTATTTTATTGATTTAGTATAAAGGAAGGAAATCTTCCTTTATTATATAGGACATGTGTGAATGATTGTAAGCAACATGAAGAGTAGAATGTGAAGATAAGAAGAGTAGAGTAAAGGTGAAGGAAAATTTGTTGCTGAGGTTGGATACTTGGATATAAGGTTCTTGACATAATCTACAAGGTCTAAGAATGATTGGTCTAGTTGATAGGACAAAGGAAATAATTTAAAGTGTAATACACATAATTATTCTACAAGGAATAGTTGAGAGATCAATTGGATAGTGAGTTTAGTGATCTTGCCCTAGAAGCTATCTGGATAGTGGGTCCTTCTATCTTCCACAACTCCTAATAGGGTTGGAATCTTCTAAAAAGGATTCAAAGTCTTCTACTTGGGACTCATATATACTAGATTTTGTAATAGACTCCTAATAGGGTCCATCATCCAATTAGGAATATTTATATTATTACATCATCTTGTGGTCATCATTCCCATCAGGTTTTCCCTTTGATCAAGGGTTTCCCTAGTTAACATATCTAGTGTAATTGTCTATGTGCATCTTCTTATGGCTTCTATTTACTTTTGTTGAATAGATAAGATTGTTTAAGGTTGATAAATGTTTTAATTATTGGATAACTGATTCACCCAACCTCTCAGTTATCTTTGTGGACTATTATTTCTAACACTCTTGCCTGAAGTAAGCACAAAAATCAAGGGTATGACACATGTACTTGCAAGCCCATATCAGTTGTTTTAATGTTATCAATTTTCTATCATTGATAGTTCCAGATTGATGATTATTGCTTTCCTACAAATAATAGATAATAATATTTTACATATGTGGGGATGTGCCTTTATGCCAACTATCTATGTGAGGCCATTTTAGTTTGGAAAGTGGTGTAATACCCCAAAATTGGCTCATTGCCATGATACTAATTCTGGTCTATTTCTAATCGATTTTTAAGTCCTATGTCACTAGGCAAATTCTTATTCTGCTACTCACTACATGACTTAATTGTTAGATGTAGAAAACCCTAATCTGCATTCATCATGCTTATTATTTAATTCCTATAGTATTTACTCATATTGGTCACATTAAACCTATTGATTAATATTTAATTTAATTATTAAGTATTTATACTTTGATTAAATTAAATTATATCCTAAGGCTAATGTATTATGGAATTAAATTTATTTAATTTAATAAATATGCCTATTTTAATTAATTAAACAAAATTATTTAATTAAATGGGAAGTCATTCCTAATTAATTAAATGAAGTTATTTAATTAAATAAAAAAAGTGCCTCTAATTAATTAAATAGAATTATTTAATTAATTAGAAAAGGTAATTATGAGAGCATATCTCATTTTATTAAATTAAATATCTCACCAAAATCTCTCTTTAGTTCAAAAAAGGAAATTCCCAGTTCACTATTGATAAAAAAGGAATTAAATCAGTTAACTTCTTATTTTACTCAAAAGAAATCAATTAACTCTCTTTAATATGAAATCTTCCTTTATGACTTAACTTCACCTTTAATCTTGACCATTGATTGAAATCGATCTCAACTGTTGATGGATTCTAGGAAATTCTATTTAAGAGACCCTCATCTCTTCATTTTTGAGGGGAAAATTTAGAATTTGCATCAAATTTCTGTTGAAATTCATACTCACATTTGCTCACATTTTTGCATACATCTTGCATTTTTAGTTTAAATTCATTTAGCTTAATATGCATAGGTTAATCTAGTTTTGTTTCAATTGTTCCTAGATTAGAATGCATTTCTCATTCTAGATTAATCTGCACAATCATATAGATTAGTTTCATTTCTTAAATCCTTCATTCTTAGAGGGTCTGGTTCTTTAACACCTCAAATCTGAGGATATCTAACAAGCAATTCCCTTTAGATAGAAGGCAACAGGTCGCCTTGCCAGCTGATTTTCAGATGAGAAATCCAATTTTCATTCTGGGATGAATCTGCAAATAAGGACTATATTGAAATGTGTGTGTTAGCATAGGCCACATATTCACACATACATTTCTAGCACCCACTGTGGGGCCAAAAAAATCAATTTTTCTAGCCTCTTTCTACATTTTTCTAATCATTTTTTGTGTCTCTGTCCATATTGTTATGTACAGATTCGATAATCTTTGTGCGAGACTATTCAATTTTATGTGAGGATCTAAAATCTTCACACGAAGATTCTCTATGCATCACATGAGAAAGTGCCTTCTCACGCAAAACTTCACATAGCACCTGTTTCTTCACATGGGCTATATTAGACATTCACGTGGGTCAAAAAAATTCCTCGCGTGAACTTTCAAGAATTTTGTGTGAGACTCTACTGATAGAGGCTATTTTTGCATTGATTTTCATGTTTTTTGGTTTTTCTACTAACTGCTCACTATTTCTGGTTTTTTTATGTTTTCTGATTTTTTGGAACAACATAACAGCAGTTTGCAGGACAATTGGAAAAGCATGATAATGTTGCTAAAAATAGGTAAAACATCTACTGAGCACATTGCGAGGATTACCAGGTAATTCTCTTTGACTGATAACACTTCATTTGAACCTAAAATGAACATCTCTCATGTCAAACTTGTGTGTATTTCCCTCCATGTTCTTATTTTACAATACATGCATAATTTGATAGTAGATTGTGATCTCCATTAGTTTTCATCTAGCAAGCTTAGTTACTAGTGATAGATCTAAGTAGCTATCTTGAGTTATTGGACTCACTAATCCACCGGCCCCTTGTTTTACCCTATGGTTACAAGATCAACACCACATTAAAGTGGAGGGGTCTACAGGAAAGAAGTGGTAAATGCTCCACTAGGCAACCCTTTTGTGCTTTCTAGAACTCACTAGTTTTTGAGTTGTGGACTCGTGTTGGCTTCTATGATGGGTTAAATGTTCCACATCTTTGGACTCACCTTGCATTAGTTAATACATTAAGTGTACCACATTGTGCTCTTTGATTTCTTTTGGATAGATTTTCTTTCAAGAATTAACATCTGTACACACATAGTAATTAGGCCCCATGAAAAACTATTCATGGATCTTGAGAGAGTGGGTTCCTAGTGAAACTTCTCTCTATGATGGATTCGTTGTAGGTGGGGAAGATAATTTGAGCATCTTATAGATAGATGAATCTTCAACTTGTTGATTGAGGCATCCTTTCTCCAGAGAGGTTGATAGAATACTGGGAGTTGATATCATAGATCTTTAAGAGATACTCTTAGTTTAGCGTGTCAAATTAATCTGTCTGCTTTGATTGGGCTAAAAGTCAAAAGGTATGAAAACTTTGAATCTGGAAGCTAAGTCCCCTTGTGGTACACTATTGTGAGTCGGTCACCTTTAGATAAGGTTAACCATAGTAGATAATCCCTCTACAGGGAAAACTACATGGATAGAACCTCGAGCGGTAATAGCAATTTTTGACATGGTAGTGACAACCGCTATATAAATGTCCTTGTGGAAGAAATCTCCATGGGAGTGGTTCATTGTGGATTTTCAGATCTCCCTAGCAGCTCTTGAAGATTAAGTTCTTGAACTATGTTGAAACCTCGGTGCATCAGGATTGGAGGTCACCCCTATGAGTTATAAAAATTACAGAGTCAAAACATTACTAAAAACCTTAGAGAGGCCAACTTTTATTTTCTAGGGATGTATGCATGATTTCAAAGCCTTTCAAAAACATACACAATTAGCTCTTTTAGGAATCAGTGCATACTAATTCATTTGATTGTTCATGTGCAAGGTTGCTTTTGTTCTTCCTCATTGTTTTCAGACATGCTTGATATCACTTGCTTGCTATTCTACGTGCCTGTTTATCTACTTGCTTACTAAAATGATCAAATTTTCTAAAATAATTAGTTGATTTTGACTACGTACTTGTCATTTAAATCAAACTAAAAAATTGCAAACTGAAAGCACTATCCAAACGTCTTGCAAGGTTAACCTCGCTGTCAATTAAATTGAACATGTCTCAAAAATCTGCGCAATCTATCTAAAAAGCCCAAAAACCTTGTCAAAATTAGTTTCTATTGTAAAACTAGTCTGCCTTCTCACGCGAAATCATCTGGTGCTTACATGAAATTATTTTGTTCTTGTGCAAAATTAAACCTCTGTCATCAGTATTTGCTCGACCCTATGAACTTATTCACATGAAATTAAAACATTGTTATTAACCTTCACACGATCTAGGAAACTTCTTCGCGTAGCCTATAAAACTTCTTTGTGAAGCCTGTAAAGGTTTCTCGGACAAGACTTTGTGTCAGCATTATCAATTTGGGTTTGTTTTAGCTATCTGTGACCTACACGCTATCTTTTTTTGCATCTATTTATCACTCTCTATCTGCATATAGTCCTAAAATAGTGACACTTCGCTTAGCCAAAGACTTGGGTCTTGTACTTTGACTAGTATCGTCTCATAAGTAATTTTTGGTCCTTGTCTTAATGCTTGTCATACTTTGTGTTGCATTGGTCATAATCTCTAGCTATTCTAGCCTTTAAATCAGACCATTTGTGCCTTAGTGAACAACATTCTTACTATTATCTTGTCCTTTTTGAGACTTAGTCTTAGTGTAGTCCTTGTCCAGGTTCTAGCTTCTTGTCCTTGTCTATGACTATCAAAACTAGAAGCGGCAATGTGTTTTATCCCTATAACCTTAGACGTGGTCGTGCTAGGGGTCATATTTAGTTCAGCTAGTGAGGCATCTTAATGATCTCCCTCACCTGCCAGGTCATCTCAAGTTCAACAAATATTTTTCATAAATTTGCAACAAATTAGGAATCCTTTGTACCAAGAGGATACTAAGATAGGTAGAGATCCTGCATTCCCAAACATGATGTATGATCCTTTCTCTAGCAAAACTTTTGAAACACAACACACTAAAACTGAACACGTTCCTATAATGACTAATCATGAACCTAAACATGGTAGTCATAGTCACCATCAAGAACCACATAAGAATGACAAAGAGAAAGAGAAAGACTATGACACTGATGAGGAATAGGAAGAAGTAGAAATTCTCCCTGAACACATAATAAAATGTCAAAGAGACAAAAACTTTTAGAAGGTCATGGGAATCATACTCAATGAAGAGAAAGAAAAATACTTTCTAAAACTTGCCCAAGAGGGAGAAAAGTTACCTTCTCATTTCAATGTAGAAACCATTATCAAAACTGAAGAAGAAACTGAGACCTCTAAATTCCAAAAATAATTGAAAATTATGCAAGACCAATTGACTCAAATGATGCATGAGAAAGAGAAACCCACAAAGACATACACATTGGATGCTCTTTGTCCATTTCCATTTGACAAAAGCATAAACATGTTGCCTTTCCCATGAGGCATAGAACTACCCAAATATGACAAGTACTTTGGTACTACTGATCCCCAAGATCACTTGCGGGAATTTTGTGCTTTATCTATGGAGTTTATACATTATCAAACGTACCTCATTCATTTATTCCCTAGAAGCCTAGGTGGTCACGCTTTAGAGTGGTTCTAGCATTTGCCTCTTGGTATCAAGATGTTTAACAAAATTGCCAATTCATTTGTTCAACAATATTCTCATAACATACAACACCCTATCAATATTTGAGATCTATGCAACCTTAAATAGAAGGTTGGTGAACCTTTTCTCACTTTCCTCTAAAGGTGGAGACAATTATACACTAACTATTCCCATAAAATCCTAGAAATGGAGAAGCTTGACATTTTCACTGATAACCTCCTACCTGATTTTGGATACAGAGTCCAACTTCAAGGTCCATGTACCTTTGAAGACATGATTACACAGACTATCCATATTAAGGAATTTATGGTCAAGAAAGGTGAACTCACTCTTCAGAGAGACAAAAAACAAGGTTCCCCTTCCAACAAGGATAAAACCAAACATGTCAACAAGAATCAAGAAATTGTACACGATGGAGTTGTTGACAATGTCACACCCAAATTGACTAAAGTGACATTTAATCTTACTGACTGCCTCAAAGTGGCCAAAAATTCTGAGAACCCTCCTCCTAACAATAAGACATCTGGGAACAAACCGAGAAATTCTTGGACAACATGCCCCAAGTGAGAGTATATGTCTTTGGGAGAACCTTTGGATGTGGTTTAAAAAACATTGCTACAACACAAGCTTATTTCACCAATGTATAACCCTTGTCCCTATGATCCACAACCATGTCCACCATGGTGGAATGAGACCTCATTTTGTGAGTAACACCAAAACAAGGAGCACAAAATTAGCAATTGTATAAACTTGCACCATAAAGTCTAGGACATGATTGATGTTGGTGATCTTGTGGTAGATGGACATAACAAAAACTCAAACCACAAGGCATTCAATGAACCTTTTCCAGCTTATGAAAAAGGAGAGACTTCAAAACTAGAACCCTACAATAAGGTCAACTATACATATTCCAATGAAAAAAATGTCATTCACATGGTTGAACCTGTAGATTCTAAATACTATTACGTTATTACCATAAAGGGCAAGCAAGATAATGACAAACCCAAGACACCATTTGTCTTGAGGGGCCTTACTTCCAATGCGATAGATAATACACCTTCACAAAACTGTGCTAACGCTATTACTTGCTCTTGTGCCAAGTTAGTTTTCAAAGGCCCTGCACCTCCTACTTCAAATCCTAAACAACACAAAGACAAAGCCCTTTCTGGTCTATCTGGTAAAGGTGCAAAACCCACAATGAACTTGACCACAACCAGTTATAGTGTTCTCGATCAGCTAAAATGAACTAATGCTCAAATTTCCATCTTTGAGCTACTTAAAATCTCGCCTGCTCACAAGAAAATTGTAGACAAAGCCCTCGCTGAGGCAAATGTTCCTCAAGATCATGATCTTGAGTGATTCCAATCCATGGTAGGTCACCTGACCTCACCATATCTTATGACCTTCTCCAAGTAGGATGACAACTCGCTGAATCACCCACACAATCAGCCTCTACACATTGAGGTTATGATCCACCAGACATGTGTTCATCAGGTACTTATTGATAATGATGCTGGCCTAAATATTGTCTCTATTGCTCTTCTTAGACAATTGAATTATTCTGAGGACTCTGTTGATCCTTGATGAAAGATCACTATCAAAGCATATGACAAAGTGGAACGAAAGTCTCTAGGCCTTGTGGTTTTACCCATATCATCAAGGAACAGTAATTTTGTTGGGATGGCCATAGATACATGAGATGCATGCTATATCATCCACATATCACCAATGCATCAAGTTCCTATTTTATGGCTCTAAAGTTACTATTCCTACCACTACTAGCTACACCTGCAATATGCTCAAAGCTACTGAAACTTTCATCCTTGCTAACCGTGAGTCCACTAATTATCATGATAATAAGTTGAAACAAATTTACTAATCATTCAAACTAAAAGAAACTAGTATGGGAGAGTATCATTTTGAACCAGTGCTATCATTGACATCTCTCCCAGAGTCTCCTCGACATTATGGGAGACCCTTAGAACCAAAGAAGCCATTCGTGTTGACACCTTAGACCAAGTATAATTGCACTTTTGTCAAGGGTACAATTCCCTTAGAAGATTAAAGTGAAAAAAGAGCCATTGTTGCATGGATTTATAGAGAAGAGGCTCTAGTGGACCTAACAAAGAAAGTTTGAGAAATCACTCCTAAGAAATATGGACCTAGTCTTAGGCTTATGAGGCATTTTTGTTACAAGGGAACCGACCCTAGTGGGTGCAATAATAATGGCGCAGTCGATCCTATCAAAGAAAAAGATTGAAGCAACAATGATACAACTAGCCTAGGTTCTAAGAAGGTCCCTTTCCATTTGGGATCAAATAAATTCATCCCTTGACTTGAGAGTTCATCTAAAAATGAGTCACAAGCTGAGTTAGATACTCAAGAGGAAGAATCTAATGATGAGGATTCCTATCCTCATCCTATCCCTTATGATCTTGCTAAATTCTTTGCTGAGCCAGATGACTTTGTGCCATCTGTTAGCACTATGGATGATACTAGTGATTCTTCTAAGGACAATACTAAGCAACTCAAATATCATTCAAAAAAGGGAGAATCTACTCAGTCATTCCGTATTGAGTACTTGTGTAAGAATCCAGAAGATGAAGGCAAGTATGTCCTTATCACTGCTGGGGAGTTCTATAGTCTCTCACCATGTAGCACCGATTCTAGGGAATATGAGTTTGATTCTCTTTCAGAAGCCACTACTAATAAAGACATTGACCAAGTGCATGTCTATGAAAACCAAATCAAAGTGGGTGAAATGTCTAGGGTTAGGTCACATGGGTCAGATCCAACTAGTGTTCTAGAGTCATCAATTCCTGATGTTTGTATTTTGAGGCATTTGAACACACCTGTGGACAAAGTCACTGTAGGTCTAGGAATTTCTGGTCTACACACTTAATGACTATACTGTGAATTTAATTGAACTAGCCACTACTCTCTCACTCACAAATCTCAAGCTTATAGACTAGAACCCCAATGCATCTAACGAAGTCCCCATGTTCTAGAATGATTATGCTCTCACCTATTACCTAAACACTATCAAACATGTAATGTCTTCCACCAATGAGAAGAGTATCAACGTGACTAAGGCTAACATCAAATATCTCAATCAAATAATTAAAAGGAAAAAATGTAAGAGGTTCGATGGTGAAGATCACATTGTGGTGGTGTCTGATCCGAAAAAAGTAAAAACAAAAGACATATCCAAGGGTGAAAACCTCTTTGAGGAACCTGCGGATGAGATATTTGATTTCCTTCCCAGTCACTTTTAGGAGAGATCATCAGTATTAATAGAGACAATGTAGCCAATTAACCTAGGCATAGAAGAACATCCTCATATGATACATCTGGCATAGTCACTGTCACCTGAAGAGAAGGAACAATTCATTGCCTTTTTCAAGGAAAAGAAAATAAATTTTGCCTGCACATATTCTGACATGCTAGGATTAGATCCTAATCTTATCATGCATCATTTATCCATAGCACAAGGCATCAAACTAGTTAAATAGAAGCTTCAAAAAATGCATCCTCACATTGCATTGCTCATCAGAGCATAATTGAAGAAACTCCTAAAGGCTGGTTTCATTCATGCAATTGATTATGCTGAATGGATAAAAAAATATTGTTCCAGTTACCGAGCATGATAAATCTATCAAGGTTTGTATAGACTTCTATGATCTTAACTTGGCATGTTCTGAAGATGAATTTCCACTCTCTAATATTGATATGATCATGCACATGATGGCTAGCTATGAGATGTACTCACTTATGGATGGTAATTCTGGATACAATCAGATAAAAATTGTGCCAAAAGATTAGGAGAAAACAACTTTCACATGTGCATGGGGAACCTTTTGTTGGAATGTGATACCATTTGGTTTAAAGAATGTTGGTGCTACATATCAGCGAGCTATTACTATAACTTTTCATGACATGATGCATAGAACCATGGAGGACTACGTTGATGAAACCTTGGTCAAAAATACTAAATGCAATACTGATCTGCAAGATTTGGGACCCATCCTAGATCGTATGAAAAAATTCAGTCTTTGGCTCAATCCTAAGAAATGCACATTTGGTGTCACATCAAGGAAGTTGCTAGGATACATTATTTTTGTAAAATCAATTGAAGTAGATCTAAAGAAAGTACAAGTGATAATGGACATGCCACCACCTCAGAACATGAATAAAATGAGAGGACTATAGGGAAGGCTTCAATCTATTCGTAGGTTTAATTCACAATTGGTAGATAGATCACAAACCTTCACAAAGACCTTACATAAGGGTGTGAAATTCAATTGGAGCTAGGATTGTGAGCAAAGCTTAACATAGATCAAACAATATCTTTTCAATCCTTCAATTCTTATGCCTCCTATTCATGGGAAGCCTTTGCTTTTATACATTTCATCCACTGAAACATCTTTGGGAATCCTATTGGCTCAAGCTGATAAAGACAACAAAGAAAGAGCTATTTACTACTTGAGCCAAACACTAGTTTCTTATGAGAATAACTATAGCATTATTGAGAAAGCTTGCTTGGCAATTTTCTTTGCTTCCCAAAAGTTGAGACACTACATGCTTGCCCACACTACACGGCTTGTGGCTAAAATAGATCCACTAAAGTACTTGCTGAGTAAGGCAGATCCCATAGAAAGATTGGCTAAATGGGTCATGATAATCAGTGAGTTTGACATCCAATATGTTGAATGCAAGGCTATAAAGGGACTAGCAATTGCAAACTATCTGGCCGAGACACCCATACAGAGTCTTCTACCAATGAACATTGATTTCCCAAATGAGTCAGTTCTGACACTCACACAACATACATGGGTTATCTTCTTTGATGGGTCCTTCATAAAATAGGGATAGGGTGCTGGATTACTCTTTATTACACAATAGAGATACTCATTTCCCAAAGCGCACAAGATTCTATTTCCCTATACAAATAACATTACTAAATATGAGGCTTTGATCAATGGCATGAAAATTACAGCTGAATGGAGAGTAGATTAGTTAGACATCTTTCTTGACTCTCAGCTTGTTATCAACCAAGTAAATGATGTGTATCAAATAAAGGATGAGAAAATAATTCCTTACAAGTGCATGGTTGATGACTTGAAGAAGTATTTTGCACACATCACCATCCAGCAAGTTCCATGAGTAGATAATAAAGTGGTTGATGCCATGGCCACTCTAGGCTCCCTGCTACAAATGCCTGAAAATGATCTCTGACATGAGTTCTTGGTGGAAGCATTACACTACCCAGCCTATGACACCCCTAATTCCAGGATGATAAGTTCTATTATAGGACAAAAATCATCTCGCTACCATCACATATATTCCTACCTTCGTAATCAAACCATTCTGGAATGTCTGACCCAGAATGAGAAACATTACCTAATCTGTAATGCTTCACATTATGTCATTATTGCTGATGATCTATATAGGAGAGGTCTCAATGGAACACTCCTTAGGTGTTTAGAACCTGACAAGTCCAAATGTGCACTAATTGATGTTCATGAAGGCATTTGCAGATCTCATTCCAATGGCCTGACACTAGCTTGCAAACTCCTTCATGTTGGTTACTACTAGTCTAGAATGGAGCAAGAAGCTATTAAGTATGCTAGGTCCTACAAGAAGTGTCAAGTACATGAGAATCTCATTCACACTCTAGCCAGAGAGCTGATTCCCTCTACTACAACATGGCCATTTCAATAATGGACCTTCGACTTGGTGGGGAAGATTCACCCAACCTCTTCTAATGGACATAAGTTCATCATCATAGATACACATTATTTCACAAAATGGGTAGAGGCAGTACCTCTCATAGTTGCTGATGGAAAAACTGTAGCACTTTTCATCATAAACTACATCATTTGAAAATATGGTGTATCATCCTCAATCATTACTGATAATGGAGGATAGTTCAAGAATAAAGACCTCAAGGAACTGTGCAAGAAATTCAAAATCACGCAACATTGGTCTTCCATTTATTACCCCCAAGGTAATGGCCAAGCTAATGCATCCAATAAGGTAATCCTCAAAATTCTTCATCAGACAGTCAGTAAGTCAGGGAGAGATTGGCATCTCCAGATCAACCTAGCCTTGTGGGAATATATGACAAGCATTATAACTCTAACGGGCATGACTCCCTTTGCATTGGTGTATGGGGCAGATCCTATGCTTTCAATAGAGATCGAGATTCCTACCTTGAGAATCTCTATGAAAGGCCTTATCACTAATGATGACTACAGGATGGTTCAGCTTCAAGAGCTTGTGTTACTAGATGAACGACAACAAGTGGCATGTCATCATTTACGAGCATATCAACAAAGAATGGCATGAAGCTACAATCAGAGGGTTAGGCCACGTGACTTCCAGCTGGGTGACCTCATACTAAGAGAGAACCCTAAGAATCAACAACAATAAGTGCAAAGGGGAAAGTTTGAACCAAACTGGCTAGGTCCTTACATCATTACTCCAATATATGGATCTGGCACCTATCATCTTTCGACAACTAAAGGAGAAGTGCTTAAAGAGCTTGTCAACACTCTCCACCTAAAGTGGTTTTACATTTGATTTAATCTCAGCAAGCTCTCTGTACATATCTATGTCCTAAAAAAAATCATAAAAATCAAAAAAAGTCTTGAAAAAAATTGTTACCCTAGTGAAAACCTAGCAATAGGCGCCTTCGTAACATCAAAAAATTAAAAAGAGAAAAATACAAAAAAATAGAAAAAATAGAAAAGTGCCATTGGTGAAAACCAAGAAATAGGCATCATGGTAGCAAAAAAAGAGAATCCTACCAAGAAGGTGAAAACTTGGTAAATAGGCACCTCTTGTTCCCAATGCTCCATCTTGTAGCACATCTTCTAACTATTTTGTACAGTTGCTTTCATGCTTTCACTTTCCTTCTTTTCCTACTTTCTGCTCATGTATCCATGGATTGAGTCTTGTCATAGCTTGGGGACATTCCTCCTTTAGTGTCACTATTTTTGAGATTCTCCTTATAGAATCTGCCTCATGACCGTCACCAGTCGTTCCCACTACATCTACCTATTGTTTCTAATGTCACTATTTTTGAGATTCTCCTCATAGAATCTCCTTTGTGACAGTCACGAGTGGTTCTCACTACGTCTACCTATTGTCACTATTTTTGAGATTCTCCTCATAAAATCTCTCTCGTGATAGTCACAAGTGGTTCTCACTACATCTACCTACTATCGCTAGTGTCACTTTCTTCAAGATTCTCCTTATAGAATCTCTTTCACAATAGTCACTAGTTGTTTCAGCTATGTCTGCCTACTATTGCTAAGGTCATGTCTCCAGATTCCTTTATGGAAGATCTCTCTTACATTAGTCACCAATCATCCTGGCTATGTATGTCTACTATCACTCAATCCTTCTTAGGTTCTTCATCGTGAAGATTTCTCTTTGACCTTATTCGCTAGTCATTCTAACTGCATCTACCTACTATTGTCACCCCACTGAAGAGATTTCTTTCAAACATGTTTTGGACATTGACACCTGACATCAATCTCAAAAATATTGAGCTCAAAAATGATATACTTATTTGGATATGCTAAGAATTTTCTTTGTTTTCTTTGTTTTTCTTTATCATATCTCATCGAGGAACTTGATAATGTCATCTTTGACTAGAGAAGTAATGATTTGGGGCATGATCTTTTCTTTGCTTTCTGTTTGCAGTTTATTTCCAATAAGTTGATCTATTCCTATAAGAGGGGTGTCCACTATAGGAGCCTCCATCTCATATTGGATGGCCATGTGTACCTCGACTTCTTTTATATGGATGCATCAATAATGTTGGTTCTTCTCCTTGTTTGTTGGAGTGAACTCTTCATGCTACATTAAATATTGATACTCATCGTGCTAAGTGAACATACGGGTCACTGCAAGTATATCTAGCACTCTTCTATCTCAAGTTATGAATGCAAGGGTCATTGTAGACAAAATGAATACTGAATACTTAGCATAAGAGGGATCCCCTGTGTGTTTGGTGTGCCTATCATGCAAGCAACATTCAGGTCATCCTAGCACTCTAATGCTTATGTTAACTTGCTACATTAAAAGGGACAAATGTTTTGGTCATTTTGGCTTCTTGTGCCTCGAATGCTTACATTTAATCCTGAAAAACAAATAACATATGTTATATTCATATTTCCATGATTTCAATGTTAGTGGGAATTGTATGACCTACGAGCTTTGTTCTATATTTGGTGATGATTAAATAGTGAGGCTTGGTAACCAGACCTAGGGTTGCATTTAACATAGTCTTGCATTACATTCTTCACTTGCATAAGCACACAATTTGATGGTCATTCTATTCCTACCCTTTTTGATGAATGATTGGGGGAATCTCCACATATATCAAGTTCCTCTATGGCTATACAAGCATTTGGTCCATTTATTTGCACTCCTCAATGGAATACTTGTCACTATTAAGCAAAAACATGCAACACTACATGAGATGTCAGTCCATACATATGCATTCTATCCAAATACAACATACATCTCATGTATATCAAAGTAAATAAAAAATAGACAATGACATGTACATAGGGATACTTGGCTCAAGATCTTGTATATATATATATCAAAAGAATGGATCAGTACAAAAATGGGTGCTACTCAAGCACAATCGATCAAAAAAATGATACATGTGGTGCTGGCACACTAGTTGATACATAGCCCAGGATCAAAATTAGAGATCAGGCACAAAGCATCTAACCTTGTCCCACACCCTTGCCTCCAGGAGGAACAGGAGCAGTAGGTAGCAGAGGTGGTGGTGGCATATCTGGTCTGGTAGGAGGTCATGCACCATAGACTCTTGCGCATACTAAGAAAAGCACTGCACCTGGAGTGTCTCATCTGGCACCGCACTGGTATATGCAACATAGTAATACATTGCTCGAGCTAACTAAATCTGAATCTCATCCTGTGCTAGCTCCAATCTCTACTCTATAGTCTCGGTGTGCTCCCTCCAAAGATCTATATCGTGCTATCGCTCCACCAGCTATGCATCCTAGACTACCACTGAAATCTGTAACTTTCCAAACTTTCAGGAGGCAGCACGAACCTGCTCTCTGTACCATCGTACCATGTCTTGCACCCCCTCTACCAGCAGCACCGACTATGTCCTATCCCACTACCTTCGGTACCTAGGTATGATCCCATTTGACATGGGGGAATCAGCATCTACTGTACTCAGTGTCAAACCCGTGACTACTGCTATGGCTAAACTGATAGCTATGGCTATACTTGCTGCTACTGGTGCATCTGTCTCTCTATTTGCCCTGTCATCCACACTGGATTTGTAAAACATGGGAATGGATGGTTGATCAAAAATTCTTGATATGTAGGCATCTTCTTAGCATCTACTACCTCTAGTAGGTAGTCCCACTAATTTGCAGCTAGGTTGCAAATATCTATCATGGACTGCCTTGGGTCCATCCATGCTAGTCATCCCCAATCCACATCCTTCTACACCCTGGCATAGGCACAAAACTCAAGAGAAATGTCATGTGGTCAGCTATACTACTACCACACTCGTGAGATCACAAATCTATCAATAAAAGATGTCATCTTTCCTACCAGAGGTCGAGAACTAAACATCCATGCTAACTCTCCAGGGGCATCATCCCAGTCCTCTGTCTCTCTCTAGGGTCGCCACACAACGGACACCAGGTCATCAAGATGTATCCTCTATTGCTCAGTCTTACCTAGATGGACCTAGGTAATATGCCCTTGATATTTGCAAATATAGGGCTCCATGGGCTCTATGGCATCCTCAAAAATTGGCCTGCATATAGGAAGATGCTCGCAGATCCATATCTGCAAAACATATACTCTGGCTACCGTGGTCTTCTTGTTGTGGAAGATGACCTTGTGCATCTCATGGAAAAGGTGAGCCAGCATGCACTGACCCCACCCAAAGATCTTAGGTGCCTCTAACATCCAATGGAGCATGACTCCCCACCCACACTCCAAACCATGCTATTCTTTGTCAAGACATCGAAAATAGCTCAAAAATATAGCCAACATAGCTGCCAGCCTGTGTGTCAGTCCATAAGTGTGCGTAACCTCATCCCAGCTGATGGCCCTGCCCCTTGGTAGCTCTCACCCAAATACAATAGATAGTTCCTCTGTCCCTTCTCAGGGCACTGTATCATAGACAACCCGGACACCATGGAAAGGAATCTGCAAAATACTCCATATGTCCTCTGGTGTGATAGTCATCTCACCCATTGGCAAGTGAAATGTGTTCATCTCTGAATGGAAATGCTCAACCAATGTAGTGAGAAGGCTGTGATTCACCATCACTGAAGACAAACCCAATCGCAAAATGTGTGCTCGATCAGCATCATCCAAACTCTGCAATAACTCCCCATATGGTGGAAAATGAGACTTGAATGCAATGTTACCAAAGACCTCCTGTATGTACAACACCAAAAAAAGAGAGAAATAATCAGTATCAAGTCAAAACATTGCATATTAAAAATTACAATGCAATTTTGAGCATGCAAATTAAACTTTTGAACGAAACTATCAGGAGATTTTGTGCAAAATTCATGAAATCTTGTGCCAAATTCTCCTAGTTTTGCACGAAAACATTCTTTCTTTGCATGAAGAATCACACCATCATACGAAAAATGTGCTGTCTCCATGAGAAAAGAGTTGTTCAAGCAAGAAAGGAATTCCCTCATGCAAATAATCTCGTTCTTAACATGAGACATAATTTCTCCTGTGTGAAGATCCTCACCGCTGCGTGCAAAGAAATAGCACATCCTATTTCTACATGCAAAGAAAGAAGATCTTCACATGAAAGCCAATAGGTTTGGTGTGAAGAGAGATTGGATGATCCTAAAACATGCTAAAATGTGCAATAAATGACATCAAAATGCATGAAAGTGAAAGTACGAAGGAAGAGAATCGATGACTTACTGGTGGTCCGTAGTCTGTTGGGCGGCTATGACGTCTAGAGCACTTGAATTGATGATGTCTCACACTAACTACCATGTGTCTCTCATAGCTCAAATCAATAGAAGACAAAAAGCACAAATGAATTGAAAATGACCCCTCAGGCCCTTATATAGCTGTTGACCAAATTTTTCAAAGTGCTCGGATTTGCACAAAAATCACACCCCTGGTTAATTTGACCATTCTGAATCCATTTTTAGGATCAAATTTGAAATCTAACACACCTAAGAGCCTAAAAAATGCATTTAAAAATTTTAGGGACCGACGCGATCGAACACTTGTGCCGCCCAAATCTTTTTGATACTTTGTGATTCTTGGAATCCTTTCAACTCTA
Organism: Cupressus sempervirens; assembly: GCA_028749045.1. NCBI lineage: Eukaryota > Viridiplantae > Streptophyta > Pinopsida > Cupressales > Cupressaceae > Cupressus > Cupressus sempervirens. Next base: position 241,915,713 of record CM053789.1, on the reverse strand, counting down.
CATTCTCCATGTTTTCAAAATCCATTTTGGAAATAGTTAACTCAAGTCAACTAGGGTGTAGTGCACCAATATTACAGTCAAAGGAACCAACAAATATAAATATATTTTTCTTTTTCAATGAAAGCATTTTTATTTTATTTTATTTGTTATATTTATTTTCCTTGATCTACAATATTGATGTACATTCTTACAATACATTTAACTAACTTCACTAACCACTTTAGTTCCTTCCAACCAGAACATTATTTGAAATTCTAACAAAATGTCTTTATAACCAAATGTATCAATTTCAAATGGAGACACACATTTTCTCTTAGAATCATTTTAGAAACAAAAGCATAACAACTTTACTCATTTCTATATACTATAGGATAGTGCATGATATATAAATTTCTTTAATCACTGAATATAGCAACATATCAACAAGTACAGTCCACTTATACAGTCCACTTATACAATTTTCCAGCTTACAAGCTGTCATAAAACACAAGATTGGGAGTTACCCAAGGGTGACTCTCCCTAATACAATAAGAATTCACTTGGAAGTATGTTTTTGTTGCACATGAAAATAAGACAACATCCTTCTTCTCTTCAAGTCTTCAATCCATAGATCACAACCTGCAGTACAACACACACAAACAAGCCCATGGTACTCTCCTCCAAACCTTAGGCCTTTTAAAGGCCACCCCCGAGCAAGGAGAACCTTGACTAGGTGGACATACATTACTAACAACCATTTACAACACAATGCTCACGTTACGAAACTGTTCACACATTTTACAGTTGACAAATAAAACCACAAAAATTCCCAACCAAGGTAGACCACTTAGGATCACATGTAGATCCATCTCAAGGGGTAAGGGTGGAAAATGAATGTTGGGGAGACTCCACCTGCAACTATGCCTTCATTAGGCTATACATTTTATACACATGCCTTCACAAGGCAACCCAATACCACATACATGCCCTCACATGGCATCTTTACAATACTTATAACTCTAGCAAGGTGGCATATGGGGCCCATAACACCCATATGGCATCCCTCTCCTACTCTAGGAGAGACTCTCACCCAACACATTCTCTATGCACCCCTTACCCTCACAAGGCTCTCTTTCCCTCCCAAGAGATGAGACTCACCTTGTCACACACAAACCAGAAAACTGCAACAAGAACATATGAATTCACAACACAAAGTAAATCACAATACACACATACACCAAAACTGAAACATGATCCCTCAACCTTACACAACACAACATTACAACACACCATATTACAACTACATTACAAAAAACTCACATGCATAACACAATAAAAATAATCTACTTGACAACAAGCTTTCATAGCAAGGGTACATAAGGTTACCAACCTGGTTTCCAAGCAAATTTGAGCTCCCTCTCTTTTTACCAGCAATCCTCCTCCTAAGCTATCTTCTTCTCCTTGTTTTTTTTCCTTTTTCCAAAATTTTACCCAACTTAGATTCCTTTTCCAAAAATTCTATCCAAAAATTCTCCCCCCAAGAAATCTCCAACCAACTCTCTCTCAAGAATCTTTTCTTTTGATGCTTAAGTTTCCAAATTCGGCCAACTTGGGAATCCACAATTTTTGGGTGCCCTTTTCAATGACTAGGGAAGCTTATAATACTTAAAAATGCCCCTACCCCCTAGGTATATCATATGGGCTTTAAAATAAGACCTCAAACTACCCCTAGGGATGGTGTAAACCTCCTAGAAATTCACAAAAGGTGTGCATTCGACCTAGCATGGAAAGAATCCCTCTTGGACCCATAAATACACCTAGGGAAAAGAAATCCTACCAAACCACTCCTTGGTTCACTCAACCACCTACCATCCCACTAAGCATGCTACAAAGGAGAACATGTGTCAAGTGACACCACAATACACACAATACACTTGGCAAGCCATCAAGAAAAACAAATTTACTTTTATAGAATCACAATAATACACACAAATTGGTTTTACAAATAAAATACAAGGGTAAAAAGGTTATACCCTCCTTAGGGTTAACCTTGGTTTTTCCAAACACCTAGCAAGGTTCTCCATAAATCCATGGGCTTCTTTCCTGCACACTTATTGCAAATATCAATAGTCCAAGAATAAGGTGATAAAATGATAATGTAAATATAAATCACATAGATTCTATCATCAATGAATAACATAACTAATATAAAATATGTATTTCCATTCATATCACATTACACACTTCACATTTGTAGCAATTCTCTAATCTAGATAGTAAAACATTATGATCATTTATTCTTACAGAAAATTATGGAATTAATCTACCTTAAGCAATGCATCAAATATAATATAAGTATACAATTCTAGTTTATTCAAATGATACATGAATTCTTAATGTTACTCTAAATATGCTAAGACATGATAATCTAGCACCATATGGAGACCACAATTCAAAAATCAAACATTCACTTGAGTATAACATAAGCTTTAATCATGACATATGGATCATCAAGAAGGTAAGTAAGCATATCTGAATAATATCATAAAAACTACTTAGAATATTAGTGTCCTAGTAACATCATAAGGAATCATCATATAGCCTAATGATATAGGTATCAATGTCCCAATAACATAACATGAAATCAAATAGTCTAAGGATCAAAATGTCAATGTCCATAGTGGGTAATAATGTGTCATCTAGAGTCTAACTATCAAAGTCCAAAAGAAACAAAATGTCAATAGTGCTATGATGGTCGGGGTGGGACATGACATCCTCCCCCTCTAGGCATGAACTTCCTCTTGGAGTTCATCAAATAGATAGGGGTAGTCACGTCTCATCTGCATCGTGTCCTCCCATGTGGCTGTGACCTCATCATAGCAATCCCATTGGACCTTAACCTGGTCCACTTCTCTACCTCGAAGTTGAAGGGTCCTGCGGGCCAATATGTGAATGGGCTCTAGGGAGAGCTGGCCATCTGGTGCTACCTGCATAAAATCCCAATCTATAACATGAGATGCATCATAAATATACTTCCTCAAGGAAGAGACATGAAAAACATCGTGGATGCGTGATAGGCTAGGTGGCAAGGCTAAGTGATAGGCAACTGGTCCTATCCTCTCCAAAATCTCAAATGGCCCAACAAATTGAGGAGCAAGCTTAGAGCCCTTTCCAAAATGGATTGGACTCTTGTGCGGACGCACTCTCAGAAATACTCTATCTCCCACCATAAAGGCTCGATCTGTCCTATGGGCATTAGCATACTTCTTTTGTCAGTCTTGAGCTTCCTTGAGATGTTGCCTAATCAACAAGACTTGCTGCTCCATCTCCTTGACAATCTGTGGTCCAACTGTTACCCTGTCCTCAATCCTATCCCAACTTAATGGTGTCCTGCAAGGTCTGCCATATAGGGCCTGATAAGGTGGCATGCCCAAAGAAGAATGGTGCCCATTATTATAGGCAAACTCTACTAGATGCAAATAATCCTCCCATTTAACTTGATTATCCATCACATACATGCGCAACATGTCCTCTAATACCTGGTTAACTCTCTCAGTCTACCCATCTAGCTGAGGGTGGTATGTTGTGCTCAAGTTAAGCTTAGTCCCTAGGGCTCCCTGTAACTCTCTCCAAAAGGAGGAGGTAAATATAGAGTCTCTATCAGAAATAATCTTGCGAGGAATGCCATGGAGTCTCACAATGTCTCGCATGAATACTTGTGCTACTGTAGGAGCAGTGAAAGTGGTACGTATAGGTGAGAAGTGGGCCACCTTGGTCAATGTGTCAACTATCACCATGATGGCATCGTGACGATGAGAAGACATAGGAAGACCCACAACAAAATCTATAGAAATAACATCCCACTTCCATTCTGGAATCTCATGAGGATAAAGTAACCCACCAGGATGTCCATGTTCTGCCTTAACTCTCTGGCACTCTAGGCATCTAGCAACTATCCCTGCAATATGCATCCTCATGCCGGGCCAATGAAAGAGTCGTCTCAAGTTTGCATGCAACTTCCTAACCCCTCGATGTGCTGCATAAGGTGCCCTATGAGCCTCAAGAACAATAAAATCACGCAATCCTCCAGTAGAAGGTACATAAATGCACCCTCGGTGACGTAGAAGTCCATCAGACTCTAACACATAGTTGGAGAACCTCCCCTGAAGAGGCCTCTGAGATCTAACCATCTGACACACATCCCTATAAAAATCATCCTCTGGTAAGTGTTGCATTATTCTCCCCCTCAAATCTGTGCTGGTGACCATGGATGACAACTTATGGCATCTCCGACTTAAGGCATCTGCAACCACATTCTCCTTCCCCTTGATGTAGTGTACATCAAAGTCATACTCACATAAAAACTCCATCCATCTCCTTTGCCGAGCATTAAGGTTTGGTTGAGAGAAAATATACTGAAGGTTGTGATGATCTGAGTGGAGTTCAAAATGGTGTCCCAAAAGGAAATGGCGCCATCTAACCAAGGCATGTACTACTGCTGCAAGCTCAAGATCATGGGTAGGATAATTGAGTTCATGAGTCTTAAGTTTCCTAGACTCATAGGCTATAACTCACCCATTCTGCATGAGTACTGCCCCTAACCCATCCAATGACGCATCGGTACACACTACAAAGTCTATAGAGGGATCAGGTGCTACAAGAATAGGAGCACTAGTGAGGGCCTTCTTCAACTCTTGAAAAGCTCTCTCACATTTATCTGTCCACTCAAATTTCTTCCCTTTTCTCTGGAGAGAAGTAATAGGATGTGCTATCCTTGAGAAACCCTCCACAAAACACCTGTAGTAACCAGCCAACCCCATAAAGCTCCTGACTTCTGTAACTGTCGTCGGTGCTGGCCAGTCTATAATGGCTCTAATCTTTGATGGGTCAACTGAGATCCCATCACCTGATATCACATGACCTAGGTAGCTGATCTCTGTGCAGAAGAAAGAACACTTCGACAAATTGGCATATAATTGAGTATCTCTCAAGCATTGAAGGACTTGTCTCAAATTTTCTTCATGCTCTTGTTCATTCCGTGAATAGACCAATATATCATCCAAGAATATCACCACAAATCTATCCAAGAATGTACGAAATACTCCATTCATAAGGCTCATGAATACAGATGGGGCATTAGTGAGACCAAAAGGAACCACTGTAAACTCATAATGCCCATATCTCATGCGAAAGGCAGTCTTATGGATGTCACTCTCCAAAATCCTCAACTGGTGATATCCTGACTTCAGATCAATCTTGGAAAACACTCGAGCACCTTGAAGCTGGTCAAATAAGTCATCAATTATAGGAAGTGGATAACGGTTCTTAATGGTTAGCTTATTAAGTTGGCGGTAGTCTATGCACAACCTCAAGGATCCATCCTTCTTCTTGACAAAGACAACTGGTGCTCCCCATGGTGAGACACTAGGACGAATGTGCCCCTTCTCCAAGAGTTCTTCTAGCTGAATCTTGAGCTCATTGAGCTCATTAGTAGTCATCCTATATGGAGCTCTAGATACTGGTTGGGCCCCTGGAACCAAATCAATATGGAAATCCACTGTCCTGGGTGGAGGCATACCCGGTAATTTAGAAGGAAATACATATCTAAACTCTTGTAACACTGGGTAATCCTCGAGACATGGCCCATTCTCCTCTCCCTCAAGATCATTAATGGTAATAGCATATAACTGACACCCTTTTCTCATACATCGCTTAAGTTGCATAGCGGAGATCATGCGGAGGGACACAGGTCTCTGAACACCTAAAATCACTATAGGTGTACCATGATCATCATTACAATCCACCTCCTTCTTCCTATAATCCACCTTGGCATGGTGAGCACATAGCCAATCCATACCAAGGACTACATCATATGATCCTAAGGGGGTGATACGTAGATCTGCACAAGTAGTGATATCCCCAATTTGAATAGGGCAATTCCTGACCATGGATCTAACCAATACCTTAGCACCTGAGGCTAACTCTACATCCCAGCTAACATCTTGCTTAACTGCCACCAGCCTACAATGCTCCACAACTAAGGGTGATACAAAAGAATCAGTAGCTCCTGGATCAAACAATATAGATATACTACTACCACCAATAATACCTGTAGCCTCTATCATGGTAGCCTGATGCTCAGCCTGTCTGTCATCTATTGCTATAAATACCCTATGAGAACGTCCCATGTCACCCACTGTTGGTTCAGATGCAGCTACCCTCTGTCTATGTGGACAATCCCTAGCAATGTGACCCATGCCACCACAAGAATAACAAGGTCCGTGGGTCTGAGTTTGTAATCCTGTAGATCGGGGCTGCTGGTGTCCCCCTGTCTGAGTAGATCCACTAAAACCACCTCTAGTGGGCTGCTGAGTCCATGCTGGAGGTGCATGAGAAGCTTGTGATCTATGATCCTGATGAGAACCCTGTGCCTGCCTCTGCTTGGGCTTAGTGCCTTGGTATCCCTGTGGAGGCTTCTGCCTCTGATCCTGCTGTGACTGGGGGCCTCTAAAAGATCTTGAAGAGTGTCGCTGATTTCCCTTCCACTGTGACCTAGGTGGAAAGGGGGTAGTACCCCGACGCTGAGATCTATCATGAGTATCCTGAGCCTTATTGCGTATATCCTCTGCAATAAGAGCCCTCTCCACTATAGCTCTGAAGCCTACTGGTGCTGCCATGCGAACCTGTCCTGCAATCGAGGGATTAAGACCTCTAATGAAATGGTTAATCCGAAGCTTCTCATCTCTCATATAGTCAACATAAGGGAGGAGCTCTAAAAACTTATTCTCATACTGTGTTACTGTCAATCCCCTCTGCTGTAAGTCATGGAACTCATCAATCTTTCACTGCCTGTAATGCTCTGATAAATATCTCTCTCTGAACCTTTGTAGGAAGGTATCCCAAGTGAGAGTGTCCATATCAATATCCCCCATAGCCTTCTCCTCATCCCACCATTTGGAGGCTGGTCCTTGCAAAAGGTGTATAGCAAAACGGGCCCTTACATTACTCCCAAAAGGACGCAACCCATAACATCTCTCCAAACATAACAAGAAGGATTCTGCCTCTGAACCATCTGTAGACCCATGAAAAGGGGGTGGCTGAAGACGAAGCAATTCTTTAATCTCATCTCCTATATCCCGGGGTGCTCTCGGTATAGGTCGAAGTTCTACCCCTGCTGGAGATTCAGGTATGTGGACAGACTCCCCCTGGAGCTCAGCATGACTCCCAATATGGTTAGGTGGAGGACTCCTTGTCCTCTCTCTGATAACAGTCCTATGCTCCTCTGACATTTGCTGACTAGGGTGAGCTGCTGTTGCAGGCAACCTCTATTGTACCACACCAATAAGATTTTGGATAGCATCTAGAATGTCCTGGTTGGGGTTCCGGGGCTGTTCCCCTTGTCCAATCTCTATCTCTGGCCCAACCCTAGCTTCTTGTGCCATACTAGCACCATGCTCTACATTGGCATCCTGCTCTACCTGTGCATCTCGTGCACGTCTACCACCTCGTCCACGCCTACGAGCGTTACGAGTGACCACTGGCATCCTACAAAAAAAAGAGAGTTTAAGAGTCAGGGTCAAGAAGCCTTAAAGTTCATTATTGGAGTCTCAAACAACTAAGACAAGGTAATTCCTCTTTTTTTTTTTTTTTTTTTTTTTTTGTGTGAGGAATCATGGCCAAAGTCAACTTAGGGTGGGTGTCCTGCCACCATAGTTGTTTAGCCAACGTCCCACATTGGTTAGATATATTAAAGTGTTATCTTCCATTGCATATGCATATATGTATATTTATTTATTTATTCATTATTTTTAATTATTATTATTTTTAAAAATGTTTTGTTATTATTATTATTATTTTTTAAATTATTTTATTATTATTATTATTATTTTAAATATATTTTTTTAAATTCATTTATTATTATTATAATAAATTATCATTAATAGGTAACTTCATGGACATTAAATTATAATAGCAGTTATTCATGATTACTAACCCATTACCACTTAGTTGCTTCATTATCACAAACTTATTTAAATAATTATCTCTTAAGTAGTTTCAATAAAAAATAAAACTCATGTGGGCAAATAAAATAAGTGCATTTTAAATTTGTGTAAAAGAGGAAGATGGCATGGTGGGAGTGGGATTTGAACACATGACCTCTTGAATTCCACCCTTTCCACCCACCCCACTAACCAACTTTCCCTCTTTTACTTTATGTTTTGAAATAGAAAACATTTTAATAAGGGGGATCCCATTTGAATTTGGGTCAAAGAGTCAACTTATGATAAATTTGAAATTCATTTCTTTATCTTTCTCTTCCAACCCTAACCCTAATTCGAAATTAGGGCTATGACAAAGTATAAAAGTAATTTTTCCCTCTTTCTTATGTTATTTTTCATGTTCCTTCCATAGGGTTTCAAACCCTTATGCATTTCTTTGTTTTTTCCTCTTGTTATTGTGTGTATGTTTCTGTTTTTGTTTTGTTTTTGTTTTGTACAGGTACTTGAATGCTATTGGAGATGGAAGCAAGCTTCCATGGAGGATAAATGATGTGTATATGTTTATCTTTGATATACACACACATATCCTTGTGTGGATATATGTTTGAGATGGATAGAGCTCAATATTTGTAGAGGGATCCATGTTCAGCCATGCATGAGTTCTCTGATATATCCTATGGCATTATTATGCCCATAATTTGTTGCAGGTTTTTTTTTATTTTATTTTTTTGTTTCATGGATATAAAGATGAGCATTTTATTATTAATTTCTTGTGTGAGAGGGGGTTGTCCCTAGCCTTGCCTGTACTTAGTGATGAGCACACAAGAGAAAAACAAATTCTGTCATTTAAGAGTCAGTCATATTGCGTTTGCGTTTTTAGAGAAATGAAATCGAATATTTTCAAACGCTTTCTGGGTTTTTTCTAGAAGGGATCTATTCAGGTCTCGAGCGGGAAAAATCCACAAAAGTTGAATGCACACAGAGTTACAGGTCTTTAATAAAAGCATCATTTTTTATTTTTTATTTTTTTTAGTTTATAGCATATTTTCTTTATTCATTTCAAAACTGGGTTTTGAAGGCAAGATCAAGGGCTATGCACAGCCATGCATTGATCCCTTGATACCATGGTCTGTATCAACATGCATATATACACAACTTCCTCATTGTATTTTAACGTGTAGTTTTTCGAATTCATGGTTATATATATATAAATATATATTTGTTTTCTTTTTGTGTTATCATAGATTCATATTTCTAATGTCTAGTATTTGAATATAGTTGAAAGGAGTTTCAGATCTACTACTTAAATTTCCTTTTCAAATCAACAAAATACTCAAAATTAAAAAAAAAAACATTTCAAGTTTTCTTTTTCAACAAACAAAATACTCAAACTGGAAACATAATGAGCCTAGGTCCTAGTTTTGGAAACCTGGGCTCTGATACCAAGTGTAGTGCACCAATATTACAGTCAAAGGAACCAACAAATATAAATATATTTTTCTTTTTCAATGAAAGTATTTTTATTTTATTTTATTTGTTATATTTATTTTCCTTGATCTACAATATTGATGTACATTCTTACAATACATTTAACTAACTTCACTAACCACTTTAGTTCCTTCCAACCAGAACATTATTTGAAATTCTAACAAAATGTCTTTATAACCAACTGTATCAATTTCAAATGGAGACACACATTTTCTCTTAGAATCATTTTAGAAACAAAAGCATAACAACTTTACTCATTTCTATATACTATAGGATAGTGCATGATATATAAATTTCTTTAATCACTGAATGTAGCAACATATCAACAAGTACAGTCCACTTATACAGTCCACTTATACAATTTTCCAGCTTACAAGCTGTCATAAAACACAAGATTGGGAGTTACCCAAGGGTGACTCTCCCTAATACAATAAGAATTCACTTGGAAGTATGTTTTTGTTGCACATGAAAATAAGACAACATCCTTCTTCTCTTCAAGTCTTCAATCCATAGATCACAACCTGCAGTACAACACACACAAACAAGCCCATGGTACTCTCCTCCCAACCTTAGGCCTTTTAAAGGCCACCCCCGAGCAGGGAGAACCTTGACTAGGTGGACATACGTTACTAACAACCATTTACAACACAATGCTCACGTTACAAAACTGTTCACACATTTTACAGTTGACAAATAAAACCACAAAAATTCCCAACCAAGGTAGACCACTTAGGATCACATGTAGATCCATCTCAAGGGGTAAGGGTGGAAAATGAATGTTGGGGAGACTCCACCTACAACTATGCCTTCATTAGGCTATACATTTTATACACATGCCTTCACAAGGCAACCCAATACCACATACATGCCCTCACATGGCATCTTTACAATACTTATAACTCCAGCAAGGTGGCATATGGGGCCCATAACACCCATATGGCATCCCTCTCCTACTCTAGGAGAGACTCTCACCCAACACATTCCCTATGCACCCCTTACCCTCACAAGGCTCTCTTTCCCTCCCAAGAGATGAGACTCACCTTGTCACACCCAAAACAAAAAACTGCAACAAGAACATATGAATTCACAACACAAAGTAAATCACAATACACACATACACCAAAACTGAAACATGATCCCTCAACCTTACACAACACAACATTACAACACACCATATTACAACTACATTACAAAAAACTCACATGCATAACACAATAAAAATAATCTACTTGACAAAAAGCTTTCATAGCAAGGGTACATAAGGTTACCAACCTGGTTTCCAAGCAAATTTGAGCTCCCTCTCTTTTTACCAGCAATCCTCCTCCTAAGCTATCTTCTTCTCCTTGTTTTTTTTCCTTTTTCCAAAATTTTACCCCACTTAGATTCTTTTTCCAAAAATTCTATCCAAAAATTCTCCCCCCAAGAACTCTCCAACCAACTCTCTCTCAAGAATCTTTTCTTTTGATGCTTAAGTTTCCAAATTCGGCCAACTTGGGAATCCACAATTTTTGGGTGCTCTTTTCAATGACTAGGGAAGCTTATAATACTTAAAAATGCCCCTACCCCCTAGGTATATCATATGGGCTTTAAAATAAGACCTCAAACTACCCCTAGGGATGGTGTAAACCTCCTAGAAATTCACAAAAGGTGTGCATTCGACCTAGCATGGAAAGAATCCCTCTTGGACCCATAAATACACCTAGGGAAAAGAAATCCTACCAAACCACTCCTTGGTTCACTCAACCACCTACCATCCCACTAAGCATGCTACAAAGGAGAACATGTGTCAAGTGACACCACAATACACACAATACACTTGGCAAGCCATCAAGAAAAACAAATTTACTTTTATAGAATCACAATAATACACACAAATTGGTTTTACAAATAAAATACAAGGGTAAAAAGGTTATACCCTCCTTAGGGTTAACCTTGGTTTTTCCAAACACCTAGCAAGGTTCTCCATAAATCCATGGGCTTCTTTCCTGCACACTTATTGCAAATATCAGTAGTGCAAGAATAAGGTGATAAAATGATAATGTAAATATAAATCACATAGATTCTATCATCAATGAATAACATAACTAATATGAAATATGTATTTCCATTCATATCACATTACACACTTCACATTTGTAGCAATTCTCTAATCTAGATAGTAAAACATTATGATCATTTATTCTTACAAAAAATTATGGAATTAATCTACCTTAAGAAATGCATCAAATATAATATAAGTATACAATTCTAGTTTATTCAAATGATACATGAATTCTTAATGTTACTCTAAATATGCTAAGACATGATAATCTAGCACCATATGGAGACCACAATTCAAAAATCAAACATTCACTTGAGTATAACATAAGCTTTAATCATGACATATGGATCATCAAGAAGGTAAGTAAGCATATCTGAATAACATCATAAAAACTACTTAGAATATTAGTATCCTAGTAACATCATAAGGAATCATCATATAGCCTAATGATATAGGTATCAATGTCCAAATAACATAACATGAAATCAAATATTCTAAGGATCAAAATGTCAATGTCCATAGTGGGTAATAATGTGTCATCTAGAGTCTAACTATCAAAGTCCAAAAGAAACAAAATGTCAATAGTGCTATGATGGTCGGGGTGGGACATGACATATGGCTAAATCTAGTCAACTTTTGGTCAAAATTGGTCTTTATGACTTTGCAATCATTTCAAATCAACTCTGAATCTTCTTTTGATTGTTCTGATCTCTTCTATATTCTACTGAATCTCAGATTTATTCTATTTCTCATGATATACTGCTTCAAATCATATTTTTTGTGTGTCATCTTTCAATTTTGCTCCCAAAGGGGCAGGATGATTACATCATTGAATACCTATTACTTGGGGCATCTCATTCCCATCTCATGTCCTCATTACTTGGGGCATCTCATCAATCGGGGCATCTTGTTCTCTTCTATCTGGCATCTTTGCCATCTATCTTATCTTTTCAGCAATTGATCAACCTTATAACAACTCTTCTCAGATTTCAATAGATAGTTATTGGGATAGTCTAAACCCTAACTCCTGAGGATCAAGCCTCATTCTGGGGATGATTCTACAATTCATTATTGGATCTTGTTGTCTTTTATCAATCTCGAGTATCTAGACATTCTGTTTGGATCCTTGAAGGTTAAGCTCCATTCTGGAGATAATCTTATAAATGCTATCAATCTCAGGTATCTAGACATTTTGTCTGGATCCTTGAAGGTTAAGCTCCCTTCTAGAGATAATCTTCTAAATGCTTTCAATCTCAGGTATCTAGTTGTTCTATCTGGATCCTTGAAGGTTGTGCTCCGTTCTAGAGATAATCTTGTAAATGTTTATCACTCTTGGGTATCTAGGTGTTCTATCTGGATCCTTGAAGATTATGCTCCATTTTGGAGATAGTCTTCTAAATGCTTATCACTCTTGGGTATCTAGGTGTTCTATTTGGATCGTTGAAGGTTATGCTCCATTCTGGAGATAGTATTCTAAATGCTTTCAATCTCAGGTGTCTAGGTGTTCTATCTGGATTCTTATAGGTACAACTTTGTTCTGAAGAAATCTTTTAAATGCTTACCAATATTAGGTATCTAGGTGCTCTACTTGGATTCCTTGGGATTAAGCTCCATTCTAGAGATAGTCCTTAAAAGCTTATCAATTGTTCTTCGTATCATCAATTTTAGAACCAATCTCATTTCTTGATCCTCACATCATGCTTTTTGATTTTTCTTTGAATTGAACGTGATGCGTGCACGTTCATTCAAAGAGGGGAAAAATGTAATACCCCAAAATTGGCTCATTTCCATGATACCAAATTTGGTTTATTTTTGATCGATTCTTAAGTCCTATGTCACTAGGCAAATTCTTATTCTGCTACTCACTACTTGACTTAATTGTCAGATGCAGAAAACCCTAATCTGCATTCATCATGCTTATTATTTAATTCCTATAGTATTTACTCATATTGGTCACATTAAACCTATTGATTAATATTTAATTTAATTATTAAGTATTTATACTTTAATTAAATTAAATTAAATCATAAGGTTAATGTATTATGGAATTAAATTTATTTAATTTAATAAATATGCCTATTTTAATTAATTAAATGAAATTATTTAATTAAATGGAGAACTTACTTCTAATTAATTAAAACAAAGTTATTTAATTAAATGAGAAGTCATTCCTAATTAATTAAATGAAGTTATTTAATTAAATAAGAAAAGTGCCTCTAATTAATTAAATAGAATTATTTAATTAAATAGAAAAGGTAATTATGAGAGAGTATCTCATTTTATTAAATTAAATATCTCACCAAAATCTCTCTTTAGTTCAAACAAGGAAATTCCCAGTTCACTATTGATCAAAATGGAATTAAATAAGTTAACTCCTTATTCTACTCAAAAGAAATCAGTTAACTCCCTTTAGTTTGGGAATCTTCCTTTATGACTGAACTTCACCTTTAATCCTAACCGTTGATTGAAATCAATCTCAACCATTGATGGATTCTAGGAAAGTCTATTTAAGAGACCCTCATCTCTTGATTTTTGAGGGGAAGAATTAGAATTTGCATCGAATTTCTTTTGAAATTCATACTCACATTTTCTCACATTTTTGCATACATCATGTATTCTTAGTTTAAATTCATTTAGCTTAATATGCATAGGTTAATCTAGTTTTGTTTCAATTGTTCCTAGATTAGAATGCAGTTCTCAATCTAGATCAATCTAGAGAATCATATATATTAATTTCATTTCTTAAATCCTTCATTCTTAGAGGGTCTAGTTGCTTAACACCTCAAATTTGAGGATATCTAACAAGCAATTCCCTTTAGATAGAAGGCAACAGGTCACCTTGCCAGCTGATTTTCAAATGAATAATATAATGTTCATTCTGAGATGAATCCACAAATAAGGACTGTGTTGAAGTGTGTGTGTTAGCATAGACCACATATTCACGCATACAAGTGGGACATGGAAAATGTTAGACTAGCATGGCAAAAGGATGTTGTTCAATTGGTCCAAGTGTTAGTGTGATTGGTGGGGCCTCAATTTTACCCATGTTATTGAATCTTAATAGATCAAGGGTCCATGTATGCCCATATTTTTGAAACAATAATATTTTATGAAATGTGGAAAATTACCTAATCTCTATGTGGTAGGTGGTAGGTTGAAGGTTGGTAGAGGGTGCATGCTTGAGATGGATCTCTAGTTGGTAGTTTCCTATTTGATGGAGAAGGGTGCCAGAAGAAAGGAAGGAATCTTTTGTTGGCTATTATATCTTTTAGAATTGATGGCCTCAGCATGTCCGCATTCTGTTAGCAATCATAAATTTAGGGAATGTAGGGAAGTGCCTATAGGAAATGTGTCCTTAGGGGCTAAGTTGGTAGACCAATAGTGGAGCCCATCAATGGAAACCATGTGGCACATCTTCAAAGGTGTTAAAGAGTTAACAAAGGTGTCTCCCAATCATGGCATAATATTATAAGTCAATTGGGTTAGCATGGTAATTTATCAATATAAGAATGATAACATGTGGTGAGCCTAGCATATTATATCATGACACATGGTCTCTATCTATTGAAATAATATTTGACCCAAGAGTGGCGTTAATATATTTATATGAAGGTGAAATAATGCATGTTGAAATTGATTAAAGTAATGAGTTGGTGGTCAAAATAGCCCAATTTTAATGACCTTATCTGCAATTGAATATGGACATGGTGGATATCATATTAGATCAAATTTGTGGAATGATCACCAAGAAATATGATTCATTACAAATGTATTTATAGCTATTAATGACTATGCCAGTGGGGCTAGTTGTGGATTTGATCTTCGAAAAAAAAGAGAGGTGAAAAGGTAGTTAAAGCACTCTTATAGTATGCAACACCTAGTATTTCATGATTATTCTCCTAGTGTTAGTCATAATGGAAGATGTAAACTTAATTGTGAATATAATTCTTTGAAATATTTGTACTCTTCTAGTGAATTTCTAACATGTGCCCCTCCCATATCAAGCTTGTCATAATAATAGTCTATTTAAGGATTCTGAAGATGTGGAGAAATGGATTGGAATTTTTGAAGTTTTGATGCCAGATAACATAGTCGAGATCTCTTAGGAGTCCTTTTTTTTCTTTTCTATAGATTACTTTTCTTTACAATTAATGTGGATGAATGTTCCTTAGTGACCTTCAAAATATGAATGAAGGAAGAAGTTTTAGATCCCTTTTACGTGTCTTTTGTTGCTTTATTTATTGATCTAATAAGACTTCTTGTGATTTATCCTTCAAATCCCTAGGTTTTATTTCATTTCTAGTTGCAAGAGAATTTTGGATTATTCAAGTAGGTTATAGATAGAGATGTTGTGCTCTCTTTCAAGCTTGTGAATGTTATCAATCACTTCAACTGCTAATCTGAATTATATCCTTCCTATGAAATATTTATATATGAGCATCATTTTGAGTATTGTGTTCATATTATCTATCTAGAAGTGTTTCATCAAGTCATCTTAGTAAAATTTTCATTCTACCATCTAGTGTATCACCCAATTTTACTTTTCAATATTTGTTTTCAAGGAATCCTTCTATCGCTTTCCCCTCTAAGTTTATTTTCCTATTTGAAGAAGTAAATTAGTGAAACATCAAGAGGAACTAATCTATAACCCAGAGATTCACTCCTAACCTTAGATACTTCCCACTATCTAGGAGTGTTTCCATGTTACTCGAAGTGACTGAATGCTAGAGATTGTAGTTTTAATCAAGCCCTTCATTAGATACACTCTACAACTATAGTAGTAAATATTTGAGGGATTCATCCATACCCCAGTTTTACCTTGTCATTGGAGGGCTTCGGTGTAATGATATCTTGTATCATATATGTGAATGTTTACATGTTTTCATGCTATGGATGTATATGCTTAAATTTCTATTTCTATTTACATGCTGAATTGTGAGATGGATGTGAGGTGATTGATTTTATATCTCAAGTTTTAGAACAAAAATTCACCCCTTCATCTTAGAGTTTATATTTCATATTGTATTTCTACTAAGAATTAATCTTAAAATACCTAATTTTTGATACCCGTTTATAGTCTTAATAAATTTTACAATTAGATCTGAGACCAAAAAACTATAAGGGAGAAAACTTAGAAAACTTTTGTCTTTCTAGAAGTAGGTCAAATTTGACCTAGATAATAGGGCATAATCTTACACATTTCTTTCCAATATTTACCCAAAAAATTGAACCTGAACTATATTTCTCTAATGAAAATTTTGTTCACAAATCTTAAAACTTGGGCAAAAAGGTTATTGAAATCTACACTTAAATTATTGAAACAACACGTACATATATCTAAAGAATGGTATTTTTGGGTGGCTATATAGGGTTTTTCCTTACTTAAACCTTCATTTTGGTTATTTCCACCTCTAGAAATAGCCAGATGTAAAACAATATGAGTGTATTGAATGTATAATGACAAGATCTAATCCTCTAGATTAAAACCCTAGCACGAATAGGTATGAGAAATAAATGCATATATTTGAATAAGATAAGAAAGCATATCAATCACCTTAGGCTAAAGTACTCCTACCAAACACATAATCTTTAATTGCTACCCCATGATTATATCTTTGAATGCTTATTAATTGATGAAGGTGGATCAAGGAAGATAAGACCTCTCATGCTCCAAATAGATGTTCACAAAAATTATTGCTATGAACAATGGCTTAGTTCTCTATATCATCCTCTTGCAATCTTGCATCTTCATTTCACCATAATTTTCTTGCTTCTTATGATCTCTTATTTTCTCTTGTCTAGTCATTCTAGTTGTAAATGAATGCAAATGAGAGTCTTTATATAGAGGTTTCAAGGTGAGGCTCCTATACTAATGTGAGGACCCATATTTCAAATTTCACCTCAAATTATGGTCCAATCACAATAAAAAACCAAGGAGAGAAAATAATTAAATGAATTTAAAATTAAAACCCTTCCACATTTGGATATGAAAGCCCAACACTGATTTTGGGGCCCTGCAAGACAAAAAATTGAAATGTGGGATCAAATCTTAAAGGAGATCAAGGATGATCTTGACCCTACCCTAGTTCAAGGTTGACCTTGACCTTGACCTAGGTTAGAGTCAACCTTGATCTTGACTAAAGGGTCCATATCTAGTCATAATAGGAAACAAGAGGTCCTAGGGGTGCCTGAACACCTAGAAATGATATCAGAATAGGGAAAACTGCTAGAAATAGGTAAAAAATTCTATGAATAATATGGTGAAGGTTAGAAGGACCTATTCCTAAGATTTTCCTATAAAATAGAGCCATAAGGGAGGGAAATTAAGGATTATCCTCAATGTCCTGACACTACTTTCACCTAGAATGAAGGAATCAAGTGCAAAATAAATCCTAAATACAAGTCTACCATGATAAATGCACTAAAAAAGGGTGCTAAACTTATCAAAATTGAATTTATTGAATTTTAAAATGACACATTTACCCCCACTTAATCTTACATATGTTAGTATGTGAATATTTAACCTAGAGTAAGAAAGCATTATAGTAAATAAAAAAGATATAACAAAGTCCTCGGTGTAGAGATCATAGAAAAAATTGTCAGAACTTGCAACACATAGGGATCATGAAAATCAATAAACCACCTAAATCTTACTAAATGAGACTTTACAAGTCCATAAAGCCCATTTTGTGCCCCTTGTTTCATCTTTCTACTTGTAAAGGGTGAAACAAGGTCGCAAGGATAACTCTATATACTAGATATACAATTTGTTGAAAAGTTCTTTCCTAAACTAATTATAATTATTCCTACACTTTCTAAACTGATTCAAAGAGTTAGTTATCTAAATCATGATTCCAATGCCATTGATGACACTAAAAATGGAGTTACGAAACTCAAGTTATGATGAAAAGAGTGGATGTCTATCTAAATGTGTAGAAAGGAATAAACCCTTAAAAAACCCTAAGTTTAAGTATAAATAAGGGAAATAAATTCATACTTACTCATTATTATTATTTTTATACTTTAAAAGAGGAAGAAAAATGCCAAGGAAAGAATAAATTTGAGTGACACACATGAAACTTCTAAGATAGTTTCTAGTTACTGAATGATGACTTCCTAAGGTGAGTTTGTTGTTGTCTATTCTTGTACTTCAAAATTCTTTATTTTTGTAGGAAAAGTTTACCCTAACCCTTAAAGGTTGACCCTAAACTAGAAATGTTGACCATGAACTAAGAAGGTTGACCAGGACTAGAAGGTCTCCACCTTTGGTGGAATGAGGTTGACCTTGATGCAAAATGGTTGACCCTGACCCAAGAAGGTTGATCTTTACCTAGCTAAGGTTGACCTTAACCTAGTCAAGTTAAATTTTTAGATTTGATGATGTAGAATTCTTATATGATGTTTGTTCTTATAGAACATGGTTCATATCTGAGAGCACCCTATTGGAGAGTTACTAGTTATCATGAGAGAGAAACTGTTTGAGCTCACTAAGAATGAGATACAACTATTTAGAGGTGTAGGACTATATTGGGTAAAAATTATACCATGGATTGGGCTAAACTAATCCATGCTATTAGCTTTGATAGAGAGGTGGGATGGGGATAGATGTTCCTTCCATCTTCCCATAGTAGAGATTATAGTGACATTAGAGGATGTCTATAGAATCTTATGTCTTCTAGTCTATGGTGAGAGTATCAGACCTAAAGAACACTAAGTTTGTGAGGAGATCCTTTTAGATAAAGAGTATTTTTTGGGATGGGTTCCACAGATGTGAATCTAGTTAGATCACATCCCTTTTTCATCCATACTATCAAACTCTACACCTTTGGTATGAAGAGTGATGCTTGGTATAGAATCATTGGTTGTGTTACCAAACTCAAAGGGTGCCATAATTTTGTCACCTCTTTCCCATATTATAAGTAGGATGGATAGCAAGAGGATCATGTTAACATGGGTTTGTAGCATGCTATCTTAGCTATACCATGAGCTATGTTAGCTAGTGAGATACAAGAGAGTATTTTGATATGCACACTCTTGCAGATTTGGCTATTTGAGAATTTTTCATTTACACATCCATAGCATATTTTAGTGATGGTAGGTTTGATTACACTGAGAGCCTTTTCGTATCCTTTGAAAAATGCATGGCAGTTTGGAGATATCCTTTATTGGAGGGTATGTCTACACTGCATTCCAGGCATAAATTTGATATGGAGACCCTACTGTCAGATGAAAAAGTGGCTAGATACACAATTTTAGATGAGATACTCATAGTAGTGGAAGCTACTAGATGGTCATTAGAATCATATAGTCATTCCATACTATTATGATTAGGTGATGAGATAATTTGGCCTATTACAGGGAGTCCCTAAAGAAATACCTCACTATGTACATTTGATGAGGTTCTATCAGAGACCCGATGCCATACGTCAACCATCAATAGTAGACATAGAGCATAGTGATGTAGATGAGATAGAGGATATAACCCCAAGAATACCTCTTAAATACTCAAATGCATCTCTAGATAAGGACTTTGTAAAGATATCTACAGTCAAATCTTTAGCACTAATATACTCCAATCTTATCTCTTTTTATGTTGGCTTTTCTCTCAAAATGTCATATGTAATAGATATATGATTAGTCCGAGAATGCAAGATATTATTCTTAGACATACTTAGTATACTTTTTATATCACAATATATGATAAGTATTTCTAAAGATTCTATCCCAACATCCTTCAACATCTTCTTCATCCACATAACTTGATTACAATTATTTATTTTTGCTACATATTCTACCTTAAATGTATTCTACAAATACAATCTTATTTCTTGCTCATCCAAAAAACCAATCTTCCTCCAAGAAAGAATGATCCACCATTGGTGCTCTATCTATCATCCATACTCCCTATGTAATCCACATTAATATATGTACATAGAGCAAAATTACTTGATCTATCCTACAATATCCCATAATCAAATGTTCCCTTCAAATATCTCAATATCCTCTTTACTTCTATATTGATACTGATTAGGATTAGCTTATAATCTAGCTATAATCCCAATTTCTTTTCTAATATTTCGTTTGGTGTGAGTTAGATATTGCCAACCACCAATCATGGAGATTTACTTATTTTTCTCAGCTGTAGGTGTCTCATCTTTGCTAGATACCATGTGACTGATTATCATTAGTGTACAAACAGGCTTACAATTTTCCAATCCAAATATTTTTGAAAAATATTTTAGCTACTTATTTGGTGAAATGTAAATGCCATCATTGTTTTGCACAATATGCAAACCTAAAAAGAACTTCATTTCTCCTATCATACTCATTTCAAACTAATTTTTCCTCTCTTTAGCAAAATTATCACTTTCTTTATCATTGCCTCCAAATATTTTGTCATCAACAAATATTATGATTATCAACAAACTATTCTCAATTTATTTTATATACAAGTGACTACATGTCATACCTTTAGTGAATCCAAGTTTTTTGAAATAGTTATCTAACCTTGCATATCAAGTTCTTGGTGCTTTCTTCAGGCCATATAAAGTTTTCTTTAGTTTGTACACTATATCTTTTCTTTTGTGAGAGGAAACCTTTAGGTTTCTCAATGTATACCTCTTGTTTAAATTTTCCATTAAGAAAAGTTTACTTGACATCTATCTGACATACTTTGAACTTCTTATTCACTAGATAAGCCATGAATATTCTTACTACTTCCATTTTGGCTAGACAGAAATATGTATCCTCATAATCTATTCCTTGTTTCTATTAATATTTCTTGCATAGAAGTCTATTCATGTTTCTTACAAATTCTCCTTGTTCATTCATCTTGTTTCTGAATACCCACTTGATTTCTATAGTATTCTTTTCTTGAGGTTTAGAAACTGATTCCCATGTGTCATTCTTCACAATCTTATCTAAGTTTTCCTTCATTTCTTGAATCCAATGATCATCTTTACATTCTTCATCTATACTCTTACATTCAACTTGAGAAATCAAACATAATTCCTCATTTACTTTATCTCTTGTCATCACTCCTTTTTCTTTGCTTCCAATTATCTTCTCTGGTGGGTGATTCTTTTTCATGTTCCTCTTAGAAGTAGGAGTTGATAACTCAACTCTCATCTCTTCTCTTAGCTTAGATCTATGCTTTCCTCTTTTCTCAACTCTTTTTACATCATTATATAGATCATTGTTAGTCTCAAAGAAAACTTCAACATTCTCTCTAAAAAATCTAGTATTATCTTCGATTAGAATAAGCTTTTCCTTAGTTCCAAACTTTTCATCAACTATTACACTTGTGCATTCAAATATTTCCTTTTCTTTTCAATGAATAACCAAGAAAATACCTCCATCACTTCTTGGATCAAAATTACAAATATCATCACCTCTCTTAATGTAACACTTCCTTCAAAATATTATGAAATACTTTACTAAAGGTGTGTTTTCAAACCATAATTCAGAAGGGGTCTTATTCATACATTTTCTAATCTATACTCTATTCATATTTTACACTGCTATATTTAGTTATTCTCTCCAAGAATGTCTTATATACATCATTTTCAAACAATATTTCTCTTGTTGCCTTGGATACTAATCTGTTTCATCTTTTTGCAATCCCATTTTTCTCAGGCATCTTAGGTAAAGATAATTGTCTCTTAATTCTATTCTCTTCACCAAACATGTTAAACTCCCTAGAGGTGAACTCTCCTCCTCTATATGATCTTAAACATTTTATCTTAACACTAGACTCATTTTCTACTCTATTCTTAAATATCTAAAACTTCTCAACTTCTTTATACTTATATTTAAGAAACGCTACCCCCATCATTCTAGTGAAGTCATCAACAAAAAACTTAAAGTACCTTTCTACATGGAATCCTCTTGTGCTAGTAGGGCCACTCAAATTTGTGTGCAGAATTTCTAGGTCTAGTATAGTAGTAACCTTCTTGCTAGGAAATCATACTTTCTTCTTCTTAGTCATAATACATTGTTTGAAAAAAGTATTTGTAGGCTTCATTATCTTAGGAAGATCTCTAACTATTTTCACAATGTTATCAAAGTTTATATTAAAAAAAATCCTATTCCATAACTAATTGTTATCCACTTTTGCAACCAAACATTTCATTTCAGTGAGATTTAATGAAAATACATTACCTTTGGACCTTGTTCCTATTCCAATAAGCTTACCATCTTTATCTATGATAATGCATTTCCTTTCTATGAATTGTAAATGATAACCTTTATCCACCAACTATCCAACACTCAAAAAATTATGCTTTAAACCATCACCAAAAAAAACATCACCAATGTTAGTGTTTCCATTAAGAGTAATAGATCCTATCCTTGTAATGTGATTGGTTGTATTTTTACCAAATCTAATGATACCTCCATCATGATTCATAAATTTAGCAAAAAATTTCATATCACTAGTGATGTAGTGAAAACATCCACTATCTATTATCTAGTTAGATTTCTTTTCAACTTGGGAAACTAGAGCTTTTTATTCTGTAATTATTTTGCTAAGATCATCTTCTTTAATGGCTACAAATCCTAGTTCATCATCACTTTCACTCTGAACTCTTTCATCAGATTCCTCATCTTCATTTGCATACAAATAATTTCTAAGTTCTTGAGGACATTTAGATGCATAATGGCCAAATTCATTACAATTCCAACATTTAAAGATATTCTTACCATTTGGTTCTCTTCTTACAAGAAGGGCTATACCTTCTTCAATCCTACTATCTTCATCAAATTTTGAGTCATTGCACTTCCAGAAAAACTTGGCCAAGCACTTAAGGAACTGAAGGTTGTCTCCACTCTTATTAGTTTTCTAGACTATCTCAAACCTACTACTTCTACTTCCAATATTTAAAGAAAAGTTTCCCTAGAAAAGTTCTCAGTATAGGGTATTAATAGTTCAATCATTTGTGCTATTTTCTTGAATGGTAGTTTCAAAGTTTTCAAGATCTTCTAGACAACTTCATCTTCTTCCTTTGGTCCACCATAAGATTTGATTCTATGAATAATCTCAAATATCCTACCAATAGCTTGTTATAGATTTATCTTCCATCATTTTAGCATCTTGAAACAAACATATATAGTTCTATAATCTTATCCTCTTTGTATGTTTTTCACCTTCAAAAATAGATTCTAATGCTTTCCAAGTCTCATGAGATATTTTTAGTGACTTTTCCTAACTATATTCATTGTCTGGAAGGGATAATAGTAAGGCTTCTCTAGCTCTCATATTACACATAAACATATCTCTTTCTCCTTCACTAAATTTTTCAAGCTTCTCTTCTTTCACACTCATCTTGATAAATTTTGTTAAGAGCACATAACCTAGATAGATACATAGCAGAAAAGTCTTCATCTTCTCTATCCAACTATCATAGTTGACTCCATAAAATTTAGAACTAGTCTTTTTGAAATGACTCTTCATTGATCTCAAAAATTTGCTAAGCTTTCTCTTCAAGGACTTGAAGCTTTGATACAAATTGTTAGAATATATAGTCCACCAATATCATGAGAGGTGGGTGGGGGGGTGGGTGGTGGGAGTGGGAGCAAGGAGGGTGAATCAATTATACAACTATTATCACAATTATCAACCATATTAAATATTAACCATATGAGAAATATAATTAGAAACCACAACAAGATGCTCATCCACAATAACACTAGATATGTTAACTAGGGAGACCCTTACTCAAGGTAAAACCTTAGAGGGGATGGTACCCACAAGATGATGTAATAATATAAATATTCCTTCTTAGATGATGGACCCTATTAAGGTTCTATGAAATAAATTTAGTATTATCAGTCCCTATTAGGAGACTTTCAATCGTTATTAGGAGAGTCCAACCTTGTTAGGAGTTGTAGAAGGTAGATGGGTCCACTATCCAAAAAAATTCAAAAGGTAAGACCAATGAACCCACTATCCAAATTATTTGTGTAATATTCCCTATAGAAAATTAGAATTAAGCTCTACTAGTCATTCCTCTTTCTATGTCCTTTTAATTGGACTTCTTCTGCTTCTAATCTTGTAAACAGATCACAAATTTTGCATCCAATAATCTCTTGGATCACTTGCTCCAATTCACCAAATAATCTACTTTTGTTTGCACTCCCTTGGACATTTTGCACTTTACATACTCTCAAAAAAGGAAAAAATATTTCCTTTATACCAAATATTCAAAATAATTCCTTGAGTTGGCCTTGATGCTTTCCCAATTAATTATAATAAGATAATTAATTGATTCACAATTACAATAGCACTTTTGGCTCAAAGTCTATAAAAAATCTCACAAATGAAAATTTAGGGCTTGTGCACTCACTAACATCACCATTGGACTATATTTTATCACTTTCTAACTTTGAATCTCTAGATTATATCTCTATTAGAAGATATAATGCAAACATCAGAAACTACTTCTCATGTACTCTGTTTGTCTACTACTCCTTTTAAATCACTTGTAACTCCCGTACAACTTTTATTTAGCTCATGAAAACTTAGCCAAGTCATCAAGACACAATGTGGAACATGTCCTTCTCTTTGTGTCATTAGAATTTCAAACCTTAATCTATACTACCATGACCTATATCTTCTACCCTGCTAGTCTTGAAATAATTACTACTATGTTCACATGAATGCAACATGTCAATACTCCAACATGTTGTCTAATTCTTAGGATACTCCACAAAAGGAGTACCATCAGCATTCATGCTAAACATATCTTCCATTGACATTAATGAAAAAGGCCTCATTATGTCAATTGTCTTCTCCAAGTTTTCAACCAACTTGAGTGTCCAAAGACACTTTTTAAGACTAATTACCAAGCTTCCTTAATGACTCTATTCTTCACAGATACTCTCCATATAGGAAGCATTAGCATCTAGTCTGGAGTCAAATAATATTGCTATGTACCACTAGATTGATGCAATCTCTACATCATCTATTCTGAAGTAGTTAGGGGCATAACACCAAACATACCTCTCAAGCACTCAAATGCATCTTTAGGAAAGGTATTCGTAAATATGTCTACAATATTATCTTTAATACTAACATACTCTAATTTGGTCTCTTTCTTTGAAATCTTTTCTCTCAAAACATGATACTTAACTAATATATGCCTAGTCATAGAATGCAATACATGATTCTTAGACTTGCTCATTGCATTTATGTTATTATAATATATTATAATAGGTTTAGAAATTCCATCCTAATATCTTTTATCATTTGCTTTGTTGGTCTGATTTTCACATTTGCAAAAAAATTGAAAATTTTTGGTGAAAAATCATTTGAGTTTTTAAATACTACAGACTGGGGTTTTTATTTCAAGAGATTCTGGAAGTTTTTTAGGTTGCCCTAGTTTTGCCCTATTTCATGTGTTGTCAGATTCTATTAACTTCTCAGGGTTGGTCTCTTAACACAGCCATGAAATTGTCCCAAGTCTAAAAACCCTTGCTTCCCTTTTGGATTTCTAAGAAGGAATTGTAAAATGCTTTAAGTTCATCCTTTACAGTCTTACAGTGTGAGGTTTCACGTATGAATAGAATGCCTTTTTCTCTTGGCTTCCATGGCCATGTTTTGTAACATAGTGAAAAACCATAAAGGTCTATCATGCTTTTAAAATTCTCGTGTTACGGGATGACGAGTAAGAAGCTTGAGCGAAGGAGAAGAGTGGTATTGGGTGGTGATCTACGCATATACATTTCAATTGGTAGCATAAAAGCGTAATACCCCAACAAGGCATAAAGCTTGATCTAAAGGGTGCATGAAGGTTTTACGGTGTTATGAGTAAAAGAATTTTGTAAGAGCGAAGCCAAGGTTCAATGGTGTTTACGTGCCTACATTCTTGAGTTTACGGATGACCATAAAGCCTTGTTTTAGCAGTAAAGGCGTCAAGTGGGACCTGTTGAAGTGTCAGAAGGTCCCAATTGCAGCGAATCAGGTGGACGCATGACATCTATGTCAAATGGGCCCAGCCTACATGGCACATGAATTGAGGTATGATTTTTGCATGTGCACAAAATCAATGGCGACATTATTTTTAAATTTTTTGAGATCAAATTTGAGTCGTTGATATTTGAGAAGGGCAATTTTTGTCATTACGCCCTTACACTTGCAAGTTAAGCGTATGAACAAAGGGTTCTTTTTTCCTTTCTCCGTGGTTATGAGCTCAGTCTTAGCATGTAAGCGTAAAGTGGTGAATAAAGGAAGATAAAGATAAAGGGCTTTATGCTTATACTATAAATGAGAATCAGAATGAAACTAAGAATAATCCTCATACAGTTGTTCTAGTGTTGAATCATCCCTGGGTACACCCACCCTGGTTTTGTAGAGCCAAAAGAGTAGAAAACCAGCTGTGGTTTTGTTGAAGTTGGATTCAAATACTTTGCATATGCAATTGTTAATAATAATTTGCTAGTCTTTAGAATGCGTATGTACTATCATCCCGGTATTAAAAATTTTGTCGCTTAGTAGTTTTAGTGCATTTTAAAACACCAAAAAAATGGTGACTCTGCTAGTGAGTTGTCTAACACATCTTTGAAAAGTACTACAGTTTCTTTGGTCCTACTGTGTCCATGTGTGTCATGTTATCTAAGTTTTTCCCATGGTTATAAGGGAATCATTTAGTGACAAACACTGAGAATTTAAAGAAGATAAAGCCCAAGTACCATTGCTACACACTGACGTATCCAGCTGATCCAAGTGTCTTATCTAACAAGCAAGAGTTGCAGTCTTAGGACATCAGTGATTGGTCTGCCTATGCCAGATAGTTTTGTTTCTACTTGTGTATTGTTTTCCTTGAGTCGTAAATTAGTGTCATTACATATTTTCTTGAGATAGGGTGGTGACTTAGTCAAGGTTTTGAAGCTAGTGCTTATTGTAACAAAAGGTGAGTATGGCTGACAAGAGAAAGAACACAAGAGCTTACATAAGAGCCAATCCCAATGTATCAATGTATATTGATCTACCCCAAGGTGGTAGGAAGAACCAAAATAAGAAGACAGATCCAAATCCCACTTGGAAACCTAGAGGTAATGTATCCATCAATTCCCATTATCAACCAGTAGTAGGAAGAGAGTCTTCTTCACTTAGTTCTGAATCCGAAACTACAAGACTCTTAGGAGGCATTTTTAGTACCCCATTACTAGATGAGAGAGTCTTTCAAGAGAAAGACATGTCTACAATAGGAGTTTCTTCATCAATGCTAGATCCTATAGTAGATATGAACTATAGGCTAGGATTTAGGAGTTAGTTTGATAATCCTTTTAATCCCAGAGCAGCCCCATATGTAGAGCCAAATCTTATAGATCTGGATGACCCTGCTGATTCAGAGGAAACCTTTGCAAATCCTAAAGAAGTGCACTCTAAAATAGGATTTTTGAAGAAATGGATTGCTAAGGAAGAAGCTAAATGCATTCATCTTGAAAAAGAAAAGGAGCAAGCCACCTTGGATGCCATAATAGAAAGGGACACTTTGCTAAGAAGGATGGCTATTTTGAAGGAGAAAAATAATAAGTTAGAAGTAAATACCAAAACTCTCCATAAGGATGTTTTTGGAGATGTTGATAACCTGAGAGCTAAAGTTCAAGAATAAGAGAAATGCCTAAATCAAATGCAAGAACTAGTTATTGCTCAAATCCAAGCCTATAAACCTGTTCAAGTTGATCCTGTAGAGCCCACTGCAAAAGCTCCAGATAAAGGGAGAGGCAAGGCTATAGGAATCCAAATAAATGAGCCTCAAGTTATAGCAAGCAAACCCATACAACCCTCCATGTCAAAATTGGATCTATATCTGGAGAGGGCTCAAAAAGAGAGGGAAGATCTTGCAAAAAAAATTGAGAAGGTTGAGAATGAAGCTCAAGTTGCAAAAACTAGGAGGAAAATCCAATTCATAAAATCTAATTCTACATTGGCTTCATGGCCCAATTTGTCTATCCCACCTGCAATTCTTGCACTAGCTAGTGGTCCAATAATCTCAACTCAGGGAGTACCCTAATCTACTCCTCCTTCATCTTCCACTATTGGCTCACAAGTCCCATTTGTCCCACCTCAACAATCCCAAGCTGCTCCTCTGATTCAAGCTAATATAACTAGTACCTCAAATGTTCTTGGTTTCCAGAAGAAACCTATATACTTGGAAAAGTACAAACAAATATCATTTGCTGGTATTCCTAGTGTTGCACATCCCATATCATTTGATTTAAGAGATAAAGTGGTTAAGTTCTCTGGGAATAATGTTGTTACTAGTGAAGAACATTTGAGAATTTTGATTGATATGTTGAATTATTATGAAGTTGAACATGAAGATATGGAAATGAAATTTTTTGTGCATTCACTAACTAAGGATGCAAGGGATTTGTTTAGGAGGTTGTCTGATGACAGTATTACGTCGTGGAATGAATTGGAGAAATTATTCAAGGAGCAATATGGAGACAACACTAATGCAAGATTCATGTTGAATGAGTTCAACAACATTAAGAAGAATCCAAATGAATCCACATTTGATTTCAATGTAAGATTCCAAAAAGGTATGTATAGACTATTTCAAGTTATGAGGTTGAATGAAGATGCCTGTCTCACAACATATTTCAATGCTTTTGATAGAAACATGGCTTATCAATTGAGGGATAAGGATCCTTAGACTTTAAGGGATGCCTATAAAATTCTAGTAAATATAGAGAATAATAGGAAGGCATCTGGTAAACTGGGTAGGAGGGATGATCTGAAGCTTTTTAATCCTAAGAACAATAATAAAAGTGAGGGTGACAAAACTCCTATAGGAAAGAAACCTGAAGGACCTACTATAGGCCAGGTTTTGGAATTTCTCAAGAAGATGAATCCCACTAATTTCAATAAGCCAAATATTGCTAAAAGACCCCCTGTGAATAACAATAGTTTCAATACGCAGCCTAGAATGCAAAATTACCCTTACACCACTCAGTGGAAAGATGGTAGGCCAATTTTCAACCAGGCCCACAATGTGAAGGATAAGGGTACTCTAGATCCCTTGCAAAGGAACACTGCAATATGAATGATGATGTACCATGGTGCATTATATGTCAATCACCTCATTCTACTAATTATTATGCTGTTGCTCAGTCATTTACCCAAGGTCAAGGAGTGCAACCTGAA
Organism: Cupressus sempervirens; assembly: GCA_028749045.1. NCBI lineage: Eukaryota > Viridiplantae > Streptophyta > Pinopsida > Cupressales > Cupressaceae > Cupressus > Cupressus sempervirens. The sequence continues at coordinate 241,886,054 of CM053789.1, read as the reverse complement.
GAAGAAACTGAAGAGAAAATCCATGATGATATAAGTTGTAGATGGTAAGCATGTGTGATGATTTGATAGATTCTAATTCAGAAGAGCCTAAAAATGATATTACTAGCCAGAGAATTACATGTCATTTACATCATCAACAAGTGCTTTTAGATGATGAAGGGTATGATACAGATAAGGTATGCAGTACATTTTCTGATGTAGGTCTCACAAGCTTAAGAATGCCCTCCAAAGAGGAGATTGACAAAATTACAGCAGAAATGATTTCACAAGTCCATAGTAACTACAATTTGAGAAATAGAGTAGTAAACAATGATGCAGGAAAGCCATCCACTGTATTCATCAAAGATATCACTCATAAGATGAATGATCAAAACAAGAAAGTCAATGTAGATGTGCCTAAGATCAAGGAAAATAAGGGTAAGAAATGGGAACCAAAGAAGAAGGTTCAATTTCAGATAAGTGAAGCAACAAAACCAGGGGTGCAACGAAAGAAATTAGAACCTAATGTTATCAAGCAAATAGTGGTGCCTACTGCTCAAAAGATTCCAAGTCCAGGTACTCTTGTAAAACCCACTATTGTTGAACCTGTTTATATGATATCTATGTTATCTCAAATTACTGTAAAAGTGCCCTTGTCTAAACTTCTTAGAATTGAAGAGCATAAGAATAAGGCTTTGTCAAGGTTGGGTGAAATAGGAAACAATAATATTGTTGTAGATCAAACTGTGTCCCAAGAAACCCCATTAGTAATAGAGGATAGTGGTATCATATCCCAAATTCCTCAAATGTTTTTAGATGATTCCTCAGTGGCATTTATAGAAGATGTTGATCCTTTTTTCCTCAGTCTAATCATAAAAGGGAAGACCTTAAAAAATTGCATGATAGACTCAAGAGCTTCCAACACTATAATGCCTTTCAATGTAATGGAAGTCTTAGGTTTGAAGGTGGATACCAAGCAAGGAAGATGTAGAGGAATGGATGCTAGGGATGTTCCAGTCATAGGTACCATAAATGCCTTACCATTCAAATTGGTTGCATATCTTAAAGTAGAATTAACCATGTCTGTTTTTGTGGTAGATATACCTCCACATTATGGAATGTTACTCTCCAGGAAATGGAGTGATGCCATGGGGGCAAGCTTGTAGTGTGATCTGACTTATGCCACTTTCCACATAGGGGACAAAGCTATCATGGTAAATAGGGAGCCAAGGGTTAATCACATTTTAGGAGAAGAAATTGACAAAGATATCACTTGTTTCGTAGATACTAGGATCAATGCTTTTAGGGCTGAATTAATTATTCAGGAAGTTGAAAATTTATACGCTATCATTGAACATGAGGTTGAATGTTGCATGAACCCACCACAATTATGGACAATGTTCTTTGATGGGGCTAGTTCTAAAGAGGGTGCATGGGAAGGTGTAGTTTTTGTGTCCCCTGAAAATAACACTTTTAGATATTCATTCACCTTGAAGTTTTCCTACACAAATAATATTGCAGAATATGAAGCATTATTGCTAGGACTGAAAGTTTCCACACATTATAGAATTAAGAAACTATGTGTCATAGGGGATTCTGAACTAATTATCTCTTAGATCAAAGGAACCTACTCATCCAAGAATAAGAGATTAAAGTAGTATAGAAATGTAGTTTGGGATCAGATAGAATTCTTTGATGTATTTGGGATCTCATGGAGAGATAGGACTCAAAATAAGATGGCTGATTTGTTAGCAAATGTAGCAATCAAGCCAAAAGAGATATCATTTGCAGGAATCTCTCAGATTGAGGTACAAAATAAACCTTCAATAATTGATAACATTGAAAATTTGCAGGTCTTTGAGGATGACATGGATATTACAAATTTTTTGTTAAATGAAGACAAGTACCACAGTCAGGAAATGGATTGCAGTGAACTGATTGAAACCATAAATGGAAAGGAAACCATTTTTGGTCAAGAGATTATGCAATTGAAAACAAATAAGGTGCCAAAGGGGTTAGTAGTCTTGGAAAATATTTTTGATAACTAGGACAGAGTAAAATCAGGAGTTGATGACCCCAAACCTTAGGAGTTAGAAGAGATAAACTTGGGTACTGATGAAGTTCCCAAAAGGGTTTATATCGGCCAAAATCTGCCTGTTAAAATTAGGAAAACATTGATTGACCTACTTAGAAAATATAGACATGTTTTTGCTTGGTCATATGATGACCTTAAGGCTTATAGTGAGGATTTTTTCCAGCATGTCATACCATTAAAAGACAATGTAAAACCTTTCAGGGAAAAATAGAGATCAGTGAATCCTACCCTGGTCCCAAAAATGCAAGAAGAGTTGATGAAACTAAGGGATGGTGGGAAAATTAAACCAATTAGGTATTCCATGTAGGTTTCAAAATAGGTTCCTATCAGGAAGAAGAATGGAGATATTAGGCTATGTGTGGATTTTAGAAATTTAAACATTGTATCTCTAAAAGACAATTATGGGCTACCAAATATGGAAGCCATATTGCAGCAAGTGACTGGCTCTAAGTTAATGTCAATGATGGATGGTTTCTTTGGATATAATCAAGTTCTAGTAAAGGAAAGTGAACAACTCAAGACAACCTTCACAACCCCATGGGGAACATATGTATATGCGAGGATGCCTTTTGGCCTGATTAATGTAGGAGCTACCTTCCAAAGAGCCATGGATGTAGCATTTCATGATTATATTGATAAATTTATGGTTGTGTACTAGGATGATCTTACAGCATATTCTAATAAGGCTGAGGATCACTGCAAACATTTGGAAAAAATCTTTATCAAAGCTTCGGAATATGGAGTTTCTTTAAACCCGAAGAAATGCACATTTGGGGTCACAGAAGGCAAACTACTAGGACATATAGTGTCTAAGGATGGGGTGAAAATAGACCCTGAGAGAGTAGCAGCTATTGACAAAGTCCCCAAGCCAAAAAATGTAAAAGGAATTCAATCTTTCTTTGGCCAAGTTAATTTCCTTAGAAGATTTGTTACAAATTTTGCTGAAATCAGTAGACCTATCTCAAAGATGCCAAAGAAGGGAGCCACTATAGATTGGAATGGTGAGCCTTCACAAGCATTCTAGGATATTAAAATTGCAATAAAAAATGCTCCAATATTGAGAACCCCAGATTATTCAAAACCCATGCATATTTTTTCTTTTACATCCTTCCACACTGTAGCTGCAGTCTTATTGTAGAAAAATCAAGAAGGATATGAGCAGCCTATTTCCTTTTTTAGTAAATCACTGCAGCCTACTGAACTGAAATATGAAATAAATTAAAAGCAAGCATATGCTTTAGTAAAGGTTGTAAAAGCTTTTAGATGTTACTTGGTAGGTGCTACTATTATCGCTTTTGTACCTAGTGTTGCAGTCAAGGATATATTTTCTCAACAGGAAGTATCAGGCAGGAGGTGTAAATGGATCAATAGAATCCAGGAATTCAACATTGATATATAGATAACAAAGTTAGTAAGGGGTCAAGGTTTGGCCAAACTCATGGTTGAAGCTAATCTAGAGGCTAATCAGATAAATCTGGTAAATGATGATCTCAGAGCTGACTTATGTGATATGGACCAGTGTGATTGGTACGCCAATGTCATATATTACTTGCAATACATGGACGCTCCTCCCCATTTGCTTGAAAATGAAAAGAGGAATACTAAATGGCAAGCCATCAGGTATGTAATTGTCCAAAGAAACCTATGGTGGAGAAATTTTGAGGGAGTATTATTGAAATGTGTTGATAAAGAAAAGGCAAAAGAGGTCTTGAAAGAAATGCATGCTGGATTGTGTGGGGGACACTATATCGCCAAAACTATTGCACATAAGATAATGAGGGCTATATTTTCATGGCCTTCCCTTTTCAAGAATGGCCAAGTTATGGTTAGGAAGTGTGACCATTGTCAGAGGTTTGCTGGAAAGCTAAAGTTCTTAGGAAATACCCCATTGAAACCAGTGGAGATTCAAGCACTTTTTCAACAATGGGGTTTGGATTTCATAGGAGAGATTTTCCCCAAGTCTAGCACTGGCTATTCTTGGATGATAGTTGCTACTAACTACTTTAAAAAATGTGTATAGGCTATCCCCACAAGAAATGCAACAAGTAAAGTTGTCAATAATTTCCTACTAAATAATATTATTTCTAGGTTTGGTTGTCCATGGAAAATTGTAATAGACAATGCTATGTGCTTCAAGTCTGAGGAATTCATTAAGTTTTGTGATAAATATGGAATAACAAGGTCATCATCTTCACCATATCATCCAAAAGGGAATGGAAAAGCCGAGTCCACAAAGAAGAGCCTATTGAAGGTCATTAAGAGAACCTTGGATGAGAATAAAAAGGCATGGAATTCCAAGTTACAATTGGCAATATGGGCTGACAGAGTAAGTATAAAGAAAGCCATTGGTGTAGCTCCATTTGATATAGTGTATGGAATTCAAGCTAGAATGCCTCAGAATAACTTGGTAGGACTTTACAATTACATTCAGTTGTATGATGAAGACAATATAGATGAAATGCAAGAGAGGATGGATTAGCTAGTGGGACTGACAGAAACTAGAACAAAAGTAGCTCTAAAGAACCAAAAGTTGCAACTGCAAGTTAAGACACTCTATGATAAAAGAACTGTAAGTAGGAAGTTTGAAGATGGAGATATAGTCTTAATGTGGAATGCCAAAATTGAAGATAAAGGGAAACATGGAAAATTTGATCCTATCTGGTTAGGCCCTTATTTGATTAAAAATACTTGGGGTGAGGATTCATATATACTCAAAGATTTATTGGACAATATTCTTGAACTGCCAGTTCATGGATAGTTCTTGAAGAGGTATTTTTCTTGAAAGATACTTATTTTCTCCATGAACAATAGTTGTAGGGTTTCCTAGTGTTTTGTACTTTCTGTATATTCTGTAAATCTTTGTTAACATCCCTGTGTAGTCTAGTTACTTGTTTCTATGTATTGCTCTATGCTCTGTGAAGAAGTTGTCATTTTTGCACCAAGTATATGATTTTCTCTCCCATAGATTCTGAATTCTTGCATAGAACCAAGTAGCCTATCATCCCTAGACAGAGCCACTATTGGTCTAATTTTCACATTTGCAGAAAATTTGAAATTTTTTGGTGAAAAATCATTTGAGTTTTTAAATACTGCAGACTGGGGTTTTTATTTCAAGAGATTCTAGAATTTTTTTAGGTTTCCCTAGTTTTTCCCTATTTCATGTGTTGTCAGTTTCTATTAACTTCTCAAGGTTGGTCTCTTAACACAGCCATGAAATTGTCTTGAGTCTAAAAACCCTTGCTTACCTTTTGGATTTATGAGAAGGAATTGTAAAATGCTTTAAGTTCATCCTTTACGATCTTATAGTGTGAGGTTTCACATAAGAATGGAATGGCTTTTGCTCTTGGCTTCTGTGGCTAGGTTTTGTAACACAGCAAAGAAGCGTAAAGGTCTATCGTGCTTTTAAAATTCCTATTGTTTTTTCCAGCTTTGACCGTTTGAACTCATTCGCGGGGTGATCCTGTATCCCCTGGCTCCTTTTTTGTGAATTGTAATCTTAGTAAAATTTATTAATTGAAAAGGACTATTCATCAAAATATTCCCATGTTACAAGCTTACGAGTAAGAAACTTGAGCAAAGGAGCGGAGAGGTATTGGGTGGTGATCTATGCATATACGTTTCAATTGGTAGCGTAAAAGTGTAATACTCTAACAAGCTGTAAAGCTTGATCTGAAGGGTGCACGAAGGTTTTATAGTGTTATGAGTAAAAGAATTCTATAAGAGCGAAGCCAAGGTTCAATGGTGTTTACGTGCCTACATTCTTGAGTTTACAGACAACCATTAAGCCTTGTTTTAGCAGTAAAGGCATCAAGTGGGACCTGTTGAAGTGTCAGAAGGGCCCAGTTGCAGCGAATCAGGTGGAGGCACGACATCTATGTGAAATGGGCCCATCCTGCATGGCACATGACTTGAGGTATGATTTTTGCATGTGCACGAAATCAATGGCAACATTATTTTTAAATTTTTTGAGATCAAATTTGAGTCATTGATATCTCAGAAGGGCAATTTTTGTCATTATGCCCTTACACTTGCAAGTTAAGCATATGAACGAAGGGTTGTTTTTTCCTTTCTCCGTGGTTATGAGCTCAGTCTTAGCGTGTAAGCATAAAGTGGTGAATAAAGGAAGATAAAGATAAAGGGATTTATGCTTATACTATAAAGGGTAAATGTAAGAACACAATATCAGTTGAGAAGGCTCTCTGATGCTAGAAATGAAGATAAATTGTAAAAGCGGAAACTAAGTTTTGAAGCCTTACGGTGTCCCAAGAAATGAATTAAGCAGAGCAACGTAGAAGGAATTTCTAAGGTCTTCGCAGATACGTGCACGTATGAACATAAAGGATAGAAGGAAATCTTGAGCAAAGGTTTTACGCTCATACGAGGAATGGTTGAATCGTAAGAATGAAGATGTTAGTAGAAAGGTTTCTGATGCTTCACTATGAAGGGTTTCGTATGAGCATAAAAGGTGAGAAGGCTGAGATAAGGATTTTTATGCTTATAAAAAAGAAGCTTAAATCATAAAAGGTGAAGTATGCAGTTAAAGGGCTTGAGATCCTACAGGGTAAAAGGCATCATAAGAACGTAAAAGGTATTTGCAAAATAGTGTCAAGGCACCATTACATTCTTAAGATTAGGGCATTTTAAAGCCTATCTGAGTGAATGTAGAGAACCATCGAGGGAACCTTCGACATTATGAATATTTAAGGTTTGACTCAGCATAAAAATGGAAGATAGTCTTTTAAAGAGAAAACATCTCATGTGCCATGACAGATAAGCAAAAAGGAAAAAATTACTATAACCAAGCAAAATAAAGCTTTGAAAAGTACATCAAAATCGAATTTTGTTGCTGATATACCCTAATGGCAACTTGTGATCATAATTTTTAAATCTCATGCATGCCAAATTTATTAAAAAAAAGGCTGGCAAATATGTAATTAAAACGTCAAGGATTTGATTGAATTATCAGCATCAAGAAGCTTGTTTCTGTTCTGTTCTAAAATTAGAAAGTTACAGAGCTCTGTGTATCCTGTGCAATTGCAAAAGAATTCAAAGTATAGTTTGAAGAAAACATGGCTGACCAAGAAGTTGAAGAAATGCACGAAGAAGAATTCGAATTCGAGGACAAAGGTGATGATGTTGTATAAGTCACACCAGAAGGAAAAAGAAAGAAATCTGTTGTTAAGATAGAAAAGAGGACAAGGGTCACAAAATCAAACAAGCATGCAAAAGACTGGCTAAAACTCCTTCTAGTGTTGTCAAACACAATTTTTGCAAATGATCACATATTCAGAGACCCTTATGCTTTTGTTCGAGATGCTAAATGCCCTAGAATGATTGGTTACGATCTTTTTATATACTTTTATCAGAATAGAATAGAGAATGTGCCAGTATGTAACCCATGGAACCGAATTATGGCAAAATTAATATTCCCAAAAGTGTTCATTGATGTTGATCTATTGAAGGCCCTAATAAATTCATACAATCCAGTAACTAGGACTTTCCAGAGGCCTGATGGGAATGTATTATGTACATTGTATAGAACTTCTTTTGTTGAGGCTTTTGGATTGATGGGACAAATGGATGTACCTATTGACATTGCAAATTTACAAGGAAATTCGCCAGGAATAAAACCTATTTTGTAAGCAATGTCATGTTGCCACATATTCCTTACATAGTTAAGAAGGCAAGGTCAATTCCAAGAAAGGTGGGAGACTTTTTACCTTTGAGTAGGTTCAAAAATTACTTCAAAAACATAGTGTATGGGTTGCACAAAGTATTGGGGAGTTATGGTGTAGAGGATTGTGTATATGGTTCTCATTTTGTGATGGCCTTTGACATACAGGATCCTTTTCATCATAAGGAGTATGATTATGTGGCCTTTATCATTGACAGTATGCACATGTAGATTTGTGATGCTAAGAGAGGAGAGCTAAAAGATTTCAAGTTCCACCATTATTCATTATTGATGCACCTTATCCTATATAGCAACATTGGGTACATCAGTGGAGACTTCATTGATCAAACTTCTAATGAATTTGGTGAGTTACCTATGCAACTCTAGACTCGTATTTGGCATAAGGATTTCTTTTATTCAAATGCTCTAGTATTTTTTAATTTTTTTAGTTCTGTTATTATGAGGCAACTAGATCATACTTTCTTTAGGACACCCAATGTTTTGAAGACTCTACTCAGGCCCTCTTTCTTAGATGAAAAAACAAAATTAAATCATAATTGGGGAAGTATATTTTTTTTAAAAAAATGTACTTTAATCAAATTTTTTGCATGCCCACAACCTCCTCATCTATTGCCTAAACATCTAAACCCTAGATTGGCCATTATTGAATTCTTTTGGCAATTCTTATTGATGAATAGAGAAATTATCCCTCCCTCTTTGCATAAGCCTACTTTTGTATGTAGAACCTTTAAAGTAGGAGATTTTGAAATAGACAAGAGTGCATTTGAGGAATTAAGTGACTATTTAGGTCAATATAAATTTTCTACTGGGCCCTATAGGATGTATGACCCTGACAGTTATATTGCAAATGAGGTCAAGGCCATTAGGGGTTTTATTCTGCCTCCAAGCAAGCCTATCCCTATAGAGGACCTAATTTCCAACATAGTAGCAATAGGGGAGGCAGATGAGTTATTAATGAAGTATGAAGAAATAAAGAAAGTGGAGAATGCTTTGAAGAGGACCAAACCTAGTTTTAAGGGTTTCTATATAGAATTTCCATATCCTAATAATCGAAAGAAGATGGTTGAAAATTTGACCATATTATGTTATGAATGCCTAATGAGACAGAGGGAGAGGAAGCCATTTTAAATAGAGAATCCCCTGAGCTAGAGACACAATTGGAAATTGAGGTAGAAGAAGAGCAACCATCAACTTCAGCCTAGTTGCAACAAGGAAATAAAAGACAAAAGACAATGTACATCCCTGAAAAGGTGGTAAGAAGAGCTATACAAGTCATGTATAGAAATAGTGAGTATTTTTTTGATATTAGGCAAAATTATTTTCACCAAAGGGCTACTGAAGTAGGAAAAGCTTCTACTGATTTACAAATTGTAGCATCAAGATTGGATGATAGGCTCATTCAATCTGAAAAGTTCATGGAAGATGATGATTTTATTAAATCATCGGAGTTTAAAAGTTTTCTCTACAAGATCAAACAAAATGAACTCACATGGAGTCTCATGCCAGGAGAAGATCTAGAGAAAAATAAAGAGTTAGTTTAAAAATTATTGGCTTATGACCGTGAAAGTGAAACAATGACTACTGCAGAAGCCATAGAATTGGTACATAGGAGTGGTATGATTCTAATACCACATTGGGATATTTAGAAAGCCTTTGTGTTGTACCAAATGAGAAGACAAGATAAGGCCATCAATTATGAAGCCACTAGTAGTGAAGGCTTTAAAAGAGGGTTAGGTTTTAATGTGGAAACTAAAACCCTAACAGTATGGAGTGTGGCCCCTAACAATAAGAAGCCTAAGATGATGGATATAGAAGAAACTGCTTAGGGAAATATGATTGTGTGGACATTGGAGAGCACTATTGGGAAGGAGATCTCCATCTTGGTCAAACATTTTACTCTCATGAATGAAGAAAAGGTTGATGAAATTGAGAATAAGTTAGCTGAAATGTTCGATGAATGCCTTGATATTAGAAGAACATATGAAGAAGAGCTCAAAATGAGCCATGTACAAAAACAAAGAATAGAAGTGTTGGAGGAAAAAATTAAAATTCTAGAAACAGAAAAAAAATCTCTCAAAGAACAACTCAAGGTAGCAGGAAAGGCAGAACAAAAGGAATACCTATAGGATTAACAGTGCCAGTGCATGTGATTAGTGTGGAAACAAAAGTTTCCCAAGCTGATAGTAATAGAAAGAAGAGTGTTTTGATGAATGTATTAAATCATAGAATAAGCATTTTGAAAATAATATCTCAATATTCTTATAATACATTCATCAGTCTACAGTCTGTAGAATAGGTATGCATGGATGCTGTTAGATGGCTTTAGCACATTTTTCAACAATGGGGGCCATATATGCAATTTTTTGATAGGGTGATACCCTTGTTAGCCAAGAAGCAAGACCTCCCAGATAAAGTGTATGGACAAAGTGAAAGAATTACTGAAAATCTTCATAGGGAAGTTGGCAATAATTCAAAGTAAATTGAAAATGCTAACAAATGGTTTCTATTTTTTAATTCCTTCTGTTATTGATTCTGATGATAAGTTAAAAGATTTTAATGAGTGGTCTAGTTCTTTTGATTGCATTATAGACTTGCCACAAGTGGTATCCATTCTCCAAGATGGTATTGATGAATGTCTTTTCAATAAACTAATTGATACCCTTTCTAAGATTGAAACTGAAGTGAATAGGTTTACCATAGAAGGAAGGGTGATTATTGATGCCATGTGGCAGAAAACTGTGGATGAACTAACAACAGTTAAGGAATGTGAATGGCCCACTAAAAGAGAAATATTTGTCTGGGAAGCAATCATAGAAATCAAAGCACTACCAATAGGGAGCAGTTAGTGAAAAGGACAAAATTGAAGATTTTTTTCTCTAGCTGTCATCTGCTACTATTTTATTTGTTCTTTTTTTTGAGTTAAGGTGTTCAATTTCTTTGAAAAGGGGTAATATACCCAATTTTGTAAAAGGAAACCTATCACTTTCTTTTAGTCTGAAGCTTGTTGCATCTCACACTATTTAAGTGAGATTCCAAGGCTAAAGAATGGTCTGAATTCTATTTTTCTAAGTAATATGCTTAGTCTATTTTTGGTCCAAATTTTGAAAGAAAGTTTATGATGTATTTTCTCTGTCAATTCTTTGAGAACACATGAATATAGAATGAGTTGTGTTTCTTTCTGAAGGTCATTCTGAGTCTATTATAAAGGATATACCATTTTCAAAGAAAATGAATACAAATTGTGAATTGTCCCCATATCAGTTCTTTCTGAACCTTGTCTCCTTCCAATTACTTGGTTGTCTTGATATTGTATAAGTAAAGGCTTGTGCAATTGAATGCGATCTAGTTAGGTTGTATGTCTATTTATCATTGCTATTAATTCAATGGATTAAATAAAAGCTTTGTTGAATGTGATAAGGTTTCTTTAGTAGTGGAAAGGGTTTTGAATGATGAATTCTGATAAGAATTGCTGATAAAATTTGTTGTAAGGCAACAAACTAGATGTGAGAATTTGTTATAGAATCTGAACCCCAATGGATTAGGCACTAATCAAGTTGATTCAGCTGAAGGAGAAATATATCATAAATGATTATCAAAATGCAGCATCAAATCAAATTTTACTTTTATTTCCTGTAGATCTATAGAACATCTGCAGATCTATAGAAAAATTCTTGGCCATATCTATTTAATGGGATGTTTTTATCAAGTTAGTAAGAATTATGTATATGTTTGAGGATTTTGAAATGAGAATAAGAATGAAGCTAAGAATAATCCTCATACAGTTGTTCCAGTGCTGAGTCATCCCTGGGTATACCCACCCTAGTTTTGCAGAGCCAAAAGAGTAGAAAACCATCTTTGGTTTTGTTGAAGTTGGGTCCAAATACTTTGTATATGAAATTGTTAATAAGAATTGGCTAGTTTCTAGTTTATATATGTATTGTCATCCTGGTATTAAGCATTTTGTCACTTAGTAGTTTTAGTGCATTTTAAAACACCAACATGCTTCATCCATGTGACTTGATAACAATTGTTTGCTACTACTACATACTTTCCTTCAACTATACTCTGTGAAATACAATCTTATTTCTTTCTTAGTCGATAATAAATGTTCCTCCTAAGAAAAATGTTGTAAAACTAGTGCTTTTCATATGATCCATATTGACTACCCAATCTACATCACTATAAGCACATAAAGTGAAATCACTTGATCTTTCATAGCATATCCTATAATTAAATAGTCCAATCAAATATTTGAATATCCTCTTTATTAACACATAATGATACTCCTTAGGATCATCTTGAAATTTAGCTACAATCCCAACTGAATTTACTATATTTATTTTTGTGTGATTTCGATATTGTAAACCTCCAACATAGTTCTATACTAATTTCTCTCAATTGAAGGTTTCTTATCCATGGTAGATAACTTGTGACCAATTATCTTTGGTGTACTAATAGGATTACAATTTTCCAAACCAAATATTTTCAACAATTCTTTCAAATAATTAGATTGTGGGATGAAAATACCATCACTATTTTCATAATCTCTAAATATAGGAAAAACATCATTTCTCCAATCATACTCATTTCAAACTCATTCTTCATTTCTTTGGAAAACTTATCACTTGCTTCATGATTGCCTCAAAATTTTATTTCATCAAAAAATATTACTATTATAAACAAAGCATTGTGAATATATTTCAATTACAATGTACTATATGTTGTAACTTTAGAAAATCCAAGCTTTTCCAAATATTTTTCCAACCTTGCATACTACATTCTAGGTACTTGCTTTAGACCATATAGAGATTTCTACGTTTAACATACCATGTCCTTATCTTCTGTCAAAGGAAAACCTTTAGGCTACTCAATGTGTACCTCTTCTTCAAGTTCTCCATTAAGGAAGGTTGATTTGACATCCATCTAATACACTCTAAATTTCTTATTTTCTGCATAGGCCAAAAACATTTTCACTATTTCCATTCTTTCTATAGGGGCACATGTTTCCTTATAATCTATTCCTTCTTGCTATGAGTAATATTTGCATACTATTCTAGCTTTGTTTCTCACAACTTCACTATGTTTATTCATCTTGTTTTGGAATACCCATTTTGTTCCTATAGCATTCTTATCTTTAGGCCTTCAAACCAACTCCCATGTGTCATTCTTCATAATTAGATCAAGTTCTTCTTTCATTGCTTGAATCCAATGATCATCTTTGCATGCCTCATCTACACTCTTAGGTTCAACTTGAGAAATTAAACATAATTCCTCATTTACTCTAATTCTTGTCATCTCTCCTTTGTCTTTGCTTCTAATTATCTACTATGGAAGGTGATTCTTTGTAAGGTTCTTGATAGGATTAGGAGTTGCTAATTCAACTCTTACCTCTTCTCTTGGTTCAAATATCATTTATCCTCTTTTCTAAATAATTTTCACATAGTTCTATAATTCATTGTTAGTCTCAAAGAAAAATTCCACATTTTCTCAAACACTTCTAGGATTTTCTTCTTCCTCACCATAATCATAATCCATCATCTTCTCCTTAATTCCAAACTTTTCATCAACTTTTACATTTACACACTCAACAATTTTCATAGTTTTGTTATTAAAATATATGTAAGCTATTATTTTCAATGAATAACTAAGAAACATACCTTCATTACTTCTTGGATAAAACTTACCAACATCATCGTCTATTTTAATATAACACTCTCTTCTAAAAATTTTGAAATACTTTACTAAGGGCATTTGACCAAATCATAATTCATAAGGAGTCATATTCATACCCTTATTGATATGTACTCTATTCATGGTGTACACTAGTTTATTGACTGTTTCTCTCCAAAATATCTTGCATACATCATTCTAAAATATCATTCCTCTTCTTGCCTTAATACTGACCTATTTCTCCTTTTTTTATCCGATTTTTCTCAGGGACCTTAGCTAATGATAACTATCTCTTAATCTCATTTTCCTCATAAAAAATGTTAAACTCTCTAGAACTAAACTCTTCACCTCTATTTTATCTCAAATCATGCAATCTCAACACCAGATTCATTATCAACTCTATTCTTAAATATCTTGAATTTGTCAAATGCTTCAAATTTCTCTTTAAGAAATACTACCCACATCATTCTAGTGAAATCATCAACAAAAATAATAAAGTACCTTTCTCTATAGAATCCTCTTGTTCTAGTAGGGCCACTTAGATCTATAGTAAACTTCTTGTAAATGCTACCTTCTTCTTCATAGCCATGATACACATTTACAAACAACATTGGTAGGATTCATTATATTAGGGAAATATCTAACTTCAAAAGTGCTACTAACCTTCACTATGTTATAAGAGTTATATGAAAAAATATTTTTTCCTAGCCATAACCAACTATTATTCACTTTTGCAACCAAACATGTCATCTTAGTAGGATTCAACTAAAATTCATTACATTTGGATCTTATATCTATTCCAATTAGCTTACCATCCTTATCCTTGATGATACAAGTCTTCTCTATGAATTGAAATTGGTAACCTTTATCCAAAAACTATTAAACACTCAATACATTATCCTTTAAAACATCAAAAAATTAAATATCATCAGTGTTAGTTTTTCCATCAATAGTAATAGATCCTATCCCTATGATGTGGTAGGTTGCATTGTTACCAAATCTAACAATATCTCCATTTTGATTTCTAAATTTAACAGAAAATTTCATGTTAGGATTCATATGATGTGAACATCCACTATCTATTATCTAATCAAATTTATTTTCTACTTTAGAAACTAGAACATTTTCTTCTCTAATTTCTTTGTCAAGATCATCTTCTTTTATGGCTACAAATATGTGCTTGTCATAACTTTCACTCTGAACTCTTTCCTCATATTCCTCATCTTCATTTGCATACAAAATATTTCTAGGTCTTCTCAACTTAAATTTCCTTTATATTTTTTCTCTCATTTAGGAAACTTAGATGCACAATGTCCAAATTCATTACAAGTCCAACGTTTAAAGATTCTCTTATCATATAGTTCTCTTCTTATAAGAAGGGCTATACCCTCTTCAATATTTCTATCTCCTTCAAATCTGGTTCTACTTCTGATAGTAAAATCTTAATGGTTGCTTTTACTTGTTAATAAGCATGGATAAACACTTAATGCACTAAAAGTTGTTTCCACTCTTGTCAATTCTCCTGATTGTCTCAAGCTTTCCTCTACTACTTCTAATCTTCCAAGAAAAGTTTCTCTAGAAAACTTCTCTATGCAGGGTACTAGTAGTTCAATCATTTGTGCTACTTGTTGGAATGGTAGTGTCAAAGTTTTCAAGATCTTCCATACAACCTCATCTTCTTCCTTGGTTCCACCACATGATTTAATTCTTACAAAAATCTTGGATATCCTACAAACATGGCTTCTTATAGATTCATCTTCTTAAATTTTTTCATCTTGAAACAATCATATCCAATTCTATAATTTTACTATTTTTGTTTATTTATCTCCTTCAAAAGTAGTTTTGCGAATCTCATAAGATGTTGCTAGTGATTTTACCTAGCTATATTCATTCTTAGGAAGAGTTGACAGTAAGGCTTCTTTTGCTCACATATTACACATGAACAAATCTCTCTTTTCTTTACTAAATTCTTCAAGCTTCTTCTCTTCCACAATTTCGTTGTTACTCTTCATTAAGATCCAATAACCTAGATCCATACATAGTAGATGAGTCTTCATCTTGTTGTTCTAGCTATCATAGGAATCAACATTGATCTCCCAAACTTGTTAATCATTCTCTTCAATGACTTGAGGCTCTAATACCAATTGTTAGAATATATAGTCCAACAATATAACTTTGGTGGGGGGGGGGGGGGGGGGGGATGGGGTGTTGTGGGGGTGGGTGAATTAGTTACCAAACTATTAATTTTTTTTATCTAACTTATTAATATATGGTTAATATAACCAAAAACTAGAACAAAATACTCATGGACAATAATACCAGATACATTAACTAAGGAAACCCTTGATCAGAAGGAAAACCCTGGTGGGAATGGTATATAAAATATTATGTACTAACATAAATTCCTTGTTAGTAGATGTATCTAGTTAGGAGTCGATGGAATACATTTAGGACATATTAGTGCTTGTTAGAAGACTTTGAATCCCTATTAGGAGTTTTTCCAAACCTATTAGGAGTTGTAGATGAAAGATGGACCAACTAACCATACAACTTAAGGGGCAAGACCAATGAACTAACTATTGAATTGATCTATGTATTATTTCTTCTAGAATAATAGAATTGAACTATACTTTTTCTTCCATTTCCTCTACCTTTTCAATAAAACTTCTTGTCTTTCTCATCCCAATACCTGATCACCAACTTCACATCCAATAATCCCTTGAATTGCTTACTCAAATTTACCAATAATCTACTCATTCTTAGACTTTTAGCACTCAATTACATATCTCAACCAAGGAAAATATCTTGCCTTTATACCATGTCCTCAAAAAAAATCCTTGACTTGGCCTTGAGGCTTTTTCAATTAATAATAGGACCACATTAAGATAATTAATTATTTTATAATCACACAACACTGTCAACTCAAAATCTTTACAACTTCTCATGTGTGGGACTCTAGACTTTGCACACTTTCTAACATCATCATAAACTTCTCAGTAGTCACTTTGTCTCTCTATTGCACTTTGTCAATAAAACATAACTTCTGCATTTTGTTGAAATTTTATATGTACACTTAACCTCATCATTAGGACATAGTGTAGAACATGTCCTTAATCCCACATCACTTGAACATAAAACCATGATCTCTATCCTCTATTCTATAAGGCTTTACAAAAAACATACTATGTTTTCATCAATGAAAAACACAATCATGAATGCAGCATGTCATTTATGCCACGTTCTCCTCAATACTTAGGATACTCCACCAAAGGAATGTCATCAACATCCATGCTAATAGTCTTATATCATGGCTAAATTATTACATATGATACAACATAACTATGCACATTACTTAATGTATGCAATAAATTACATTTCTTTAAATTAATAAAAAAATTAACTTTGATAAAAGGATTAAATATATGATTATAACAATTCCAAATCACATAACCCACAACTACTTATATTCACACTTACTCTAACCCACTTGATTTTCTAATATCTAACCCATCCTAGCACATACTATAGTCTGTACTAAGAATTAACTACTGATGTTTTTCTAACCACTAACTACAAATTATTCTAAACACTAACTAGCATATTAATATATCCTTGTTAACACCAATTCCTAACTAACCTAACCCCCAACCCATATGCTTATTTTCTTATGACCCTCATATATCCATGTCACTCTACATGGGCTCATTATTCTACTAACTTATACTCATAATCCCCCCCCCACCACCCCCCCCACCCCCACAAAATAAAATGTTCATTACATAATGCTATTTCTCCTTCCAAGGCCACGTGATATCCTGTCAAACCTCTATTCATGTGTCCATGCATGTTTGAACCTATCCCCCAAAGCCCATGGAAATAGAGGGAGCATGAAAGGAAAGGAGTGGGTACTAGGTGGTGTGTTGGGAACTACTCTACATTGAACAAAGTATCATCCCTTCCACTGTGGTGCACAACTAGTCATGGTTCATACCTTGGGAAGTGAAAAACATGACATGTATTTATTTATTTTAACTTTTACCTCATGCCAATAGGCCAATAGGTTATAGATGGATAAGGAATTCTTTTTATGTCATAAGCACAAGGTGCAATTTTCTCAAGAAAAAGAGTAGGAAATTTCCTAGATTTTTTTCTTCTTGTGTTTTATAAACTTGTAGTTAGGACATATATGTGCTCCCCAAGGGTCAAAAGACCCTTCTTGGGGAAGCTTTTAGGACTACTATTACACTTAAGTTATAGTGTTATTTTTATTATTATTTTATGTATCATGTTTGGCTTTAGTACATATGGCATGTTGTATAATCTTATTTTAAGGTAATGGATCCTAGGGAATATTCCCTAGCAATATTTTATTGAACTGTAATGGGGAGAGAAATTACTTCCCACTTCCCATACAAAGTCTAGAGAGCTAAAATGTATGTACATGTTTATTTCCATACAAGAGTTTCCATTTGATTTCCCTTATTTCAACTATGACAATAAGCTCCTTGGAAGTGTAATAACTTGACAACATACATTTACTTCAACATTCCAATGTAGATAACTATTTTAAATGAAGTTATTTTAATCATTTGAAAAGAATGTGTTTAACTCAAGCAATTCTATGAAACATGATAAATGAAACTAATGGATTTGTCCTTCCTTTCCAACATGGATTTTAAATGATATTTCTCATTTAATTAATCCATACTAAAATATTCTTTACATAGTAAATTCTACACCTAACCATGACAAGTATAATGAAATAACTTTTTACAACTACATATAACCATGATAATCTAATATTTCATTTCATGAACATGTAAATGCAATATAATGTGAAAATGACACATTTCATATGAGCCATTAACAAGGTTTTTATCTTCTACTTGGCTTCAATGTAATTATTACATATCAAAATTGATATTAAGATGGATAATCCTATTAGCATGAATGTTGATGCTATCGGGGGAGCATTGCAGAACATTGATATGATGTATTCATGACTATGTTTGTCATTGATGACAACATACTAATAAGTTTGTAAAGACTAATAGAGTAGAAAACTATGATTTTTGTATTAAGAATAATATATTACTTATCTGTTAATGCGTAGTTTCTAACACATACTACATGGTGTCTTTGTTACAAGGGTGAGTGCATAGAACCTAAATTGACAATGTATGGATGATATGATTTATCTAAAGAGAACTGTATGGAACAAAGTATTAGGAAAGCAATTCCTATTGGGTGATTGCTATAGTTCATCATTAACGTAATGAAGATAAGAGTTGCAAATTATTGAGAAGAAGAGTGCTATAGAAGTAAAGTGACTTACCTATGCATGTAAGTGATCTTAATTATTGAGTATGGTGTTCTAGATCTGATTGCATGGTCTAAAGGAGAAGAATTATGACGTACTAGATAGAGAAATAAGTAAAAATCTTGTTTCACATTTATTATTCCAAAAGGAATAGTAACGAGGTCAATTGGAGAATGGGTTTTTTGATCTAATCATGAACCTATTTGGATAGTGGGTTTAGCTACCTTCCATATATCCTAACTGTAGACACCTAAATTTGATTACACCACTTTGGCAATCCTATTTAGTTATCTCTATAGGCATCATTAATTAAATTCCTATTTAATTAATCCTTTGCCATCCCCTAGCTAATTAATTTAATTAATCATCTATAGTCCTAATTGATAAATCAAATAACCTATTATTTATCAATTAAATCTTATTCTTCTATCTGGTTCCAAAATCCTCGTTTATTAAATAAATCTATTTGATAAATAAAACCCTCAAAGCTAATAACCCCTAACCTATCCTAAATCCCCCTTTTTAGCCTAATCCACCCAATCCACCCATACTAACCAAGCTTAGCCACTAACTCACCCACCCTCATGAATGCCATCCACTTGAAAATCTCTAACATCCCTAATAAAATCCTAAACCCAAGCCTAATCTACCCCCTAATGTTGTCACATTCCCTAAACAAGCTTAAGACTTTCCTAAGCCAAGGAAAGTCAACAATCTCAACTCCCTCCAAAATATTCCAACCACCCAACAATGAATGCTCTTAAAAAAGCCATAAAGACTCTTATAAGCTCTTACGAGCCATACTGAAGGGTCTTTATGAAGATATTATCCCTTGAGCCTCCTTTGTTGACTCATCCATCCCCTTTCCTCCATCCACTCACCCTTTGACATGTGTTACTCTTTGATTGGCTGTAAGGAAGCACAATCCATGTGCTCTCCTCTGATGCAATCTCAACCCTCCTTAACCGTTTCCCCATCCTTACATCTTAACCTCCCATCCCTCAAGCCCTTAGCCTATAAATTGAATCCCCTCCCAAGCCATTTCATCACAACCTTTTGAGCTAAAGTTATAATGCCAGTTTTGAGAAGCAAAAGCCTTAACCATACCCTTATAACGCCAAATTGAGAGCTCACAAAGCTACCAATTTGCCATTTTCATCTCCATTGAAGATATTTTGAGAACCTTGAGCATACATCCCACATCCACATAATAGACTCATCTCTAAATCAAGTGACCATTCTCATTGGGAGAGCCATTCCATGGCTCATATTCTCATTTGAGGGTTTTCACTTTGTCTCTCATATATGTTATGGTTTTTATGCTAGTTAATGCTTTGTTCTCTTGATAGATTAGTATTACTTGCTAACATATTTCTCATATACATTTTGGAATGCCTGTTGGGACCCCACTATGGGTCATTCATTCATCCATTTCACCCTATGTTTTGTTCTTATAAACTAACCATCTAATGTTTGTTGTTGTTTAAATGTGTTGTAGGGTGTTTTGCTTGTTTTTACAGGTTAAAGAATGCACTTAGGAAGAAGAAATATCTTCGAAAATTTGAAACAATCAAAAAATTAAAAATTTTCTAGAAAAAATTTGCATTTTTCAGCTCTTTTTGCACAGTGTCATCTTTGTAGTTTGGCATCTGTGCTTGCAAACTGTCATCTCTGCAAGCTACTTTGTTGTCTCCAAAACCAAATTGATGTCTTTGCAGTTTGGCATCCCTGCCTGATTTTTTGCTATCGGCACTGACACTAGACTGTCGTCTGCGCATTCTCAACTATTGTCTCTACAGATCAGTGTGTATGCCAGATACTCTGTCGTCTTCACCATCGTCGCTAACCAAATTGTTGTCTTTGCTGCTGCCAACCCAAATCGTCATCTCTGCAAATCAGCATCTCTGCAAATCAGCATCTCTGTTTGTCTCCTATTTTTTGTGCTGCAAATCTAACCTGTCATCTCTGCTTCTTTTTCTATGTTGTCTTCGTAGACTAGCGTCTTCGTAGATCAGTGTCTCTGCAGTTTGACGTCTCTGCCTAATAAACTGTCATCTCTACCTATTTATGTTGTATTTCTATTTTAGCATATCAGTTCCTGTACTTTTAGTGGTTTCGTAGAATTTAGACCATTCTAAGCATTTTCACACGTAGGAAAAATAACAAAAAAAGTTAAAAAATTTTTTTCCATAGTTAAGCTTTCCTTTTGGAAGATTTTGGGTGACTAATCACTTTTTTTTTTTTTTTTTTTGTCTTATTGCAGGTTGGAGCAACAAACTTAATCATATTTTTTAAGTTATTCATGGAATGAACTCGAATGGTTAAACACATTTTCCATTGAATGAATTTTGCTCAAAACACACTCTTGAATGCCATGGATTAAAATCAAATTTTCTTTGGAATGCATGCTTAAAACAAACAACTCAATCTTGAATGAAAAAGATCAATTAACCATTGCAATATCAAACACTTCATTTGGAGCTTTTAAAATTGAACAAAACAAATCTCTTTTCCACATGCAATTTAGGTAAAGCTTGATTTTTGGACATTTAAGAAACTTCGTTAAGTTAAAAACAAATTTGCAAAAATAAATTGGAGTAGTTCCTTGGACTCACCTCTTTTCTAATCACCCATCAATTCAACCATTGGTTGCAATCTCAGCGCCATCTATGGGGATGGGTCGACTTCAAAAAGGTGTTAAATGTTCCACAATCTAACTCACTCACTTGGTCTTTGAACGTTTGCTTTAACTTTATCAAAATTATTAAATGACCAAAACTCTAGACTAAATTGATCACACTTCAAGTTTGGGCACTAAAATTGAACAACTATTGACATAGAGGGCCTCCGGGCATGCACTTGAAATTGAATCTCACGCATCTTTGTTTTGGGCTTAAAAACAAAATCACACCAACTCTTGAATGCCTTAAAGAAAATTAATCGATACTTGACGTGGAGGGCCTCCGAGCATGCGGGTTTACTTTTTTGTTGACCCTAACTCTTCTTCTTGTATTCATTTTTCGCTCAATTTTTCTTTGTTGGTTCATTTCAAAGTTGGAATTGAACATTGTCTCTTAAACATGAGTGCTTGCAAAGTCTAGATCAGCACACATAAGAGTCAGTTGGTAAAAAGAACAAGCATGTTTTTTAGCCCAAGGTCATCCAAGTCTTCTCTCCCCTTATCATCTTTCGAGGCCATCTTAGGTGCATAAGATTAGGATCCAAAACCTTGTTTCTTTTTATGAGGCCTACTTGGGGATTTAATCACCCCTTGGACGACCTCAACTCCAGCGTTTCGACAGAGTATAAGAACTGGGAGGTGAATCGAAAGACACCTCTCTTGGGATCAAAATTTTGTCACTTGAGCTAAGCCTAAAGGAACTTTATACCCTTGAGAAGTGAAAGAGGAGAAGTGGGTTACTGCTCCTCTCGGCTGTGTGACATCTTTTTGGTTTCATCTACGGATTTGGGCCCCATGTACCTTGGGTATATCGAGGACTCCCTAGCTAAACCAACTGTCAACCTTGTAGACAACCATCTAGGATGTTAATGTGTTTGAAGTGACTGATCGAAACATTTGTAGAACATACACACTCCTTGGTGCAAGTATCACATTTTGGGAATCAAAACTTATATCTGGTTGTTTCTATCTATTGCTTGGTCTTTTACTTATTGAATGCATGTTTTCCAAACTTGGTCAATCCTAGCTTAGGGCACACTTAGCGTAGTCACTGCGTATTCCAAAAGTTGAACAATTTGAAGAAAAATAACCAAGATCTCTCAAAGCTAAGCAAATTCAGGAATTGTGTCAGAGCAACCCAAACCCAAATAGAACTTTCACAAAGTCAAACTCAAGCCATCTCAGGCATACCAAGAACTTTCAGCCAAGAGAAAGGAACTAACACCAAGCCCTCGAATTGCCAAACTCCACAAAGAAGAGGACAAAGCTGCTTAAGAAGCCCTTATAGAAACCTAGTTAGATCGCACCATCCAATTTAACCAACATCCAGGAGTTAACAATGCTTATGCCTTACCAACTAGGCATGACTTTTATGATTAGACCCCCTTGTTTCTCCACATCTTCTTGCATAAGCTTCACTTTTGCATTAGAGTCATCTTTGTAGGTAAGCTAGCCATCCTTATTCATCCCCTTAAGCATTTTAGCTCATTCATCTCATTTAGAACCAAACCATCTAGCCAGCAATCAAAACCTCACATGCAAGCCTTCAAAATTGTTGTCACCCTACCAAAAGTTTTCCATTCCTAAAATCTTCCAAATCCATCAATCTCACCAAGGTTATCCCTTTGACAGAGCTTTGTCTAGGGTAATCTAGCTTTGTCACTTGTCATCCCTCATCACCTTGAGCTAAAAGTTGTTATCCACAAGTGTTCAATCTCATGTTCTTCCTAAAGGATCGTCAGTTTATCCTTAAGTTGACACAATCACCACCAAGCTTGCACATAGGAAAGCAGACCTTTCATGCTTTGGCAACATATCTTTGCAATTAGAATCCCCAACCCAATCCTCCTTAGGTTTTGTCATATAGCTTTGCCTCAACCTAGGAGATCATTTGCATAGAAAAGCCTTCCCCTTTTGCATCCATCAGCATTGTTGCATCTCATATCTAGGAAACATTCTGCATTTTTTATGCCACCCATCACTTGCTTAGGCAAGAAGAAGAAGGAAACAATGGAGCCCTATCATTTGGATCCAATAGAATCTCTCCCCTTGAGCACTCAACCATCCTTCAACCCAAAGAACACCATACCATCACCTACTAACATAGAAGCTTTCATAAACCAACCAAGAAATGCAGTATTGGTGAATGCCATTATAGACAAAAACAAGGAAACAATCATGGCTAACTTTCGAAGGGACAACATTGGAGCCTTCAAATTTGGAAGACCTCCTCCCCTATTAGAGCCATCTCACCCATTGTTTGGACAACTCCCACCACCCATAGGCTCTTATGATTCAAATTATACTCAATATATGTCAAAAGAAGAGCCTCAACCCACCCCATATGATCCAACAGACCCAAATATACCAGCCTCCACTCAAGTTGAAATCTCCCTTCCACAAGCAAATCCAGTCACCACCACTCCAACATTGGTCCATAACACTCCATCCCAAACCCCCTTTGCCCAAAACTCCTCACAATTCACTCCCTTCACTATTGTTGCTTCTGCTCTCCAACCCAACCTTCCAAATCCACCCATCTCCCAAATTAGTGCTAGCATCTTTGGCCAACCTCAACAATATACAGCAGGGATGCCACCCATGGGGCCAAGTAATCAACCCTTCATCACCCCCAGCTTGTTTACCTTAGCTCAGATCACAATTCTATCATTTCCACTAGGTCCTTGGAGCTTAGTGCCATCAACCACAAATCCACAAGCTACTACCATCACTCCACAAAGCTATCAAACCCCACCAGCTACTACCAATGTTCTGCCCAGCTCTCAAGTGACCCAAGCTCCTACCACCACTCTACCAAGCTTTCAAATCCAGCCACCAAGCTATCAAACCCCATCAATTCCATTTCCTAGATTTCAATTCCCACCACCTCCACCGCCAAATAATCCATTACCTCCTATTACCAACTATTTTTCTATGCCACTTCTAAGAGGAAATCCACCACCACCAACCACCAATTATTTGGCCTCTTTTTCCATGCAGAAACCTTCCTAGATGGGGCCACAACCCACATATATTGGTCAAACTCCTCAAATCTAAAGTCAAGTTCCACAAACTCCCTGATGCTTTCCCCAAGCTTCACAACCATCTTATACCTTACCTCCACAAATAAATCCATTTATCCCATACCCAGCTTCTGTTCCTCAATCCCAACCTCAAATCCAATATCAGCAGCAAGACTCACAACACATGCAGCAATATGTGCCCCGTCCACCTCAGCAACCCATCATCCACCATTTAGTTCCCCAAGCCATGTACAATCCCTACCAGTCCATACCTCAAAGCCATCCATATTCCATTGCCCCGTCTAGCACATACCTACCTCAGGCCACTCCTACATTGGGGGCACCCCAGCCATCACCCATTAATGCAGAATGGGAAGCCATGAAGATAGCTTTGAAGAGCATCCTGGAAGGAAATGATCTTAAAAACCTTCAAGTTTGAGAATGTGTGTCCTTACCCATTTGATAGAGCCATTACCATGACACCATTTCCCAAGCATTTTGAGACACCCAAATTTGACAAATTTAGAGGAAAAGGAGACCTTGTCACACATATCAAAGAATTTTACATGCACTGCTAAGAAGTGGCATATGATGATGACTTCCTCTTGCGTCTCTTTCCCAAAAGCTTGGCCGGACCAGCTCTTGAATGTTTTTATAGAATACCATATGGCACAATTAAAAATTTTGCTGAATTATCTGAGGCATTTGTAGCCCAATATGCCCATCTTGTTGAAATAGAGCTATCAGTAGTTGATCTTGTCCACACAAAGCAAAAAGGTGGAGAAAGCCTTCCTAAATATCTACAAAGATGGCAAACCCTTACCACCCGCATATCTTGCACCTTGCCAGAGCACCATTTGGTGAAAATGTTTATTGATAATGCCCATCCTAGCTTGGCTCACCACATGACCATGAACTGTTTATAGACATACAAAGACATCAAAGAGAAAGGAATGATCCTTGAACAAGGACTCATTAAAGATGGTGTGGTCAAGATTTACAAGGAAGCCAACCACAATCAATCACATTCCAATGACAAGTCTAGGTATTGGAACAAAAATAAGCAAGTTGCAACAGATGGCGTCACTGACACCAGACATGTGAATATTTTTGGTCCTTCTCAAAACCAGTCCAACCCACCATATCAACCAAACAATCAACAAGCTATCAACTACCGACATCAGAACCACCAAAGCTATCAAAACTACAATCCAAGACCCAACTTTCAAGGGTTTAGCGATCAAGCTAATGCCATCAATGTAGCTGCAGGGCAAAAGCCCATATTCCAACCTACACCTAGAAACTATACACCCCTTGGTGAGCCATTGGATCTCATTTTTGAGAAATTAGTCAAGGAAAACCTCATCAAATTTCCTCCTACCCAGCAAATCAACCCAAGCCAATCTAAAGCTACAGGGTACAAAGATAATGAATAATGCAAATTTGATAGGGTAAAAGGTCACACTACCCTCAGATGCATGAAACTGAAGGATTACGTGTAGGACCTCATTGATTGGAAATAAATCATCGTTGGTGCCCAAACCTCTCCCAATGTAGGCTTAAAAATCTATCAAAATGATTTTCCTCCACACAACAACCAAAATCCTGGAAAAGCACCTATCCAAGCCAACAACATAAACACCAACAATCGCCAGCCAAACCAACAGCATGGGAAGAAAAATGACCACACTTCATCCTATATAGATTATGGTAGCCCTATAGGTTGTATATCTGAGAAAGAGCCTTCTGTCAATGTTATCAATATCCAAGGACTAAACAATGAGTGTGCAGTCACCACTCAAAGAGCACAATTTAACATTATAGGCCCACCTGTTTCACCAGCACCATCAGCTCCATCAAAAAGCCAGTACAATATCTTGGAACACCTTGGGAACATGCCAGCCCAAATCTCCATTTTAGACCTTCTTCACACTAGTTCTATGTACAAGAACATCCTTGATAGTGCCCTTATAGAATCTCATGTCCCTTCATATATCAATGCTAATAATTTTGTAATCTTGTTGGACATCTATCCTCCTCATGTGCCCTATCTTTCAAACCCATCGACATACTTGTGGTCAAGCTAGATCACACCCTTCCACTTCGCATAGCCATCATGGTATCCAATTTTTCCATAAAAAGAGTAATGATAGATAATGGATCAGCCTTGAATATTTTCACCCTAAAATTCATAAAACAAGCTGGGTATACTAAGGCAGATATCATCAATGAGGTTATCACCATCAAAGCCTATGACAACTTGGAAAGAACCACAAAAGGAACTATTTTGCTGCCAATCAAGGTTGGGTCAGTCATCCAAGAGACACTCTACCATGTTATTGATCTAAACCTACCATTTAACATCCTCCTCAGTCGCCCATGGATTCATTCCATGAAAGCTATTCCATCCACTTACCATCAGTGCATCAAATTTCCTCATCAAGGCACTGAGGTAATCATCCATGTCGATCTTGAACCCTTTGCTTACTGCAATGCAGTTGAAGCTTCATACACAAACCATTGCCTTGGAATTTATATCGGCATAGCCATCGCTAGCTCATCCCACACTTGTAATGACCCAGAAACCATCCTCGCCTCCACCCTGTCGATTGTGAAGATCAATAAAAAAGGCTATAGAGAGTATAGTCTATCAGATGCATTTGCTGTTAGGGCACTCCCACTTGATCCACACGCCCATGGATGACTGACATATCACAAAGCTAAGGAGATTCCACCTCCTTGTTACAAACAGTTTGGCCCAACAACCTTTGTATCCTCAAAAAACCCTCTTCATGAGGAGCTCACTCCAGATATCAACAATTGGTTACATAAGGATGCACCTCAAAGAAATCAGGCACACCTTGATCACTTCAGCCAGAAGTATCTCGAAGAACATAAGGTCATCACTAACAAATGGAACTATCAAGGTGGTGGTCTAGTACCAGAAGAAAGGCATGCAGTTCCCCATTGACACACACAAGTGGGAATCAAAGTCTGGTCTTGGCTTTGGCATACCCACAACTGAAAGCACCAATATGGATGGTCACGCTTTTTTGAACATTCACCGTGACCTTGTCAAAATCAAAGACATTCTTGAGGAAGTTCAAAAAAGGCCCTACGACGATATCCTAGATCAAATCTCCCATGAAGACTCTGTTCTCCAAGAACTATCCATCCACCTCATTGACCTACCTCTCGCCCATCCACAACTCATAGATTGGGACCAACCAAGCATATACACATTAATGAGTTCACATTAGAGGAAGCGCTTCTAAGATTCATGGGAGCTAAAACGCCTCACAAGAAAACAAAGCAAAATTTTTCCTATATCTACAAGCTAGATCCCAAGGGGTATTTTGGAGAAAATCCCCAACCTAGTTCCGATACACCCAAAACTGGAACTAAGGTGAATTTGAGACTAGCTAAGGTAGCAAAGAGAACCCCTCAGCAAGAACATCTAGAGCCACAAGTAGAACATGAGGATTTAGCATTACCTTCTCAAGGTAATCGACTAGAGATATCTTCTATTCTAATTGAGGATACTAGAGAAGTCAACATTGGTTCTTTAGAGATCCCTAGACTTGTTCACATTGCTGCATCCCTATCACAAGACCAAGCTAACCTCCTCTTTGAGGTCTTAAGAGAGAACGTTGGTCAATTTGCATGGTCATATTAGGACATGCCAGGACTTGATCCAAAGCTTGTAGTTCATCATCTTCCAGTTGATCCAAAGATCAAGCTCATCAGACTAAAGCTTAGAAAAATGCACCCAAAGGTAGCATTATTGGTCAAAGCTGAATTAGAAAGAATGTTAGCTACTAAGGTTATCTGATCTATCGACTACTCAGAGTGGATCTCCAACATGGTCCCCATCACTAAACCTCTCAGTGACATCAGAATCTGCACTGATTTCAAAGATCTTAACAAAGCTTGTCCAAAAGATGATTTTCCCTTGCCCAACATAGATATGATTGTAGATCTTACAGCTAGACATGAAATTTTGTCCCTCATTGATGGATTTTCTAGGTATAATCAAATCAAGATTACAGAAGAGGATCAACATAAGACATCATTCACTACCCCTTGGGGAACCTTTTGCTACAACATGATTCCTTTTGGCCTAAAGAATGTTGGGGCTACCTATGAAAGATCTATGACAACCATTTTTCATGATCTCATCCATAGCATTTTGGAGGATTATGTGGATGATATCTTGGTCAAGTCTCATACCTTCATGGATCATCTTGCTGACCTAGAGAAAGTCTTTGATAGGTTAGCCAAATATCATCTCATGCTTAATTCGAAGAAATGTGTCTTTGGGGTCACATCTAGCAAGCTTCTAGGCTTTATAATTTCTAAATGAGGTATAGAGATCGACCCCAAGAAGGTTAAAGCTATCTTAGACATGCCTCCTCACCAGAAACTATGATAGCTTCATTCTCTTCAGGGAAAGCTTCCATCTATTTGGTGCTTCATCTCCCAGCTTGCAGATAAGTGTACACCATTTTCACATTTAATGAAGAAGGAGGAGAACTTCAAGTGGGATCCTCTATGTCAATGTAGCTTCGACCATCTCAAGTAGTATCTCATCAATCTGCCTATCTTGGTTCCACCAGTTCCTGGTCATCCCCTAATTTTGTACATATCAGCAACACCTACTGCTCCAGAGGCACTTCTAGTACAACTCAATAACTACAACAGAGAAATAGCCATCTACTACATCAGTAGAAACCTATTTGGTTATGCACTCAATTACAATCCTATGGAAAAGTCTTGTTTGGCAGTTGTTCTCCCAACTCAAAAGCTTCGCCACTACATGCTAAGTCATACCATCCAACTAGTCTCCAAGATTGACCCTCTCAAGTATATGCTCTCCACAACAACACTTACAGGCCATTTGGCCAAATGGGTTATGCTCCTTAGCAAATTTGACATCTAGTATGTGGATAGAAAGGCAATCAAAGGGCAAGCTATAGCAGATCACCTAGCTGATGCACCTCTAATAGATGCATATCCTTTGATCACAGAATTTCTAGATGAGCATATCTGACTAATTAAAGAACAACCCCCATGGAAGCTTTATTTTTATGGTTCATACACATCTCATGGATCAGGGGCAGGAATATTGTTGGTCACACCTCAAGGAGATTATATTCCTAAAGATTTTAAACTAAAATTCCCTAGCACCAACAATATAGCTAAATATGAGGCTCTCATA
Source organism: Cupressus sempervirens (assembly GCA_028749045.1). Classification (NCBI taxonomy): domain Eukaryota; kingdom Viridiplantae; phylum Streptophyta; class Pinopsida; order Cupressales; family Cupressaceae; genus Cupressus; species Cupressus sempervirens. Next base: position 241,856,374 of record CM053789.1, on the reverse strand, counting down.
GTAGGATTAAAGATAGCTACAGAATGGAACATCACTGAGTCACAAATCTTTAGTGATTCTCAGCTCATCATCAAGCAAGCCCTAAATGAATATCAAACTAAAGATGAAAATCTATTACCCTAAAAAGAGCTAGTTGATTAGCTAACCCAACATTCTACAAAGCTTCAGTTTACACAACTGCCTCGAATACAGAACAAAGCAGTAGATGCTATGGCTACTATCAGCTCACTCTTGGAAATTCCCCAAGTAGCTACATAGTATCAGTTTTTAGTCGAGCAGCTCCTCACACCTACCTATGTGAATGATGACTCAAACCATGTTTGTATCTTGGTTGGTCCCCAATCCCCTTGGTACCATGAGATTCATGCTTACCTTAACAATGGTATCATATCCCCTCACCTCACACGTACCCAATGCTAGAACCTCATGCAAAAATCCTCTTGCTATGTTATCATAGCCAATACCCTATATCATCGAGGTTATCACGATACTTTCTCTTGATGTTTAGACCAAAATGAGGCTGTGATGGTGTTAAAAGAAGTACACTCTGGACTTTACAGTGCCCACATGAGTGGTATTGTCCTAGCACAAAAAATCCTTAGAGTAGGCTACTATCAGCCTACCATTGAAGAAGACTCATGTGACTTTGTCATAAAGTGTCTCCCATGTCAGCAACATGCAAATCTTGTGCACGCTCTAGCACAAGATCTATAGCCTATTGCACCACCTTAGCCTTTCACTTGTTGGGGGCTTGATCTAGTTGGAACTATCACATCCCTCTCATCTGATGGACACAAATGGATGATAACAGCTACAAACTATTTCACTAAATGGGTGGAAGTAGTCCCCCTAGTCTCAACTATAGGAGTTTAGGTCTCCAAGTTCATCTTGTACCACATTGTTTGCCGCTTCGGCATCCCATCCACCATCTTCACTAACCACGAAGGTAACTTTGAAAATCTCAACATGGAAGAATTATGCACTTCCCTCCGCATCCTTCACTACTTTTCTAGCCTTTATTTCCCACAAGGTAATGGCCAAGCAGAGGCAACTAACAAAACCCTCCTCAAAATCCTAAAGAAAGTTGTCAATGATTCCAACCGTGATTGGCACCTACAAATAAATCCAGCCCTATGGTCCTATGAAACCTCCTTTCATACTTCCATAGGCACAACTCCATACTCCCTAGTCTATGGTGCCAAAGTGGTACTACCTATAGAGGTTGAACTTCCCTCCTTGCACATATCTTTGCAAGGGCAAATATCAGATGAAGAATACAGAGTAGCTCGGCTCACCCAGCTAGATCGCTTAGACAAGAAATGACAACAAGCCTATGATTATCTCACAGTCTATCAAATTCATCTCAAAAGGAATTTCAACAAGAAGGTGCTCCCATGACAGTTTCAACTAGGTGACATGGTACTCAAAGAAAATATGAAAGTCTAAGCTGATCGAGAAAAGAAAGGCAAGTTTGAACCTACATGGCTTGGTCCTTATGTTGTCACTGCATCCTTTGGCTCTAGAGCCTATCAGTTATCTACACCAAAATGAGAACTCTTGAATGATCCTACTAACATCATTCATCTCAAGAAGTTCTATGCTTGAAGATCCTTGGTATACACAGCTTTTAAAAAATACAAAAAAAAATAGTAAAGAGAAATAAGCATCCAATGGTGAAAACTTGGCAATTCAAGCACCTTGGATAGGTACCTTGGTGAAAACCTGATAATTCAGGAACCCTGTGTACTAAGACTAATCCATTATCTATCACTATCCTATCCCTCATCCATTCACCCACCATCCCATAAAACACCTTGTTCCCTTAGTGTTCCAACCAAATATCCAAAATCTATTGGAGCTTGTAAATACCTCCTATACAGCTTGTAAATCTCGTATCTCATCTTGTAAATCTTATACCTCAACTTGTAAATCTTGTATCATCCCTTGTATCATACCTTGTATATCCAAATCTTGTCCAAATCTTGTACCATATTCCAGCTTGTAAATAATCTTGTATCCTAGCTTGTATCCTATCACATGCACACAAAGAATCCCATTTTCCTTAAGCTTTTCACAAACCATCTACCTATCTACCTATCAACTATTGCAGACATCCCACACTTCACAAACATTTCCATCTCACAAAACCCAAACATGAATAACCTTATACATTTGTAACATATCTTGGTTCGTCAACTTGTACATCCTCTTTAGCTTAGTACCATTGTATCTATCTAGCTTTCATGTCAAGTTCCTCCTTGATCAGCATCTTGCACACATCACACAACCCTTGGTTAGCTATTCCAATACATCCTTTAGCTAGACCTCCTGTCACCAAAGTATTATTCTTCTTAGTTCAGCTTGCTAGAGGCATTATCCAAATCCATCATCTTAGGTGCTCTCTGATAGATCCTTGTAGGATATAGCTTTCCTCATATCTAATCTTGGTCCGTTAGTACCTCATCCTACCCATCTCGTTGGAAAATAGTTCTCTTTTAGATTTTCACTTTCTTTTGATTCGGGATCTTCCCTTTTGGGTCTTGAAGTATCTTTTCCAAACAATCTTTTTGTTCCATCCTAAAGTTTGCCATGATATTCCATATCATGATATGCTGCGAATGGGGCAATTCGAGCATAAGGTCTTGATCATGTCTTTTGCTTGTTTTTCTTTTTTGCTTGTGGATTACCTAGTGTCGGTTTCCCACTGCTTCCTTTGGGATTCATGTGTGATGCTGGGGCAATCCTTGTGTGTTTTTTTGAGTCAGTTCGTCAGTCCTCTGGACAGTTGGTGAAAAGGCCTTGATGTTCTTGGTAACCTTGGCAATTAACCAACAGTCCTATAGCAAATCTAGTGCTCAACTACATGGTCATACTTCTCTTTGAAGTATCCCCCCACTCAAAAAGCTTCAATGGAATCCCTTCATCTCCATTATCCCCCATCCATCTCCAACATCTGTCTCTCCTACCCCAGCTTGTGCAACTATATCTCTTTGAATCAATCATCACTCTTAGCTTTAGGGATCCACCAATCCAATCAATCCACCAAGCCTCATCTTTCAAGATCCACAATCCTAGTCCTAGGGATCTCTGAAACCCATCTTCCGCCAATCTGACTCTTTGAAATCTTGTTGCATCAGCTTTTTCCATCCCATCATCCATCTCCCTATCCTAGATTCTTTTTTATATCACTCCACTCCTTCATCCTCCATCTCCCCTGAAGTCTTAAACTTGTTTCCTCTTGTGCATCTAATAGCCCTTTACCATTCTCCTGTAGTGAGAGTTTGAGCTAATTCAGCCCCTTCTCTTAGCCAATCTGAGTCTCCTTGCTTATCTCAAATTTTTGTATTTTTCAAGAATCCATCGAGCCTCATTTCTCTCTCTACCACCTTCTTGAGGGGGCATCATCTAAGTCTAGTCTCTCCTCTTCTTATCCGAGACTGGGGCAACCTTCTTGCTAAAACATCTTCCTCGTGTCTTCTTCATTCAAACTTCTTTGAAATAGTGTTGTCTCAACACTATGTCAAAGAGAGAAAAAATGTAGACACCTAAATTTGATTACACCACTTTGGTAATCCTATTTAGTTATCTCTAAAGGCATCATAAATTAAATTCCTATTTAATTAATCCTTTTCCATCCCCTAGCTAATTAATTTAATTAATCATCTATAGTCCTAATTGATAAATCAAATAACTTATTATTTATCAATTAAATCCTATTCTTCTATCTAATTCCAAAATCCCCATTTATTAAATAAAACTATTTGATAAATAAAACCATCAAAGCTAATAACCCCTAACCTATCCTAAATCCCCCTTTTTAGCCTAATCCACCCCATCCACCCATACTAACCAAGCTTAGCCACTAATTCAACCACCCTCATGAATGCCATCCACTTGCAAATCTCTAACATCCCTAATCTAATCCTAATCCCAAGCCTAATCCACCCCCTAATGTTGTCACATTCCCTAAACAAGCTTAAGACTTTCCTAAGCCAAGGAAAGTCAACAATCTCAACTCCCTCAAAAATATCCCAACCACCCAACAATGAATGCTCTTAAAAAAGCCATAAAGATTCTTACAAGCTCTTACAAGCCATAATGAACGGTCTTTATGAAGATATTATCCCTTGAGCCTCCTTTGTTGACTCATCCATCCCCTTTCCTCCATCCACTCACCCTGTGACATGTGTCACTCTTTGATTGTCTCTAAGGAAGCACAATCCATGTGCTCTCCTCTCATGCAATCTCAACCCTCCTTAACTATTTCCTAGTGCAGAGGCACCTAAATCTCAAGAAGACAAAGATATAAAAGCTAGAGAAGCCATTTGTAATAATTTGTCAAAGGAGGTCTTAATATGATAAATAATGTAAAAATATTTATTTAATTGGTGAATGGATCTATTAGCATCCATCTAAAGTCATTTGAGTCATAATGTTGGTCTAGTTTGGGTTTGTATGAAAGTTGTAATGTAAAAAAATGCATAATATGCATAAAATGTTGTCAAGAGTGCAAAGGGGTCAAAAGAATGTGAAGGGTTAGTTTAAAGGGTGGTTTGGAAGTTATAACCAACCAAAAAATCTATAAAAATGTACATAAGGTTGAACCAAAGCATGAATGAAAGGAATAGATACATTTTGAAACAAATTTGGTAATATTCTGAGTTGTTATTTTGATTGGTTTTCAGTTTTAGTGTTGGTTCTAGGTATTTTATGACCATTTACAGCTTGGAAACCATGTAAATTTTGTATATTTTGATAGATAAGTGAATAACCTTTCTTTTGGCTTTGGTTTGGATTTGTTTCATTTAGAAATGAAGAAGTTATGCAGGTTTTAGCAAAGCTTGTAAATTGCAGATTTGAGAATGACCAACTATAGTCAGATTGAAACGTTTGGTACAGGAATATTTTGGAAAATAAAGACCTCTAAAAATATTCATTGGAAAGATGAATTAAATTTCATTTCCTTTTTTTTTGGGTTGTTTTTATATATATTTGTGAAAGTTATGGGCATTTGAGTGAAAACTGGTTTTTAACAATTTTGATTGGAGTTACAGACAATGATTTGTGGTTGAAACTTTATATATGAATGAGAAAAATGATTGTCTTACATATTTGGAAACTATACTAAATAATGGATAATATGGAATTGTTTTGGTTTAATTTAGATTTATTTTGAGGAAGATATCTGATACCCTAGGTAAGGTTACCAGTTTTGTTTTTGGTTTATGACAGAAAATATGGGTCTTGGTTCAGAGTACATAATTTATAATATGCTTATTGGATTGGTCTCATATTTGGATATGTTTTATAATTATGAATTTATAACAATTCCTCTAAAGGGTTTTTCAAGAAGATATTTAGAACTGGAGTTATGAACAATGCAATCAGACATAGCAATCTGATTGTGTGAGTGAAGATGTTGTCTTTATCGGTGTATAATGTCAGGGTTCTTTGTTGTAATCTTTGAGATTTTCTTGGTTCCTTGAGGGTGTACCAGCCTATTGTGAATCCCTTGAGCTGAACTAAGATTCCTTGAAGATAAATACAGAGGGCTCTGCATCATATTGGTATTAGAGCTTGAAGATCTTGAGTGTGTGGGTAGAGCACCGAGGGAGGCAATCCACACCAGGTCCACGAAGAATTGGTATTTTTTTTGTTGATGGGTTTTGGTTGTAGGTGGTTATCTATCTTGCTACATATGAAGTTTGGGATGTATGGGTAGACAAGAGAAGGTATATCATAACCATTCTCCAATGGAGATAAAGCTGGGTAGAAGGTGCATGGCACAAAGAAGGTGAGGCATCTTCCAGGATCTACTATTGGGTAAGATGAATGGTCAAGGGCCAAGGATTGGTCTAGCTGATTGCCAAGAGACTAGCGAGAGAGGGAAAGAGGAGGACTCCTAGGTGAGGCATATGGGAGATTTTGAAGTAGCAATGGTAAAGATGGATCTCTTACTGATAAAGCACTGTGGAAGTTGTAGCCATTAATGCTCCACTAAAAGGAGTATTTGAGAAGATGATTTTGAGGACAGTCCTATGTCCTTAAGGGAAAAGATGATGGTGATAAAGGCATGAAGAGGCAAAGGAAAAGATGAGGATTTTGATCTAATATTTTTTCTTGCAGGTTATTGATTCTATGTTTCCAAGGGACTTGGAAACTTTTCAAGGTTGAGAGTATGGTGAAGAGGCACCTAAATCTCAAGAAGACAAAGATATAAAAGCTAGAGAACCCATTTGTAATAAGTTGTCAAAGGAGGTCTTAATATGATAAATAATGTAAAAATATTTATTTAATTGGTGAATGAATCTATTAGCATCCATCTAAAGTCATTTGAGTCATAATGTTGGTCTAGGTTGGGTTTGTATGAAAGTTGTAATGTAAAAAAATGCATAAAATGCATAAAACATTGTCAAGAATGCAAAGGGGTCAAAAGAATGTGAAGGGTTAGTTTAAAAGGTGGTTTGGAAGTTATAACCAATCAAAAAATCTATAAAAATGTATGTAAGGTCGAACCAAATCATGAATGAAAGGAATAGATACATTTTGAAACAAATTTGGTAATATTCTGAGTTGTTATTTTGATTGGTTTTCAGTTTTAGTGTTGGTTCCAGGTCTTGTACGACCATGTACAGTTTGGAAACCATGTAAATTTTGTATATTTCGATAGATAAGTGAATAAAATTTCTTTTGGATTTGGTTTGGATTTTTTTCATTTAGAAATGAAGAAGTTATGCAGGTTTTAGCAAAGCTTGTAAATTGCAGATTTGAGAATGACCAACTACAGTCAGATTGAAACGTTTGGTACAGGAATATTTTGGAAAATAAAGACCTCTAAAAATATTCATTGGAAATATACATGAATTAAATTTCATTTCCTTTTGGTTTGGGTTGTTTTTATATAGATTTGTGAAATTTATGGGCATTTGACTAAAAACTTGTTTTTAACAATTTTTATTGGAGTTACAGACAGTGATTTGTGCTTGAAAATTTATATATGAATGAGAAAAATGAATGTCTTACATATTTGGAAACTATACTCAAGAATGGATAATATGGAATTGGTTTGGTTTAATTTAGATTTATTTTGAGGAAGATATCTGATGCCCTAGGCAGGGTTACCAGTTTTGTTTCTGGTTTATGACAGAAAATATGGGTCTTGGTTCAGAGTACATAATTTATAATCTGCTTATTTTATTGGTCTCATCTTTGGATATGTTTTATAATTACTAATTTAGAACAATTCCTCAAAAGGGTTTTTCAAGAGGATATTTAGAACTAGAGTTATGAACAATTCAATCAGACATAGAAATCTGATTGTGTGAGTGAAGATGTTGTCTTTATCGGTGTATAATGTCAGGGTTCTTTGTTGTAATCTTTGATATGTTCTTGGTTCCTTGAAGGTGTACCAGCCTATTTTGAATCCCTTGAGTTTAAATAAGATTCCTTGAAGATAAATACAAAGGGCTTTGCATCATTTTCGCATCCTTACATCTTAACCCTCCATCCCTCAAGCCCTTAGCCTATAAATTGAATCCCCTCCCAAGCCATTTCAACACAACCTTTTGAGCTAAAGTTATAATGCCAGTTTTGAGAAGCAAAAGCCTTAACCATACCCTTATAATGCAAAATTGAGAGCTCACAAAGCTACCAATTTTCCATTTTCATCTCCATTGAAGCTATTTTGAGAACCTTGATCATACATCCCACATCCACATAATAGATTCATCTCTAAATAAAGTGACCATTCTCATTAGGAGAGCCATTCCATGGCTCACATTCTCATTTGAGGGTTTTCACTTTGTCTCTCATATATTTTATGGTTTTTATGCTAGTTAATGTTTTTTTCTCTTGAGAGATTAGTATTACTTGCTAACATATTTCTCATATACACTAACAGGGTTGGAATCTCCTAATAGGGATTCAAAGTCTCCTACTCAAACCTCGTATGTACTAAATTTTATTAATGAGACTCCTAATAGGGTTTAACCTTTCACAAGGAACATTTATATTAGTACATCATCTTGTGGGTATCATTCCCACTGAGGTTTTCCCTTTGATCAAGGGTTTCCCTAGTCAACATATCTAGTGTCACTATGTATATTTGTCTTTCATGATTACTAATTAAATTGCTCACATGATTAAGTTGGATTAAAGTTGATATTGATTTTGATAATTATATAATTGATTAACCTCCAACCCCCCCACCCCCCAGCCTCCCCCCCCCCGCCCCTCTCAATTATATTGTGAATATTAATTACTAACAGTTGGTATTAGAGAATTAGGTCCTTGAAGAAAGGATTTAAAAACCTAAAGAGATCTATGGTGAATATGTCCAAGAAGGAAAGCCTAAAATTTTATGGCACCAATTTTGACAGTTGGAAGAACAAGATGAAAACTCATCTTTTATGCATGGGTCCAACATATTTTCTTGTAACCAAGGTATCTAAGGATATTATGGAAGAAGATGATCTTGAAAGTTTACTAAGTAGCATAGAAAAGTATCTATCTACAACATAAGGGCTAGAGAAGTAATATTGTCAGCCCTACCTAAAAGTGAGTATAGTTAGGTAAATCTAATCAAAACATCTCATGAAATTTGGAAAACTTTAGAAGCTAACTATGAAGGTGATAGACATGCAAAAATAATTAGATTATGAAAATTGCATTGCGCATTTCAAGATGCTAGAATGGTGGAAGATGAATTTGTAAGAAGCTATATTGGCAAAATATATGAGATTTTTCCAAGAAAAAATCTTATGAAGGAACCAAATTGGATGATGAAATAATATGGAAGATCTTGAAAATTTTGACACCACCTATCTAGACAATAACACAGATGATTCAATTGATGATACCCTATATTGAAAATTTCACCAAAGAAACATTGCTTGGTAGATTATAAGTGGTAGAATTTGATCTCAAACAATCTAGAGAATTAGTAAAAGTTGAGATAGCATTGAGTGCAATAAATTTTCAACTTGGTCTAGCAAAGAATACAAGAGCACAAGAATACATTGCTAGTAGCAACAAAACTATTGACAAAAATATAAAAGGAGTAGCTCTTCTTGTGGAAAGAGAAAAATATGGTAAGAATATTTTTAAGTGCTAGACATGAAATTAATATGGTCATTATGCATCTAAGTGTCCTAAAAGAGAAAATAAGTTTAACAGAAGATTCAAACCTAGAAGACATAGAATTTGTGATGATGAGGAGGAATGACCTTGACAAACAGACAAGAGAAGAAAGTGTGCTAATTTCACAAGTTGAAAGGAAAGATTGGATCATTGATAGTGGTTTTTCACATCACATAACTGGTGATATAGGCAAACTTGTGAAATTCAAAGTCATAATGAAGAGATAGTTAGAGTAGGGAATAATGCAGCCTATCACATTATAGGAATTGGATCCATCACATTTGATTGTAAAAAAAATAGTAATGATGTGTACTTTGTTGATGGACTAAAACATAACTTGTAAAGTATTGAATAGCTTGCAGAAAAAGGTTACCAATTATAGTTTGGTAATGACACATGCATCATCAAGGAAAAGGAAGGAAAATTTCTTCTTATTGGCACAAGAACTAGAGGTGATGTATTTCAATTAAACACCACTGAAATAACATGTTTAGTAGCTAACTTTGACAATAGTTTGTTATGGAACAAAAGATTTTTTCACGTAAACTTTGATAACATTGTGAAAGTTAGTAATACACTTGTTCTGAGAGATTTACCTAAGATCAGTAAGCTTGTTGACTTTATTTGTAAGGAATGTACCTTGGCTAAGAAGAATAAAGTTTCATTTCCTAATAAGTGGTTTGGTACTATGCAAAAGGTGGAATTGGTTCATACAGATTTAAGTGGTCCTTCAAGAACAAGAGGATTCTATGTAAAAAGGTAGTTTATAATTTTTGTTGATGATTTTACCAGAATGATCTAGGTAGTTTTTCTTAAAGAAAAATCAAAAGCATTTAAAAAATTTAGGATATTCATGAATATAGTAGAGAATGAATCAAGAGTAAAAATCAAGAGCTTAAGATCTAATAGAGAAGGATAATTCACTTCTAGATAATTCAACATCTACTATGAAGACTGTGGAATCAAGAGATAACTATCCTCACCTCACTCAATGAGTAGAATGGGATTAATGAAAGAAGAAAAAGATCAATTACTGAACCAACAAGAGTTATGTTATTTGAGAATGACGTATGAAACAAATTTTGGAGAGAAGTAGTCAATACAATAGTATATACTCTAAACATAGTACATATTATGAAAGGCATGAAAAAAACACCTTAAGAATTATGGTTCGGATACTCACCATCAGTTAAATATTTGAGAATATTTGGGAGAAAATGTTACAACAAAAGAGATGATGATATTAGTAAGTTTGATCCAAGGAGAAATTAAGGTATCTTTCTTAGCTATTCATTAAAAAGAAAAGCCTACATATGTTTTAATTATAGAAGAAAGAATATAGTAGAGTCATAAATGTGAGAATAGATGAAAAGTTTGGTATCAAAGAAAAGATGATGGATGATAACATTCAATGAAGGTAACTCTGAGATGATAAATAGATGCAATGAATTATTTCTTCAAACTAACAATGACTTGCAAAATAATATGCAAACTAAAGAAGTAAGAGAAGAATAAAGCGTAGTACCTAAAATAATAGTTGAAGAAACAATTTCTACCCCAAATAAAAATATCATGAGAAATCCTCCCACTGATTAGATAATAGGAAGTAAAGGAAAAGGAGTAATGATAAGAAGTATAATCAATGAAGAACTATGTCTAATATCTCAAGTAAAACCAAAGAGCACAAATGAAGCAATCAAGGATGATCATTGGGTGAAAGAAATGGAGGAAGAACTCAAACAAATAAGAAAGAATGACACATGGGAACTAGTCTCTAGATCTAAGGAGAAGAATGTGATTGGCACAAAGTGGGTATTTAGAAACAAAATGAATGACCAAGGAGAAGTAATAAGAAAAAAGAAAGACTAGTATGCAAAGGCAATAGCAAGAAGGAATATATTATGAGGAAACATATGGAAGTAGTCAAAATGTTCTTGGCATATGCAGCAAATAAGAACTTCAAAGCATATCAAATGGATGTCAAGTCAGAATTCTTGAATGGAGAACTTGAAGAAGAAGTTTATATTGAGTAGCTAGAATTTTTTCCTTTGACAGAAGAGAAGGATATGGTATACATATTCAAGAAAGCCTTGTATGGATTAAAGCAAGCACCCTAAACCTAGTATGAATGGTTAGATAAATACTTAGCAAAGCTTGGATTTTCTAAAGGAACAATAGATAACAACTTGTACTTGAAATAAATAGAAAATGGTTTGTTGATAATGATTTTATTTGTTGATGATATCATTTTTGGAGGAAACAATGAAGCCAGTAACAAATTCTTAGAAGATATGAAGAATGAATTTGAGATTAGTATGATAGGAGAGATGAAATTTTTCTTATGATTACAAATTGTTCAAAATAAAAAAGTTATCTTTATTTCTCAGACTAAGTACTTCAAAGATTTACTAAAAAGATTTGGACTAGAAAATTGTAAACCTCTTGGAACCCTATGGTAATTAGTCACAAGTTATCTAACAAATATGAGATGCCTATTTTTGAATGAAATAAGTACATGTCTATGATTGGAGGATTACAGTACCTAACTCATAGTATACTAGATATAGCTAATGTAGTTGGAATTGTGGCAAGATTTCAGATTGATCCTAGAGAATATCACTACACAACAGTCAAAAGGATATTCAAATATATGAAAGGAATATCTAATTATGGCATTTGGTATAAAATAAGTAATGATTTTACTCTTTGCACTTATACTGATGTTGATTGAGCTAGAGATATTAATTATAGAAAAAAAACTAGTGGAGGAGCATTCTTTCTTGGTGGAATACTAGTTCCTTGGCTTAGCAAGAAACAAAATTTCACTTTACAAACTACTGCAAAGGTAGAATATTTTGTAGTAGCAAACAATTGTAATCAAGTTATATGGATGAAGAAGATGATGAAGGATATTTGGATTACATTCAAAGAACTTGCTATCATTTACTATGATAACACAATTATAGTTAAAATTTCCAAAAAAAATTGTTTTACATTCTAAGACTAAGCACATCTCTATAAAGTATCATGTGCTGAGAGAGAAAGTTGCAGAGAAAGAAATCAAACTAGAGTATGTTAATACTAAGGAATAGATTGTAGATATTTTCACAAAGGCATTACAAAAGGATAAATTTGAGTACCTTAGATGTATGCTTGGGGTTATGCCCTTGCCTACTTCATAATAGAAGATTCAAAACTACACTAGTCTAGGGAACATAGCACAATTGTCAAATTGAACTGAATGCTAATGCTTCCTCAATATGAGAGTATATGTGATGAACAATGTCAGCAAAGGACTATTGGTAATTAGTAATTGGTATGCAATAGTGTCTCTAGACACTTGAGCTATTTATGGATTGATAGAGAAACATACCAACTTGTGGTCATGCTGGTAAGTTATTGCATCTTTGAGCAATTGAACTATTTGTATATTGCCTTTGACATTGATGTCAATGAGGGAGAGAGTGAAATGAAAAAAATTTAAAATGAAGCAAGATTTAGTTGATGATGAAGGTGTATATTTGGTATTCTTGGAACTTATATGTTTTTCATCTATGTTTCCATCAATGCCAAAGGGCAAGATTGTTACCATGAATTTTGATGCTATGGGGTAGAATTGTACAACATTGATATGATGTATTCATGATTGTAATTGCCATTGATGACAACATAGTAATAAGTTTGTTAAGACTGACATAGCAAAATATTATGATTTTTGTATTAAGAACAATATATTGCTTATTTGTTAATGCACAATTTCGAGTGCATACTATCATATGTCTTTGTTACAAGGTAGGTGCATAGAACCTAAATTGATAGTGTACAAAAGATATGACTGATCTATAGAGAACTATATGGAAATAGTGTATTAGGAATGCAATTCCTATTGTGTGATTGCTACAGTTCATCACAAGTGTAGTGAAAGGTTGCACAATTAATTATAGATAGTATATTGGCCATTGATGATGTCAAAAAGTGTGCATGTAAGGAAGTCACACATGTATAAGTTTTTTTTATAATTGTGAGCTAACAAAATTAATTAAATGTGTATTCATTAATTAACATGTTATAATTAAGTGGGAAGTTGACTCAAGGATTTATTATTGAGCATGGTATAAAGGAAATATTTTTTTTGTGTTTAAGATGAGATAGAGAGTAGATAAGACTTGAAAATTATTTATTAGAAGAGTGTTAAAAAAGTAGAGTGACTTACCTATGTGTGTAAGTGACCTTAAGGGTTATTATTACTAAGTACAAATATCTAGATTTGATTGCATAGTCTAAAGGAGAAGAAGTTTGACATACTGGACATAAGAAGAAGTAAAATGCTTGTTTCACATTTATTATTCTAAAAGGAATAGTACCAAGGTCAATTGGATAGTGGATTCACTAATCTAATCCTAAAGCTATTTGGAAAGTGGGTTCAATTACCTTCCACAACTCCTAAAAAGGTGGTTAGAATCTCCTAACAAGGATTCAAAGTCTCCTAACAGGGACTCATATGTACTAAATGTGATTAATTAGACTTGTAACAGGGTCTAGCCTTTCATGAAGAATATTTATATTAGTACATCATCTTGTAGGTATCATTCTCACTAGGGTTATCCCTTTCATCAAGGGTTTCCTAATTAACATCTCTAGTGTCACTGTATATATTTTTCTTTCATGATTACTAATTATATTGCTTACATGATTAATTTGGATTAAAGTTGATATTGAGTTTGATAATTTTATAACTGATTCACTCCATCTCCCCCTCTCAATTATATTGTGAACATAAATTACTAACAAATCCTTCATTCAAGTGAATCACAGAATGATGAGATCATTCCTCATGCTACATCAACCTATTGAGCAATTTAGCCTTTTCCCATTGGTCCATTGAGCACAAATCTCTTTTTAAATAAAACTAAAACAACAAGAACCATGAAGAATTTCCTTCCAACCATAGGCTTAATGCTCAAATGGGATACAATATACAATCTTGCAAATCCATAATCACCACAATGAAAGAATTGAAAAATCCCAACCCAAGGTATTTTCACAATGGTTCACAAATGGAACCATCAACATAGGGTGAAGGTGGGATTGTCAAAGAGGAGACTTTTTTATATCAAAAAATAACTTCAATAAGTAATTTCCATGCCCATTCGGGGGTTTCACAATCATCCTCCTCCTCATAATAAATTCATAAACATGCTACCAATAACTATAGCTTTCTTGGAGCCCATAATCTATATATAAAAAAATCTGTAAACCATACTTTCCTTATCACTCCCAAAGAAAGATATAAATTATTATGGCTACAATGGACCCCATGCTCCAAGGTTCTCAACTACATTGTCAAGCCTATTGGGAATATTCAATTTTTGCATTGTGTTGAATTTTTTATGAAAATTTCTCCATCTTTCGCCTTGAAGTATAATTATTTATAGAGAAAAGAAGCCCTATTGGTAAAAAATAGATAGAAAAAACCCAAATTATATTTTACCCTAGGTCTTCTCTTTTTTGTCGTTACCTTTTACCTACCTGCATGAATCCCTTTTCATTTTAAGTTATGCCTTGCTGGTCAGATTTAATCACTTAAAGTTTTGACCCTATATATCCTTATATTTAATTAATCATTATTTTCTCAACTCATTCCTAATTCCAAATATTTTCTCTAGGTCCTATTATATTTTCAAGATTAAACATTCTAGCAACTTGCATTATATCTCATTTATGATAACTCCTAATAGTGAACATGTGAGACATGAACATGTGGACTTAGGCAAGAACACTACATCAAATTGATAGTGCAAGATTTATGGTTTTCATGTATTCACATTTTTTATAAAACCTCATAGTAAATAAGTGAGCTGAAGACACATGGTATCCTTTGAGTAGTGATGTTGGTAGTGGGACCTAATGAACAAGTGGGACCTAAATAATAATTGGTCCATATTTGAAAGGTTTCAAAAAGGGGCCTACGAATGAGAGAGAAGTTGATTATAGCATAAGAAAAATCTACAGTTCAACCTCTCTCACAATTGTATGTGCTTTGTTTTGAGATAGAGCGTGATGACTCCATATGTCCAACCCAATTTCGTGGATTATAACACTCATTTTGTGCACGAGGAAATTTCCTATGGCCAAGATTTAATCTTGAATGAATCATAGCCATCCATTCTCTCGCCAAGAGATTAGAATATCAATGATCTACCTATCATCTTAAGAAAAAGGGCATTGGTCTAGAGATTGAGTGAGATGATGACACGTGTATGGACCATACCCACTTCTAAGACTCTTAATAGTTACTTGCATGGCTGATTCTCACATTTCTATTGGCTAAAAATTGGGCCTAAGGTGATACATAGAATATTAAGAAAAGTCAAAGGGAGATTGAGATCGTTTATAAGTCCAACTAGATTACATCTATGGTCAAAATTAAAAATCAAAAGAAATAAAATAGAGAAGCTTGCATTTTAAAATTTTACAAATGTTTTATTGTATAAATTCATTGTGTAAATGTTGTGATAAAGAAGAATCCCCTTCATAAATGAATAAAATTTCTGATTTAAGGCATCAAACATGATGGTTTTGATTTACAAAGTGATCAAATTGGTTGGAGCTATCAATTGCAAAGAATTTGAAGAAGACACAAGTGATAAAATTTCCATGTGGAGTTTGATTATAGAGGAAAGCAATAACTAAGAATTAGAAAGAAGTCGGATCATTAGGTATGATTTGCTATTGGAACTAATAGGAAGAGATCAAAGCAAGTGCACCTAGTTGTAAGAGATCAAATCACTAGAAATATGATCATTTCATCCATTGAAGAGGTGTGGAGTACAATGGTGTCATGCCAAGAAGGCCCAAGAAGTTTCTTAGCATTGAAGAATAGGCCCTGATAGTATGCCATAGCCACAAGAAGTACGGGGAAAGATAACATGACATGTTATCTACCCACAAAGGTTGACCATGGGGGGAATATAGTTTTCCCAAAAATAAATGGTGGTCATCAAAATAGATAATCCCTTCAAAATAGAGGACCCAAATGTAGAGAGAATCTCCCCAATGGGAGATTAAAATGTAGCCACCGATATAGATAAGCTTTATTTCTAACAGATGGATGAGATGGAGTGAAGAGACTCCTCCCATTCAAGGAAGTAGATAGCATAAAAGGTGGGGCCCCACCACGTGGTAGAGTTCTAGGTTTTGGAACCTTGAGAAAGAATCATAGTATGAGGAAGCATCAAAATGAAGATGCATGGAAGTATCTCATGCAATTTTAGGCTTTGGAGTGTCAAAGAGACACTAGAATATAAAGAAAGGCTGAAATGATGACACATGGTAGTATCTCACTCTTTTAGAAACATGGGTAGATAGCTTGCAAAAATTAGAGAGTCATTGATCATCATAGTATGGATCCTCCTTCTGAAGCTTGTTGAAATCCCTACTCTAAAAAAGTATTTCTAGGATGTGGAGTGATGGTCCAAAATTTTATTCTGAATAGAGTTTTTTTCATGTTTTGATTTGGTGCATGCATACTATGTAATTTTGTTCCAAAGTTTGAATGAAAAAGTTAACAGTTCCTAGTCTAATGAAGTTGTTTTCAAATAGGGATTTTCATTGAATTGTATACAATATTACAAAGGTTAATACAAAATGTAGAAATCTAGTTGTTCATCCTAGATCTTGTCACTTATTTTATCTCCATTTTGTTCTCTAAGATTTAATGGAAAATTTTATTAAATTTCATTTGTAATGCATTTTGAATTATATTTTGGTTTACTTTATGCTTATTGTAAATTGGAAGACCTTTATGGTTCTCATTCAATATTTTGACAAGTATGAGATCTAGAAATGAATATTATTAATATTATCACAAAGTGTTAAGATAGATCTAAAAGTAGATGACTAATTCATGTGAGTTAATAGCATAATAGATAAGGCACTAGTCATTCTCTGAAGTTGATCTAGTTGGAATATCTTATATGGTGCAAAATTTCATGTCAGTAAATCATTTAATACTCTATTTTTGAAGTTTTAAAACATCAACATATGATTTATTTCATGGAGTTCTATGATTTGATAAAAGTAATCATTTTTCATCTCTTTTGGGTATGTGTAGGATCATGGTCAACCAAACTATGCTCTTAAGTGACAATAAAAAAATAAAAAATTAGGGTTATGTCAACTTGACATGGAATTGTCTACTTGTTATTAGCTTTATATCAAAAATTTGAGAGAAAGCAATCTCTAGGAAATTGAATCTAGTTTCTACACTACTAGGAATTATCTCAAAAGAATTAAAATTGATTGGTCAAAATTTTGAATTTTAATGCAATATTATAGAAAATTTAGAACAAAAATAAGAAGTAGACGTATGTCTAACCACCTTAATCAAAATCAAGTGATAGTTTTTAAATAATATTCTACATATAATTAGTTGATGCATGCCTAGATGTGACACATATTTTTGGGAATTTTTATTGTAAATAAATAATAATTAATTAATTATTGACTTTAGTATTTTTGGAATAAAAAAACTCTCGTGTCTGGCCACCTCAACTAATTCAAAACTTTGCAAATTTTATTTTTTCATTTTTTCCTTATAGTGGAAGAAAAATAGAATGTTGTGCATCTTTTGGATTTAAAAAATGTTTTACCGTTTGAAAGTTATAGTAATTTTTAAAGTAGTGTGTCACTCAACACTTTATACATAACTCCATTAGAAAATAAGTAATAATTACTTATGAAGCTCATAATTTGAAAAATATGACATATATAGAAATGTATGGAAAAATAAGAACATTCTTAAGAAACCCTTTTCATCTCATCAAAGTTTGGCGAAAAAAAAAGTTGTCAACTACATGCTTGAAGTAAAAATCACATAAAAACAGGCCAAAAACACATTTTTAGGATGCTTTTAAACTTGACTATATAGGGTTGGTATCAAAAGATATAGTGAACCTTATAGAGATATTAATTATTTTCATTTAGTATTAGGGTTGGTGGGAAAAATGTTGAAATTGATTTTGAAATGGTTTGAGGCATTTCAGAATTACATATTTGTCAAATCGTGACTTTTTGGCACACCATGATCTCGCACACACCCTTTTATGATATTAGAAATATATGAATGAAGGCTAAATCATCTATTATGTTGGAATTCACATTGAGTGTTTAAGTTTTAAAGAGATAAAGATTAAATTCCTAGGTAAACCTGCCTAAATCCTATAGAACTCAAAGTGTAGAAGACATTAGAGTCTTGGTAGTTGGTCATTTTAGTTTGTATTTTAGAATACCCATTATGGTCTCAAGCTAATTTCTAGGTTTTTTGATCATCTAAGACGTTGATAAAATCACTATTAAATCAAGAGCCAATACAATTGTGACTCTACTAGAGATTTCTATTAAATGTCTCTAGTAGACAAACCGTTAATATCTAAAAAGAGATTCAATACATCAAAAAGAAAGGCATGTAAGACAATTTATATAGTAGTAAGGATGTGATGTTTATTCCATTTCCTTGCTGAAGATTCATATCTCCCAGTGTTGTATTATTCGTGATAGCAATGTTGGAAATATAAGAGGAGTAACTAAGAGGGGAGGGATGAATCAGTTACCACTAAAATAAGTATTAGATCCCTTAGATGTCACAAAAAAACCTCTAAAAACTAAGCTTTGTTGATGGTCAGCAAACACACAAAAATGTTGTAAGTCGGTAAACACTAAAAATGCTCCACAAATACTTAACATGATAAACTTAAGATGTTATCTCTAATTACCATTACTTTAATTTAGTTGAAAAAACATAAGAAAAATAGCATGAACAAATTTGACACAAAGATTTAACATGGAAAGTCAATTTGGAAAAAACCATCAATTGCAACTAGTTACTAATTTTCACTCTTCTAAAGTGAGCCCTATTAGGAGCCAACCCTATTAAAGGTTACAAAACACACTATTAGGTGTGACCATATTAGAGGATTTAATCTCCCTATTAGGAGTGGCCTTGTTAGATTTCTTTATATAATTCAATAGAAATGTCACCTTGTTAGAGGATTTACAAATAGCTATTAAGCCAACTTTGTTAAGAGATTTAGATCACTACTACAATGGTTAGAGATTAACAATGACATGACCTAACTAGGATGCAACTAAATTTCTAATTACAAATTTCAATTCTAGCTTGTATACTAGATCCTTGTTGATTGAATATATCTTTTTAGGTTTACAAGAATATTATTCTTATCAATCTAATTTTCTTCCTCTTAGCATCTTCAATTATCTTCCATTCATTCACACTTTCTAAATCTCAACTTGAAGTTATATCTTTTATATTTTCAACTTTGCTAGAATAAATGTAGAATAATTAATATTCATCTTCTTAGTTGGGTAGAACTAATAGATAAATTAATTTAACTCAATATGCAAAAACAAGAAAATCGTTCATTAGTTGACCATTCTTAGAACACATTAACTTGGAATTTTTTTTTCTTGCATTAACCAAGTGAACTCAGTCAACACTGCATACTCATAAAGTTCCTTTGGTAACTGATTGAGCTTGTTTAACACTAGTTCTATCCAAAATTTCCTTCATTATCTAAGTGAGCTTAGTTAACCCTCATCTTCCATAGACTTTCCTTTGGCACACAAGTGAACTCAATAAATACTACCTTCTAAACTAGGAAAACTCTAGACTGCTTGGTAGACACAAAAAACTATCTTCAATACTCAATTAAGCTTGCCATATATTGACTAGTAATGACATGACATTTTGTGTAACATCAAAGACAATATAAAATTAATCAATTGTTTCAACAAATAATATATTGAAATTTGGACGAAATTTTTGTGCTACAACCATAATAAGTTTATCATTAATTAGTTCAACTATGTGCAAGGTGTTGGTGTAATATTAAGAGTCAAGAATGATTAGATGTTTGTCCTCTTTTCTAGGTGTGTAAATCTTCAAATTTGGTTTGATGGTTTGGAAGTTTGGATAAACTAAAAGTTTGGTTTAGATTTTTCATGTTACAAATTATGTTTTAAAATCTTTCTCACAAGTGTGAGTACTGACTCTAAAAGATCTTTGTATGAGTTCCCAATTGATTTCCTATTGAATATTTAAAAGAATTTCATCATTTTGTAGGGAAGATCTAAAGCTTTTGATAGTAGTTTTTGGAAATGAAAGTTATAATTTTTTGATTAACAAGTTTTAATGTTTCATATTTCTCTTGTTTTATTGATTCATAGTGTTAAAAATTAGATCATAGAAGTGATTTCATTGTCCTCGTTCAAGGAGATGTTGGATCTACATGGTTTTTATGAATGGAGTGAAGCAGTTCATGTTTACACCTATGCCAAATTAGAATATCTAGTTTCAAAATCAACACTTAAAAGTATTTTAATTTTCATGCATTTTTTTACCATAAAAATTAAGTGATAAGAATGGTTCCCTCTTCTCATAGATTTCAGCACTAAGGAAAGAGGTAGAAATTGTTTCAAAATAGATTAGGACTTTAAGTCTAGATGTTGTTTACTAGGTCATGAAAGCGTAATTGAAGAAGTTGTTATGGTGAAAGGAGAACTCCATAATAAGATTTCTAGCTTCATAAAAATGTAGTAGGAATCATTCAAGTTCAAAGAGATGTTCAAGTTTATATGAAGTATAAGTTAGCACTCATGGATTTTCATATTTCTTTAAGACCTAAGGTATCTTCATTGCCCATTGTTTTCCTAGAATTTTTCATGCCTAATTCATTTAATTGGCCAATATATTTAGGATTACAAAAAATTTACAAATTGAAGAGTATATAAAGAAGATGGAGAGTGATTTGTATAACATTAGGATTCATGTAGAATCTTCTAATAGTGACATTGAGTTTGTTGAAAGTCATAGTGAATGTGATGAATCCATATATAATGATAATTTTTCTTCTCATTCTAAAGAGAATGATTCAAGTTTTAGTGAATCATGTGATTTTAGTTAGCATGAGAAAGATGAGTATATAACTAAAAATGAATCATGTGATAGTATGTGTGAGAGTGAAGAAAACTCTAGCAGTGGTAAGGATAACTCTACTTGTGATAAAAATGATTATGATGCGGTACCTAAAGGGTAGGTATTGTGAGGAGAAGAGGAAATAAGAATTCTAATTTTTTAGATTGCTCTACTAATGATACTAATGTTATAAGTGTTTCAGATCATCCATATTTTTATCATAGCCAAGGAGAAAAGACTTGTGATGAAGTCTTGCTAAATACTGATGAAATTTTAGAACTATTGGCCCATGATTGTGAAAGGTATGAAATTTTTTCTAAGGATTCTAACGATTTCCCTTGTTATGTTTTTTCCCAAGATGAAGTCCTTTTCCTAATGTTTTATGTTGAAGGAAATAAAAAATTGGAATATTTTGCATAAAGTTTTGGAAGTGTATATGACATTAGCTCAAATTCCAATACACATGATGAATTATCTAATGTGGAGAAATATACTAAAGGGATCTTTAGTAATGATTAAATTCATCTCATGTTGATGATGTTGCAATGAGTTTTTACTAATAATATGATGAAAAGAAAATGGTTGGAAATTGTGATATTGATTGTGATTCTTCCTTTTGTGCTAATGAGTCACAAGATTATAAGTTTGATATATTCAAATTTCATTCCAATGAGATTTTGGAAAAAGGACAGTGACAAGAATCAACATGTTGTATGTGAACACTTTGATGGTATGTTTGGTAACTTGGTAGATCATCCATTGTTTGAAGGATGTGTTGAATCATATTGGATGAATAGCAAGATATCAAAAGAGGAGAAATGAGATTTCATATACCCTTCATATCTAGTTACACAAGGTGTGTTCCAAATTCATGATATATGTGACTCCTTTATTTAAGTAAACTATAATTCCATTTTGTTTCCATTGGATAGCATGCAAAATTATTTTCATGGATATGAATTTCAATCTGATTTTAAAATTCAAGAGCATGACGATACATACTTTCATAATGAGCAAGTTGTAGGGAATGATTATAGTGTTTACATGCATTATGAAAGTGAATATGTGGATTTTTTTTGCAAAGATAATTGATTGAAGATGCTAATTTGAATAGTGAAATTGATGGCAATGATATTCTAAGCTTATCTAATGAAAGTAGAAATGAAAATCTGGTCTATGACAAAGCTAAGAAGTTTTATTGAAGTTTAGTAGCTTGGGGCCATCATTTGTATAGTAGAGTTATTTTTCTTGCTTTCAATAAAGTTGTTCAAGAGAGTTTCTTTGGGTTGTCTACTTCTTCATAAGTTATGAAACCTTTCCCTGTTCACAAGGGACATGCATCCCTAGAAAGGACCACTATAAACAATATTTAATTTTTGTATGTGCCTTGGATTTTTTTCCTAAAATTTCCTCCATCTTTGGCCTTGAAATCTATTTATTTATAGAGAAAATAATCCATAATGGTAAGACCCATATTACAAAAAAAAACCCTAATCTTTTAGCCTAATTCTTTTTTTTTTGTCATTACCTTTTACCTAGCTTCATGAGTCCCTTTTCCTTTTAAGTTATGCCCCACTGGTTAGGGTTAATCACTTCAATTTTTGACCCCATATCTCCTTGTGTTTAATTAATCATTATTTTCTTGATTCATTCCTATGTCTTAATATTCTTTCTATGTCCTATTATAGCTTCACAATTAAAAGATCTAGCAAATCACAGTATATCTCATTTTACACAACTCGTCATAGAAAACACGCAAGATGAAAATATGTGGGGGTAGGTAGGACCACTACATCAAAGTAATAAGGAAAGATCTATGCTTCATGTGGATTCACTATTTTAATAAAAGTTGATAGTGAAGAAATGAGATGTAAAAACATGACATCCTTTGAGTAGCAATGATGGGAATGGGACCTGATGAAATAGAAAGACTTGATTGATGATCAAAGGGGGCCCATGAATGAAAGGAAAGTGGAATATGATGTAAGAAAAATCTATAGTTCATGCTTTCTTGCAATTCTATGGGCTTTGTTTTGAGATAGAGTCTGATGACTCCATGTGTCCCACCCAATGCTGGGGATTATGACTCTCAATTTTTGCATGAGTGTTGGAATTAAAAATAGGGAAGGTGAACTTCTGAGAGGGGGTGAATTAGTAATTCAAACTTATGAACTTTCACCATTTATTCATCACATGAATTAACAAGTAAGCTAAAATAACATGCATCTAAAATATGTAAGATTTCACATCACACATATAGCACTAGATATGATTACCCAAAAAACCTCCAAGTGAGAAGGTAAAACTAGAGAGGGAATGACACCCACAAACCTTCACTGCTATAGGAATAAAGTGTATCAAATTAAGGTTACAATGGTTTGACCATGAATCATGGTTTGGCCTATGAAAGGTCTTCCCTATTAAAGGATTACAAAGACTATTAGGTCTCACCTTGGTAGAGGATTTCAATACCCAGTTAGAAGTGTATGTGGTTAGAGGAATTCAACTTACAATTAAGTAAGCACCTTGTTAAAGGATTTTGTACAGCCTATTAGGACTACTCTATTAAGAGATTTAACTAAAATCACCTATTAGAATGTCCTACCATAGATCTAATTATTAGAAATTCCTTGCATAATAATATATCACCTCTACACAATGTCCAATTAATCCTTCAGGATCTGATGTATCAATGTTGTATCCTTCTCTATCCTTTGTTCTTCTCTAACTGATTATGCAATTCACTCTTACTTCTGAGTCACCTTGAAAGCTTTGGAATTTATGTTGTTCCCTTCTTCAATTTGGTCATTCACCCCTTTGTTACATCATAAAATTTTTAGAACTTTTTCTCCCTTAAAAAGACTTAGGTGGCTTAGGGTTAGGTATGAATCTACAATTGAGATTCATCCATTTTGCTGCTTAAACCTTCCTAATTTCTGATTGGCTACATGTAATTTCATAGGGAATCCAAATATAGATTTTTCCTTATCTCTAAAAGATCATAATCTATCCTTAAATTGGCTTAGAAATGGTTTACATAGTTGTTTGTGCTATTACAATCAAATTTGTCAAAACTGTGTCCCTCGGCATATGAAGTTACTAATGCTTGGAATGCACTGTATTCCTATTTTTTACTTAGCACTTACACTACTTGACATCCATTATTTACTTAGCTACTAAATTACTCAGCATGGTCTATCTACTCGACACTTAAGAGACTTAGCACATAAGTGACTCTACACTCATTGCTACTTAGAATGGTCTAATATTTACATGTTGTGTTCCATATGTATTACTTGTTTGACATAAACTAAGTAAATGGTTTAAGTGTGTTTACACTCACTTGTCAAAACCAATCTAAGATGAACAATCTCCCCCTTTGACATGAGTGTTAAATACACTTGAATACCATTATCAATCTTAATCTTCTTGAGCATAACATATCCATGACTCAGCTTATCTACAAAACTTCAAATTTTCAAAATTTTGCAATGACTTATACACCTCAAAATTGATAACCCCCTTGAGTTAATATATCTATTTTGTATCCAAAATCTATGCTCCTTTCTAGATAAGTGTGTCTTTTCTAATTATCTTTGACTTCAAATGCACTGTATTTGATACACTTTCATCTAATATGCTCTATCTTGGCTAGTTACTGATGTTTAGTAACTCTTTTCTTTCTTTATTCTCCCTTTTTGTTGCTCCTCCTTTTTTTATCTCTCCCCCTTTTACCAATCTCTCCCCTTTTTTATCTCTCCCACTTTTTTGACACTTATGTCAAATGGGCTATACATGTATAGTTTGTTTTTCTAAAAATGATTTCTGGACTTCCTGTATAATTTTGAGAGTTACATCCCAGTTGTTACATACAACATCTAATGACTTGCTTTGAATTACAACCTCAACTGCAAGGTGGACTAGGTCATCTAAAGTAGAAATATTGGTGTCTTTCTTTACTAAAGTCTTTGCATAACCTAGGTTCTTATGCATTATCTCCATATAGGGGGCGAGGGACACCTGTATACATGTCAATTTGGATCTTAAGCTAACCTCTCTTTTTTTTAATACAATTAATTGACTTTGTGACTAAAGAAATTTATTAATATGCTTCTCACTTTGAGCTAGGTTTTGAGGTAGTTGAGTACCTCATATGGTGAGATTTCTCTCCAGGCTTAGAACATGATGTCTAGCCTCTTGGGTGAAGAGTGTAGGGTCACACAATTTGGTGTATAGTGAGAATATATTCTCAATTACCTTCTTCACATCCTCAAACCTTTGTTCCTAGTACAACTTGAGTGAGTTCTATATCACTAGATATCTTTACATTTACCTTGCTCTCAAATTTCATTTTAGGCCAATCTAAGAGTTTAGCATTAGTATAAATGTCTTAATTATTGACCTTTTCCACTATATCTGATAGTTTTTCTAGTAGTGGCTTGGTCTCTTCAAGATTCAGTAGGCTAAATGCATTAAAAAAGTTATATTTTATGTCTTGGAGAGATTGTTTCTACCTGTGTTCTATCCTAAGCATTTCTTGATGCTTTTTTCTTCTCTAAGGCTTACTACACAATTCTTATTTGGTCTATTTCCATTATATCATAATCAAATTTGGGTATAATCTCTCATCAAGAGTGACATATCCAAAATGAATTACCTTTTCAACTTTTGGTGAACTATGGCTTGGTACTAAGATTTGCAATGGTATGGCTTCTGTGCTGTACTTCTAAAGAGTGTGTGTAGAAGCACTGCTAGATGTTGGTAGATTTACCAATGCTTGGATGGCTTCCTACTCCTTAACATTAGCTATTTTCTCATGTTATTTATAATTTTCTTGATCTATTACTATAACTTGAATATCATCTTATTCTTGTGCTTTAGGTAGAGATGAATCTATCCGTCCTATTTGTCATAATGTTGTCCTTGTTTCTTCTTTTGCAATTTGCTTCTCCTCAACTATGTCAATTTTGATACTTATATCAACCTTAGCAGATGTATCTAATATTGTTTGAGTCAAAGGTTGTAGTTGAGAAATTGAATAGATGAGATAAAGTGGTTCTTGTGGATTTACCTTGTCCCTTGTAACAATAGTTACTACCTTTCAAAGTTCATCTATACTGACCAAAACTTGATTATCACATAACTTAGCTCGCAATGTACATGTATCTAGAATCTTTTGTAAGTCTTCTATAGTTAGTGTATTGATGTTCTATGATGATGCATCAAAAACATCCTTTACAGTTATGGTCTCAATGCTTGTGGTTGTGTCATGACTCTGTTCAATCTTGTCGTTGTTTAGATGTTGCCTTGTCATCATTTTTATTTTATGTCTCTTCCCCAACTATATTATATTCTTCAATGTCATATTCATCCTTATCATCATCTTTACCCTCAAAAGATTCAACTTCTCCTTGTTTTAAAGTGGTCAACCCATAAATGAGTTTCCACATTTGGGTTAATTTTTTGACCAAATCTTCAATGTTATTTTGAAGTATGTTGAAGGCTCTATATTTTGGTGTGAGACTACCTCCATATTTCTTATTAGCCTTAGCAATCTATCCCATTGTTAATCTATTTCTCCAAATTTAAATAGTAATGCCACTTTTTCTCAATAATGTCATATAAAATTTTTGGTATTGTGCTAGAAAATTCTAGTGGAGTGTTCTTAAACTTAGACATCATGGCATATAATGCCTCTTCCACTTGATTTTTCTCTACTCTTCTAAGTTTATCGAAATCAATATGCTTTGATCTAGATAAATTTGCATTACTTTTGATGTTTTCACAGAAATTGTCAAGATTAGATAAGGGATTATGACTTACCACTTTAAATTTATTATTTTCATTAGATTCTATCCTTTCTTCATCTTAATCTGGCTATACAACATATTTTCTTCTTTGTCTTTTGTATTGCAATCCACCTTTCTCTATTTTATTTGTATTTTCCTTGGCCTTCTAAGTTGTTTCTCATGTGGTTGCTATGGTGGTTGGTGCATTTGACTTGGCTGGGCTATGTTTGATAGTTTTCTTTGTCATTGCCAGTGGTTGTACCTTAGCCTTCCTTTTCTCTGGCTTGATAGGAGTAGGTGCTTCCTCAACTTCTTTTCCCTTAACACCTTTAGTTTCCTCTTCTTCCTTATCCTCTCTCATGCCTTGAGTTAATGCAAGAGGTTCTTGTGCTTGTTCTTCCTCTTCATCCTCTTCATCCTCTTCTTCCTCCTCTACTCCTCCAAATTTAGCTTTTAGCTTTTTCAACAACTTGTCTTTCTTTTTGGGTGTGGAGACAGTTTTTAACTCCATGGTAATATTTGATTTTAACATTTCATAGTTGCCAAATATATTTGCATTTTTTTCCACTTCCTTTTCTAGGAGTGTTGTAATGGTTGTTGAACCTTCATCAACATTAATTTCATATCCAAGTGGTCTTAACCATCTAACCCTTGATGTGGCAGCCTATACATATGTATATTAGCATCAATAAGGAAGCATATATCATTATAATGTTTCTCAAAAAATGAAACATGTATCCTCATTCTTTCCTTCATTGATTTCTTAAAATCTTCAAAATAACTTGTCGTCTATGTCTCAAAATTTGTCTCCCATCTATTCAATAAACTCATTTATTTGCACTGCAATTGACTTGTTTGTCTTCCATCCTATAGTACCAAAAGAGGGAAATGTATTCTGAACATAAAAGAATATGCAAACTAGAATTGAACAAAATTTTCATTGAGCACTCTTGGTCTTTCTAATAGCTCCAAGATTTTCCATTAGTTGTTGTAACTGTAGCTCTGCCATATCATAAGTATGATGTTTCTTCACAATCTTATAGCCAACATCCACAACAATATAGGGCACATTGTTCAATCTACTAGATTAATATAATTTATTAGAAATCAGCCTCACAACAAAGCTTAGCAGTGCATCGGTGATGGTATCTATAGTCATACCTCATTTATTCCACACTACTCCAATTTTCTTCTCTATCACTTCCTTGGAGTCACTTCTATGTTTCTTTGGCCAATCTAGGGCTGGATAAAAAATTACTCTATGAATTATTTTTTTGGTGATATTAATAGGTCAACCCTCTAGCCATAAAGATCCATCATGTATTTAGCTCAACATAATTCTAATCCATTCAGTTTTGAATACCGTGGGAAAATCTAAGGCACCCATTAAACCCTTTCTCTCAAAGATTTTGTATTCTTCCTTTAGAACACCATTTTCACATAACCTATCATATTATTCTCTAATTTATAAGTCCTCAATTCTATTGATCTTATAATTATAGCATCTCCTTACATCTTGCACCATAATAAAGTTTGGCAAGATCATTGACAAGGCACAAGAAGTTTCTTGTTTGTAAGCTATGTTAGGAATGGCCTTGAATATGGGTTTTTTGACTTCATTACTAACAAGCTAAACATGTAAAAATTCTTTCCCTTAAATATTTTTTGAACTAGATGCCATTTATCAAACTATGGTTTATGCAAAGTAAAACTACATAGCTCAGCTTGTGGTAAATACCTTGTGAAATTTGCATGTTCGCGTGAAATTGTCACTAAAATATTTGCAAATGCCTTGAACAAGTTTCTAAATTTCCTTCTACTCTTCTTACTCTTGCTCAAATTCAAAATGATAAATAATGAGTAGAAATTGATCATATACCCTTCAAAAACCTTACATTTAATGCTTATTACTTACATAATTGTAATCTCAAAATCAACCATTTTCATAATCATTTGACATCTATTGATATTTCCATTACTTGATAGCTCCTACAAGTTTGACATTGATTAGATAGTCTTCAAAACTTTGCATCAACTAGATTTTCACTTGGCACACATAGGAAACATTTCATGCTCGGAAACAACATAAAAGAATTAAAGATTTATTTTATATTTTCAACATCTTGAATCTTTATTCATTCTAATGTAGTCTTTTTAGTACTATCTCCTTTGGACCTAATGTATGATATAACACTTGAATATCAGTCTCATATTCTTCTTGATTGCTTAGTTTGATGAGGTGTGGCCACTTGACCTATTAGGTGAAGTGATTCCTACTTGATTTGATGTGCTACAAATATCTTTCTTTTTCTATGTCTTGTTCATCTCATCTCTAATGTGTTGATAATGTTCCTTTCCTTTGCCTTTGTTTGCTTCACAACATGGTGCCTTTGAATTTGTTGAAAAATGCTTCCTAATATTAGTAGTCTTTGAATAGATAAAATATGTAGCTTGACTCAACCACCTTTTGTAGTTACCACTGAAGTGTGTCCTAATACAATTCTCAGGGATATGTGCATATTCTTGTCAATAATGATAGTTATATCTTGTGTTATAATTTCAATTGTAAGAGTTTCCATGGTTTCTTACCTTTGTTGGCTTGTTCGATGACCACATAGTCTTTGATCTACATGGAAAATCTATATATCCATAGTTATGACAATTGTAGCAATATCCTTCAAATGTTTCTGTATGCATGGTCCTAGTTCTGCATTCATGTGTTTGGTATCCTTTCTTTTTGCAGTTATGACAATGAGTCATGTTCTTAGGTTTGGCATTTTAATTTTAAAACTTTCTCTTTCACACATTAGAAACATGTCCTTTCTTACCACAATTATGACAAATAGGTTTGGAGCAATTATTTTTGATGTTCCTTTCTTCTACAACTTTGGATGATTCTTCTTCTTCAGTGCTTGTGTAGCCCAATCTTGATGTATCATTGTTGGATCTAGGGAATCTCAATAACTTCTTAAAGTACTTGATGTCTTAATTTGACTTGTTGAAGCTTTCAAAAATTTCTTTTTCTCTTTTTAGGTCATTCTACAGTTGTTCATTTTGTAACTTCAATATAGTTATCTCAATGTCTTTGATATTCTACTCATGATGAACATTCATCAGTTGGCTTAGAGTATCCAATTGCATGTTGGAGATCCTGGTTAGCTCTGTTGACTTCTCTTCCACTCTATTGTCTAGAACTTGTTTGTCTTCTTCAAGCATGGCCTTGTCTTCCATTACTTTCTTCTTTTGTTTAGTTACTTGACATAGCATCATGGCTTGAGATTCTTGCCCTAGCTTGAGATTTTCTATTTCCTTAGCTTGTACTCTATTCTTTTCTAGTAGATCTGCAATTGCTAAATGAAATTCATTGGAGTCACCATTGGGAAATAGCTTGATAGTGGAAATCTCTCTATATTGTGTGTCATTATCTAAAATGGAAATTTATGTCCTTCTCTTTAAGGATTTCCTTAATTCCCCTCTAGATTTATCTAGTTGATGTAGAATGAGATGTATCTCAATTCCTTGATTCTCAATAATATTTCCCAATTTGTAGACTTCCATTTCAAGATCTTTCCCTAAAAGAAACAAATCTTTTCATTTTGAGAACTTGGCTCTACTAGAAATTGTTGGAATTAAAAATAGGGAAGGTGAACTTCTGGGAGGGGGGTGAATCAATAGTTCAAACTCATAAAACTTTCACCATTTGTTCATCGCATGCATTAACAAGTAAGATGAAATAACCTACATCTAAAATATGTAAGAATTCACACACATAACACTGGCTATGATTACGCAAAAAGCATCCAAGTGAGAAGGTAAAATTGGGGTGGGAATGACACCTACAAATATTCACTACTACAACAATAAAGTGTATCTAATTAAGGTTACAATGGTTTGACCATGAATAATGGTTTGCCTTATAAAAGGCCTACCTTGTTAAAGGCTTACAAAGATTGTTAGGTCTCACCTTGTTAGAGGATTTCAACACCCTATTATAAGTGTGCCTTGTTAGAGGACTTCAACTTATAATTAAGTAAGCACCCTATTAAAGGATTTCATATAGCTTGTTAAGACTACTCTATTAAGAGATTTAACTGAAATCACCTTTTAGAATTTCTTAGCATAGATCTTTTGATTAGCACTTGCTTTCTTGATAATAGATTACTTCTACACAATGTTCAATTGATCCTTCACAATCTTATGTATCAATGGTGTATCCTTCTCTATTCTCTCTTCTTCTCTAACTAATTTTGCAATTCATTCTTACTACTAAGTCACCTTGAAAGCTCTACAAACCATCTTGTTCAATTCTTCAATTTGGTCATTCACCCCTTTATTACATCATAAAAATTTTAGGGCTTTTTCCTCCTTAAGAAGACTTAGGTGACCTATGGTTAGATATGAATCTACAGCTAAGATTCATCCATTTTTCCACTTAAACCTTCCTAATTTTTTATTGGCTACATGCAATTTCATAGGGAATCCAAATATAGATTCATCGTTATCTCCAAAATATTTTAATCTATCCTTAAGTTGGCTTAGAAATGGTTTACATAGTCATTTGTGCCATTACAAACAAATATGTCAAAATTGTATCACTCAGCATATGAAGTTATTAATGCTCGGCATGCACTGTATTTATATTTCTAACTTGACACCTGAATTACCCAATATTCATTGTTTACTTAGCTCCTAAATTACTTGGCATGGTCTATCTACTTGGCACTAGAGTGACTCGACACATGAGTTACTTGACACTAATTGCTACTCAACATGGTCTAATATTTACATGTTGTGCATGGCATGTATTACTAGTTGAACATGGAATAAGTAAATGGTTTAACTATGTTAACACTCAATTGTCAAAACCAATCTAAGATCAACAATGAGGAAATTTCCCATAGTTAGGATTTAATCTTGAATGAATTGTAGTCATCAATTTTCTAAACAAGATATTAGAAGATAAATGATCCATGTATCATCCCAAATAAAGGGCATTGGTCTAGCAATCGAGTGAGATAATGACACATGTCTAGATTGTTCCCTCTTCTAAGAATTTCAATAGTTTCTTGCATGGTTGATTCTCACTTTTTCATTGGCTAGAAGCTATGCCCAAGGTGATGCATGGAATATTAAGGAAAGTCAAAAGGAGATCAAGATCATCTAAAAGCTCAACTAGATTGCATCAATGGTCAAAATTCAAAATCAAAACAAATACAATGGAGAAGCTTGCATTTTTAAATTTTTCTCTCACACAAATTCATGTTGTAATTGTTGTGATAAAGAAGGCTACCCTTAATAAATGAATTTTTTTTTTGATTTAAGGCATTAAACATGAAGGTTTTTATTTAAAGAGTGATCAAACTAGCTAGAGTTATCAATTGAAAAGAATTTGAAGTAGACACAAGAAAGTAAATTTTCATCTAGATTTGGATTGTGAAGGAGAGAAATAATTGAGAATTAGAAAGAAATCTTATCATGAAGTACGATCAGTAGTTGGAAGTGATAGGAAGACACCAAAACAAGTGCACCTAGCCACAAGATATCAAATGGCCAAAAATATGATCATTTCATGCATTAAAGAGGTGTAGAGTGCAATTTTATCATGCCAACAAGGCCTAAGAAGTTTCTTGATGATGAAGAATAGGCCTTGATAGTGTTCCATGGCCACAAGAAGCATGGGGAAGGATAACACAGTGTGTTATCCTCCTATAAAATGAAGAGTTGACCATGGGGGAGAATTTGATTTTCCCAAGAAAAATGATGGTCATTTAAATAGATTATCAGTTCAAAATAGATAACTTAGATGTGGCGAGAATCTCCCTAGTGAGAGATTAAAATATAATCATCAATATAGATGAGCTTTATTTCCAACATAAAGCTAAGATGCAATCAGGAGACTCCTCCCAATGAAGGAAATAAATAGAAAAAATAGTGGGGCACTTGCCACATGGTGGATTTTAAGGTTTTCAAACCTTGAGAAAGCATTGGAATAGAGATGCATGGTAAAATCTCACATAATTTTAGGCTTTAGAGTCTCACAAAGACACTAGTGCATGAAAAAACACCAAAATGGCAACCTATGGTAGCATCTTGCTCTTTCTAGAAAATGGGTAGATAGTTCACCAAAACATGATGACTGTTGATCACCACAACATGTGTCCTCCCATATGAAGCATGTTGCAATCCTTATTCTATAACAATATTTCTACGATATGGAGTGAGGGTCAGATATTTTATTCTAAACAAAGTTTTGTTCATGTTTGAGATCATTCCATGCATATTGTATATTTTTTTTCTAAAGTTTGAATGAAGAAATTAATAGTTGTTGGTCTAATAGAGTTGTTTTCTAATAGGGATTATCATTGAATTGTATACAATTTTTTAAAAAGTTAATACAAAAATCTGAAAGCTAGTTGTTCATCCTATATCTTGTCTCTTGTTTTATCTCCATTTTGTTCTCTAAGATTTAATGAAAAAGTTTATTAAGTTTCAGTTGTAATTCATTTTTAATTATATTTCAATTTACATTTTCTCATAATCGAATGGGTTATGCAAATTTTTAATGTAATTGGAAGAGATTTAAGGTTTTCGTTGAAAATTTTGACAAGTACATGAGATTTGGAAGTGAATATCAATAATCTTATCACAAAGTTTTAAGATAGATCTAGAAGTAGATATCTAATTTCTATGAGTTAATAGCCCAATAGATAAGGCACTGATCATTCTCTAAAGTTGATCTAGTTGGAATATCTTATATGGTGCAAAAATTCATATAAATCAATTATTTAATGTTCTATTATTGAATTCTTAACCTGGTAGCCTGTGCTTGATTCATGTAGTTCTAAGGTTTGATAAAATAGTCATTTGTCATCTCCTTTATTGTCCTACAGTTAGAAGAATGTGCTGATCTCATTTTGGTTTTGACATATGAGTGAAAATACACTTAAGCCAATTATAAGAGATAATTTAGTTCATGTCAAGCTAGTACTGCAGGTTGAGCATAAGTTGTTAGATAGTGTATGTCAAGTCAAATATATAGTGTGTGTTGAGTAAATAGTTAGTGTCGAGTCACTCAAGTGCCAAGCAAGAAAAATAGTTAAAGCCAAGTGACTCAGATGTCAAGTGATCAATGGATTTTAAGTCATTTAGAGGCCAATTTATAGTATTGTAGTTACAGTGGAGACCGAGCATCAGGGACATTAAATGTTGAGTAAAATAGTTTTGTAAATATTAGTTTGTATTGAAAAAAATTGTATGCAAATCATTTTTTAGCTAATTTATTGATTATTTTGTGATTCTAGATGATAAGATTGATTTGATATTGGGTATCACTATGCAATGCATGTAGCTAGTTACTTAAAGTAATGAATTAAGTGGAAAATGGGTGAATCACAATTTTTGATTCTCACCTAACCTTAGGTCACCATATTCTTCCTAAGGGAGGAAAACCTTAAAATATTGTATGTGTAAACATAGAAGTTTACATGCACAAACAGAGCATTTCCTGATGAATAAAGAGTTGTGATCATAGTTTATGAATTGTAGAATTAGTTAGAGGAGAATAGACGAAAGGAATTAGAAGACAAAAGTGATACATATGATCAGGGATGATCATAGATACATGCAAAGAGGTGATCTGATATCTAGGAGCAAAGTGCTAGACATGGGATCATTGTTGAGACATTCAAACATTTGAATTAGTTATATCTCTTAAAAGAGTAGTCCTAAAAAGCCATTGTAAATATTTTAATAGAGTGCTTACTTCATTATGAGTTTAAGTCCTTTAACCTAGCACACCCTTAA
This sequence comes from Cupressus sempervirens, assembly GCA_028749045.1. Lineage (NCBI taxonomy): Eukaryota > Viridiplantae > Streptophyta > Pinopsida > Cupressales > Cupressaceae > Cupressus > Cupressus sempervirens. The sequence continues at coordinate 241,821,652 of CM053789.1, read as the reverse complement.
AAGGGTGTTGAAATCCTTTAACATGGTAAGATCAAACAATCTTGTACGCCTTTAATGGGGAAAACCTTTCACGGGATACATCATACTTTATGATTAAACATTGTAGCCTTCATTGGATACAAATTACATCTGCAGTAGTGAAGATTTGTGGGTGTCATCCCCACCCTAGTTTTACCTTCTCATTAGAGGGTTTTTGCATAATCATATCTTGTGTCATATGTGTGAATGTTTATTAGTTTTCATGTTGTAGATAAATTTGTTTAGTTTCTTATTTTAGTTTACATGCAAGTTGTGAGAAGGATATGATGTAAATTATTTTATGTTTATATTTTTTAAGTGTTGATTCATCCATCCCCCCCAACCCTCTAAGAGTTTACTTTACCTATTGTACTTCTAACTATTGGTATTAGAGCCATGTTTTTTGGAAGTGAAAGCCTTGTGACTTTGAGGAAAGATCTTGAAGATGGAATTCCACAAGTTGGGAAGGACTATTGATAACCAAAAGATTGAAATACACCTTTCTCTACATCAATTGAATGAAGCAAGAGATAATTTGAAATGCTCACTAAACAGAAGGAAAGAGATAGCTATTAAAGAGAATGACACACATTACAGATAGTTTAACACTATTGGACTATTTATAGAAGGAAAATCTGGAGAATTCAATGCAACAGTTGCAAATCTGATGGAAAAGAATGGTATCTTAACTAAAGAGGTTAGAAATCTCAAAAGAGAACAATAAGCACAAGCTATATAGTTGTGTCAAAAAAATGGATTGAGAAAAAAAGTTGAAGAAGAAAAAGTCATGATTAAAGATGACAAAAGGATATTGATCAATAAATAAGAAGACGAGACATAAAAAGTAAAAAGAATTGCTAGTGTGCAATTAGAGATAATGAATCAAGTGATGATTGCAGATCATCAATTGAATGGTAAATATATTGAGATAACAACCCTAAAATTATAGAATCAACAACTAAGAAATGACCTAAGAAGGGAACAATTTATTTTTATAAGATTCAACAAACCAAGTGAAGCCACAAAATACTTTCAGAAGATGATGAGATCTCCTAGATCTAATGATGATTATACTAGGTTAGGTTACACCAAAACTAAGGGAGGAGAATCATCTAAAAATGGTGAACAAATAAGTGACAAAGGTAAGAAGTCCAAACCTACTTGTCATAATTGTGGAAAGATAGGACATAACCAATGTTTGTAGAAGCAAGACTCCAAATTAGGATACTAAGTAGAAGTACATGGGTTACTATCATAAGTGCAAAAAATAAGGACATCATGCACATGAATGCAGAACCGAGACCATAAACACAGATATATTTGAAGGATACTACTATAATTGTCAAAAGTATGGACATAGAGCATATGAGTGCAGATCCAAGCCCAAATAGTCAGTGAACAAGCAGTCAAATGTAAATCATAATGGAAAATATTATAATTGTGATTATTATACTATTTATAGTTGTCACTATTGTCAAGAGTATGGACATGTTCCTAAGAATTGCATTAGAACACATTTTAGAAGTGATTATAGTAGATGCTTAAGTCATACTACATGTTTTAGTTTCTTAAAGACTGGTCACATTAGTAGACATTGTCCAACAAGGTTAAAGGCACCAAGCAAAAAATTCAATAAAGGAATAGGAAAGATTGATGTTGAAGAAGTCAAAGCATAGATGGACAAGACATGGAAGAAATGAAAAGATTTCAATGCAACAAACATAGATGGGATCACTTCATCTAGTGGACCAATTAATCACACCATTTGGAACTAGGAAATCAAGAGGTATGTGTGGGACTGATATATCAAAATTCAATTATACATCAGTTCCAAGGATTCAAGTCCTAAAAAGGTAATATATGCATAAATAAATATGCAAGGTATTGATTAGAACTTAGAAGAAATTTTTAAGATTTTTTATTTTTCATGTTACTATCGAGCATGAAAAAAATTCACTATTTCTCCCAAGTGAAAATTTAGTTGATGCCAAGCAATCAAAGGTGATAGTGCTAGTTAAGCTCAATATTATTATCAATCATGGTAAAAATTACATGGAAGTCAAGTGAGTCAAAATTACTATTCAAGATTTTTGGCTCATTTTTTATCATTCAAGATTAGAGAGAGCATGATGAGAATCATGAGAATTGGAGAAATGGGTTCAAGCATTTGCAAATTGGATTCATCCACTACTCACCACCAATCATCAAATTTGTTAAGGTATTTATCATGTGTTGAGCTACATTTTTTTGAATTTTCACAAACCCTAAATAGTTATAATGGTGCTTATATCCTCTATTATCATGGTTAAAGAGGGAAAAGAAGTTTTCAATGTACAATTGATTAGTAATGAGATTACTCAACCACATTTTTGACAAATTCCCAATATTTCACACAAACTGAGACCTGTTTGGTTCATTATCCATTATACCACCACAAGTTTTAATGACTAAGATAGTTATAAGAAGAATACATGAAAACTTTGTATGGTTAGAAGATGGTCCTATTAATTTCACAAAGATGATTATTCATGGAGTAAGAGGGTATCCTACCCAAGACATACTAAAGACCATGAGGAGTGATACAAAAGATGTAATTGAAAAGGATACATGGACAATATAGAACAAGAGAGGAATGACCATAGATACAATCACTAATCCCCTAATTGTGTTTGCAGTAAGAGTCATCATAGATAAGTTATTTCAATCTAGTAGATTAAATAGTATACCATGTATAGCTATGGGTTTAGGCTATAAGATAGTAAAGAAGGAGAATTATTATGAGCTTGACAAGTTACAACTCCAATACTTATCAAAAAATTTGAGAGATATAAGAAAGACAAAGAGTGCTTAATACAAATTCAATTCAATAGTTATTTGCATATTTTTTTGTGTAGAACACATTTCCTCCATTTGGAAAGGTTTCTTGGAATACAAATAGGTCTATTGCTATACATATTGGAAAATAAATAGAAAAACTTGGAGAAAATTTTGAGACTATAATGACAAGCTATTTTGAGGAGTTTAAGAAGTCAATAAAGGAAAGACTGAGAATACCGGTGTCACTAGTAGAGCAACATTACAATGATATTTTTTTCCTAGATGATGTTGAATTCACTCATGTCCAAGTTCTTGTTCCAAGGGTTATATGGCTTGGGCTACTACCTTATGAAATAAATGTGGATGACGCATCTGCAACCATTATTGTTTTACTTAAGGAGAAAGTAGATAAGAAGGCTACTGCATTTGGGACCTATGATGTAGGTAAGTCTAAAATCATAATGGAGTCGAAGTTAACTTCTTTAATAAGGAAGAAGAATAAAATTGTGAAGAAACTCAAATAAAAATTTGGTGAAGAGGTAAAAGGAGATGAAGAGGAAGAAGATGATGAAGAAGATACACCTTCCCAGGCACCACTTGCTATAACTAAAGGTCAAGGTGAGGACCGAGAAGAAGAAGAAGTAGAATGTGATGAAGGTGTGAAAGGAGAAGAAGCCAATGAAGAATCTATTACTACAGAAAAGAAGAAGAGAAAAGAAAAGAAGTAAGCAACAAGAAAACTAAAGAAAGTTAAGATACCTAAGGGCAAGAGGCTAGTACAACTACTAAGGAGGGTTAGCCTGAGAAGAAACTAAGGAGGAAATATATTGCCAAAGATGAATCAGATGAGGAGAGAATAGAGTATGCTGAGTCCACAGTGAGTACCGAGACACTCATGTACCGAGTCACTCAAGTGTCGAGTAGATAGTGTATGTCGAGTGATTCAAGAGCTAAGTAAGTAATACATGCCAAATCATTTAGATGTTGATTCATAGTATAGAAGTTAGTATATGCCAAGCATTAGAGACTTTAGATGTTGAGTAACACAATTTTTTCATAGTTGTTTGTAATTGCACAAACTACTATGCATAACATTTTAAAGCCAACTTACAGATTGAATTATGATTTTTTGTGATAAGGATGAAGCTTAAGTTGGAATCCTTATGAATTACATGCATCCAATTAGAAAAAAAGTGAAGGTTTAAGAAGTAAAATGAATGAGTCAAAGTCATTGATTCATACCTAACCCTAAGTCACCTAGGTCTTTTTAAGGAGGAAAACCCCTAAACTTTGTAAGGAATGTGGAAGGGGTGAAAAGAGAAGTTTTAATGCACAAATAGAGTACTCACAATGGCTAACAAATTGTTATTTGAAATTTCATTGGAGAATTAGTCAAAGGAGAATAGAGGAAGGGAATAGTATACATCATCAAGACATTTGATCAAGAAGGATCAAGAGTACATTAGTTTAGAGGTAATTTGTTATCAATCAAAAAAGTGCTAGCTATAGGATCAATGCTAAGACATTCTTATAGGTGAATTAGTTAAATCTCTTATCAGAGTAGTCCTAAAAAAATGTATTGAAATCCTCTAAAAAGGTTCTTACTTAATTATAAGTTAAAGTCCTTTAACAAGATACACTTTTAATAGGGTGTTGAAATAATTTAACAGGGTAAGACCTAACAAGCTTTGTGAGCCTTTAACAGAGTAAACGTTTCATAGGGTTGATCATGTTTCATGATCAAACATTGTAACCTTCATTGGATACACTTTATTACTACAATAGTGAAGATTTGAAGGTGTCATCCCCTCGCTAATTTTACCTTCTCATTAGAGGGTATTTAGGCAATAATATTTGGTGTCATATATGCATGAATGTTTACTTGTTTACATGATTTAGATGTACATGCTTTCCATGGTATTTTAGTTGACTTATTGAATGTAGGAGATGGCTATGTGGCAAAAATTTAATGGGTCAAAGTTTAAACTACTGATTCTCCAACATCCACGTAATTCCAGAAATTGGTATCAAAGCCTTGTTCTCTTAAAGTTTAAACTACTGATTCTCCAACCCCCACGTAATTCCAGAAATTGGTATCAAAGCCTTGTTCTCTTAAAGATAAATTTTGTAGCTTTGAGGAAACAACATGAATATGGAAATATACTAGTTGGGAAAGATCATTGAGAATTAGAGAATTGAAATACAACTCATTCTACATCAACTGAATAATGCAAGAGTCGATTTAAAGAAATCTTTGAAGAGAAGGAAGGAAATTGCAATTGAGGAAAATGACACACAATACAAAGAGATGGACACTACTTAGCTATTTTCTAATGGAGACTCCAATGAATTTGACATGGTAATTGTAGATCTAATGGAAAATAATAGAGCTCAAGCTAAAGAAATCAGAAATCTCATGTTAGAGAAAGCGTCACATGCCATACTACTATGTGAGGTGACTAAATAGAAAAAGAAAGATATGGAAGAAAAAAACATTATTAAAGATGACAAAAGAATTTTGATAATGAATTGAATGTCAAGGACATTGAAGTTTCAAAATGAGCAATTGCAAAATGACCTTAAAAGGGAAAATGAATTTCTTGAAAGTTTCAATAAACCTAATGAAGCCATCAAATACTTTGAGCAATTATTGAGATCCCTTAGATCTAATAATGATACATCTAGACTAGGATACATAAGTACTAAAGAGGGAGAGTCATCCAAAAGTTCTTAAGAAAGGAGAAATGAAGGTAAGAAATCCAAAGCTACTTGTCATAATTGTGGTAAGAAAGGACATACTGCTAATGTGTACAAGAAGAAAAATAGAAATGAAAATGTGAAGCATAACAGCATGATTCACTACCATAAGTGCGATAAACAAGGTCACTAGGCACATGAATCTAGAACTAAGACCATGCATAGACAACGATTTGAGGGATGTTGTTATAACAATTAGAAGTATGGATATAGAATTTTTGAGTGTAGATCTAAACCCATGTGGTCATCAAATAGGAAAACAAAGGTAAAAGACAATGACAACTCTTATAACTAGGATTATAATACAAGATATAGTTGTTATTATTGTCAAAAGTATGGAAATCTTCTTGAGAATTATACTAGAACACATTCTATAAGTTACTACAATAGGTGGTTGAGTCAAACCACATATTTTAGTTGTTTAAAGATTGGTCACATCAGTTGATATTGTCCAACAAGGTCAAAGACACCAAGTTGTGAGTTCAATAAATGTAAAGGCAAGGCAGATGTTGAAAATGTCATAAATGAAATGAATAAGACATGGAAGAAAATGGAGGTTACAACACACTCAGTGGAGAAGGGATCACTTCACCCAATGGGTCAGGTGATCACACCTTAGCAAAGTAAAAAATCAAGAGGTATGTGGAACTAATATTAAAAGGTTATATCATACATTAATTTAGAAGGATTTATTACTAGAAAGATTACATGACCATGAATAAAGATGCAAGGTCTTATTAGAAATCAAAGAAAAATCCTTAAGTTTTTTATGTTATGTCGAGCATGAAAAGTTTCCTATGATTTCCGAGTGAAATGCTAGAGGATGTCAAGCTCGTAATGGTTACCAAATGAATGAAAAGAATAGAGGATGCTGAGTGACCTTAAATTAGTTGATGTTGATCTTATGGTTGTGTAATCACTCAACATTAATTGTAGTACTTCAAAGTGGTATTTGATCAATTTCAGCTCATTTTAACATCATTTCAAAATCAAGAAAGATCTAGAAGATCTATAGGTGATCTAGAAATTCATTCAAAGTGATTTTAGAAGATTTTAATAGTGATTCAACATCATTTCATCATATTTTGTAAGGTATTTATCATGTACTGGGCTATGCTATTTTAAATTTTAGAATCCCTAGTTTTCTAAAATGACATCTAGTTCAAAGGATGTAGAGGGTAAAGAGGTTTTGAATGTTTAGTTGGTTAGAAATGAAGTGAAATAACTTATTTTCAAAGCCATGCCAGACATTGCATACAAATAAGATCCCTCTAGTGCATTATCCATCATACCATCAAAAGTTCTAATGATTCAAGATGTCAAAAAGTGTTACAATTGCAAAATTGGAGTATTGGAGACATGTAAATTAGAGAACCATATGGTAAATTATTGGAAAATTCCGTATTAAAGAATGAATTCAAGATTTTAGAGAATAAAGGGTTAACTCACACCCTAGATATCATGAATGTTTTCAAAACTGAATAGATTAGGATTGTGTTGAGTAGGATTCATGACAATTCACTATGGTTAGACAATGGGCCAATCAAAATCACCAAAAGAATAATCCATAGGGTAATAGGGTATCTAGCCATAGATTGACCAAAGACTTTGAGGAGCGAGTCAAAATAAGTTTTTGAGAAAAACATAGGAGCTATGTGGAATAAGATGGGAATGACAATAAATACCATTGAAGATCCTCTAATAGATCTAGCAATAAGGATAATTGTACATAACCTTTACCAATCAAGTAGATTAAATAGTATGCCCTATATTGTAGTGGATGTGGGTTACAAAATTGTGAAGAAGAATCATACATATGATCTTGCCAAGCTACAACTACGATAATTGATTAAAAATCTAGGAGAAATAAAGAAGTCAAAGAGTGCTTAGTGCAAATTTGAATCTATTTTGATATGCATATTCTTTTCTATTCAAAACAAATTTCCTACATTTTGCAGTGTAGCATGGAAGGAAAAAACTTTTTGGCAGTTCAATGAACAATTAGGTGAAAATTTTGAGTCAGTAATGACTAGTTACTTTGAAGAATTCAAGAAATCTATGAAGAAAAGATTGAGGATTCTAGTATCATTAGTGGAAAAACATTATGATGATTTTTGTTTCCTAGTTGATGTTGATTATACATTTGATCAAGCATTAACTCCAAGAGTGAGATGGCTAAGGCCATTAGGCTATGAAATTAATGTATATGAGGCCTCTATGACAATAACAACATTACTTGTAGAAGATATAGATAAAGATGCCAAAGAATTTGGCCATTATGAGATGGCCAAATCTATGATTACCATGGAATTAAAGATTACCTCTATTATTAAGAAGAAGGAGAAGTTGGTAAAGAAATTGAAAGCTAAATTTGGTGAATGTGCTGAGTAGGTAGAGGATAAAGAGGAAGAGGGTGAAGAGGAAGAAGACATCTAGATCCAAGTCTTACTTTCATTAACATAAGGAATGAGAGAAGATTAGGAAGAGGAAGAAGCAAAAATTGTAGCCCATGCTGAGGAAGAAGAAGTCAAGGAAGCACCTACTCCTACTAACAAGAAGAAGAGAAAGGGTAAGGAACAAATAGTGACAAGACCCAAAAAGATTGTTAAACCAAGCCATCTCAAACTTACAACACCTACCACAAGGGCTAGTGCATGTGTCACTGTACAAAAGGCTAAACAAAAAGCCATACCTGTAGAGTAGGAAGAAAGAGCTTAGAAAAGGCCAAGGAGAAAATACATAGCTCAAGTTGAATATGATAAGGAAAGAATAGAATCTGATGACAATAGCCAATTCCAAGTGGTGAGTCATAATCCATCTTTAGATTTAGAAAACCTATGTAAAATGTTAGCAATAATGAAAATTCATTAGGATTTTCTCACTTTAATTTTGATAATCTTGGAAAAGTTGAAAATAATCAAGTGGAGAAGGCAATATATGCCATGATGGAAAATTTTAAGAAAGGGCCCCTCTAGTGATTACTAATTATATGCCTAAAGTTTATATGAAAGAGTGGAGTACAAATGACATTATTGTTTGAACTTGGAAACATAAATTAGGGAAACATCACTTGGAAAAGTTCCATAAAGAAATATGGTATTAGATTTGTCCAAAAACATAGAGCCTTTAGCATATTGTAGAACAATATTGAAGATGTTGTAAATAAGACAATAGAAATGTGGAAAGTTACATATGGGATATATATAGTAAAAGCAAGTGGACAAGAGCCTATTGAGGTTAACATTGATGAAGAAGATGACAATAATGAAGACACAATTGATGGAGCTACTGAAATTAATGTAGATAATTCAGAAATAGCTAAGGTAGAGCAACAATTAGAATGGAGTGTACAACTTACATAATTTCCAAACGTTATTCCTCAATAAATAAGAAGTGTGAATACTAAATTAGTTATAGTAAAGGATGTTTCTTATCTAACTTATTAGAACATCAATTCCTTAATAGAAGAAGACTTGAAAAAGATACTTGATCAATCTATAGTATAGGATAAATTGTGTGAAAACACTATGTTAGTGAGTGTAGATGAAATTCAAAAATCAATGACTAACACTACAAGGGAAGAGGTGAAAACACAAGAGCCACCTATCATCACCTCAAGTCACTAGTGTACAACCTCTAGATAAAATACCAGAAGTTATACCAACAAAGGTTGATACAATTAGAGAAGATAAAGTGGAAACTCAAGCCACTACTAAAACATAGAGTCAAATAGGTTAGACAAACTTATCTTCACCTCTAGCATAGGTTCAAGGTGTAACTCAAGACATTGTCATAGAAAAGGAAAAGAGATTTACCAAAATATGGCACTCCTTCCAGTCACACTCTCTAGAGATTGAGTATGAATGCAACACCTTTGCAATTCTTAGTGTCGAGTCCAAGCTCATTAGAAGTAGAAGAGGTAATACAATATGGAGATATAAGCCTGGATGAAGAAATTATTTTTCTAAAATATGATTATGCCACAATGACAATAGAGAAGATGGGTATACTGCAAGAAGCCCTGGCTAGAAAGAAGCATCAAGAGCTACTCAAAAAGGAGCATATGCAGAAGCAAGATTTGCATGACATTAAAGACATCTTCCTAGATGTATTTAGTCTACCTACTCCAGATGAAATAAAGCCACTTTTTGAATAATTGACAAATATAATAGAAAAGGTAAGTGATGTAGACCTTAATACTAATGCAAAACTATTAGAATGATTTGAAAAGAAATTTCAAAGTAAAGTAAATGAGAAAATATCTAGTGAGATAGCACATATACAAGTTGCATTTACAACTAAGGTAGAGAGTGTGAAGAAGGTACTTGAGAAAATTTTCTCACTATAGATCAAACTATGCAATCCCACACTCTTCGCACAAGAAACAAGGAATCACATTCTAAGCTTGGAGAGTAACATACAATCATCAAGAGCTAAATTTCCTATGACTCCAACTAAAAATAAGAAACATTTTAGAACTTTATTGAAAACTCAAAGTTAGTTAGCAACATTATCTTTAGAAGAAGCCAACGTCGGGGCCAATTTGACTAGCATCCAAACCACATGGACTCTTTACATGGATATTTTGCACAAGGATTTAGGCTTTGTAGAAACTCTTAAGAAGAAAGACCCCAATCTTTCTACATTAGATGGCCTAGTTCACCTTGCTACCAAGATGGATATCCAAATTAAATCTTTGGATATAGCTTGTGACAATTGGGATGAAAATCTAAAATTATACTTGAGGTCCATAAATATTTCCTAGAAAAACATGCTATTAGTGTATAGCCCATTAACATCAATGTCAAAAAGGGGGAGAAAGAAAGAGAAGGAGAGCTAAAAAGAGAATTTTAGCTTAAACAAATGGAGAGAAAGAGAACTAAGCTAAGATAGACTAAGAGCATGGGGGAGCAAGCAAGGAACAATATGACATATCTACTCAGCAAGAGTACCATATTTTTAGTACGTAACTAGATCTAATAACTTAGGGGGATTTATGGAGTTATAGAATTTTGAGGTAGAAGTTTTTATGGTCGTAAGTTAAACAATAGATATGTTATGCTCATAAGAATAAGGATATTAATGCATCATCAATTATTTTTCACACTCATGTCAAAGGGGGAGATTATTGATTGCATATTGGTTTTGACTAATGAGTGTCTATACACAAGTCATTTAATTAGTACATGTTGCACAAGTAGTACATACTAAGCACAACATGCATAAGATAGAGCATGCCAAGTCCACAATGAGTGTCAAGTCACTCAAGTGCTAAGAAGATAGTCTATGCTAAGTGATTCAGGAGCTAAGTAAGTAATGCATGCGGTGTCAATAAGATGCCAAGCCATGGTATAGAAATTAGTATATGCAAGCATCAAAGACTTCAGATGCTGAGTAACATAATTTTTTCATTATTGTTTGTAATGGTACAAACTACTATGTAACCCATTTTGGAGCTAACTTATAGATTGAATTATAATATTTTTGTGATAAGGATGAATATTAAGTTGTAATCCCTATGAACTACATGCATCCAATCATAAAAGAAGGGAAGGTTTAAGTGGAAAAATGCATGAATCACAATCATTGATTCATACCTAACCCTAAGTCACCTAGGTCTTCTTAAGGAGGAAAAACCCTAAACTATATAAGGTGTTAGTAAATAGATTTTTCCTTCCAAAATTAAATACAAAGAATGACTCAAAATGCCCAAATAGAATAATATCTACCACTAATCATTGGAAATACTATCATGAGATTGATAGGTTTCCTCTAAATTGAGAAGTACAACTCCTTAGAAAGATATTGAAAGAATTTAAATAGCTCGTTATGTCTTTTACCAGAAGACACAAAGGCTTTCTAGCATTTACCCATCAATATGGAAGAAATGCAATTATAAGATTAATAAATTGGACAATGAGGAAATGAAAATGAACAAAAAACCACATGATCATACATCCAATCTTTCATATTACAGGAGAAGTGCAAAGAAACATTATTTTATTCTATTGAGTATAACTAATAATGCAAAACTATACCTAAAATATGAAAGAAATGACTATATAACCATTTTCAATCCAATAAAATCATATTTAGACTTTAGAATCTGATATATGAAACTATCATTTATTTTAGATGCATAAAAGAATAATAACAATATCATCTTATCTCTATCATTACATTCAAGTTGTAGAAAAATAAAAATAAAACTTCTATTCCTCCTCCCTATTACAATCACTATTCATAAAAATGTATTCTCTCCTTCCTGTAGCTACAAAACTCTTGGTGAAGAGAAGAACCCTCACTATAAAGAAATCTTCACAATAAATAATAGCTTTCACTTCCATTTTGGTTCTGGTAACCATTTCTTGAAAATCATTTTAATCATTCTTGTGAATAATCTTCTTCTTATCACTTTATTATATTTAATAGTTGATCCATTTTAAAGTTTCATAGTTTATGACAAACATATTTATCAAATTTAAAATGAATCCCATGTGCATTCTTGGACAAGTGGCATATGCTAGTAAATAGTACTAACTTTTGATTGGTAATGAATTTTACAAAATGAATTGGAGAGAATTTATATAATTAGGTATACTCAAACATATCCCAAATTCAGCTGAATCCAATAGTCAAATTAAAAGTTGTGACCCCCACAACATGACTATTTTTTTGATTGCAGCACATTGTATTTGCTAGTATGTTGACAGACCTACATATAGTCTATTACAACTTTTGACCTTGGACAAATTTTCAAGATCACTCTAGAGAAGATTTAGATAACTTGAGTTTTGATAGCACACCCAAAATTCAATACGATCCAACAATGGAACTGAGAATTATGCCCTCTACATTGTGACTATTTTTCTAACAAGAAAATGTCTATGATTAACTTTTAGTCAGAAAAATTGGTTTCGATTGCTCCATCTTTATAAACCAATAGATGGTGAACATAATATCAAGCTTGATAAACTGATCCATAATCATGATATTTGGAGTCATTAAGGTCTGAAATCTTGAAGATTAAATTGAAATAGTTGTTCTTTTGGACTAAGAAACTTGTGCTTTTGAACTTTAACTTGAACTATGTACTTTAGGTTCAAGTTCGACAGTTCCTTGCAACACTATCTACCTTCCACAATAAAGTGAACAATTTAATTTTTTGAATGCTTCACTATTGTACCTATTTTTTCATTTGATGACCACAAATGGATAAATTGAAGCTAGTGAAAATATTAGTTTGGTATAATGATTACTATATGAAAGACATTTTCCAACTTTGGTATGCTTGGCATCATCTTAACCTTTCTTGTAATGAAGTTATTTTACTTTTTTCTTTAAATTTTTTTCATGACAAAACATGACCCATTATTCATCACCACCTTTTAACCTTAGATCTTGGACTCTTGAGAAACTTATAACATGACATTAACTTTGTATTTTATGCATAAAAAGGTGACCTTTTGAACTTTGAACTCAAACTTGACCTTTGAGGTTCAAGGTTCAAGTTCAACTCTAGCATATGTGAATAGATAGATCAAATTATTAGAGGCCGGTCATCCAATTTTAAGATTTCATTCTTGTGACTAAGCTTAAAACTCAAAGATCTAAATTTCATCTTGCATGTCAAAATCTAGAACTTTGACATTGAAATTGTCGGCCTAATTTTGAGCTTTGAAATTGAAGTTGAACTAGAACTGGCCCAAAGGTTCAACTTCAAATTCAAATTTATCATATATGAATAGGAAGGTTGATGCCTAGAAGAATGATTGGCTTGATTTCAACATTTATCACTACCCCCCCCCCCAAAAAAAAAGAAAAAAAAAAGAAAAAAAGAGTTTACCTTTCTTACTATAATTCCAACAAATCCTAGTCAAGCATTTTAAAGGCTAAGTGTAGATGCTAAACCACTGTAGTCATCGATTCCTAGTCCTAGTACATCTAAGATCAGTTAAGTTACATCTTATGGAGATGTCAACCTAGATGATGTGATTTAACTACCAAAGTTTGATTTGAAAATAGTCACCATTAAGTAGATGAGCATAGTGTAGGATGCTCTCTATAGGAAGAAGCACCAAGAACTACTCAGAAGGGAGCATAGGAAGAAACAAGCACTACATGACACTAAGGATGTGTTTTTTGATGCATTTAGCCTACATGCACCTAAGGAAGACAAGCTAATCATTGAGAAGTTAGAAAACATTGTGCACAAGATTAATGATGAAGACCTAGATATAAATGTAAAATTACTAGAATGGTTTAAGAAGAGATTTCAAACAAAGATAAATGAAAAGATATCTAGTTCCATTGCACTCAGTCAAGTTGGCTTGGCAATAAAAATTGAAAGTGTAAAAAAGGTGTTAGAGAATATTTTTTCTTTATAAACAAAGTTGTGTGATGTAAATTTTTTCACACAAAAAGTTAAAAGACATATTTCCAATCTAGATGGAGATTTGCAAATAAGTAAACCTTTACAATAATCTCCTACTCTAAGTTAGAAACATTTTATAAATTTGAGGTATTCCCAAGTTCAGTTAGCAACATTACATCCTCAAGATGCCAATATAAGGGCTACATTGATCAAAATCTAGTTCATGTTGACTCCACATATGGAGGTATTACACAAGGAACTAGCTTTTGCAAAAACATTGATGAACAAAGATCCTCATTTTTCTACTCATGAAGGTTTAGTCCACCTTGCTACTGAGCTAGAAGTACAAAATTAATCTCTAGAGATAGTGTGTGATAATTGGGATGCAACACTAAAGATAATACTAGAGGTGTACAAATTGTTAATGGAAAAACACACTATTCCTATGTCACCCATGACATAAGTGTCAAAAAGAAGAAGAATATTAGTCAAGAACAACTTTGGAATTTAGATTTAGAAATACATAATCAACTTAGGGGGAGTTATAAAGATTTGAGGTATGACTAACAAGTCACAAGTTTTGCAAAATTTTGAAGTTTTGAAATTTTGTATGGAAGATGGGAAATATATAGACATAATTTGAGTTATGCTCATAAGTTAAGGATTTATATGCTTGAATAAGTATTTTTGCATGGGAGATTGTTGATCTCATTTTGGTTTTGACATATGAGTGACAATATGCTAAGTCATTTACAAAATAGAACTTAGTTCATGCCAAGCTAGTAATGCATGTTGAGCATAAGTTGTTAAAGAGTGTATTCAAAGTGAAATATATAGTTATTTTCCAAGTAAATAGTTAGTTCCAAGTCACTCCAGTACCAAGCAAGACAGATAGTTAAAGTTGAGTGATTCAAATGCCAAGTGATCAATGGATATCGAGTCATTTAGAGGTTGAGTTACAACATTGAAGATACAATGGATGTCACGCATCAGGGACTTCAAGTGCCAAGTAAAATAGTTTTTTATATATTAGTTTGTAATTGCACAAACTTGTATTTAAAATATTTTGGAACTTCCTTATCGATTATTTTATGATTCTAGATGATAAGATAGAATCTATAAAAGGAATCCCTATGTAATGCATGTAGCCAATCAATTGAAGGGGTGAATTAAGTGGAAAAATGGGTGAATCACAATTGTTGATTCTCCCCTAAGCTTACTTCAACATACTCTTCTTAATGAAGGAAAACCCTAAAACAATGTATGTGTGAAGAGAGAAATTTGCATGTACTAATAGAGCATTTCATAGTGAACAAGGAGTTGTGATCATATGTTATGAATTACAGAATCACTTAGAGGAGAACATAGGAAAGGAATTAAGGGACATAGGTGATACATAAGATTAGAGAGTATCAAAGATACATGCAAGGAGGTGATCAGTTATCTAATAGAAAAGTGCTAACCACAAGATCATTGTTGAGAAATTCTAATAGGTGAATCAGTTAAATCTCTTAATAGAGTAGTTCTAACAGACTATTGTAAATCCTTTAATAGGGTGCTTACTTCATTGTAAGTTTAATTCTTTTAACCAAGAACACTTCCAATAGGGTGTTGAAATCCTTTAATAGGATAAGATATAATAATGTTGTAATCCTTTAGGGTAGACCTTTCATAGGGTAGATCGTAGTTTATGGTCAAAGATTTGTGGGTTTCATCCCTACCCCAATTTTACCTTCTCATTGGAGGGTTTTTGGGTAATCATATCTTGTGTCATATGTGTGAAGATAAAGATTGAATTCCTTGGTATACCACCTGAATCTTATAGAAGTCAAAGTGGAGAAGACATCAGAGTTTCATCTGTTTGCACTTTTAGTTTATATTTTAGAGTACCCATTTTTGTATCTAGCTAATTCCTAGGTTTTCTAATCATCTAAGAGGTTTTTAAAATCATGAGCTAATAAAGCTCAACTAAATCCTTCACCCTAGAATTCTCTTCTCTTCCCAAAGGGTGAGGGAAGTCATCACACCCCTAAAAAACACTAATTTAAAAAATAGTGAAATCAAGGGGCAAGAAACCAATGCAACCAATCTTCATGCACACCACAACACAATATAATAAAATCTAGTTATAATATGAAATGACACTTCCATTGACATTAAGTCAAGTTTGTTATTAGTCATAACACTTATTTAGATTCTATATTACTATTGAGCTCATTGAATAGTCTACAATGTTTTCCATATAATTTAGTGGCCACCAAGCTTTACAGTTTCTACTAATAATTCCAATGGTTAGCAAGTGAATTTAGGTAGTGTGAAGTCCTATAGTTCTTACTGAGCAGTTCAGTGGTTACCAAGCATCATAGTTCCTACTGAGCCATTAGTTCATGTGAATCGAAGTTAGTGTTAACCAAGCAATGTGATCATTAGTGTTTACTGAGTACAGTCATGGCAAATGAGTAATTTATTTTTTACGAAGTTACACAATATCTACTGAGTCACCAGTGTAGACTAAGTTCAAGATTACTCTAAGATGATTAGTAAGGACCAAACTTCCACTTCTACCGAATGCATAGCGATGTTGAGTAATGACAATGGACATCATGTATTAGAACTTTTCCAAGTTAGTCTTTAGAACCTGAGTGTCTTTATTTGAGCAAACTTTGTAATATTGGTGTGAACTTGTATATTGGCCGACTTTGTAATTATATAAATTGGATTGATATATATATATCTGTAATGTAGAGAGATGTATGTATGCATGAATGAAAAGTGAGAGTAAAGAATATGTAAGAAGC
This sequence comes from Cupressus sempervirens, assembly GCA_028749045.1. Lineage (NCBI taxonomy): Eukaryota > Viridiplantae > Streptophyta > Pinopsida > Cupressales > Cupressaceae > Cupressus > Cupressus sempervirens. The sequence goes on along the minus strand of CM053789.1, from coordinate 241,804,888 downwards.
ATGCAAATGTGAATTAGTAGAAAAGTGTATTGTAAGGCCATATCAACAAAGGAGCAGCAAAGTCATATCTATCACATAAACATAATGAATATTTCAAAGGATCTCTATCATAAAATTAGTTGTAATTCAAACATCTAATGTTTCATTCTAATAGGTGAACTAGTCCAAAATCCTCTAACAAGGTAGACTTAATAATTTTTTGTCAAATCTCTTTACTAAGTGTATACTTCATTGTATGTTTTCAAATCTTGTAACAAGGTGGACCTAGTAGTCATAATTGCTCCTAATAGGGAAAATCATCAAAAGTGATCATTGTAAGTCTTAACAGATCAACTTTATGCTACATTATTGAAGTTTTGTAGTTATCATCCCCACCCCAATTTTACTTTCTATTTGGAAGGATTTTGGGTGACCAAATTATTGGGTTCATGTGTAATGAATGTTTATGTTTTCAATTTCTCATGCATGTAGTTGGATCTAATTTAATGAACTAAATGATTATTGGATTATTGCAATTAAGATCTGAATTTGATAAAATAAATTAAGGTTACATATTCACCCCACCCCTCGTAGTAACCTAGCATAGTCTAAAATATTTCCAACAATTGGTAACAGAGGTTTGTGGTTCTTTAGATAAAGCTTGAAAACCTGAGAAAAGATCAAGGACAATCAAGATATTCAGACTTGATAAAGCAATTGACAATGAAAAGATAGAACTAAAAATGGCCATTTTCAAAATCAAGAAAGCTAAGAAGCAACTTGCCCAATCCCTAAAAAGAAGAAATGAACTTGCAAATCAGATGAATTATCACTAGTACATTGAACAAGAAATTGAATATCTTTTCCCTTCAAGCAATTTAGATGAAGCAAATGATGCAATCAAAGAACTGTTAGAAAAGAATGTTTCCCTACAAGAAGAAATAAGAAAGCTCAAAAGAGAACAAGACATTTAGTTAGTAAGGCTATGTGGAATCTTGGAGAAAAGGAATAAGATGAAAGAAGAAATGGATGGAAGAAATAATGAGATCTAGAACTAATACCTTCAGCATGAAGATCTTATAGATCAAATCTCCAATGCAAATGAAGAAATCATGAGTCAAAGATAGATCAATGAAATATTAAGGAATGATCTAAATTTAGAAAGACAAATCAATAAGAGAATAAGAAGTAAGCTAAGATCTGAAAAAAAAAATTAGCCAAAGATTAAAAAATGAGCTAAACATTGAAAAGCAAGTCAATGAGAGAATGATGAAATCCCAAGCAGACATGAATCAATTGATTTAACTAAATGAGTAGAATCTCTATTGACAAAAAGATAAAGCAGGAATTGGATACAAAGAAGAAGGTGAATCCTCCAAACAAGTTGCTCAAAGGAATCAAAGACCTACTTGCAATCATTGTGGTAAGATAGGATGTCATACATCAAACAAATGTTGGAGTAATGGTAAAGAAAAATTCAATGGTAAATGTTACAATTACAATCGACATGGTCACAAGGCTAATGAATGTAAAGAGAAACCAAAATTTGAAGGCAAATGTCACAAATGCAGGAAACAAGGTCACAAGGCATCAAAATATAGAACCAAGTCATTCAATTTAGCAAATAAAATTGTGAAAGCAATATTTGGTTGGGACTATAACAATTGGTGCAGATGTCATTACTATGAAGAGTATGGACACATTGGCATGAATTGTGTTAAACATCACACAAGGAAGAGAGGTACCACCATAAGATGTTATATTTCTACAAAACTTGGTCATCTAGCCAAGAATTGCATGAATATAGGTAGAATTAAAGATGAAAAGAAAGAAAAAGTAGATAACATCAAAAAGAAAATGAGGAAGCAATGGATTCCTAAATTCATGAGGAAGTTAGTCTAAGAAATGATGGTTATGTCACTCAAGAAGTGGGTGACTCCACCATTTCCAACTAAGTTCTTAAGTTAGAAATGGAACTATGTTATCATGATCACATTTAAATAGTTTCAAAGTTTAAGGGAAGTAAAGATCCAAATCAGTATTCAAGGTACAAGGGGATCATAGAAGAGTAGTATCAATTATCACTGAGTAAGGTTGAGTTGTGGACTCTACTAGGCAACGTTGGGAGCAACAAGTCACAATTGTTTGGTTACTAAGTTATGAAGTATTCATTGAGAAATCTGAATAGATAGTGGATGATAGCCTATCATACATAATGATTTCAACACAACTACTGTCATATTGAGTATTAATGGAAAAATGTTATCAAAAGGTAGGAAATTGAATTCATTTTGCAACAAAATATTAAAGTGTTATTGCGATCAAGCAAATTATAGAGTGATCAAGTGATTTTAAGCAGAATTTACAATAATTTTTTTAAATTTTTCCATAACATACTGAGTAGCCATGGTAGCATCAAGCAACAACAAGGCAAAAAAAGGGTAAAAAATTTTGGTCCAAGGAGTCGAATGGAAACCACCAAATTTCAAACTTGTACCAGCAATTACAGAAAGCCTCAATCCAAATGGAGCACAATCATAAATCCCTCCTAAGATACCACTCATTAACAATATTCATACTCATTTTAAGTGTACAATTCAAGAAATTGGAACACTAGAGATTGATGATGCCCTAGGTGAATTATGTGTGAATGGTGTTCTTAAATCTAAACATAAGCACTTGGATGATAAGGCTTTAACCCACAATCCCCACTTGCCCCAAAATTTCAAAATCAAATGGATCAAATACATTCTAAGCTAAGTTTACAGCAGTTAATTATGGCTTAAGCAACTAGTTTTAATCACTAAGAGGATGATTCATCATATCATCAATCTTCCCATGCTCTCCAAAGCTAAAATTACTAAAATCCTAGGTCAGGTGGAGTTAGAGAAGAAAACCCTTACTAAGTGGGATGGCAGAGGCATGAAGATTAGCATTGTAATAGATGCAAAACTTAAATTTGGCATACATGTGATAGCTCACAAGATCTACAATTATAGTCATCTAAATAGTGTTCCATGTGAAGTGGTAGACATGGCATTCAAAGTTGTGAAGAACAATCTATCATATGATCTTGCAGATTTTTTGAAATAGTTCAACAAAAACATGGAAAGTATAAGAATATCCAAGAACAATCCTTGTAAATTTGGTACATTTTTGACATGTCTATGTTTCTATGTTCAAAATTTTTTCCCTTCTAAACTTACAGTCATATGGAGAAAGGATGTGCTAGTTTTGTATCAGATTAATGAGTATATTAAAAAAATGGGTGAGAATTTTGTCAGCATAATGGATAATTACTTTGATGTCTTCAAGGAGAAAATTAATAACAGATTTGGGATTCCCAAGAAATTGGTTAACGATTCCAAAGATGATGCTTGTCTCATGGTAGACAATGACAAAGTCTACATTTAGGCAAGTAAACCAAGAAATGTATGGGTAAAACTTCTTCCCTATGAGGTAAAAATTAATCAAGAAAAAAAAATTGAAGCCTTGATAAATAGACATATTGATTGAAAGGCACCACACTTTAGAACACATGACCAAGGCAAGAATAGAGCTTGAAATCATGGTTCCATAGGTAGTTAACAAAGGCAAGAGGAGAATAGAAAAACTCAAAATTAGAACACCTCTTTGTTGAAAAAGGGTAAAGGAGAAGATGATGATGATGAAGTAGAGGATGAAGATGAGTTAGAAAAGGAAGAAAAGCCAGTAAAGAAGAAAGGAAAGGTGATCATCACCAAGCCACCCAAGACATGAACTACAGTTTTTACCAGGAGATCTACAAAAAAAGGTAGTGAAGTTATGTTTAGAAATCCTCCTCTCACCTTCTAGGAAAAACTAAAACAAATGGAAGAAGGTACATGCATAACCAACTTAAAATGATTGAAGTATGAGACTAGGACAAAGGCTTAGAAGAAATAGATTGAGGAATTGGTGCTAACCAAGATAGGTAAATGGAAGTATTCCCTTCATTAGATAGCGTCTCAAATCTATAATGACCTATTAGAGAGATTGAAGAAAAGATGGGACTCAACCATGTAGATAACTAAATATATCCATGAAAAAACCTTGAGGAAGTTGTTACTAAGAATTACTAATGCTGAGGTAAAAGAGTCTATGAAGAAAAATGAAGACAAGATGACTCTTAGATTTCATACTTGTTTAATTCTATTAAAAGATATAGAGAATGTAGTCAAGAATGCTATAGGTATGTGGAATAATGTTTATCACTTGGATAAACAAAGTTACTTTCTAGTGAAAGTCAAGGATGATGAAAGTGATGATGAGGAAGAAGGAACAAATGTTGAGACAATACAGTTTAACAATGAAGAAGTTGAAGAAGATAAAGACAAATAAGCTACCAAGGAAGACGAACAAGAAGATGAGGAGACTTATCCTATAAAAATAACAACAACATTAATTTCCTCACTTCCTCATTCTCCAAGAAAATAAGTAGCTACATTAATTTTGGAGTTAGTTTTAGTAAGTTTGAGTTTTAGTAAGTTTGATTGTGACCATACTAGATACATCAAATGTCCAATCATTCTTTGCTCCCTCATAGCTCAGTGCATCACTAATGGAAGTTACTACCGCTTCATCTATTGATCTACTACCTCCCTCTTCTTTAGTTCCCAAGTCAGCATCATCAGTAGTGAGTATAAAATGTTCTATAATTTATTTTCTTTAGCTTTGGATACATCTGTAAGTACATCAGTTTTGGACTTAGTAAGAATTCTAGTCAATATTCCATCTATTGGTACTATATACATTTTTATAGCTAGTCCTACTATCTCTATTATTGTTTCCATTATAGATTCTAAGGCATTAAGTACAAAGGTAGTTGAGTCTAAGGCTCAACCTAGTACAAGACTTTTGAGTGGAAAGGAGATAGAGGAGGATATTGACCTAGATGAGGAAATTGAGATTCCAAAGTGGGATTTTGATAATGCCATTGCAAATCAAATGTAAATAGGTATTGAACTCCTCCATAAGAAACCAAAACAAAAGAAATTGAGAGAGGAAAGAGATAGAGAATATAAAATCGTAGAAAGTGCTAAGAATATTTTGACTGAGGTGATAGGTTTTGAAGTTGATACTTCTTAATATATTTTGTTTCAATTAGAAGAGGCAGTCCAAAAGTTTAATAAGGACTCTACTAGACAAAAAAATTTGATAACAAAGTGCTTGAGCACATTACTCAACAAATTTATATTTAGCAAGAGGAGCTTTTCTCAATTTTGACCAATCTTGAAAACTCTCGCAGAAATGTAACATCATTTTTTGGAAAATTATGCAATTTTATCAGGTTCACAAAGGAAATAAAGAGAAAACTAACAAAGATTGATTAAGATTTGAAGGCTAGTGAATAGTACTTGAAACTTGACCCTATTTCAAGCTTTGTACATCATATGAAAATTGGATTCTTGTCAGATATGCAGGTAGAATTGTTGAGAGAAGAAGCAAGGATCCAGTCTTCACTGATAGATATTCAAAATATCATCCTTCCCATCATGGACACAATGCAAAAGAACATTATTTATCAAAAATATTGATCCATGACAACAACTTGTTGATTGTAGATCACATAATAGAACTCTCTGCAGAAGTCAAAATTGCTCTACAAATGTGCAAAGTTTTGCAAGAAAACTGGGATAATAATTTAGCACTCATACTTAAGGTACATTCTAAGTTTATTTCTTATATTGGTGTCTCTATGTAAATAAGTTTTGAATAAATCTTTGTCATTATTGTCAAGAAAAGGGAGAAACAAAAAACAAAACAAAAATTTAAAAAGAAAAGAAAAAATTAAAAAAATTTAATATATATATATATATATATGATAGGCAACATGTATATTGTATGGGGGAGGATCATGCTAAGAAATGGAAGGAAAGTATATTGTATATACTTACAAAGATGAATTTTGGAAAAGCTCAAAGACAGTATACCAGTGCCAAGCTAGTACCACACTATAATGTATATAAGTTTTGGTTGGTAAGTGTTTTTTTCACTAATGCCAAAGGGGGAGATTGTTGACATTAAGTCGGGTTTCTTATTAGTGACAACACTTATTTAGATTTTGTATGACTACTAAGCTCATTGAATAGTCTATAGTGTTTTCCACATAATTCAATCACCAACAAGCTTTACAGTTCCTACTAAGCATTCCAGCAGTTACCAAGTGAATTTAGGTAGTATGAAGTCTTACAATTCCTACTGAGTAGTTCAGTGATTACCAAGCTTCATAATTTCTATCGAGCCATTAGTTCATGTGAAGAAAAGTTAGTTTTAATCGAGGGATCTGATGATTAGTGTTTATCATGTATAGTCATGGTAACTCAATAATTTAGTTTCTACCAAGTTACATAATATCTACCGAGTCACCAGTGCAAACTGAGTTCAAGACTACTCTTGTATATGCGTAAATCTGGCCTATAATAACACACACACTTCAACATAGTCTTTATATGAGGATTTATTCTGGAATGAACATTAGATTATCCATCATAAAATCATCCAACAAGCCAACCTTTTGCCTACTATCTAAAGGAATTTTACCCATTAATATCCTCAGAATCGAGGTGCAAGCAACCAAATCCTCTAAGAACGAATGATTTGAAAATGAGATGCAACTAATCTATGTGAATATGCAAATTAATCTAAAATGAGATATGCAAACTAGTCTAAGAACATATAAAAGAAACTATGCTAAAGATGTATGCATATTAGATCTAGATGAGAATTAAGCTAACAATGAAAATCTATGAGAATGTAATAAGCTTAAATGAGTATGCAATTTGGCAGCAATTCAATGCAAATCCTAATTCATCCTCTCAAAATGAAGAGATGAGGGTCTCTTAAATAGACTTATTTGAAAACCTCTGACAGTTGAGATTGATTTCAATCAACGGTCAGGATTGAAGATGAAGTTCAATCATAAATGAAGATTCCCAAATCAAAGGGAGTTAACTCGCTTAGATCCAAGTGTAAGAGTCAATCAACTCTGATAGACTTTAGTTTTAGAGTGAGTGATCTGAGTCATTTCTAATTTGATTAGTAGTGAACTAGGAATTTCCATTCTTGAACTGAAGAGAAAATTAGGGGAGATATTTAATTTAATAAAATGAGATATGCTCTCATAATTAACTTTTCCATTTAATTAAATAATTCTATTTAAATAATTGGAGACAATTTTCTTATTTAATTAAATAACTTCATTTAATTAATTTAGGAATGGCTTCCCATTTAATTAAATAATTTTTCTTAATTAATTAGAAGTAGCTTCTCAATTTGATTAAGAATATTTTTTTAGTTAATTCAAATAGGCATATTTATTAAATTAAATAAATTTAATTCCATAGTACATTAGCCTTAGGAGATAATTTAATTTAATTAAAGTATAAACACTTTAGATTAAATTAAATTGAAATCAAATAGATTTAATGTGGCTAATATGAGTGCGTACTATAGGGATTAAATAAAGAGTGTGATTAATGCAAATTAGGGTTTCAACCATTTGACAATTAAGTCAAGTAGAGAGTAGTAGAATAAGAGTTGCTTATTAGAATAGGTCTTAGGATTGATAAAAAAATAGACCAAAATTGGTATAATGGCAATGAGCCAATTTTTGGGTATGCCCCTCTTTGAATGAATGTGTGAGCAGCATGTTCAATTCAAAGATAATCAGAAAGTATGATGCAAAGATGAGATTGGTTACGAAGTTGATGATACAAAGAACAATTGATAAGCTTTTAAGAACCATCTCCAGAGTAGAGCTTGATCCTAAGGGATCCAAGTAGAGTGCCTAGATACTTAATATTGATAAGCATTTAAAAGACAATCTCCAAAATAGAGCATAATCTTTAAGGATCCAGACAGAATGTCTAGATGCCTGAAATTGAAAGCATTTAGAAGATTACCTCCTGAATGAAGCTTAACCTTCAAGGATCCAGATAGAACACCTAGATACCTAAGATTGAAAGCATTTAGAATTTTATCCCCAAAATGGAGCTTAACCTTCAAGGATCTAGATAGAACACCTAGATACTTGAGATTGAAAGCATTTAGAAGATTATCTCTAGAATAGAGCTTAGCCTTCAATGATCCAGATAGAACACCTAGATACTTGAGATTGAAAACATTTAGAAGATTACCTCCAAAACAAAGCTTAACCTTCAAGGATCCACATAGAACACCTAGATACCTAAGATTGAGAGCATTTAGAAGATTATCTCTAGAATGGAGCTTAACCTTCAATGATCTAGATAGAACACCTAGATACCTAAGATTGATAAGATCGAATTATGAATCATAGAATCATCCCCAAAATGAGGGCTTGATGTGAAGATGAGATTGGTTTTGAAGTTGATGATATGAAGAACAATCAATAAGCTTTTAAGAACCATCTTTAGAGTGGAGCTTGATCCTAAGGATCCATGTAGAGTGGCTAGGTACCTAAGATTGATAAGCATTTAAAAGACTATCTCCAGAATGGAGCTTAATCTTTAACTATCCAGACAGAATGTCTAGATACTTGAAATTGAAAGCATTGAGAAGATTACCTCTAGAATGAACCTTAACCTTCAAGGATCTAGATAGAACACCTAGATACCTAAGATTGAAAGCATTTAGAAGATTATCTCCAGAATGGAGCTTAACCTTCAAGGATTTAGATAGAACACCTAGATACCTGAGATTGAAAGCATTTCGAAGATTATCTTTAGAATGGAGCTTAACCTTCATGGATCTAGATAGAACACCTAGATACTTGAGATTGAAAGAATTTAGAAGATTAAGTCTAGAATGGAGCTTAACCTTCAAGGATCTAGATAGAACACCTAGATACCTGAGATTGAAAGCATTTAAAATATTATCTCCAAAATAGATCTTAACCTTCAAGGATCCAGATAGAATACCTAGATACCTAAGATTGATAAGATCCAATTATGAATCATAGAATCATCTCCAAAATGAGGCTTGATTCTCAGGAGTCGAGGTTTAGACTGTCCCGATACCTGTCCACTGAACTCAAACCAATTATGTTATAAGATGTGATCAAATGATCAAACGATGAAACAAATGAAAATGATTCCAGAAAGAGGGGGACAAGATGCCCCAAGTGATGAGATGCCCCAAGTGATAAGGACATAAGATGGGAACCAGATGCCCCAAGCAATGAGATTCAGATTGAGTTGGAATTTAGTTCAATAATGTAATCATCCTACCCCCTCGAGGGCAAAATCAAAATATGACACACCAAAAATATGATGTAGGAAGAATAAAGAGATATTGGAGAAATCCAAGATTCAATAGAATATGGAAGAGATTAGAATGAACATAAGATGATTTAGAGTCAGTTTAGCGTGCTTCTGAGGTCTAGAAGACCAAGTTTGACCATTAGTTGACTAAAATTAAGAAAAGTTGACTTGAGTTGAAGATTTTAAAAATCAATTTTGGAAATATGAAGAATTTAGAATTGAAAGGGTTTAAGGAATCCCAAGATATGAGATAAATTTAGACTGCACAAGCGTTTGATCGCATTGGTCTCCAAAACATTAAAATACATTTTTGAGGCATTTATGTGTGTCAAATTTTGAATTCAATCTCAAAAATGGATCAAAGAATGGTCCAATTGGCTAGGGGGTGATTTTTACAAAAATCTGAGCACTTTCAAAACTTAGGTCAATCCCTATATAAGAGTCCAAGGTGTCATTTTCAAATTCATTTGTGCTTTTGTCTTCTAGTGATTTTGGGATTTGAGAGAGACATGGTAGTTAATGTGAGATATCATTGATTCAAGTACTCTAGATGTCACAATCAGGTAGTAGACTATGGACCACCAATGAGTCATCGATTCCCTACCTTCATACTTTTGTTTTTATGCATTTCTAGGTCATTTATTGCATTTATCATAATGTTTTTAGGAGGTCCAATTGGTCTTCGCGTGAAACCTATCATTTTTCATGCGAAGATCTTTTTCTTTGCGTGAAGAAATAGGGTTCGCTGTTTCTTTGCATGCAACAGGGAGGATCTTCACGTGGGAGGCACTCATCTCTTGCATGAAGAATGAGATTATGCACACAGAGGCAATTCATTTCTCATGCACGAAGATCTTTTTTCGCTCGGCGATGTGATTCTTCATGTGAGATCTAAGATCTTCACACAATACTTTGCAAACTTCACGCGAGATTTCAAAAACTTCATGTGAAATCCTATGATAGTCATGTTTAAAAGTTTCACTTTTGTGCTCAAAAATTGTATTTTAATTTGTTTTGATGTATTGTTTCAACTTGATACTAATTGTTTCATTTGTCATTTTTGTTGTGCATGTAGGAGGTCTTTGGTGATGTCACATTTAGATCACATTACCCACCTTACAACACATTACTCGAGAGTCTTGATGCTATTGACCTGGCACATATTGAGCAGTTAGGTCTATCTTCTTTGTGTTGGATCCTAGTAGTGATGGTGAATCATAGCCTTCTTACTCCTTTGGTGGAGCATTTCCACTTGGAGATGAAAACTTTTCATTTGTCGGTGGGTGAGATGATGATCACGCTTGAGGATATATGGAGGATACTGAGGATCCCATTTCATAGTGCCCAAGTCATTTATGATACAATGTCTCGAGTAGGGATAGAGGCACTATCCATTATGTTTGGGAGAGAGCTACTAAGGGGCAGGGCCATCAGTTGGGATGAGCTAATGCACACCTATGGATCAACACACAGGCTGGCATCTATGCCAGCTATACTTTTGAGCTATTTCTTATATCCTGATAGAGGACAACATGGTTTTGAGTGTGGGTGGGGAGTCTTGCTCCGCAAGATATTTGAGGCACTTGATATCTTTGGGTGGAATTAGTGCATGTTGGCCCACCTTTTTCATGAGATGCACAAGGTAGTCTCCCATGAGAGGAAGGTGATGGCAGTTGGAGTGTATGTCTTACAGATATGGGCATGGGAGCACCTTACCTATGCAGGCCCATTAATGAGGATGCCCAAGAGCTTATGGAGCCCTATATATGCAGATATCAAGGGCACATTACCCAAGTCCACCTGGGTAAGATTGAGCACTAGAGGACACATATTGATGACGTGGTCTCTATTGTATGGTGACCCTAGCAAGAGACAAAGGACTAGGAGAATGTCCCCAGAGAGCTACCATGGATGTTTAGTTCTTGACCTCTAGTGGGCAAGACCACATCAATTATAGAGAGATTTGTGATTTCATGAGTGTGGTAGTAGTATGGCCGACCATAGGACATTTCTCATGAGTATTATGCCTATGCCAGGTTACAGAAGGATGTTGAGTGGGGATGGCTACCACGAATGGATATAGGGTGGTCCATGATAAATATTCATAGCCTAGCTATAGTTCAATGTGACTACCTACTAGAGGTAGTAGATGTAGGGATGACACCTATGTATTTTTGATCAGCCATCCATTCCCATGCTTTACAGATCCATTGGGGATGGCAGGATAGGCACAAAGGTAGGTCCCTAGCAGTAGTAGGCACAACTACAGTCACTAGGTCAGCCACAGTAGTAGCCACAAGCCTGACACTGGGTACATCGGGTGCAGATTCCTTCATGGTAGATGGGATCAGACCTAGGTGTTGGGGGTAGTTGGACTAGATAGTGTCAACATCATAGACAAAGGATAGAGGAGAAGGCTCCATATTAGGAGACTCCTTAGTAGTAGGAGTCACCATAATAGGCACCACAATAGGGGGCTCCCAAGCTATTAGATGAGGAGATGATGGATCAGCCAGTCGGTGGTGTGTAGGAGATAGTGTGCCGCTACTGAGAGAGGATTCATGTGGCCTCCCAGTAGTTGGGAGAGCTATAGATTTTAGTGGCAGTTTGGGATGTGCAACTAGTGGAGAGACAATGGGAGATAGATTGATGGAGAGAGCATGCTGAGACTATAGAGAAGAGAATGGAGTTGGTGCAGGATGAGATCTACTTTCAATCAGCTCGAGTAGCTTACTAGTATGTTGCATATATGAGTGCAGTACCAGATAAGATACTTTAGGTTTAGTGCTTTTCTCAATATGCACAAGAGTCTGGAGGTGCACGACTTCTTGCCAGACTAGATATGCCACTATCACCTCCCCCACCTGCTACTCCAACTCCTCCTAGAGGTGAGGGTACGAGATAGAGTTAGACACTATGTTCATGACTCTAATTTTGATCTTTGGCTATGTAGCAACTGGTGTGCCAGTACAACATGTATCATTTTTTATTGATTGCACTTGAGTAGAACCTATTTTTTTACTAATCCATATATATATATATATATATATATATATATATATATATATATATATATATATATATATATATATATATATATATATATGAGATCTTGAGCTAAGTATCCCTGTATTCATGTAATTGTCTATTTTTCTTTACTTTGATGTACATGGGATGTAGACATGATGATTATGAGATGTATGTTTGAGTTTGATCATGATGTGATTATGAGCATGTAGATTAGATATTATGAGTATATGGATGCAATGCACATGGAAATGGACTGACATCTCATGTAGTTTTTTATGTTTATTGCTTGGCAATGATAGGTATTTCACCGAGGAACACAAATCAATAGACTAAATGCTTGTGCAGCCATGGAGAAACCTGATACATGTGGAGATGCCCCCAATCCTTTATCACAAAGGGTAGGAACAAAATGACCATTGAATTGCATGCTTATGCAAATGTAGCATGAAATGTGAGACTATGCTAAATGCAACCCTAAGTGTAGTTACCAAGCCTCAATATTTAATCATCATCAGATATAGAGCAAAGCTCATAGGTCATACAATTCCCACCAACATTACAATCATGGAAATATGAATATAACATACATTATTGGTTTGTCTGGATTGAATGTAAGCATTCAAAGCACAAGAAACCAGAATGACTAGAACATTTGTCCCTTTTAATGTAGCAAGTTAACATAAGCATCATAGCATAAATGCTAGGATGACCTGAATGTTGCTAGCATACAAACATGCCAAACACATGAAAGATCATTCTTATGCTAAGCAATTAGTAAGTAGTATGTCCACAATGGCCTTTGCATCTATAACCTAGGACAACATTCTCATTTTATACTCGTAGTGACCCATTCATTCACTTAGTAGGATGAGTTTTGAGACATTTGCTATAGCATGGAGAATTCACTTCAACAGACAAGGTAAAGCACCAAACTTCTAAATTTGAACAATGAAGAGGAGTTGAGGTACACAGGGCCATCCAACATGAGATAGAGGCTCTTATAGTGGACACCCCTCTTTCACAAATATTACAAAATTTTTAAAACTAAACCACAAAGAGAAAAGAAAGAAAATATAATGCCCCTAGTCCTTACTTCTCTAGTCGATAAGGACATCACTGAGTTTTTCGAGGAGACGTGAGAAAGTAATAAGAAAAAGAACAAAGAAAAGCTTAAGATATTCAAAAAAAATTATCATTATGAATTCAGAGGGATGTGTTATAGGAGAGATGTTACTATCCAAATAAACATTAAATGAATCTCTTTAAATAAGGTGACTACAGTAGATAGACATAGTCAGAATGACTGGTGACTAAAGTCGAAGAGAAATCTCCAAGATGGAGATTCTGAAGAGGATGGAGCGATAGTAGATAGACATAGTTAGAATGACTAGTGACTGATGGATAAAGATATTTGTCAAGAGAACTTGGAACATGACACGAGCAATAGTAGGCAAACACAGCTAAAACAACTGGAGACTTTTGCAAAAGAGATACTATGAGGAGGATCCTGAAATGAGAGACACTAGCAACAGTAGGTAGACACAACTAGAATAGCTATTGACTATCACAAAAGATATCCTATGAGGAGGATCTCAAAATGAGTGACACTAGCGATAGTAGGTAGACATAGTGATGACCACTGGTGACTGTCGTAAAGGAGATTCTATTAGGAGAATCTCAAAGAGAGTGACACTAGCAATAGTAGGGAAATATAGTGAGGAACACTGGTGACTTTTGTGAAGGAGATTCTATGAGAAGAATCTCAAAAGTAGTGATACTGAAGGAGAATTCCCTCAAGCTATAACAAGACTCAATCCATGGATATATGAGTGAAAAGTAGAAAAAGCAAAAAAAAATGAGAACATGAAAGCGACTGTACAAAATAGCCAGAAGATGCACTGCAAGATGAGGCATTGTGGAACAAGAGGCACATATTTACCAAGTTTTCACCTTCTTGGCAGGATTTTCTTTTTTTTTTTTGCTACCATGATGCCTATTTCTAGGTTCTCACCAATGACACTTTTTTTGTTTTTCAATTTTTTTGTATTGTTATTTTTACTTTTCTTTGTATTTTTGAGATTTTTCACTTTTTTTTGGTGTTACCAAGGCACCTATTTTCTAGGATTTCACTAGGGTAACAATTTTTTTTCAAGAATTTTTTTTATTTTAGATTTTTTTAGGACATATAGATATGTACAAAGAGCTTGTTGATATTAGATAAATTGTAAAATTGCTTCAGGTGGAGAGTGTTGATAGGCTCTTTAAGCACTTCTCCTTTGGTTGTGGAAAGTTGATAGGAACCAAATACTATAGTAATGATGTAAGGACCAAGCCAGTTTGGTTTAAACTTAACCTTTTTTACTTGTCATTTTTTATTCTTGGGTTTCTCTCTCAGGATGAGGTCACCGAGCTGAAAGTCACATGGCTTGACTCTCTGATTGTAGCTTCTGGCCATTCTTTGTTGATATGCTCACAGATGATGACATGCCACTTTTCATCATTCATCCAGTAACACAAGCTCTTGTGGTTAAGCTATCCTATAGTCATCATCAGTGATAAGGCCCTTCATAGAGATTCTATAGGTAGGAATCTCAACCTCTATGGGAAGCACATCTACGCTATACCCCAACGCAAAGGGAGTCATGCTCGTTGGAGTTTTGATGCTTGTCGTATACACCCACAAGGCTGGGTTGATTTGGAGATGCCAGTCTCTCCCTGACTTGCTTACTATGAGATGAAGAATTTTGAGAATAGCCTTATTGGATGCCTTAATGTGGCCATTACCTTGGGGTAATAAATGGAAGACCAATGTTGTGTGATTTTGAATTTATTACATAGTTCCTTGAGGTCTTTGTTCTTGAATTTTCCTCCATTGTCAATAACAATTGAGGATGGTACACCATATCTGTAGATGATGTAGTTTGTGATAAAAAGTGCAATAGTTTTTCCATTGGCAATTGTTAGGTACTACCTCTACCCATTTTGTGAAATAATCTATAGCTGTGATAATGAACTTATGTCCATTAGAGGAGGTTAGGTGGATCTATCCCACCAAGTCAAAGGTCCATTATTGAAATGGCCATGTTGTAGTAGAAGGAATCAACTCTCTAGCTAAAGTGTGGATGAGATTTCCATGTAGTTGACACTGCTTGTAGGATCTAACATACTTGATAGCTTCTTGCTCCATTTTAGGTTAGTAGTAACCAGCACGAAGGAGTTTGCAAGCTAGTGTCAGACCATTGGAATGAGATCCACAAATGCCCTCATGAATGTTAATTAGTGCACGTTTGGACTCTTTGAGTTCTAAAAACCTAAGGAGTGTTCTATTGAGACCTTTCCTATACAGATCATCAGCAATAATGACATAATGCAAAGCATTACAGATTAGGTAACATTTTTCATTCTGAGTCAAAGCTTTTTGAATGGTTTGATTGTGAAGGGAGGAATAAATGTGATGATAGTGGGATGATTTGTGTCCAATGATAGAATAGATCATCTTGGATTAGGGGAATCATAGGTTGGGTAGTGTAACACTTCCAACAAGAACTCGTATCAAAGATCATTTTTAGGCATTTGTAGCAGGGAGGCCAAAGTGGCCATGGCATCAGCTGCTTTATTATCTACTCATGGAACTTTTTGGAAGGTGATATGTGCAAAATACTTCTTTAAGTCATCAACCATGCACTTTTAAGGGATTAGTTTCTCATCCTTTGTTTGGTACACATCATTAACCTAGTTGATAACAAGATAAGATTCACCAAAGATGTCCAACTAATCCATTCTCCATTCAGCTGCAATTTTCATGTCATTGATCAAAGCCACATATTCAGCAATGTTGTTTGTACAAGGAAATATAATCTTTTATGCTTTGGGAAATGAGTATCTTTGTGGTGCAATAAAGAGCAATTGAGCACCTGATCCTTTTTATGTGAAGGACCCATCAAAGAACATAACCCATGTGTGGTGTGTGAGTGTTAGAATCGACTCATCTAGGAAATCAATATTCATTGGTAGAAGACTTTGTATGGGTGCCTTGGCCAGTTGATCTGCAACTGCCTATCCCTTGATGGCCTTTTAATCAACGTATTGAATGTCAAACTAACTGAGTATTATAACCCATTTATCCAATCTTCTTGTGAGAGATGCCTTGTTGAGCAAATACTTTAGTGGATCTATTTTAGCCATGAGCCATGTAGTGTGGGCAAGCATGTAGTGTCTCAACTTTTGGGAAGCAAAGACAACTGCCAAGCAAGCTTTCTCAATAATGTTGTAGTTCTTCTCATAAGAGACCAATATTCATCTCAAGTAGTAAATAGCTCTTTCTTTGTTGTTATTATCTTCTTGAGCCAATAGTATGCCCAGAGACATTTTAGTGGTTGAAATGTATAAAAGAAAAGGATTCCCATGGATGGGAGGCATCAATATTGGGCAATTGATAAGATAATGTTTGATATGTGTTAAGCTTTGCTCACAATCCTGGCTCCAATTGAATTTTAGACTGTTGTGTAAGGTTTTTGTGAAGGGTTGTGATCTATTCGCCAATTGTTAGATAAACTTGCAAATAGATTGAAGCCTTCCCTATAGTCCTCTCATTTGACTGATGTTTCAAGGTGGTGGCATGTCCAATATTGCTTTTTCTTTCTCCAAATCTACCTCAATTCCTTTTGCAAAAATAATGTATTCTAACAACTTTCTTGATGTGACACCAAATGCACATTTCTTAGGATTGAGTCAAAGACTGAATTTTTCCATACGATCTAGGATGGGTCCCAAATCTTGTAGATGAGTATTACGTTTAGCACTTTTGACCAAGGTATCATCAATCTAGTCTTCCATGGTCTTATGCATCATATCATGGAAAATTGTAGTAATAGCCCACTGATATGTAGCACCTACACTCTTCAAGACAAATGGCATCACATTCTAACAAAAGGTACCCCAGGCACATGTGAAAGAAATTTTCTCCTGGTCTTCTGGCACAATTTTTATCTAATTGTATCCAAAAAAACCATCCATCAGTGAGTACATCTCATAGCCAGCTGTCATGTCCACGATCATATCAATATTAGGAAGTGGAAAGTCATCTTTAGGACATGCCAAATTAAGATCATAGAAGTCTATACAAACCTTGATAGATTTATTATGCTTGGAAACTAGAACAATATTGGATATCCATTCAGCATAATCAATTACACGAATGAAACCAACTTTCAGAAGTTTCTCCAATTTTGCTTTGACGAGCAATGCAACCTAGGCATGCATTTTTTAGAGGTTTTGTTTAACTGGTTTGATGCCTGGTGCTACGGACAAGTGATGCATGATAAGATTAAAATCCAATCCTGACATGTCGAAGAATGTCCAAGAAAAAATTATTTTCTTTTCTTTGAAAAAGGTAATGAATTGTTCCATCTCTTTAGGTGACAGCAACTATGCCAAATGTATCATATGAGGATGTTCTTCTATGCCTAGGTTAATTGGTTGTGTTGGCTCTATCAACACTGATGATCTCTCCTAAAAATGACTATGAAGGACATTAAATATATCATCCACAGGCACATCAGTAAGGTTTTCACCCTTCGATACATCTTTTGTTTTTACTTTTTTGGGTTCTAATACTACCACGATGTGGTTTTCACCATCGGACCTTTTGCATTTTTTCTTTTTAATTGTATGACTAAGATATTTGATGTCAGCCCCAATCATGTTAATGCTCTACTCATTGGTGGAAGATGTTACAAGTTCAATAGAATTTAGGTAACAAGCAAGAGCATAATCAATCTAGAACATGGAGACTTTGCTAGATGCATTGGCATTCCAATCTATAAGCTCAGGATGTGTGAGTGAGAGAGTAGTGGCTGGTTCAATTGCATTCACAGTATAGTCATTAAGTGCTTGGATAAGTAATTTGAGACCTACGGTGACCTCATCCATAGGTGTGTTTAATGCCTCTGAGTATGAATGTCAGCAATTGGTGACTCTAGGACATTAGTTGGATCATACCCATGTGACCTAATCCTAAACATTTCACCCATTTCAAGTTGGTTTTCATAGACATGCACTTGATCAATGTATTCATCAATAGTTTCTTCTAAAAGGGAGGCAAACTCGTATTTGTGAGAATCAATGTTGCATGAAGAGAGACTATAAAATTCTCCAATGGTGATGGGGACATACTTTCCCTTATCCTCTGGGTTCTTACACAAATACTTAGTATGGAATGACTAACTGGACTCCTCCTTTTCTGAATAATGTTTGAGTTGCTTAGTATTGTCCTCAAAAGAATCACTAGTATCATCCACAATGCTAACACATGGCACAAAGTCATCTCGTTTAGAAAAGAATTTAGCAATATCATGAGGAATAGGGTGAGGATAGGAATCCTCGTCATCAAATTCTTCCTCTCGAGTATCTGACTCAATTTGTGACTCATTTCCTGATGAACTCTCAGGCTTTGGTATAAATTTATTTGATCCCAAATGAAAAGGAACCTTCTAAAATCTGAAGCCAATTGTATCATTGTTACTTCGAGTTATTTCTTTGATAGGATCAATTAGGCCATTGTTATTGCACCCAATAGGGCCAGTTTCCTTGTAATTGAAATGCTTCATAAGCCTAAGACCAGGTCCATATTTTTCAGGAGTGATCTTTTGAGCTTGCTCTATTAGGTCCACTGGGGCCTCTTCTCTATAAAGCCATGCAACAATAGCTCTATTTTCACTTTCATCTTCTAAGGGAACTGTAGCCTTGACAAACATGCCATTGTACTTAGTCTGAGGTTTTAGCACAAATGGCCTCTTTTCCTCTGAGGGTCTCCCATAATGATGAGGGGATTCTAGAAGAGATGTCAATGATAACACTAGTTCAATGTGATACTCTCCCATGCCAGTATATTTTAGTTTGAATGACTATTCAATTTATTTTAGCTTGCTCTTGTAATAATTAGTGGATGCACGGTTAGCAGGTATGAAAGTTTAAGTAGCTTTGAGCATATTGCAGGTATAGCTAGTAGTGGTAGGAATAGTAACTTTGGAGCCATGAAATGGGAATTTGATGCATTGGTGGTATGTGGATGGTACAACATGCATCTCATGTATCCATGGCCATCCTAACAAAATGTTGTAAGCCAAGGGAATGTCAAGCACCTCACAAGTGACATCCCTTTCTATAGGACCAATTTGAATTGGTAAAACCACAAGACCTAGAGACTTTCATTCCACTTTTTCATACGCTTTGATAGTCATCTTTTGTTGAGGATCAATAGAGTCCTCAAAATAATTCAATTGTCTAAGAAGAGTAGCAAAGAAAATATTTAGGCTAGTGTAATTATCGATGAGTACCCGATGAACACATGTTTGATGGATCATAACCTCGATGTGTAGAGGTTGATTGTCTGGCTGACTCAACGAGTTGTCATCTTTCTCAAAGGAAGTCATAAGATAAGGTGAGGTCAAGTGACATACCATAGATTAAAATTGCTCAAGATCAAGATCTTGAGGAACATTCGCCTTAGAAAGGGCTTTTTCCAGAATCTGCCTATGAGCAGGTGAGATTTTAAGTAGGTCAAAGATGGAAATCTAAGCATTAGTTCATTTCAGTTGATCAAGAACACTATAACTAGTTGTTGTCAAGTTTGTTGTGGGTTTTGCACCTTTTCCAGATGGACCAGCAAGGGCTTTTTCTTTGTGTTGTTCAAGATCTAAAGTAGGAGTTGTAGGCCCTTTGAGCACCAACTTGGCACAAGAGTGAGTAATAATGTTAGCACAATGTTGCAAAGGTGTATTATCCATTGTATTGGGAGTAGGGCCCCTCGAGAAAAATGGTGTCTTGGGTTTTTCATCATCTCATTTTCTGTTAATGGTAATAATGTCATACTATTTAGAATCCACACATTCAATCATGTGAATGACATTGCTATCATTGGAATATGCATGGTTGACCTTGTTGTTGGATTGTGGTTTCGAAGTCTCTCATTTTTCATAAGCTAGGAAAGGTTCTTTGAATGCCTTGTTGTCTGAGTTTTTGCTATGTCCATCTACCACAAGATCACTAGCATCAATCATGTCTTGGACTTTATGGTGCAAGTTTATATAGTTACTTTTTTTGTGTTCCTTGTTTTGGTGATATTCACAGAATGAGGTCTCATTCCACGATGGTGGGTGTGGTTGTGGATCATAGGGATGAGGGTTATCCATTAGTGAAATAAGCTTATGTTGTAGCAATGTTTTTTAAATCACATCCAAAGGTTCTCCCAAGGGTGTATACTCTCACTTGGGGCATGCTCTCCATGATTTTCTTGGTTTTTTCCTGTATTTTTTGTTGTCAGGGGGAGGTTTCTCAGCATTTTTGGCCACTTTGAGGCCATCTGTAAGATTAAATGCCACTTTAGCAGGTTTGGGAGTGAAATTGTCAACAACTCCATCATGTATAATATCTTGGTTCTTGTTGACATGTTTAGTTTTATCCCTATTGGAGGTGGAACCTTGTTTTATGTCTCTCTGTAGAGTGAGTTCACCTTTCTTGACCATAAATTCCTCGATACAGATAGCTTGTTTAATCATGTCTTCAAAGGTAAGTGGACCTTGAAGTTGGACTCTATATCTAAAATTAGGTAGGAGGTTATCAGTGAAAATTTCAAGCTTCTCTATTTTTGGAATTTTATGGGAATACTTAGTGTATAGTTACCTTCACCGTTGGAGGAATGTGAGAAAAGGTTCTCCACCTTTTTCTTTAAGGTTGCATAGATCTCGAATATTGATAGGTTGTTGTATGTTATGAGAATATTGTTGAACAAAGAGATTGGAAATTTCATCTAACGTCTTGATACTAGGAGGTAAATGTGAAAACCATTCTAAAGCCTGACCACCAAGGCTTCTAGGGAATAATCGCATGAGGTAGGTTTGGTCATGTATAAACTCCATGGACAAAGCACCAAATTCTTGCAAGTGATCTTAGAGATCAGTAGTACCAAAGTATTTTTCATATTTGGGGAGCTCTACGTCTCATGGAAAAAGTGGCTTGTTTATGCTTTTGTCAAATGGAAAGGGGCAAAGAGCATCCAATGTGTATGTTTTTGTGGGTTTCTCTTTCTCATGCATCATCTGAGCTAATTGGTCTTACATAAGTTTTAGTTGTTTTTGGAGTTTAGAAGTCTCAATTTCTTCTTCAGGCATGATAATGGTTTCTAGATTAAAATGAGAGGGCAACTTACCTCCCTCTTGGGAAAGTTTGAGAAAGTACTTTTCTTTTTCTTTATTGAGTAGGATTCCCATGACCTTTTCAAAGTTTTTGCCTTTGTGGCATGTTTTTATGTGTTCAAGGAGTATTTCCACCTCTTCCTATTCCTCATTAGTGTCATAGTCTTTCTCTTTCTCTTTATCATTCCTAGGTGGTTCTTGATGTCGACTATGACTACTGTGTTCAGGCTCACGATGAGTCATTGTAGGAATGTGTTCAGTTTGAATGTGTTGTGTTTCAAAAGGTCCTCTAAAAAAGGAATCAAACATCATGTTTGGTGTTACAGGACGTCTACCTACCTCAGGGTCTTCTTGGTACAAAAGATAACTAATTTTTTGCAAGTCGATGCAATATATTTGTTTAGTTCGAGGTGACTTGGCAAGTGAGGGAGATTGTGAAGATGTCTCACTATCCGAGCTAGATGCAGATTGTGTAGCAAAAGGTAAGTGACCTCTACTATGATTATGACCCCTAGCATGACCATGTCTAAGTCTAAGAGGATAAAACACATTGCTGCTTTTGGTCGTGACAGTCATAGACAAGGACAAGAAGCTAGAACCTAGATAAGGACTACACTAAGACTGAGTCTCAAAAAGGACAAGATAATGGCAAGAATGTTGTCCAACAAAGCACAAATGGCCTGATTTAAAGGCTAGAATAGCCAAAGATTATGAGAAATGTGACACAAGGTATGACAAGCATTAAGAGATAAAGAAAAAGGTAACTTAAGAGACAAGCCCAGTCAAAGTGCAAGACACAAGTCTTCATCTAAGAAAAGTGCCACTATTTTAGGACTGTTCATAGACAAAGAGTGATAAATGGACACTAAAAAAGGCAGCGTGCAGGCCATAGATAACTAAAACAAACCAAAAGTCATAATGCTGACAAAAAGTATCATGTGAGAAACCTTCATAGGTTGTGCGAGGAAGCATTAAGAGTTGTGCAAGAAAATACTCTGGACTACATGAAGACCAAAAACCGTGTTTTAATTTTGCATGAGGAAGTTTCACAAACTGTGCAAGGACTTGGGAAACCACCTCAGAAGAAATTATTTCACATGAGGACAAAATGATTTCGTTCAAGGAAAAAATGATTTCACCCGAGATTGAAAATTTTTCATGTGAGAAGGCAGAACAATTTTCCAATAGCATTTGATTTTGACAAGATTTTTAGATTGTTTAGATAGAATAGAAGAATTTATCAAACAAATTCAATTGAACAAACAGTGAGGTTTACTTAGCAAGACGTTTGGACAATGTTTTGAGTTTGCAAATTCAGGGAATGTGTTCAAAGAAGATAGAGGGAAGCAAGCAACAGTCGAAAATAGTCTTGCCGAGGACAAAGTAACTCGACAGGATAGGAGAGTCTTGACTTTTTTTTGTTGTAAAATGGTTTAGACTTTGTTGTGACTCGATAACAAACACGCTTTATCCCTAGAAAGAAAAATTGGTAGAGAAGGAAAAACCTTTGTCCCACATCTTATGCTCATGCATGTACCTCACATAGCCATATCACCCCCTAGAGGGCACCCATGTTTTTGATATATTCAAAGGACTCAATAGTATACACTAAACAAGCACCCTTGTGGTAGGGGACGAGCACATATACCACCTTCCAACATCTACTAGCATGCCTATGGTGAGTTCTATAGGGGAGATTCTTCCCTCTCCTTGAAAAAAGATTATGCCTCCTTTCAGAGGTAAACCAGGTGGCTTCTAACTAGAGGTTTTTACTTGGCTTCCATTCAAATTAATTCCTGATGGCTCCGCAAGAAAATTTGAGACTAGCAGCCCACACCAACATCTAAAAGTGCACACTACCTACTTAGCAAGCCTAGGGCTAGAACTGACCAGTGCACAGACAGAGCTTCCCCTTGATATGCAATATCAAAAATCAGGGGGAAGAAATTAATCTAGCTTTGGAGTCTTTTTCTCTACAAAGCTTCTTGATTATAGTGAGTTGGAATATCCAATGAAAGGAGTGTGCTCACTTGGTTTATTCTCGGAGGTTGGATCACTCCAATAGGCCCTCTAAAGGATAGACACAGACTGGTGGTTTAGATCTAAGGGTCCGAGTTTTTGATTTTCCTCAAGGGGAAAGACCATAATCCTCTACCTTATTTCCTCACCCAAACATGCAAAGCAAGTTAATTACTGACTTGGCTTAATCAATCCAAACTCATTCTTCCTTAAAGATTTTGATTCCCTTAAAGGAAATCATTTTCTTATCATAGAAGAGAGCAAGCATTGGAGAACCAAGTTGCTTGCCTCATTCAGAATGCAGTCTTTTGGAAGTGACTAGGTTTTTTATTCACTCTCAATCGTGACCTTCAAGAAGTGAAGAGCATATTCCCCTATTCTTCTATCTTGCATCCTAAGAAGTTCAAAAGCCCTAGTTATCTAGTTTTCAAAGCAATAAGAGAAGACACGCATTGTTTTGTGGGTTTGAAAATATTGATATTTGACAAGCGTATCTTCAACAATCGTCCTGCAATTAAACTATTAATCTGTTTTCAAGTGGGTTTTAAAAGGAATCCTTCACAAATGTCCTATAAACAATAGTTAAGCTACAAGAAATCAAAGAAATAGATTTAACATAAAACACATTAGTGAAATTAGATAATCTATAAATCAAAAAATGCTTAAAACTGAAGTTGCTATCACAAGATTTCACACGAAATCTCTTTTAGAGCCACGCAAAATTGTTCTACAGCCTGCACAAAATTATGTTATGGCCCACTCAAAGAAAATGAGTGCCACATGAAGATTCACAAATGCTACACTTTCTCACACAATATGAAAAGAATCTTCACACGAAGATTCTAGATCCTCACATGAAAATGAACAGTCTTGCACAAAGATTCTCGAATCTATATGGAACAATACGGACAGAGAATATAAAAATAATTAAAAGAATGTAGAAAGAGACTAGAAAAGTTGATTTTCTTGGCCTCATGGTGGGCACTAGAAATGTATATGTGTAAATGTGGCCTATACTAACACACACACTTCAACACGATATTTATATGAGGATTCATCCTGGAATGAACATTGGATTGTCCATCCAAAAATCATCCAACAAGCTGACCTATTGCCTTCTATCTAAAGGGATTTTGCCTATTAATATCCTTAGAATCGACATGCAAGCAACTAGACCTTCTAAGAATGAAGGATTTGAAAATGAGATGTAACTAATCTATGTGAATATGCAAATTAATCTTAAATGAGATATGCAAACTAGTCTAAGAACATATAAAAGAAACTATGCTAAAGATGTATGCATATTAGATCTGGATGAGAATTAAGCTAACAATGAAAATCTATGAGAATGTAATAAGCTTAAATGAGTATGCAATTTGGCAACAGTTCGATGCAAATCCTAATTCGTCCTCTCAAAATGAAGAGATGAGGGTCTCTTAAATAGAATTACCTAAAAACCTCCAATGGTTGAGATTGATTTCAATAAATGGTTAGGATTGAAGATGAAGTTTAGTCATAAAAGAAGATTACCAAATCAAAGGGAGTTAAGTGGCTCAGATCTGAGAGTAAGATTTAGTCAACTCAGATAGACTTTAGTGTCAGAGTGAGTGATCTAGGTCATTTCTAATTTGATTAGTAGTGAACTAGAAATTTCCATTCTTGAAATGAAGAGAAAATTAGGAGAGATATTTAATTTAATTTAAAGAGATATGCTCTCATAATTACCTTTTCCATTTAATTAAATAATTCTATTTAATTAATTAGAGACACTTTTCTTATTTAATTAAATAACTTCATTTAACTAATTTAGAAATGGCTTCCCATTTAATTAAATAATTTTACTTGAATAATTAGAAATAGTTTTTCCATTTGATTAAATAATTTTGTTTAATTAATCAAAATAGGCATATTTATTAAATTAAATAAATTTAATTCTATAGTACATTAGCCCTAGGAGATAATTTAATTTAATTGAAGTATACACACTTTAGATTAAATTAAATTGAAATCAAATAGATTTAATGTGGCTAATCTGAGTGCGTAATATAGAGATTAAATAATGAGTTTGATTAATGTAGATTATGGTTTCAAGCAATTGACAATTAAGTCAAGTAGCAAGTAGCAGAATAAGAGTTGCCTATTAGAATAGGTCTTAGGATTGATCAGTAATAGACCAGAATTGGTATAATGGCAATGATCCAATTTTAGGGTATTACAACTCTAAGATGATTATTATGGATTGAGCTTCCACTTCTACTAAATGCATGATGATGTCAAGTAATGATAGTTGACATCGAGTATCATAACTTCACCAAGTTAGTCTTTAGAACCCAAGTGTCTTTACTTGAGTCAACTTTGTAATAATGGTGTTAACTTGTATATTGGTCAAATTTGTAATTTTTTAAATTGGATTGATGTATATATGTAATATACTATATCATATCCATATAGAGAGATGTATGTATGCATGAAAGAAAAGTAAGAGTGAAGAATATGTAAGAAGCATGTGAATGTGAATTAGCAGCAAAGTGTATTGTAAGACAGTATTAGCAAAGGAGTAGTAGAGTCATCTCTATCACATAAAAGTGATCAATACTTCAAAGAATCTCTCTATTTCATTTTAATAGGTGAAATAGTCCAAAATCCTCTAACAAGGTAGACTTAACAATCTTTTGTTAGATATCTTTACAGAGTGCATACTTCATTGTATGTTTGTAAATCCTCTAACCAGGTGAACCTAGTAGTCCTAATTGCTCCTAATAGGGAAAATCATCATAAGTGATCATTGTAAGTCTTAACAAGCCAACTTTATGTTGCAGTATTGAAGTTTTGTGGGTATCATCTCCACCCCAATTTTACTTTCTATTTGGAAGGTTTCTAGGTCACCAAATTATTGTGTTCATGTGCCATGGATGTTTATGTTTTTAGTTTATCATGCATGCAATTAGATTTAATTTAATGAATTAAATGATTATCTGATTATTGCAATTAAGATCTGAATTTGATAAAGTTATTAAGCTTATTGATTCACTCCTCCCCTCTCAGTAACCTAGCCTAGTCTTGAATATTTCCAACAACTTCTACATGTTAATGAATGGAACACCATTATGCAAGACTTTTAGTAAAGAATAACTACATGAGAAAGAATCACCAAAGTTAGTTCTCTACAAATGGAAACTGAATATTTGAAGAAGAGTTTCCTTTTCCTTTCCTCCAAGTCTCCAAACCCTTAAGTGTCTCTAGAGTTAGAGAGTGGGTAGACAATCCCCTAATTTGATCCCAATAACTCTAAAAAGGATCCCAAAACCTTGACTATCTCAAAATGGGAATAACATAAGCCTCCCTTCCTTACACCATTGTGTCCTTATAATATTATAGCCTTGACCAACTAGCTTATTGGGGAAGAATTCACTTGACACTCCTAATTTTGAAATGCTTTGAAAGTGACTTATTTATGTTGGTCTCAAGAATGGTCTTGAAATTTGAGTGTCAACACACTTAACCAATGTTTCTATACATGCTTAGTACACTATACATGTTGAGCTATAGTATATGCTAGGCCAAAATTTCAATAGGTGCCAAGTGATCAATAGATGTCAAGTGATGTATAGGTGTTGAGTCATAGTTGATGTCAAGCAAGTTAGAATGAAACATGTGCTAAGTGGGCTAGAAAAATACATGTGCCAAGCCAAACATAGTGTAATTTTTTTCAAGCTATGTTAGAATGTAATAGGTTTTAAGAAAACTAGGATAGTATATGTGCCAAGCACCAATAATTCAATATGTGCCAAGTAACATAGAATCAACATATATGTTTGTGGCTTTACAACCTTAGGTCTAAAACCATTTTTGGATGATTCATGAAGGGATAAGAAGATAAGATCAAATATTTTCATTTACCTATGCTATCAATGTGCAACCAATTAGAAAATTAGAGACAACATGCAACCAATATGCTAAATCTAAGGATTTAAGCATGAAATTTGAGTTCATGATTTCATTTCTAACCCCAAGTCTATGAAGTCTTTATAAGAAGCCTTAAAACCATGATTTCAAGTTGTTGAAGAAGAAGTTATGGAAATTGTTAAGCATACAACATATTGCAGAATAGGGTTAGCAGTAGGGGTGTTGAGGACTTAGTGAATTGAACAACAATTGCACATTCAAGTGATCAGAACAAAAGAAGGGATACGAACAGAGATTAGATCAAGAAAATACCACATTAGAGAGAGTATATCAAGTGTCTAAATCCATCAATTGAAGATTGCAAACTATCAAGTTAATGATTCTAAAACTTTATAGCCATTGTATTAGAAAATGAAATCCTACATTGATAAGTTAGCTTAATGGCTAGGTGGAAGAACCTTTAAGAGGGTGATTAAAAGTCCTATAGAAATAGGTGGGCTTAACAACCTTTTGTAAATCCTTTAATAGGGTGACACTTCATGTAAAGTGTTTTAAATTATTTTACTAGGTCACTATTGACATAGTGTAAAGCCTTTAATAGGACAGGACTTTAACAAAGTAGACCATTAGAAGTGGTCAAAAAATTATTGCTGCAGTGATTTTGTAGGTATCATCCCCACCCTAGTTTTACCTTCTTATTCCTAGAGGGCTTATGGGTTATTAAGTATCTGGTGTTATGTGTTGACACATGCTTTTACTTTATGATTATTTATATGTTTATATGCATGCAGTATACTTTTAGTTATGTGTTTTAAAGGATTTGAAAAGCTTAAAAATTAGTTACTTATGATTCACCCCCCCTCCCTCTTAGAAGTACTCTTCCCATTTGAATGTTCCAACAATTTGTATCAGAGCAAGGTAATCATAAGGAGAAGCCCAACAACATAGAGAAAAGATCAGGAGATGGAAGTCTTCAAACTTGGGAAGATCATAGACAACTAGGTGATTGATGTACACCTCACTCTACACAAGTTGGAGGAAGCTAGAGAGGAATTGAGAAAATCCTTAAAAAGAAGGAAGGACATAGCCATAGATAAAAATGACATATACTACAAGGAAATCGATACCACAAAAGTGTTTTCCAATGGAGATTCCAATAAATTTGATGCAACAATGGAAAAACTGATAGAGAGGAACAAACCCCAAGCAGAAGAGATAAGATCACTTAAAATGGAGCAAGAGTCACAAGCCATGATGCTATGTGAGATAACTAAATAGAAGAAAAGAGCCATATAGGATAGGGCCATGCTTGAGGATGAAAAAAGAAACCATGCAAATAGACTTGAGGAGAAGTCCACAGAGCTCACAAAGATCTCCAACCTGTAGTTAGATATGCTTAGCTAGATGATGAATGCTCATCATGAACTAAACATGAAGGACATTGAGATATCCACTCTAAAAATGCAAAGTGAAAAATTGCAAAATGAATTGAAAAGAGAGAAGGAGATAGCTATGATCTTCAAAAAATCAAGTGAAGTCATTAAGCACTTTGAACAATTTTTGAAATCACCAAGATCTAGCAATGAAACTTTAGGACTAGGATTCACTAGTATTGAAGAAGGAGAGACATAAAATAGTGCTATGAAAAGGAGTGACAAATGCAAGAACTCTAAACCCACTTCTCATTTTTGTGGTAAAAAGGGACACACTGCTAACGTATGTAGGAGTAGTAAGACCTATCAATAAGACAAACCCAAGAAAAAGGGTCACTGTCACAAGTGCAACAAGCAAGGACACTTG
The DNA here is from genome assembly GCA_028749045.1 of Cupressus sempervirens. Classification (NCBI taxonomy): domain Eukaryota; kingdom Viridiplantae; phylum Streptophyta; class Pinopsida; order Cupressales; family Cupressaceae; genus Cupressus; species Cupressus sempervirens. The sequence goes on along the minus strand of CM053789.1, from coordinate 241,775,700 downwards.
ACACAAGAATATAGAAAAAAGACCATGAGGACACCAAAATTTGATGGTCACTGTTACAACTACAAAGGTTATGGACATAGAGATTTTGAGTGCAAGTCAAAGCCTATTTTGACACCTAATCAACCTACAAAGAGAAACAATCATGCACACCACTATAACTAGGATTATAATACTAGGTAGAGCTATCATTATTGTCATGAGTATGGGCATGTTCCTAATAATTTCATAGAAACACATTTTTGAGGAAACTACAGTAGGTGGTTGAGTCAAACTACATGTTTTAGTTTCTTAAAGACTGGCCATATCAACAGGTATTGTCCAACAAGGGCCAAGGCATCCAAGTTAGAAGTCAAAAAGGGTAAAAAGAAAGTTGATGTGGAAAAAATTAGGGTAGAGATGAATAGGACATGGAAAAGAAGGGATGGAGCAAGTACATCCAATGGAGGGATCACTTCACTAGTACATTTAACCAATTTTGACCTTAAATTTTGACCAAAATATAAATTGCTTAATGGTTGGTCACATTATAAAGGAAACTTTTTTTTTTTTAAATAGCATGCGCGTGTTGGTCACAATTATGACCAATGCATTCTATTTTTTGTTGGTCTCAATTGTGACCAACATGTTGACACAAAGATATAAAAATGTGCCAAACATAATTCTGCATTTCACTTTTGAGCATTTTGGCAAATGTAGAATAGTTGAGCATTTACATCCTCTCGCTTACTTGGTATAGACATCCAATCTTTTCCTGCTGAGTTTCTTCCCATGTATACCTATAGAGTAAAGGTTCATTGGGGATGGAGATAGACATTTGCTAATTGGCCAGGGAAAGAAGTGCATACACCTACTACTTGAATTGTGGGCTGGGTTAGCAAGGAACAATCCACTTTGCATGTCTAGGGAGATAAGTGCATGAGGATCTCTCTCTCTCTCTCTCTCTCTCTCTCTCTCTCTCTCTCTCTCTCTCTCTCTCTCTCTCTCTCTCTCTCTCTCTCTATTATAGCCTGTAATTCGTTGTTTGCTTTGGAAATTATACAAGTTTTGTATTGCATTTTGCATGGATTAAGAAAAATTATTAATAGTTTTTTTTTTAAGAGCTTTTACATAAACTTATTTCTCTTTGTTATTAGTAAAGATGATACCTAGGGTTTTAAAACAAAATTGCTATCTCAACTTTGAACCATAGAGAAATTGAGATATTGTCTAGAGAGGGAGGTAGACAAATCTATTATAGGATTCTACACTCAAAAATTATGTAACTCACAATCTCCAAGTTCAATTCAATTTGTTGAGATTAGGCATTTCGATGTGAGTAACCAGGATAAAGTTAGTTAATTTTTTTGGAAGTAGGAAGGGTGTTGATTTAGTGAAGATGAACATTAGGATACATATGAAATGTTCTATAGGAATTGAGATTTGACATTGGGTATGCCCTAGAACCTTGAACTAGCATATGCCCTAATTAGTAGGACTAAAACCCTTAAAATTAGGGTTTTGTGGGTTAGGAGTTTAGAAAAGAGTTGAAAACGTAAACTTTTTAATGTTGAAGTACTTTGAAATGGGAGTCTAAAAGTCCATTTTGGTTTGGAGGTATTTTGGAAGAATTTTGAATTAAGGTCCAAAAATTCAATATGGAAGCCTAACTATTTTAGGTTTGTTTTAGGCCTATCTTGGAAATTCTCTTTGTGGGCATTGGTAATGAACCTTTTAACCTAAAAGATAGTTTTTCTAATTTGATTGAGTTGATTGAGTCATGCTTATGGGATTCCTTTGTAAAGTTGGAGTTGATAGGTCCTACAGAGGGCTTGCATAAGTTTCTTGGAAGGTGAAGAGTCATCTAGGAGATTGGTGAAGCCTTAAAGAGTGATTGTACAAATAGGTGAGTTTGTGGTGATAGGTGGAATTGTAAGAATCTATACTATTATACTTGATTGTTTGAACCATAGTACAAATTCTAGTTCTTTTCCACTTATTGGTGAGGCAAAAAATAAAATTCTCGACAAATATTGGAGAGAAGTTGACAACTTCTTGAGAAAATATTGAGAATTTTGAAACTACTTAAATTGAATTAAAAGTGCATATTTGTCTTTCCATTTTAACCCACATGTTTTTATAAAGACATTATTAATTACACTAATAAGCTACATTTTGGATTTCTAGTGCAACCCTAAACTAGAATTCTCAGAAGTATTTCAAGCATACATTGCATTATTTCATTGCAACATTTTGAGCATAAATTGTAGCATTTCGAGCATACATTGCAACAGTCCCACTATTAAAGGTATTCAATCATTGTGAAAGCCCTAATTTGATACTTGCTAACATATAAACAAAATTTGGATTGGAACAAACTGAAATTACCTTTGTTTAAGAAAAATTTAAACCATCATTTGAAGATTTGATAAAGAGTTCAAAAATAGGTGAATAGGTGAGTTGAAAAATTTAAAACTTTTTCTAATTTCCAAGTCTAGGAATGGGTAGTTTTCTAAGAAACAAAATTTGAAAAATAATTTAACTGTTTACATTCTTCTTTTCATCTTTGATTGGGGGAAGACTTCTTTGGTGATACCTTCTTGTTTAAACAATCATTGATTGGGGGAAGGCGTAGTTTGAGGAAGCCCTATTTATGAGGGCCTAAATAGGAGGGTTTGTAAGTTGAGGTACCATACTAATAGTGTGAAATGTAAAATGGGTTGTACTACTACATTGAATTTTGTGTAGCAGATTGTCTATCTTCTATAGGTCAAAATCTATAATTGGAATGCTATTCTTTCTTTCCATATTCCCAACACATCCAAATCTAATCAATAAACTCATTTGAAACAAACTTTATCATGTACTTCAGATAGAGAGTAACATCCAACCTTTCAGCAAAGTCTATTTTCTTTGTACTAACTAAATCTAAAGCGATCAAATTATTAGCTTGTGTTTTTGTAGAGCACTCCAAATCCTCAGATGAACTTGCAAAAGTTTTGGCAATTGATATGAATAGCACTGGCCCTGAAACTTCTGAAAATATTCACATTAAACATTATAAAAGAGAGTAACTATAAAGGAATAGCGTACTCTTACAAGTGAACTATCTACATCATCAATTGCATCTTATATTCAATACTATCATTTTGGAAGTCTTTCACTAAAATAAATGTAGTATTTCTCATAATTGTATTGCTACCCAATGAACTATTTAACTGCTGACAGTTTAGACTTTATAAGTCTATCATGGATCATAATAGCACTATTGACTGGTGGAAGACTACAACATATACTTGAACTAGGTGACTAAACAAATTAATTATCTTAGAAAATTTTAAATCTCAAATTTTCTACTAACTTTATGCTTTTAGCAAATTATATCTTATTTGGGAGTTTCATTGATAGATACACACTTGTGATCTTGTTTTTCAAATCATGAGTAAATATTATGGTTACCTTCTTTTTTTTCTCTATTTTCAAGTAGATGATGTTATTCAAGGTGATCTTATGCTTGATAATGGTATACAAAGAATTATATTTGTTAGATTAAGAAAATATGTGAATTTATATTCTAGTATTGATGTTAATCTTGATACATTTTTTCTTTACAATAGGATATCATTGAATATGCTACATGGTTTTGAATTTATATCTTCTATTGCCACTCAACCATTAAATTCCATACTAATTGTCCCCCTAGTTACACAAGAATTGTGCCTACCTCTTTTCCATGAGAACAATGATACTTTCAAAATTCTTCTAATATGACTCCAAACAAATAAAAATCAACTCAAAATGACCCTAAGGTCTCTGCAACTATCAAAGCCCCAATTTGATCTTCCACAAGCCCTTAAGGCTAGGCCCTCCTCAATGTACCCTCTTCAAACACTTCTAGGCTTAACAAATGGTTGATTCGTCCATACAAGACTATGAAATTCATTAAAACTATTTCCTTTTTAGGTAGATTATTGGCTGTTGCTCCCAACCAAGCATTTCCTTATGGAATCCTTCCACAAATTTAGTCCTTCAACATACAAATCAACTTCTCGAGGTGATCACCTACAATATTACCTAAATTCTTGTATTTATAAGGTTACTTTATCATAATACAAGTCATGGATTCATCCCAAGTCATAGTAATCACATTTTAGGGATGAATCCTTAATTTATGTTTCCAAATCAATGCAAACTCCAACACCTATAACAAACTAGTCAACATAATTTGCCAAAAATTGATATAAGGAAGATGAATGTGATTCAAAATGATCAAAACTAATATGTTTGATCCATAGAAATGATTCAAAATAAACAACACATCAAATGGATACCAAGAATATAAGAAAACCTTAATTTTTTATTATTACCGTCTTCCTCACAGTCCGTACAAAATACTTAACCAATCCATACCATCCCCATTTTCTAGGCATTAAAGGTTGGTTATAATATTATTCCTAACTTCCATAACTGACCCCAAGTGGTTATAAGTGTTTGCAATTTTTTTTATGCCTTAAAACTCATTTTCCCTCTAATTTACATATAATCATTAATATTCATTGTTTTTGAATTTCTAACTATTGTTTCATTTAATTTTTTCTGATTCTAACTTATCAATATTTATTCTAATTAATTCTTAGGACCTAATTGACCCATAAAATCAATCTAGATCCCTATTTGGCACTATTGGCCACCCATACAATATGTTGGTCCTAAGTCCTTACGAAGACTTCTAGGATATTTAACTTTTAAATCAAATTGATTACTACAAATTGCAAATATTGGCTTCAATATTTCCCAATTAACATTCAAAAATGATATTGATCCTCTAACTCCATTTGGTTCCAAGGTGGACTTACGTGATTGGATATGGCTCCTACACCATTACAGATATTCTAGGCATATCCTTCCACACATCTTTCTTTATTTGATATGTAGAAGACAATATTTCCTCAAATCCAACTTCTTGGCAAATAGATCATAAAAAGTCAACGAGTCAAGTCTCCCTAGATCTATTTCTAAATCCAGAATCGAGCTTCAACACAATATGAGGTTGATATTATAAATTGAAAATCACATACCAAATATTATAAACCTGATATTATTCTTCAAAGTAAACAAATATACATGATATCTATTCATATTTTATCAAAAAAAAAACAATATTAACCCAAACAAGTAATTTTATTTTCATATTATATAAGAATAGTTTCCAAGAAATAAGAACTGACCAATGTTCTATAATTTACACTCCACCACAAATTTAATAGACTATTGTGAGTTGGGATGTCCATGTTCAAAAAAACAAACTTCTAACTTGTGAAATTGATTCTTTGAATCAATTTATGTTCCAAATAGAAATCATAACATGTACCTCAAATCATGAATCATAGAACTGATAGAAAATTTTAAAAAATAAAAATAAAAATCTATGGCTAACAACTTGAGAGAAGAAGAATATTGAAAAAAGATAAAATTAGAAACTAAATTGAAATCTTATAACCTCTACTAAAAATTAAACACATTGACCATGAAAGTCAATAGTTAGAGGGTCTCAAAATAAATTCACATTTAAGCTTCCCTCTTGACTCCCCTTAACTTGAAATAATGCAATTACAAATTAAACTACTTAGACTAATTGGTTCACCTTGTCAAGAAGTTTGGTTCCTTATATATTTTAGTTCAAGGCCTTCACAAACTTTACCTTTGGAATTAGGCAATCTACATTTAAATCTCATCACATATTGGATAATATTTTGGCTTCCAAATATCTTAATATAGCTTGCAAACTTCATGTAGCTAAGATGCTTTTGCAACAAATTAGAAGTAACCTTTGGTCGATAGCTAATAATATTGAAATAGATTGAAGGAATCAATCAACTCATTATTGGTATTAGGTGGATGGAATTTGTTAATGTTTTTCAAGATTAGTGGTTTTTCTTAAATATAATTTTTGTCATTGTTTGGCTTCAGTGCCACTATGAAGAACTACAAATATCAGCTATAGTCACTAGATAGTTCCAAATCTAGATAATAAGGATTGTTTATCTTTGATACAGGCCTAGGGAGAATAGATTATGGAATATGCAAGATTTGGTTTCAATAGTATATGTCATATTTTTCTTTGAAGCATTTCACATGTATATTTCATTGTTGATTTAAAGATTACAACTGGTATAGGGATGAGGAAAATAACCTTTGGTGATGTTATCATTTTCCTCTTCTTGCCAATTTTATGAAAGCAAAATGAATTTTGACATATCTAATTTTTGGGTTGTTGCCAATTTGGAAAAATTATTAGATGCTCTTCATCAATTTGGAGGCCAAAAACTTCCAAGACTATTGCAATCCCAAGTTTGTAAGGCCAAAAAGCAGCAACCCAGTGACCTCCACAGCTCCCATCTTTCCTTATGCCTACCAATTCCATTTTCTTTATAGAATTGACATCAAATTGCCAAGTCCTACCTAACAATAGGTGAGAAGCATCCATTTTTGCAAAATCATAGACAATCTTTTCTTTGTACTCCCCTATTTGAAATTGAACATGAATTTGTTCATTTACTATGACTAGCTCCTCCTTATTTAGCCATGAAACCTTAAAAGGTAATTAGGATGAGGAAAATTCTTCAATCCAAGCTCTTGTACCATTTGTATTAAGGCTATATTATTAATTGAACCAAAATCTACAATAACTTTACAAACCTTACCTCTTGCCTTGCCGAGAGTTCTGAATAATGTCTTTCTTTGGGGAGGTTCTTGCTCTTTGATAGTCTTTATTAGGGTTCTATTGAACATTAGAGAATCTCCTCTATCTAGATCAGCATTTCCTCTTGCCTCTTGGTCTCTTTGTGCATCCTCCTCTTGAGCCAAATGGACTCTCCTATTCCCTTCTTGGCTACTACTACCCATTTTCTCAAGAAGTGCTTGTATGTTGCAAGTGCAATATGTAGAGGTAGACTTATGGAAGGTCAACTAAGTATTTGTTTCTTTTCATTTTTTATATTTCTTTATCTCTTTATCAATCTATCTCTCTATCTATACCTTTTTCTATCTGTTTCACTTTAGTATCCATTTCTATATGTGTCTTCCTCTTACTACTCCATCTGTAGGTTGCAAACAAATCTTCCTTCTTCCACCAATGAGTCATTTCATTTAAGAAAGATCATGTTTGATGATTTCAATGTACAAAAAAATAGGGAGACAATTTCTAGACTATGGTCTAACTTAAAAAGAAAAGGTGATGGAAAATGTTATTGTCCTTGTAAAAGTTGTAAAGGCTTAAAGACTCAATTATATCTAATCGAAAAAACTGAGGAATATTGTAGTCAACATGGTCACATTGAAGAGGGAAATTAATATCATTCATTGGGATGTATTTTAATAATTTATATATTACATAAAACATTATTTGATGATGACACCATGGTCATGGTTAATATAAGGTCATCATTTTCATATAGGTTAACATCCCTGAGTTTCAAGTTATGGACCATGACAATTTAGAGAATGTGGATTTCCAAATGAAAGAACATGGAGGTTTGAATATTTAAGTAGTAGGCAATGATACCATGGAAGAAGACCACGATAATGAAGATCACAATGATGAAGATGATTATGATGATATGCAAAGCTTGATGTACCTATACTTGAGAAGGAACATGAGTCCCTATATAAAGGCTCCAAAACAACTCTTCTTGCCATTGTATTGTTGTTGGTGAACTTGAAGGTTATGAATGGTTTATCTAATGTAGCAATGGCACATATATTAAGGTATGCTATCTTCTTTCATTATTTTACTCATAGTTCCCTTAAAATTAAGATTGGGTTCATGTAGAAATTAATATTCTTTAAATTAACAAATTATATTTTTGGTCATAGGTTGATAGGTGACTTTTTTTTATCACCATCAAACATTCTACCTCGCTCATACCAAGAATTATCTACCATCATAAAAGATATTGGAATGGAGTATCAAACAATACATGCATGTTTGAATGATCATATTATATATCATAAATAGCATGAATTTACAACACAATGCCTTATTTTTCATACTAGTAGATATCAATTTGATTTATTAACAAAAAAGGTGCCTCACAAGGTTCTTTGGCATATTCTCATTATTCCACGTTTGCAATGATTATTTAGGTGCAATAGCTTGGCACAATTTATGGATTACCATGCACACAATAGAAGTCAAGATTACATTATGTCAATTCTTATAGATGGTTTGACATTTAAGGAAATAGAGAAAAAATGGCCACACTTTAAAGAAGAACCTCATAATCTCAAGCTTTCATTGGCAATAGATAGTGTCAATCCTTTTGGAGAGATGAGATCTACTTACTAAGTGTGGCCTATTTTTGTTGTCAACAATAAAATACCTCCTTCATTTTCCATAAAAAGAGAGCACTTAATGTTGAGACTGATTGTTCTAGGTATTTTTTGATTTAATGGTGATCTAAATTAATTTATTATTTCTAATCCATCAAAATGGTCATAATAATTATGTAATGTTTTTGTTCATTCAACTAGGTACATACTAAGTTAAAGATATCAATGCATATATTGAATCCCTTATCGACAATTTGATGGTGTTATGGAATGGCGTTACTATGTATGACAACTATAGACCAATAGGATAAAGAAAATTTCAATGTTATGCAATGCTTGCATGGACAATACATGATGCCCCTAGGCTAACACATTTTTGTGGTATGTTCTCTTCTTAACACCTCTTTTTTGGTATGTCAAAGTTAACACAATTTATCCAATTATACATGATCTTGTAGATCTTCAGACAAAGAGAAAATTTTCATGTCCATTTTGTGGTCCAAAGATGAAATCTAATCATTCAAAAAGTTTAAGAAAGTAGGTGTTTGATGAGAATAAACACTTGTTGCACAGAAATCATAATTACCAAATTACCAAAAAACATCTTTTCAATGGGAAGGAAGAGACTATGTCAAAGCCATAGAGAATGACACCTCACTTATGGAAGTTGGCATACAATAAAATAAATCGTTGAGGTAGTGTCATTCCATCTAACATTTTTTGTTTCAGATTTATATTTTGATATTGTGTTTTGTTTATTGATGATGTAATTGATGCTTGTGAAGGTCATCAAGGCATCAATGACCAACTTCCAAAAGGACTAAAAAATTATCCTACACAATTTATTAGGTTTTCATACTATGAGAAACTGCCAATTATGCATTTTGATGGGGACACAACCCAAGAATAGAATGGACACAACAGAAAAGGGGAAAATATATTAACTGAGAAAATAAGCTAGTACAAATAGTACAAAGAAAATAAACTTCAAAACATGCCCTAAGGGCTTACAATAGCATAAATCTGGAGATAATTTCTCCTTTCAGTACCTCCTCTCAAACTCCACTCCGAACTGCCTTTTACAATGCCAAAAATCTCCTTAAATAGACCTTGAAGAATTAAGAACTAGGAGTACATTCTAGAAAGTGCTAGTAGGCATCCACCGACCAAATAGAAGGTTCCAAAAGCGATTGTAGAAGTCGGTGCAAATCTAGAAGAATCCAAAAATGGTAACCGAACTTCTGGGAGGCATAACTTTTGAACCGTAGCTCTGATTGATGAACCGATTACATTTTTGGAAAGCTCTCGAAGCGCTCTATAGCCCTATAGACAAGCTTTGCTCATCCCCCATTTTTTGGCCCTTTTTGAGGTCATTTAATGCCACTAACCTGACTTTGAAGGATTCTTAGGAGGTCTCCAAAACTCGAAAAACTACAATAACTTTCAAAAAGTGGAGGCTTTTGAGCTGATTCTTTTTGTGGAATGCTCTAAATCATGATTACATTCATCTAGCCAATTCACACCTTCTAGGTCACCAAAATAATGGCCAAATTGCATGCTCCTATTTTTTCGAGATTTTCCAAGCACACTGATAGTTGAACTGTGAGAGTTGGAACCTTTATTTGACCCAAATGGGTATCCAAAAATGTAAAGACATGAAACAGAAACTATGTCTAATTACATTTTTTTGGGTGACACAGGATTGCCCTAATACCTCTCGATGTTCCTGCATTAGACACCCAGGGTAGATTGAAAAGTGACCATGTCACTTTATGGATTGTAGAGGAAATCCCAAATAGGAAACCTTAGTTGCTAAAATCCAAATTGAGTCCTCGATCGGTCATCCTTTCCATTTGACCAAATAATCTTCATATTGCCTATTTTTGGTACTACTACCCACACGATGATCTAGAATGTCTTCTATCTCCTCCTTCTTAGAAGCAGGAATTGGACATGGCTCTAACACTAGCTCCTCATCTGCACCATCATCATGATACTTTGTTAAATCTGCAATGTTGAAAATGGGAGAAATGTGAATACCATCTGGCAACTCCACCTCATATGTATTTCCTGAGTCATGTTTCTTCAAAATTTTGCAGGGGTCAAATTTCTTCATTTTCAGCTTGTTGTAAGTACCGGCTGGAAATCTTTCTTTTCGTAAGTGCACCATGACTAAATCTCCTACTTGAAATTCCTTATGTCTTCTCCTTTGATCAGCCCTAGCTTTATACTCTTGATTCGTCTTGGTAATGTGTGCTTGAACCTCCTCATGTAGACGCTTGATATGTTCAACAAATTCTTCTGCTTCAGCACTTGTCCTCTCCCCTTGCTCTATCTTCCTCAATTCTGTGCAGTCCTTGGGCTATTCCCATATACAATTTGGAATGGTGATTTTCTAGTACTCCTATTTATAGAGTTATTGTAAGAAAACTCTACTTGTGGTAGAATCAAATCCCATCCCTTGGGCTTATCCCCAACTAAGCATCTCAGCAAATTGCCCAAACTTCTGTTTACCACTTTTGTTTGGCCATCAGTCTGTGGGTGATGCGTGGAACTGAATTTTAGGTCCATTCTCAACTTCTTCCACAATATCCTCCAGAAATACCCCACAAATTTAGTATCTCTGTCAGAAACTATACTCCTTGGAAGACCATGTAGTCTTACCACATCTTTGAAAAACAAGTCTGCAATATGGACAACATCATGAGTTTTGTGGCATGGAATGAAATGTGCCATTTTGGAGAACCTATCAACTACCACAAATACTGAGTCATTACCCCTTTGTGTCCTTGGCAATCCAAGAACAAAATCCATACTTATGTCCTCCCATGGCCTTGATGGAACAGGCAATGGCTGATATAGGCCAGTATTGTGACTAAACCCCTTGGCAACTTGACAAACCTGGCAACTCTATACAAACTTCTTCACATCCTGTGAAATTTGAGACCAAAAATAATGTTCTCTAAGAATGGCAATGGTCTTATCTCAACCAAAATGTCCTGCCATCCCTCCACTGTGTTTCTCCTTAATCAGATTTTCCCTCATGGAACTCCTTGGAATGCACAGTTGACTACCCTTGAACAACATGCCATCCTGAATCAAATAGTCTATCCACTTGGTTCTATCTACAGCAACAGGTTCTTTACAAGCTTTCCATGCTTCAGCAAAATCGGGATCCTTAGGGTACAAATTCTTGAGTTCATCAAACCCAACTACTTCAACGTGCATTACTGTAAGCAATGACTGTCTCCTACTTAGTGCATCTGCAACCCTATTAGATTTTCCACTTCTATGCTTCAACACAAATGTATAGCTCTGCAAGAACTCTACCCACTTCATATGCCTCTGATTCAATTTACCTTGGCTATTTAGGTACTGTAATGCCTGATGATTAGTATACAAAACAAATTCCTTTGGAAATAAATAATGCCTCCATTTTTTTAAGGTCTGAACTATTGCATAGAACTCTTGATCATACACAGAATACTTCTTCTTTGCATCATTCAATTTTTCACTAAAATATGCAATAGGCTTACCTTCTTGGCTTAATACAGCCCCAATGGCACTACCACTGGCATCACAATCCACCTAGAAAACCTTTCTAAAATCTAGAAGTGCCAACATAGGCTGTTCTGTCACCTTCTTTTTCAGAAATTCAAAACTTCATGTAGCTGCTGCAGTCCATTTGAACTCTTTTCTATCCCCTCTTATTGTAGAAGTTATGGGTGCGCATATGCCACTGAAATTCTTAATAAACTATTTGTTAAAACTAACCAGACCATGAAATGATCTTACCTCAGTAGCAGACCTTGGAGTAGGCCATTCCAAGATGGCTTTTACCTTCTTTGGATCCATTTTGAGACCTTCAGGTTCTATAACAAACCCCAAATAGACTAACTCCCTTTTTGCAAAGATACACTTCTTCAGATTAATCAATAGTTTCTCTTCCCTTAGCCTTTCAAGGACACTATGGATATGTAGTAAATGTTCTTCCAAAACCTTGCTGAAAATTATAATATCATCCAAATAAACAATAACAAATTTTCCCAAGAACTTCTTGAGTACCTCATTCATGATCCGCATGAAGGTGCTTGGGGTGTTTGTCAATCCAAAGGGCATGACTAACCACAAATAAAGACCCTCCTTGGTCTTGAAAGCTATTTTCCACTCATCTCCTTCTCAAATTTGTATCTGGTGATAACCACTCTTCAGATCTATCTTTGTGAAGTACTAAGCTCCACTCAAGCAGTCCATAAGATCATCCATCCTTGGCAAAGGAAACCGATACTTGATGGTTATCCTATTTATAGTTTGAGAATATGTACACATCCTCCACTATCCATCCTTCTTTGGTGCAAGTACTGTAGGTATTGCACATGGGCTCAGGCTTTCTCGAATCAAGCCCTTCCTCAACAGCTCCTAAACCTGTCTATTTAGCTCCTTTGTTTCAGTAGGAGTCATCCTGTGAGCAGCCTTGTTAGGCAAACTAGCTCCTAGAATCAGATCTATCTGATGACTGATTTTCCTTACTGGTGGCAATCCATATGGAACATTATCAGAGATAATATCTCCAAACTCCCCTAGTAAATTTGAAACTTCAAGTGGTATTTCACTACTACCTTCTTTATCTTTCCTAGGAATCAAAGCATAGCACATATGTTGATGTTTCATGCCATCTAGAAACTTTCTTCCATCAACAAGACAAATCCTAACACTGCTAAATACCTTTTAACCTTCCCTTTTCATGGGCTTCAATTTGTGGAAAACTCCATCCTTTGTCAGAGAGTATGTGTTTGCATGTCCATCATGTACTGCATGTCTATCAAACTGCCATGGTCTACCCAACAATAGATGGCAAACATCCATCGAAATAACATCATAGAGAACTTCATCATAGTAACTCCCAATTTTGAATTTCACTAAACATTGTTCACTTACCAAGACCTTATGATCATCTTTTACCCAAGAAATTTGATAGGGTTGGGGATGTTTCTCCCTCTTGAGCTTTAGCTTAGAGACCATCTCCTCTGATACCAAGTTATTAGTGCTAGCACCATCAATGATCATGTCACAACATTTATCCTCACACTTGCATCTGGTACAAAACAAACTCCTCTGTTACCCTAGTTTGATCTCACCACTTAGTAGGACTCTTTCATTTACCAAGGTCTCTTCTCTTTCTACATCCTCTGAATGTGATTATTGTGCATCCTCATCCACATGAGCAACCCTAGCTTGGCCCTCAGCTCTCCTATCTGTCCTTCCTTGTCATTGAGGGCATTCAAAGGCACGATGACTTTCTTCATTGCAATGGAAATAGGTACCATGGAAGCCTCATCTTCCTTGTCCATTTCCTCTACCTCTTCCTCTCTGATTTCCAAAGTCTTGGTCATGGGAGCGGTTGAAACCATCATTCCTCTGGTTCTTGCTAGTACCCTCATCTTCATTTTTCTTTTGGGTTTCATTGTGGCCTCTAGATGATCTACCGCTTCCCCTTCCTCCTCTTTGTCTTCCTTCAAAACTTTTATTCAGCTTCTCTTCAACTCATAGGGCAAAATGGTATGCCTCTTCAACGCTAGTCATTCTTACCAGACTTAATTCCTCCTGGATGCTAGGTCGCAACCCATTGATATAATGAGCAACCTTCTCCTTATTTGCTTTTGCATGCCCTGCTCTAATCAAGAGTTGGTAAAATTCCTCTGTATATTCTTTGACTGATCTTCCTGCTTTCTTTAACCCATGCATCTTCTTAAACAAATCAAGGTCATAGTCCACAAGAATGAACTGCTTCTTCAATTTGTCCACCATGTGATCCCATCTTGTGATCTTCTCCTTTCCTCTTTTGTTTCTTTCCAATTGAACCTCTTGCCACCAGATTTTGGCATGGCCTTTTAGTTTGGCCTTTGCAAACTTAACCCTATCTTGGTCCCTGATATCCTCATACTCAAAGTATTCTTCCAGTTCATTGATCCAATCGATCAACTCATCTGGTTTCAGAAATCCTGAAAATACACCCACTTCAATTGTAGGCCTTTTCCCAAACTTAGTAATGGCCCTAAAAAGCCTTTCCTCTTCAGGATTCAGAACTTCCCCATCAAATTCCTCTTCTGGTCCCATTACTTCTTCTTCATTGTCATCCTCACTGTTGTCATCTGTGGCAACATTTGCTCCTATACAGAGCTCCTCTTGCAATACTTGTACCTGCCTCTGGAGGGCTCTAACCTCCTCAGGATTAATAGCTCTAGCCCTTCCACCATTCTCTCTTCATGGAGGCATCTTCTAACTCAAACCCACAACCACACAATCCTGGTGCAAACTGCCTCACAGTCGGTGCTCTGTCTACACACTTAGGAAAACTCGCTCTAATACCACTTGATGGGGACACAAACCAAGAATAGAATGGACACAACAAAAAAGGGGAAAATATATTAACTGAGAAAATAAGCTAGTATAAATAGTACAGAGAAAATAAACTTTCAGTACCTCCTCTCAAACTCCACTCCGAACTGCCTTTTACAATGCCAAAAATCTCCTTAAATAGACCCCAGACGGTTAAGAACTAGGAGTAAATTCTAGAAAGTAATAGTAGGCATCCACCAAACAAATAGAAAGTTCCAGAAGTGGCGGTAGAAGTCGGTGCAAATCTACAAGAATCCAGAAATGGTAATCGAACTTTCGGGAGGCATAACTTTTGAACCGTAGCTCCGATTGACGAACCATTTACATTTTTGAAAAGCTCTTGAAGCGCTCTATAGCCCTATGGAAAAGATTCACTCATCCCCCATTTTTTGGTCCTTTTTGAGGTCATTTAATGCCCCTAACCTGACTTTGAAGCATTCTTAGGAGGTCTCCAAAACTCAAAAAACTGCAATAACTTTCAAACCGTGGGGCCTTTTGACCTGATTCTTTTTTTGGAATGCTCTAAATCACGATTAAATTCATCTAGCCAATTCACACCTTCTAGGTCACCAAAATGATGGCCAAATTGCATGCTCCTATTTTTTCGGGATTTTCTAGCACACTGATAGTTGAACTGTGAGAGTTGGAACCTTTATTTGACCCAAATGGGTATCCAAAAATGTAAAGACATGAAATAGAAACTAAGTCTAAGTAAATTTTTCTGGGTGACACAAGATTACCCTTATACCTCTCGATGCTCCTGCATCACATTTGTTTGATCCTATGCATATTGGAAAGAAGGTAACAAAGACATTATGAAAAATCTTGGATGGAAGGCATGACAAAGACCAAATTGTCAAAACTTGCAGTGACATTGAAGAATCCAACCATGCAATGAAAAATTCCATTTGATCAAATAGCAATGACACTAGATTGATACAAGTGCCCTTAGTTGGTTATTGTCAAAGTAGAAGAGAAATGCTATAAAAGAATTCATTAAAAAAGTATGATTTCCCACAAGAATTTTTGCAAACATAAATAATCTCATATCAAAGAAAAGTGAATTTGGGATAGGGTTGCAAATACATGATCGGCATATATTTATTAAGGTAATTCATGTTGTTTTGTACTCACTATATATTTGTATACTGCATGTAGTTTTAATTGCATTCTTTTATAAAATATTGACAAGATCATTTTATAAATATTGCAATATGTTCTACCTTTGTCTCTCCCACACCACTTTGCCAACAATGTCAAATAGGTTATATATGATCTTGGAAAATACATTAGGTGGTTTTTATCTAAAGAAATCAATAAAGAAGATATAAAATATTGGATGATAAAAATTCCTCTTCTTATGTGTGAGATGCAAAAGTGTCTGCCTCCAAGTTTTTTCAAAGCATAAGAACACTACCTCATACATCAAGTTGAGGAGATTGAATTGCATGGACCTATACCAACCAAGTCAATGTGAATGGTTGAGAGGCACTTGACATTTTTCATAGGATTGGATCGACAAAGAGCACATCCTGAGGGTTCTATGGTGGAGGGATATATGGTATACCAGACTATGGTTTACAATAGTGAATATCTTCCTAAGTTTGTGGCAAAGATTCATGTAGATTGTATTTGGGATCCCAACTCAATTAAAAAATTTGAAGGGGAGTACTTGATGGGAAAAGGTAGATCGAGGAAAGTGAGAGGTAAATCTAAGATTTTATTATAGTTAATTAATTCTTATAAATTTTCAATATAAGTTACTTATAATTGGTGTATTTTTTTTTAAATAGGTGGTTGAGAGTGGGATGCAATACATTTGTATATTGCGAACAATCTTGATTGGATGATGGTATGGGTTCAATGATGTCAATAAAATGGTTGTTCATTAACATGGGAAGGTGTTGCTTCATTGGTTATAGAAGTTGATCATAGTGGAGATTCCCATGTTATGCTGATAGTAGTTGATCTAGTAAACGGTTTAAGAGGTGGAGAGGTACATATAAATTTATTAATGATTATAACTTGATGTATATTTCATATTAACTAGCAATGCAAATGATTTACACATGCTTGAAAAATCATAGGTCAACCTACACAAGGCTATCTATTATCATGGCCACAAATTTTGCATAAAAAAAGTTGGATGATACAAAGAAAAGTTGTGATTATGGGATAACTACAATTTTTGAGGTCACCAATATATCATCTAAAAATAACATACATCATCAACAGTCTCAAAATTAATACTATGGCATCTTGGATGATATAATTAAGTGTGATTTTAACTCCTTCAAGGTAGTTCTATTCATCATCAAATGGTATAGGTTACAACTAAATCAAAATGATCTAGATAAAATGGTTATTCAACATGACAATGGATTTACAATGATTAATACAAGATCATCTAACCCAGCTGGAGGTGAACCCTATGTTCTTCCAAGCCCATGTGAGCAAGTGTTTTATTTAGGGGTTCCACATAAATAGGTTAGTCATTTGTTGTTAGACATGATCCAAGAGGAAGTTCGATAAAGTATAATGTTATAAAAAAAGAAGACATTGAAGATGATGAAGAAGTAGATGATGACTTGATCAAGATGATGGTGATGATGATGATGGTGATAATGATAATAATGATGGTAATGATGATGATGATGATGGTGATGGTGATGATGGAAATGATGATGGTGATGATGGCGATGATGATGGCAATGACGATGGTGATGATGGCGATGATGGTGGTGATGATGGTGATGATGATGATGATCATAATTATTATCATGATTATGATGATGAGGATGATGAAGAAGAAGATAATCAATGACTACAGACATCATCACCACTTTTGTTGATGATCTTGTATTCCATATACAAGGCAAATTTTTTCATGTTGTCTTTAAAGTTATTTGTAGCATATGTGTATCATGTAATTTTTAGGTAACTTAAGATAAATGATTAACATATGTAGGGAATTTTATTACATATGTATTGTCTTCATTTTTAATGATTACAACATATGTTATTTATAATTACCAATGTTTATATTGTGTCAAATTATCACCCTTTTTGTAAACAGTCAATTGACTATAAACATCATCACCCCTTTTGTTGATGATCTTGCATTCCATATATAATGTAAATTTATTCATGTTTACGATGTTTCCTATTGTTCATGTTTTCTTCTAAGTTATTTGTAGCATACGTGTATAATGTAATTTTTAGCTAATTTAAGATAAATGATTAACATATGCAGAAAAATTGATTACATATTTATTGTGTTCATTTCTAATGATTACAACATATGTTATTTATAATTATCAATGTTTATATTGTGTCTAATTATCACACTTTTTGCAAATATTCAATTGACTATAGACATTGTCACCCCTTCTATTGATGATCTTGCATTCCATATATAAGGTAAACTTGTTCATGTTGTCTTGCAAGTTATTTGTAGCATGCCTGTATAATTTAATTTTTAGCTAACTTAAGATTAATGATTAACATATGTTATTTTATAATTACCAATGTTTATATTGTGTCTTATTATCACCCTTTTTTGTAAATAGTCAATTGACTATAGACATCATCACCCTTTCTGTTGACGGACTTTAATCCCATATATAAGGTAAATTTGTTCATGTTTACAATGTTGCCTATTGTTCATGTTGTCATCTAAGTTATATTTGTAGCATATGTGTATCATGTAATTTTTAGATAACTTAATATAAATGATTAACATATGTAGGAAATTTGATTACATATTTATTGTGTTCATTTCTAATGATTACAACATATGTTATTTATAATTACCAATGTTTATATTGTGTCTGATTATCACCCTTTTTGCAAATAGTCAATTGACTATAGACATTGTCACTCCTTTTGTTAATGATCTTGCATTCCATATATAAGGTAAAAATTTTCATGTTTACAATGTTGCCTATTGTTCATGTTTCCTTCTAAGTTATTTGTAGCATACGTGTATCATGTAATTTTTAGCTAACTTAAGATAAATGATTAACATATGCAGAAAATTTGATTACATATTTATTGTGTTTATTTCTAATGATTACAACATATTTTATTTATAATTACCAATGTTTAAATTGTGTCTAATTATCACCATTTTTGCAAACAGTTAATTGACTACAAACATCATCATGCCTTCTATTGACAATCTTGCATTCCATATATAAGGTAAATTTGTCCATGGTTATGCGTATCATGTAATTTTTAGCTAACTTAAGGTAAATGATTAACATATGTAGGAAATTTGACCCCTTTGGTATGGATTGTGCATAGTCACATGGATCAGTGGGTATAAGTCAGTAAATAGACATAATTCTCTTATATTATTCTTGTTTATCATTGAGCACATATGCTATAAATAGACATATTGTATAATCATATAATGTACAAATAGACAAAGAAGCTCCATATAGAAATATAATTGTATAATCACTTTCAATTTACTACATTTTATATCTCTCATATATAGACAAAGAAGAACTACATGTATGAGTCACGACTTGATTATTCTATATATATTATTTAAATATTATCAAATTTTCATATGATGGATTGCAAGATCCACCAAATAGGTACTTTTCAGATTGACCAACATCAAATGAGGAAAATGTGAAAATGGTAGGTGAAAGCTCTACATGTAGTATGGCTAAAATAGGGAGATCAACTAGAGGTCAAAAGATTAAAAAATAATTTGATAAATGCATGAAATTTTTTCTTGCTAATGGGGGGTCATGTTCTTATGATGATGAGACCAAAGGCAACATCAAAGTGCCCTTTTGGTACACACACATTGAGAAAGAATGGGTACCGAATGAGCTACCTCTAATTAACATAGTTTTTTGTGCTAATGAGAGTATATATCGCATTGCTCCATCCTCATTACATGGTTGGGCCTATTTTACATCGATGGGATAAAGCTATGTTAAAAAAAAGTTGTCAAATTGTTCAAGTATGTTAGTCCATTTTACAATTACAATGATTGGATGCGGATTGTTCGATATAAAAAAAAGTATGCATAGGTATGCACTATCAGCTAATTATATACAAGAAAAAGAAAATGATCAAAGTGAAAGATTTTCTATGTACATTGATGGGAAACCAAAAGAAATAAGTAATATTGAAATTTTTATAAATAGTACATGACCTTTCTCAACTGGTAAGCAACCCAATTGCATATTTGAGGCACATGAGGGGAATGAATTTTTTGTTTTGTGCAATAAATCAATAACTAGAGGGGAAGAACTACTAATAGATTACCATTTAAATCACATAGATACAAAAAAAAGTTACTATCATGATGATTGTAAGTACTATATACCATTTTGTTAATAATTTTTTTTTTTCTTTCAATTAGCTGATGCTTTTATGTTTAATCTTTGTGATAGGATGATATGGGGTTCGATAGATGTTAGAGGTCACCAAGATGCTATTCTCACCCATTCTTCAGCAAGCATAAACCTTATTGAAATTGTACAAATTAAATAGTTTAAAAATTTTATATTATTAAATTATTTTATTTACAAGTTTTGAGTTTTTATGATAGTTTTACTAATATTCCTATCGCAATTTGATGTTCAGGATAAGGGAAAAGCACCTGTAGTAAGTACCAAGCCACTGGCTATGCTTTCTGATGATGATATTGCTAAAACTCCCAATGTAATAATAATTTTTAAAAAAAAATTTTAAAAAAAATTAGAAATAATGAGAATTTTGGATGAAGCAAATATTCCATCCAAGGAGATGATGAAGAGGCTATCTAGTTTGAGAGTGCAAGCTCATCATTATGAAACAAGAAGTAATGAATCTTTAGTTATAACAAAAGTTCAATAAGGATTTATATTTTATAATATTTTGTTGGAAATGATTGAAGATCATTGAATGATGAAGAAAGCTTTCAATCATTATTTTGTCATTGATGTCAAACTTGCTACTTGTAGGAATGAAAATTTCCAAAGTGATCCAAACACTATCACTTAGTTGATTAACAAGGAGGAGTTAATCAATAAGATGCAACTAGAGCACCTAGAGAAAGGTTGAAGATATGATGTTGTATTGAAGTATAAGGATCAGTTAAGACATTGATGAAATAGTGTATTGATGATATAATCCAAGACACAAAGGTTGGATACAGTCAGATACATTAGAAATGTAAGGATGAACTAAGCCAATTTGTAAAGCTTAACTAAGTTCATATGTGGGTGCCAAGCAAGCTAGTTTATGATGACCAAATTCTTAGTTGCAACCATGAAAGTTTAGATTTTAGTAGGTGCCGAGCAATCCTTTGAGTGCTGAGTGATCCAAAAATGCTTTAGGTGCTAAGAAAATTACTTCTGATGTTGAGCACTAGTAAAATATAGTTGGAGCTTAGTAATGTAGTAAGTGCCAAGCATCAATAATTCAATAGTGCTGAGTTGTTGCATTATTTGAAAAGTCAAAAGATTTTCCATATTAGTAACAATAAGTTTATTAAGTTGATTTTTGTGATCTAGTAAAATGATAAGGATGATGAGTTGGTATTGCAGAATTTTATGCCAACTGATTCGAGGTGAATAAAAAATGGATTTACCTTAATGTTTCTAGAAGAAACTATTTGGAGGGAAAACAATTTCAGTTTCTCAAGACAACTCAAGTTGATGAGTGGGAAGAATTAAGAGAGAAATGAAGAATAGAACTTCCTTATTAGGAGTTATAGGTCAAAAACCAAGGTGTGGTCGTAAGTGAAGAAGCCTACTAAAGGCAAGTGTAAAGTGTCAAGAGAAAAGAAATAGTGAGGAAGAGCAAAGCATTGTGACTCTAAATTGATCAAGTGACCATAGTGAGCATTGACATGACAAGTTGATGAGCTCAAGGGGATAGAATTTGAAGGGTGAACAAGCTGTCTAAACTACAGGGAAGGAAAGCCAAGCCAGGAAGATGAACTAAAGAGTGATCTAAAAATTGCAAGGTTTGAGTTGCAATCTATATCAGGTCAAAAGGTTTTTAATAGTTTCTTACCATTGTATTAGATATTTAAATCCTACATTGCTAGGTTAGATTAACACCTAGGTGGTTGGGTGGGCCTAATAGCCTTATGTAAATCCTTTAATAGGGTGACATTACAAGTTGAATTTTCTTAAGTCCTCTAATAAGGAATACTCCTAATCAGATGTTGAATTCCTTTAATAAGGTCGCATTTAACAATGTTTTGTAGCCTTTAATAGGGTAGGCCTTTAATAGGGCATCACTTCAAAAGGGTGAGAAAAGAAGGTAGCATGTTACTAGTGGTTTTCCCAAATTGGGTTTCCACGTAAATCCTTGTGTTATATGTTGATTCTTTGTGTTTCTTTATTGCATATTGATTTACAATAGCTTACTAAGATAAAGGATTAAGATGAGATGAATAGTAGAATGCATGGGCCTACTATGGTTTCATTAAAAATTTGAGTTGGACATAATTTGACCTTGAATAATTGATGCACACCCCCTCCTCTTAGTTATTCTAAAAAATTCTAATAATTGGTATCAGAGCCTACTGCTGATTTGTTTCAAGGTACTAGTAGTAGGAAGATCAAGATGTCCAAAAGAGAAGTCCCCAAGCTAAACAGAGACAACTTTCTTGCCTAGAAAATTATGATGAAATTGCACCTTGGATCAATAAGTGACTATGTGCAGACCTCAATCTTAGTTGATCATGTAAACCCTACAAGACCCCTCACTATAGAAGATCTAAGCAAAAGGAAGGAGCATAATTAAGCTATGTTGAGTATGATATCAAAGGATGTGATACTACTCATCAAATGTGGGAAACTTTATCAAACATCTATTGTCAAGAGAGAAAAAGAGAAAGCTCACGAGGAAAGTTTGATGACATGAAGATGGAAGAAAGAGAAAATGCTACTCAATACAGTGCAAGGATGAAAGAAGTGGTAAGTTCAATAAGAAGTTTAGGAGGTCAACTACAAGAAGAAATAGTAAATAGAAAATACTTGAGAAATTTACTTCCTATTTATGCCACAAGAGTTTCAGCCATCCAAGAGCTAAGATGTGTATCAAGAAACTCATTGACATTTGAAGGAATAATTAGAAGACTTGCTACATTTGAGTTTTCCAACTTTGACAACTACAAGCCAAACAACTTTTAATTTGCATTCAAAGCCAAGAAGATAGTAAGAGACAATGAGGAAGTACAAAGAAAGAAGAAAAATGGAAAAGGAAAACATGTATCAAGTGATAGTAGCATCAATGAAGATGACATAGATCAATTGAAGGCATTGCTAGCAAGAAGATTTCATAGAGCAAAAGGAAAATTCAAAGTTAAGTTGCCTATAATTTGTTTTGGCTATAATGAAGTTGGTCGCATTGCAACTAGATGTACACAAAAGAAGATTTACAAGGATGAAAGAAAATTAAAGAATAAGAAAGAAGATGGTAACAAAGATTACAAAGACAAAGGGAAAAATATGCTACATTGTTGAAGAAGACTCATATGACAATGATGGTGAAGTAGTCTATGTGGCTATGAAGGATGAATTAGATAAAGATGAAGCAACCACCTTGGTAACCTGCATGAACAAGAATGACAAGTGGATCATAGATAATGGATGTTCTCATCACATGACTGGTGACAAAAGTAAGTTCACTTCTTTCACTCAATATGATAGAAATAGTGTTAGGTTTGGTAACAATACACCTTGTCTAATTAAAGGGAAAGGTAGTATTAGGCTTACTTTTCAAAGATATCATGTGATAATGCATACTATGTTGAAGGCTTGAATTATAATCTATTAAGTGTCTCACAATTATGCAACATAGGATGCAAGGTAGAATTTGAAAATAGAACTACAAAGATCTATGATTCCCATGGAACTCTAATAGTAAAAGGTGACCAGACTAGAAGTAATATATTCTACTTAGATATGGAAGATGCTTCTTGTCTTATAGCAGAAACAAATGATGTATGGTTATGGCACAAGAGACTATGTCATGTGAACTTTGACAACCTGATCAGCATCAGAAAAATGAACAAAGTCAAAGGACTACCAAAGTTGAAGAAGCCAGAGAACATAATGTGTAAACAATTTCAACTAGGGAAGATGACCAAGTCAAGTTTCAAAAGCAAGACTTATACTTCCAATGAAGTATTAGAATTAGTACATACTAACTTGTCTGGTCCAATCAAAGTGTAAAGCTACATAGGAGATAAATATATAATACTATTTGTGGATGACCACTCAAGAATGATGACAGTCATGTTCTTGAAACACAAATCAAATGCTTTCCAAATGTTCAAATGGTACTTGGCCAGATTTGAGAAAGAGACAGGGAAGAGCGTGAAATTTCTCAAATTTGATAGAGGAGGTGAATTCACATCAAGAGAATTTGAAGAATTTTGCAATGATAGAGGAATCAAAAAGAAAACATTAGCACCTAGGACTTCACCTCAGAATGGTATAAAAAAATGGAGGAATAGATCAATTATTGACTATGCCAAAACTTTAATGATGGAGAAGAATGTTGCACTCAAGTACTGGAGAGAATCTATAAGTACTACAATCTACACACTCAATAGAGTTCAAGTTAAGAAAGGTACAAATGCAACACCTTTTGAATTATAGTATGGTCATTCTCCTAATGTCAAACATTTCAAAATATTTGGATGTAAATGCTATATACTTAAAGAGTCAAGGACTAGAAAATTTGATGCAAAGAGTGAGGAAGGCATATTTCTTGGCTATTCTACTAGAAGCAAAGCTTATAAGTGCTTAAATGTCAATACTAACAAAGTAGAAGAAAGCACAAATGTAAAATTTGATGAGCTTCTAGAAGTCCAAAATGCTAAAAAGTTCCAAGAAAATAGAGGAATACAAGACATTTGTATACTTCTATGAAGGTATTCCTAATGAAGGAGAAGTTGCAAATCAAAATAACAATCAACAAAAAAATTTAGTATCTATCAAGTCACAGATAGCGAATGTCAAGCTATAGATACATTCAGATGTCAATCTACAAAATACAAATAATACAAAATTAGATTCAGAAGACAACACACATGAAGAAAATGAGGAATTTCCTGATGGAGACATGCATGATAATTTAGATGCTAAAAGAAACATGGAAACAAGAAAGGAACTAGTATTGGAAAAACATGTAAGAAGACACCGTCTAGTAGATTAGATTATTGGAGACAAGGACGTCAGACTAATGAAAAGGAGTAGGCTTAGAAATGAGACATGTGTGCTCATAAAAATGGAACCAAGAGTAGTAATTGAAGCCATACAAGATGATGACTAGTAAAATGCTATGAAATAAGAGATAGAACAAATTGAAAAGAACAAGACATGGACCTTAGTCCCAAGACCAATTGATAAGAATGTGATTAGAACCAAGTGGGTGTTTAGAAACAAGATAGATGAAAATGGTGAAATCACAAGGAATAAGGCAAGACTAGTCTACAAAGTTTATGCACAAGAAGAAGGACTAGACTGTGGAGAAAATTTTGATCTAGTTGCAAGAATGGAAGGAGTAAGGACCTTACTTGCATATTCAACTTACAAAGGTTTCAAAGTCTACCAAATGGATGTTAAGTCTACATTTCCAAATGGTATACTAGAAGAGGAATTCTACATAGAATAACTAGGAGGATTTGTTGATGAAAAAAACAAGGACAAGGTATGCAAACTACAAAAAGCTCTATATGGATTGAAGCAAGCACCTAGAGCTTGGTATGAAAGACTTAACAAGTATTTAGTGCAAATAGGATTTGAAAGAATTGATGAAAAAAACAAAATGTATATCAAATTAGAAGAAGGTAAGGACATTCTTATATCTAAAATCTTTGTGGATGACATAATCTTTGGAGGAAAGGAAGTGTTTAGCAAAGACTTTGTTGACAAAATGAAGCATAAATTTGGGATGTCTATGTTTGAAGAAATAATTTTTTTTGTTGGATTACAAGTACATCAACTAGAACATGGTATATTTGTAACCCAATCAATGTACATCAAAGAGATACTCAAAAAATTTGTATTAGAGGACTCCAAACCTATTAGCACACCAATGGCAACATGACACAAGCTATCCAAGAATGATGAGTTAGTTGAAGTCAAACAACCAATGTACAGATCTATGATTGGAAAGCTACAATATGTTGTACATAGTAGACCAGACATAGCATTAGAACTTGGAATAGTAGCAAGATTCTCTGGTAATCCTAGAGAAAATCATCTCGTGGCAGTCAAAAGGATAATGAGATATCTTAAAGGAACAGATGATTTTGGTTTATACTACAAGAAAAGTGACAAGTTTGAACTAAACACCTACATAGATGCTAACTTAGGAGGGATCATTGATGACAAGAAAAACACAAGTGGAGATGAACTATTCTTGGGCAAGAGACTGGTTACTTGGACCAGTAAGAAGCAAACATATACATCACAATCCATAGCAGAAGCAGAATACATAGTAGTAGCAGTCAATTAAACAAATAGTGTGTGGCTCAAGAATCTATTGAAAGGAATTAAGGAAGAAGTAACCAAGCCACTGACACTATATTGTAAAAATACAAGTGCAATAAACATATCCGAGAATCTAGTGATGCATGCAAAAACAAAGCATATTGCAATCAAATATCACTATGTTAGAGAATTGGTTGAAGACAAACAAGTAAACATGGAATACATTCACACAAAGGAGCAAATTGTAGGCATCTTCACTAAACCATTACCCAAGGATGCTTATGAGTATCTCAGAGGAAAATTAGGGGTAAAGCCCCTAGCTCAAGAAGTTTGAAGCAAAAAAGAGGTTGCGCTGCATCAGAAGAAGTTGATCGATGAAATATTAAAAGAATGATGCAAAAGATAGTAATAAGAATGGAAATTCCAAATCAGTCAGAAGCATGGTAACAAAGGGAGAAAGATTGGACAAGAAAAGTTTAGATCAAAGCATGTCAAAGATGCTACATCTTTGGATTTAATGTCAAAGAGCGAGATATACAAGAAACTTATCAATAACAAGTTAGAGGGAGATGTAAAAGTGGGAGATTTAGGAGAAATGAGAAACTAATTAGTGAGAAACTACAAAAGATCAAGAATATAGTGAAAGGATGCAACAATTAAGAGGGATACTTGGAATGAAAAGTAGAATATAGGATTCAGCATCAAAAAATGAGGAAAATATAAAATGGATATGCAATGACAACAAGTTTGGCACATAAGTTTGGTAGAAACTAAGTTGACCGGCTTAATCAATTGATCAATTTTGTTTTGCTATCAATGCCAAAGAGGGAGATTGTTGAAAATGATTGAAGATCATTGAATGATAGAGAATGCTTTCAATCATTGTTTTGTCATTGATGCCAAATTTTCTATTTATAGGAATGACAATTGCTTAAGTGATCCAAAACCCTATCACTTAGTTGATTAACAAGGAGGAGTTAATCAATAAGATGTAACTAGAGCACCTAGAGAAGGGTTGAAGTTATGATGTTGCATTGAAGTATAAGGATTAGTTAAGATATTGATGAAATAGTGTATTGATGATATATTCCAAGAAACAAAAGCTAGATAGACTCAGATATATTAGAAATGTAAGGATCAACTAAGTCAATTTGTAAAGCTTAATTGAGTTCATATGTGGGTGCCAAGCAAGCTAGCTGAAGCTGACCAAATTCTTAGTTGGAGTCGAGAAAGTTCAAATTTTAGTAGGTGTTGAGCAATCCTTTGAGTGCCAAGTGATCCAAAAATGCTTCAAGTGTTGAGAAAATTACTTCAGGTGTTGAGCACTAGTAAAATATAGTTGGAGCTAAGTAATGAGGTAAGTGTCGAGCATCAGTAATTCGACAGTGAAAAGTTGCTGCATTATTTGAAAAGTCAAAAGATTTTCCATATTAGTAACAATAAGTTTTTTACATTGATTTTTGTGATCTAATAAAATTATAAGGATGATGAGTTGGTATCACATAATTTTATGGCAACTAATTCAAGGCAAATACGGAATGGATTTACCTTAATGTTTCCAAAAGAAACTATTTGGAGGGAAAACAATATCATTTTCTCAAGACAATTCAAGTTGATTAGTGGGAAGAATTAAGCAGGAAATGAAGAAAAAAACTTGTTTATAAGGAGTTACGGTTTAGAAATCAAGGTGTGGTCATGAGTGAAGAAGCCAAATAAAGACAAGTGTAAAGTATCAAGAGAAAAGACACAGTGGGGAAGAACAAAGCATTGTGACACCGAATTGATCAAGTGACCATAGTGAGCATTGTCATGATGAGTTGATGAACTCAAGGAGACAAACTTTGAAGGGTGAACAAGCTATCTGAACTACAGGAAAGGAAAGCCAAGCCAGGAAGAGGAACTGAAGAGTGATCTAAAATCTGCAAGGTTTGAGTTGCAATCTATATCAATTCAAAATCTTTCTAATACTTTCTTACCATTGTATTAGATATTGAAATCCTACATTGCTAGGTTAGCTTAATAGCTAGGTGGAGAGACCTTTAAGAAGGTTACAGAAAGTCCCATCGATTTGGGTGGGCCTAATAGCATTATGTAAATCCTTTAACAGGATGACATTCCAACTTGAATGTTCTTAAGTCCTCTAACAAGGCACACTCATAATAGGGTGTTGAAATCCTTTAATAGGGTCACATTTAATAGTATGTTGTAGCCTTAATAGGGTAGGCCTTTAATAGGGTATCACTTTAGAAGGGTGACAAAAGAAGGTAGCATGTTACTGGTGGTTTTTCCAAATTGGGTTTCCAAATAAATCCTTGTGTTATGTGTTGATTCTTTGTGTTTCTTTATTGCATATTGATTTATAGTAGCCTACTAAGATAAAGGATTAAACTTGGATGAGTAGTAGAATGCATGGGCCTACTATTGTTTCATTAAAAATTTGAGTTGGACATTATTTGAACTTGAATAATTGATCCACACCCCCCCCCCCCTCTCAGTTATTCTAAAGAATTCTAACATCTTTTATGTTGTAAAGTAAAATATGTAATATGTGTTCTTGTTATAGGATTTTTTGGCGATTGATCTAGAACCTAGTCGAGGATAGCATGGTGAGGCCGATAGTAGAAAATCTTCGACTACCACTAGTAAAATAATCTTTTAGTTGACAAGTTAGAAGGAATTTTTTATGTAGAACATTCGAAAATTTCATAACTTAACTCTTACTTCTATTATTTAAGATTGTCTTTGCTAACAATTTATTGTTCAGGTCATGAAGTCCAAGAGACTCCTAAGAGGTTGATGGATGTCCATACGTGATTGTCGACTGCAATGTCAACAACTAGGGGATGTCCAACTGGAAAATAATTGGTTTGCTATATTTTGTTTTGTGTTAATTATGAGTTGATAATTTTTACTTTAATCTTGGGTGCATCACATTGTGGAATATTCTTTTTCTAGTAGGAGATGCACCATCTTTTATGCTAGATATAAATCATAGTGCATGTATTGGTGATAATTCACCATCATTTCCTAGAGCTACCCATGTGTCTAGCATGGGACCTATGCAAACATCATTGTTGATTGACAATGATGAATCGATGCCTTTAAAATTTCCTAAAACTCCAAGTACTTTAAATATTTTTTTAAAAAAATTGTAATATGCATTTACCTATTCATAAGAAGATTTTTGATGCAGAGGAAGGTGGCGGTAACAATAGCACAAGAAGATTTAGAAACTTGAGAGGTTTAGGCACTGTAGCCTATTAGCCAACTCAATTACTTATAGGATCCAACTTGTTAGAATCTTCTACAAACACTCCTAAATGATGATTTTTTCTTATAGACCCTCAATTAATTGAATTCAATGACTTCTATGACTCTAACTTTAATTCCCACTTCTCAATACATAAAACTTTACAAACTAAACCAAGAAGCCTAAAAGGCTATCTAAAATTCTTGTAGTAGACTTGGAGTCTAAGTAACTCTTTTGTTTCTCAAAACACTTGTCAATCTAAGACCAATTATAGGCACCCTTCTCAAAATACAACAACATATTAAAAACTCACATACTATTACTTTAGATGAACACATTTAAACATGACTGATGCCATTGTTACAATGTATGGAAATGCCCAATTTAGGAAAGGAACAACACTCACCCTTTACTCTTATTCCTCCAAACTCACAGTAGAGTCATGAAATGACTTCAATGAATAATTCCAAGAATAATTGGTTTTAAAGGTACTGCAACCCCAAATTTGTCTTCAACCCTTTAATATCTAGGGCATCCTTAGTCACCTGATTATACACTCTTCTACTCCAAATTGTTGATGGATTTACCATCCTATGAACATGATACAATTTTCCCAATCAATAAAATATATCCTTGCTTGGATAAATTGCTCATTGCAATACATTAGAATTCAACTTCACCATATTTCCTCACTATTTATCCTATGATCACATTGTTTTCCATAAATCTCTGCATATTCTTAGTTAGTTTCATATAATACATGTTAAACCATTCTTTCCATGAGTATAAATCTTTCATGCTCATGGAAAGATCTATATTACTTTTAGAAGAAAAAACTACTACAACAAATAAATTTGAACAAACTCAACTGTTAACAAGTACAGGTATAGTAGTGAGTTACTAGCATGATTGAAAGCCCATCCAAGGTAAAAATAAATGGTTTGGGAACCCACTCAAAGCATAGAAGTTCAATCAACCAAATTGCAATTCGATGAAACAAAGGTATTGCAAAGTTTTGATAGTTTATTGACTGTTTTCACAAAAAGTCATGCACCAATTTCTTGTTTCTGAGTACACAACCCGACTTGCTCCTCTCACTCTCATAACAGACACTCTCCCTCCCCATATAAAAATTGCCTATCAAATACTATAACCCCTTTAAAACTAATTCAACCAACTTCAAAAGTTGTGTTGAATGTATAACCCAAAACTTCCCTCTATAATCTAAACAACCATTTTTATTTGAAATTTTGAATTTTGAAATAGCTTTACTTAAGAGTTTCTAAAGATTCCTAATGTCTTCATCTATCCCATAATCCAATCTATACTTCTTAAAACATTAACGAAGCTTGGACAACATTTAGTCCATCATAAAAAACTATTTGTCCATTAAGGACATTACAAGCATGAAATTTGATTATTTTTATGTCATTATAGGTTGTAGAATCCTCCAATTGATTTGAAGACCTTGATGATGCATTCTATTCTCTTGATCATTCTTTAAGGTTCATTAAAGTCTCCATGTTCTTTATCTTTTTCTTAAATGTTTGAGGTGCTTCTGCACCACTTTGGATTGATTATCCCATGACATTTTTTGTAGGAAATGATAGATTTTATAAGAAGCTTTATGACCTCATGCTACAAAGATTCAAGCCCACCATATGTACAAGGTGGAACATCATAAGTGAACTAATTTTATCTCACTATTTTTTTTTCATATCATTAATTGGTGCAACATTTTTCCTTTCATTCAGGTCTTTTCTTTTAGTAGCTATATCTAACAATTTTGTTTTTTTTCATAAAAGGTGGAACTCACAAGATAAAAAATTAAAAGATGAGCTCATCAAAGATTTAGAGCATGAGTTTGGCAGTAATATTTTTTATCATAAGAAATTGTTACAAAAAGCTTCCAAACATCTTAAGGTTGTGAGGGACTCATATAGAAAGGGTTTCATCCTAAATCCAAAGTATGAGTGGCCTCCCTTTATTGTAGTGAGGGACTGGAATGAGTTCATTATGGATACAAAGGAGAAAGGGGATGGTCAAAGAGAAAGTACACTAACAAATGTGAGAAGGTATGAAATAGTATTAACTACTAATACATTAATGTAATAATGCATTAATTAGTACTAATCTTTATATTTATACCATCTAACATATTCCAAACTTTTCATAGGTTGCAAGACACATCAAAGGCAATAAAGGCTAGGTTGGAAAAGATTGGGCAACACAAACTTGGCTCTGGGGGATATTCTAAAATCAAAGCATGATTTATAAGTAGCAGTAAATGAATTGTAAAGAAAAATTATTAATAAAATGAAAACAATTTTGTTAATTAATAAAAAAATGCGGGGCACTTATTTTAATTTCAAGGCCTCAGAAGAACACAAAAGAATTGCCTTCAAGCAAGGCTGTGAAGCCATGGCAAAGTTCCTATGGAAAGCTTCCATTACCCCAAACAAATAGTCTCCTACATCATGTGCACAAGTAAATATGCCAAAATATATATTAGAAATTGAATACTTGAGCAACAATCTATTTGATAATAATATGCATGACATTGCAATATAGCCTATTAATTGTGACATAGATCATACACGACATCATGAAGCCCCTGATGTGCATCATGTAGACACCTAAAAACCTTTAGAAAATAAAGTATTTTTATTTTCTGAAAAAGTCCTGATGACATCATCATTTCATAATTAATTATTTAATTAATTAATTAATTAATTTTTATGCCATTAAATCCCTTTATCTTAATTTAAAATATTTAATTAAGGAATCCCTCCCAAAAATGTTTAAACATTATTTCCTTATTTATTAATTATTTAATTAATAAATTGACCAAAAAACCCAAAATAAATAAAAAAAAATTTTTTTGCCCAAAACTTGACCAATAACCTCTTCCAAAATCTTCTAATCCTTCTTTAATTTTGATTAAAGGCTAATCCCATCATTTCCTACCCCTAATCCAAACTCAAAATATTTAATCAAGATTAAATATTAATCCTCATGTTTATTAAAAATATTTTAATAAATATCTCCTCAACCCAAACCCTTGAAATAAATAAAACTTTATTTATTTCATAAAATCTTATCTTAGGAAGTTCTAGACTCTTCTAGAAGATGTCTTTAAACCTAATCCTAATCCCCTCCTAACCTTGTCACATTCTCTAAACATGGGTTAAAACTTACTAACCCAAGCCAAAGTTAACAAATATCTCCTCCTTCACCCACCCTCATTAAATACCATCCACTTGCCTATCCCTAAGCTAATCCTAAACCATCCTAATCCATCCTCTAATCATTTGCACAAGCCTAAGCAACCTTAAAACCTTCCTAATCAAGTCCAAGTCGAAATTGCTCTCATCACCCTCAAAATATCTCAAACATAAAACTTTATGAAGTCCACTAGGCCATAAATGACTCTTTCAAGCCCTTTTATTGCTCTTACAAGTCATTATGAGGGTCTTTATGAAGATTTTATCCCTTGAGCCTCCTTTGTTGACTCATCCTTCCCCTTTCCTCCATCCTCTCACCATGTGACATGTGTCACTCCTTGATTGGTTGTAAGGAAGCACAATCCATGTGCTCTCCTCTCATGCAATCTGAGCCCTCCATGAGCTTTTTTCCATCCTTGCATCTTAGCCCTCAATCCCTCAAGCCTCTTGCCTATAAATTGGATCCTTCCCCTTTGCAAAATAACACAATCCATGAAGTAAAGTTATAATGCTATTTTGAGAGCCAAATCCATACTAAAGCCATCTATCCACACTAAAAATCCACAATCATCCATTGAAGCCTTTGGAAGCATATTGAGCATACATCCTATCCATTTAGATAAAGCTACTCAACAAGATAGCTTCTTATTGAGAGAGTCCATTAATGGCTCATATTCTCAATTGAGAGTTCATCTTAGTATATCTTGAAGTTTATGAATTTTATTTAGTTTGTAGAAGCTTTATTTAAATTTGGTTTCTATTAGCATACGAACATTGCTCATATACATTTTGGCACGCGGGGTGGGACCCCGCATGGGTCATCTTCATTAGCTTTTTTAGTCAAGTTTTGTATGTCATTTGCTTATTTTGGCTAATTTTACTTGTTTTTTTGATTGGTAGGATTGTATAAATTGGTTTTGTAGGTCCACATGAGCATGAAGAAGACAAAGGAACTCATAATCTATCTCATAGTGTTTGTAGATTTTTCAAACTTATAGGTGGACAAAGAACTTGAAATCCTTCTTCCTCTTCTTGTCTATATTCTTCTTATTCCATCTACTTCTTCTTCTTGTTCTTGTGGGAGATCTTGGCCATTTATTTTTAAGGAAGCAAAATCATACACACTTCTTTTTAGTGCTTAAAATGAACCCCCAAATCATACTTAAATCCATTGAAAAATTAAAAATTTGCAAAAAAGAAAAAATGTTTTAACAAGTGAAACTAAACCAATCTAATCATTTGCATCCTTGCAACATCAAGGTTTTAGATGCATTCATGCAAAATTAGGAACACTTCATTTTTGGGAATTTAAAAAGAACTTCAAGTTCCCATTTCAAAAGGTTCAAAATCAACACTAAGTGCACACTAAAGTTCTTTTAAAAAATCTCATGGAAACTAAGAGTCCTAAATGGTTTCCAAAAATTGTCCTAAAAGCTTTGTTATTTGTTCCAAACAAATGTCTTATTGCAAAATCTTGAATGTTTCTCAGGTTTTTCATGCATCAAAACAATCTAGAAATATCATTTTTGGGCTTTAAACATGCAAACTAGAACACAAAATCTTGAATGAAAAGCAAACTCCAAAGAGTCATTTTCACTTTTGAGTCCAAAAACAATCTTGAATGATCTAAGATTAAAACAAAGCACTTCAAAGTTCATAAAACAACACACAAAATCTCAATCTTGAATGCTCAAAGGAAAAAACTTGAATGTTTAATCACTTCTCTTTGAATGCATGTTGCTAAAATCACTCTTCAGTGCCATGGATTAAAATCAAGTTTGTTTTTTTTATGAATGCATGATTAAAACAACAAATCCAATCTTGAATGCCATAGATCAAATAATCATCTTTTGGAGCATAAAAAGAATCCACATTTTTGAAATCTTCTAAGTTATAAAAACTAATAAAGATTCTTTGAGTAAGTTTATAGTTGGACTCACCCTCTTTAATCACCCATCAATTTAACCATTGGTTACAATCTCAGTGCCATCTATAGGGATGGGTCTACCTAAGAGGGTGTTAAGTGCTCCGCAAAGATCAAACTCCACTCACTTGTGTCTTTAGTGGTTTTTCTAAGTTAGAAAATTCCTTGAATGTGCTTTAATCTCGCTCACACTTTATTTGGGCATAAAAATTGGACAAATCTTGACATGGAGGACCTCCGAGCGCGCGCTTGGCAATCAAGTTTCACACATCTTTGTTTTGGGCTTAAAATAAACTCACACTCAATCTTGAATGCCTAAAAATCAATGAATATCACATGGTTTTGATGCATTTTCAATGGTGCTCACATTTCTTATGTTGACAATCTCTCGACTTTCATTATGCTGATGATACTGTCAAATTGGAATGAACATTGTATGCCATAATCACAAGTGTCTTCAATCATAGCTTACAAAATCTAAATCATCAATTGGAATAAACGCGTATCTTTTAAAGCCCAAGATCATGTATGTAGTCTTGTTTTACACTTTTTAGGAGGCCTGCTTGGGGATTTCATCACCCCTTGGGATGACCTCAACTCTAGCGTTCTGGTGGAGTATAAAGATCGAGAGGTGAATCCAAAGACACCTCTCTTGGAAATCAAGATTTTGTCGCTCGAGCTAAGCCTCAAGGAACTTTATACCCTTGAGAAGTGAAAGAGGAGAAGTGGGTTACTACTCCTCTCGGCTGTGTGACATCTTTTTGGTTTCATCTACAGATATGGGCCTCACGTACCTTGCGTATATCGAGGACTCCCTAGCTAAACAAAATCTCATCCTTGTAGAAAGCTTCCTAGGATGTTGGTATGTTTGACGTGCTTGCTCCAAACTTTTGTCTACTTGTTTGTTCATAGCTTTTGAATGAATGTTTGCCAACTTTGGTCAAAATCCAAAAAAAAGAAAAAATCTCCCAACTCAAGGCATACTTAGCGTAGTCACTGCCTCATCAGAAAATCATCCAAGCTCCTCCACTGCAACCGAATCTATCTAGTTCCTTTCTTTAGAACAATCCCAAATCCAAAGTCTCTCCAAATCATCCCCCCAGCTAGCAAGCAACCCAATACAAAATCACACCCAAGCCTTTACAGAGTTATTGTCATTCTGCTAGAATTTGCTATCCAATCAATC
The DNA here is from genome assembly GCA_028749045.1 of Cupressus sempervirens. Classification (NCBI taxonomy): domain Eukaryota; kingdom Viridiplantae; phylum Streptophyta; class Pinopsida; order Cupressales; family Cupressaceae; genus Cupressus; species Cupressus sempervirens. Next base: position 241,739,945 of record CM053789.1, on the reverse strand, counting down.
TGACCAATCCACTAGCCTCACAAAGGTTATCCCTTTGACAGAGCTTTGTCTAGGGTAATCTAACTTTGTCACTTGTTATCCCTCATCACCTTGAGCTAAAGGTTGGGATCCACAAGTGGTCAATCTCGTGTCATGCCCATAGGATCATTAGTCTATCCTCAAGTTGACACAGCCACCACCAAATCCAGCGCATAGGAAAGCAAAACTCTCACTTTTTGATAGCATGCCTTTGAAGTCCTCCACCCACAAGAAAGCCAAAAATCTCTAGCCAGTCCTCCTTAGGTCTATCATGCAACTTTGACTCTCCCTAGGAAATCTTTCATCAGCCAATCCAAAATCTGTGCTTAACCCAAATCCAACCATGAGCTTCCGTGTTCATCCATACGCAAGACCCCATCCCCATCAAACTCATCATCAAATAATGAAGTACCAATCCTATCATGATGTGTTTGGTCGCATTGTCCTTTCTCCCGCCACCTCCTATTCCAATGATGATGAAAATCTTGTTGACTATGATGGGTATATTGAAAGCCTTAGAAACATTCCCCCAAGCATCCCCCAAAATCCAAGAGTTATTCCAAACTATCTAGTCATGCCATCTGATATTCCAGCTTCCCCTCCATCACCCCATCAACCAAGCTTCCAATCTTCCACCCCCATCACACTAGCTATTCCTGTCAATCCACCTCCACCTTCCACACATGAGTCTCCAAGGAATCTCCTAGAGGAAATACAAGAAAAGTTGCCTCCAACAGTTGATAAGCCATGTCATCTAATCCAACCATGTGAAGTAGTCAGTGATGAAGCTTCCCCATCTATAATATCACCTCCATCTCCCATAGCTATCATCCCCATACCATCCATCAAATTGCTTAAAATCCTTCCACTTCCCGCAAGCATCAAAATCCCACCACCTGTCAAATCCCTCCAAATCCTATCCACATCGCCTCCAAACATTTCCCAAATCTCTGGTAATGACCCGTATGCATCCATCTTCTACTCACCCATCTCCACTACTGAATCTCCCATCTATCCATCCACTGCCTTTGAAGAATCCATCCCTTCACCTCCTATCGCACCATCCAGTCCAAACCAATCCTATCAAGATCCTTCCCAAAAGCATGTTGACATCCCCCAAAGCATAAATGAACATATCATCGTACCATGTCTTCCATCCATAGTGCAGTCACCATCTCCTCCATCTCCAAAACCTCAAGCCATATCTCCTCCACTACAAGATATCGTGTCATCCCACCAGCTACATCAAGATCCTATCCTTCCATCTCCCCCGCTCCATGCTTCCATCTTACCACCTATCCAAGCTATTCCGCCATCTATAATCTACCCTCTTGGTTCACTTACATTCATCCATGGTGGCCCTCTCTCAGCAGAAGAATTAAGAACAATATCTCCCCATTGCAATACACCTAATAAATCACTTCTACCATTTTCTGCAAGCAAAAAGTTTCCTCAGCTTGTTCAAATGCTCAATCGATGGCATTATCAAGGTCAAGGTTTAGGACCACAAGAGCAAGAAATCAAAGAGCCTATTATTTCACAAAAAAATCTAGGATTTCATGGTCTTGGATATGTATCCAAAGGCTCACCATCTAAAGGTGTTGGTACACCACACCCCCAAACCAAGCCTATCTCCAAGCCCACCATGCCAGCCTCCCATCACTCCTTCAAGAAATCTTATGTCATCCCCCCTCCACCATCTTTGCAACCCAAAACAACCTACCATATCCCCCCTTCATCCGCTAAATCCATTTTGGGTCCCTATGTCCCAAAATCTACCATCCTCCATCCTCCTATTAGCCATCATAAAAATCCTATTCCATCCATTCCTATGCAAGATCAACAAAGGCACATATCAGGGCACATCATCCATCATCATCCCCCTACATGCTCTTTCATATCCTCTCCATCTCACAAAGCTTCTCCTAACCATCTTCCCAAAGCTTACCACAACAATGTAAATGCCAACTTGAAAATGCATAAAGCTAAAAATCCACATCCTAGGCAATCAAATGTCTATTCTAAAAGACATACTCCAAAAAGGCAAAATCCAATCAAAGAATGCAAAACAATGCAAAAGCCTATGAAAAGAAAATCCAAAACCATGTGGATCCCCAAGAAAAAATTTGAAACCCAATGCATAATGGCATCCACCATTGCTAATCCCCCATCTAGTGACTCATGTCCCCCATTTCCTAACTCCATCTTGGGTGCCTATATCCCCAAGCACACTTCCACAAATCCTCCATCACGCCTGCATCTACCATCTATCCCCCATATGCTCTTTTCACACCCGTCCCAACATGTGCCAATTTTGCTCTTGCAAGCATCCCCATCTCATGCTCCTTTCCAGCATTTTCATCCCTCCATCTCCTACCATCAATCCCATCTAATCCGATCTATTGCATAAATCACACATCCGGTGTACCAACAGCTAGCAACAAAATTGAACATTCCAACAGTCAGTGAAAAATCCCAAAATAGCCAAAATAGCTAAAGAAAGAAAAAATTATTCTAGCTAAGTCCAAAGTCAAAAAGTCAAAAAAGAAAAGAAAAATAAAGCATCCACTTGTGAAAACTTGGCAATTCAAGCACCTTGGACAAGTACAATGATGAAAACTTGGCAAACAAGCGTCATGCATAATCCCGCCATCCCCAACTTAGCCTATCACCCTCATGCTTTTGATCATCTCTTGACATCCAACTCCATCTTCCAATCTATCCACCTATCCTCCATCCTCCATCTTCCATCTCACACTGTCCACTAATCTCTTGCAACTTCAGCCAATCATCCCAGCTATCATCCATCTCTGTAGCCCCTTCAACTTTTTCCATCCTAGCTTCAATCCTATCACATCCATCATAAGACCTCCTTCCGCATGTTATCTTCTGATTGGGGGCACTATATTCCTTGGAGATCTTGTCTTGTCCATCCTCCCTCGTCATTGGTATCTAGCTCTAGGCTATCCTCATGCAAACCCAGTGTCATCTCTTTATATCCATCATAATCCTAGCTATCTACCATCCTATTTAGCCATCTCATCCTGCTCCTCTAGCTATCCTTGGTCACAAAATCTCTCATCATCATTGGATGCATCCTGCTAAATCCATATCTTTCTCTATCACCCCACCCTTAGCTTTCGCATCTTGCACAACATCGAACCATCCCACTATCCTATCATCCTAAGCTTTTGCCTGCTTGTAACTATCTTGGCCAGATTTAGCTTGTAAATATCTTGGTCCATCAGCTTGTACATCCTCTTTAGCTTAGCACCATTGTATCTATCCAGCTTTTGTGTCAGTTCCTCCTTGATTAGCATCTTGCACACATCGCATAACCCTTGGTTAGCTATTCCAAGGCATCCTTTAGCTAGATCTCTTGTCACCAAAGTGCTATCCTTCTTAGTTCGGCTTGCTAGATGCATCACCCATCCAGATCCACCAGCTTAGGTGCTCTCCGATAGATCCTTGCAGGATATAGCTTTCCTCATGTCTGATCTTGGTCCATTAGTACCTCGTCCTACCCATCTCATTGGCAAACGGTTCTCTTTTGGATTTTCGCTTTCTTTTGATTTGGAATCTTCCCTTTTGGGTCTTGAAGTATCTTTTCCAAGAAATATTTTTGTTCCCTCCTCAAGGTTGCCATGATCTTCCATATCATGGTATGCTGCGAATGGGGCAATCTGAACATAAGGTCTTGATCAAGTCTTTTTTTTGTTTTTCTTTTCTGCTTGTGGGTTACCCAGTGTCGGTTCCACACTGCTTCCTCTTGGACTCATGTGTGATGCTGGGGCAATCCTTGCGTGTTTTTTTAGAGTCAGTTCGTCAGTCCTCTGGATAGTTGGTGAAAAGGCCTTGATGTTTTTGGTAACCTTAGCAATTAACCAACAGTCCTATAGAAAATCTAGTGCTCAACTACATGGTGGTACTTCTCTTTGAAGTATCCCCCCGCTCAAAAAGCTTCAATGGTTTTCCTTCATCTCCATTATACCCCATCCATATCTAGCATCCATCTCTCCTACCCCAGCTTATGCATTAGTATCTCTTTGAATCACTCCTCACCTTTAGCTTTAGGGATCCACAATCCTAGTCTTAGGGATCCACCAATCCAAATCAATCCACCAAGCCTCATCTTTCGAGATCCACAATCCTAGTCCTATGGATCTTTGAAACCCATCTTCCACCAATCTGACTCTTTGAAATCCTGTTGCATCATCTTTTTAAATCCCCTCATCCATCTCCCCATCATGGATTCCTTTTATAGTGCTCCGCTCCTTCATCCTCCACCTTCCCTAAAGTCTTAAGCTTGCTTCCTCTTGTGCATCTGATTCTCCTTTATCATTCTCCCATAGTGAGAGTTTGAGCTAATTCAGCCCCTTCTCTTTGCCAATCTGAGTTTCCTTGCTCATCCGAGATTCTTGTAATTTTCAAAAAGCCATCGAGCCTCACTTTCTCTCCCCGCTACCTTCTTGAGGGGGCATCTCACAGTCCATTCTCTCCTCTTCTGCTCTAGCCTTGGGCATCTTATTTTCTTATCTTTGATGCCATGCCACTTGTGGCATCACATCAAAGAGGGGCAAAATGTAGACACCTAAAAACCTTTAGAAAATAAAGTATTTTTATTTTCTAAAAAATTCCTTATGACATCATCATTTTTTAATTAATTATTTAATTAATTAATTAATTAATTTTTATGCCATTAAATCCCTTTATCTTAATTAAAAATATTTAATTACGGAATCCCTCCCAAAAATGTTTAAATCTTATTTAAACAATATTTCCTTATTTATTAATTATTTAATTAATAAATTGACCAAAAAACCCAAAATAAATAAAAAAATTATTTTTTGCCCAACACGTGACCAATAAACTCTTCCAAAATCTTCTAATCCTTCTTTAATTTTGATTAAAGGCTAATCCCATCATTTCCTACCCCTAATCCAAACTCAAAATATTTAATCAAGATTAAATATTAATCCTCATGTTTATTAATAATATTTTAATAAATATCTCCACAACCCAAACCCTTGAAATAAATAAAACTTTATTTATTTCATAAAATCTTATCCTAGGAAGTTCTAGACTCTTCTAGAAAGTCTTCATCCTCATCCAAAGTCTAGAATCTTCTAGAAGATGTCTTTAAACCTAATCCTTATCCCCTCCTAACCTTGTCACATTCTCTAAACATGGGTTAAAACTTACTAACCCAAGCCAAAGTTAACAAATATCTCCTCCTTCACCCACCCTCATTAAATGCCATCCACTTGCCTATCCCTAAGCTAATCCTAAACCATCCTAATCCATCCTCTAATCATTTGCACAAGCCTAAGCAAACTTAAAACTTTCCTAATCAATTCCAAGTGGAAATTGCTCTCATCACCCTCAAAATATCTCAACCATAAAACTTTATGAAGTCCACTAGGCCATAAATGACTCTTCCAAGCCGTTTTATTGCTCTTACAAGTCATTATGAGGGTCTTTATGAAGATTTTATCCCTTGAGCCTCCTTTGTTGACTCATCCTTCCCCTTTCCTCCATCCTCTCACCATGTGACATGTCTCACTCCTTGATTGGCTGTAAGGAAGCACAATCCATGTGCTCTCCTCTCATGCAATCTGAGCCCTCCATGAGCTTTTTCACATCTTTGCATCTTAGCCCTCAATCCCTCAAGCCTCTTGCCTATAAATTGGATCCTTCCCCTTTGCAAAATAACACAATCCATGAAGTAAAGTTATAATGCTATTTTGAGAGCCAAATCCATACTAAAGCCATCTATCCACACTAAAAATCCACAATCATCCATTGAAGCCTTTGGAAGCATATTGAGCATACATCCTATCCATTTAGATAAAGCTACTCAACAAGACAACTTCTTATTGAGAGAGTCCATTAATGGCTCATATTCTCAATTGAGAGTTCATCTTAGTCTATCTTGAAGTTTATGAATTTTGTGTAGTTTGTAGAAGCTTTATTTAAATTTGGTTTCTATTAGCATACGAACATTGCTCATATACACATCATACTATCCATGGAGGTGCTCATTTTCTATTTAAAACTAATTATGTAATTATTAATAAAATTTAACATGTTTAATTGAACTTGGTGTAACTTTTTTGTGTATATTTAAGAGGATATAGAATCATGTTGTGCTAAACGGGTGCTAGAGGATGTTCAAACTAATCATCAGATAGATCATATCGCACATTTAGGTAAAGAAAACCCATTTTTTTGTTTTAAATTAATTTTTTGATTTATAGTTCTTTTAGTTAAATAAAAACTCATAATTTACTAATATAAAATGGTGTGAATTTAATTCATGAAGTACTTGTTATTGCAGTAGACCTCCCTTTGGTGCAATGGCCTCATGATGTTCCTGAATGGATGAGGAGGAGACATGCATTAGAACCAGTAGAGGAGGGGGATGATGAGGATATTGGTATTCCTCTTAGAAGTTTCATCAAAAAAATTAGAAAGAAAGCCAAAAAGAAATGATTGTTGTGTGTTAATGAATTTTATGTGTTAATGACTTATTCATAAATGTTGGGTGTTAATGAATATTGTGTTAATGAATTATTCATGAATGCCTTACTCTTTAATGTTGTGTGTTAATGAATTATTCATGAGTGTTATATGTTAATGAATTTTATGTGTTAATGAATTTTATCATATGATTATAATGATTGAATGTTATATTTCAAAAATTGATAAATGAATGAATGTTATTAAATGTTAATGGAGAATTTAGAGTGATGTTGCGGGAATGGGGCGGGGGGGGCGGTGGGGTTGGGGGTTGGGGTGGGGGGAGGTGATAAATGATCTTCCACCTTCACATGGTTGGCCTTGTTTAGTAGAGAATATTAAACTATTCTTGAAACCAAGTGAAGCTCAAACTTTAAATATAAGCTTATAGTTAATAGTGACAACCAATTAGCAAGTCCAAATGAAGTTCTTCATTACAGGTAACTTTTTAGTTTTTAAAGTACAGTGTCATGATTTAATATTGTGTAGCATTTTTCTTAAGTCAAAGTATTCTTTTAGTATAACAACATAATTTACGACCATTTTAGTAACTATTCTAACATCAATTTATGAAAAATCCTATTTCAGAAAAGATGGAGATAAGTGGTGTTGTCTATTTCTTGGGAGATTGGATTGCAAAGGTTTGTATCTCAAAATCATTTGCATGTGGTAGAAATGCATACTTATGAACATTTCATTCTACATTTAAAAACATTGATGACACTCTAGACACAAAATAATGCTAAGTATGGATATAAGTATTCATAAACAAGATGGTAAGAAAGATAAATATTTATAAACAAGGTGGTTTAGAAAGATGGTGAGAAAGTGAGTATTTTGGGTGAGTAGTATTCTCTAATCACATGTTTTCTACTTCTTCAAAGATTTTTTTTTTACACTCTTATGGTATAATTGGTACTTTTTTGTGTTTGTAGGATGGAGAAAGTAGGCATTAAGTCTGCAAGTAGCCAATTCAAGATTGTGTGTATAGTGCTATGTATGTTTGGAGCCATGGCCATCAGCTTCCTGCATGGTCCTACTATAAGCTAGCTCTGGCCTTCATCAGACCCTCCCTCAAAAAACTTCATCCCTAACTTTCTACATGAGGGGAATCCAAACAAAACCATCACTGGATGTAGTTACCTCTTAACAGCTATGACAATCATGTCATTTGCCATGATTATATAGGTGGAAGCTAAGATCAATTATTATTATGTTTCATAATTAATTGAGTTGAGAGGCTCATAATTCATAGATATGTTGTAGACTCATGCCTTGGTTCTATTTGATTTTTATCCTCTTTTCCTAGTTTTTAGTCCTTTCTTACTATAATAGAAACATTGGTCTCATTCATGAAGCTCTTTACTTATATAGTAGTTGTATTCTTGAGTTGTGACTAAAAAATTAAGAACATGCAATGCAGGTGGAGACAATGAAAAGCTTTCCAACCCCATTATCCCTGTTAGCACTCACAACACTTTTGGGATCAATTAAAATTACTACTTTGATAGTGTTTTTGGACAAGTGTGTTGGTAAATCATCATGGTCTTTGAAATGGAGTGAGGTTGTCACTATTGTGCTTAGGGTGAGGGAAACAAATCTTATCATTTTATTTTTGTTAATGTTTTGAATCAAATTTCATCATTCATCATTTTAATCTAGGAATATTTTTATTTTCCTTTTTTCTTTTTTTTTTCATATTTTGATATTTTGATGATGGATCATGCAATATAATAAAAAATATGAACAAATCATCATAAACAATAGAAGTTTCAAATTATTAAATTTTCCCACAAGTTTCCAATGTCCTAGCTAGGACCTCGTAGGCAATTCAAAAGCCTCACTTTCTCACATCTTGTTTATGAATACTTATCTATTTGATAAGTATGGAGACTATGGAGATAAGTATGGAGAGTATAATAAGTATTCATAAGCATACTTATCTATTTGATAAGTATTCAATAATTTCCTTAAGTGTTTCTATCAACACCAAAGGGGGTGATTCTTGGAAAGAGTAAATGGTATGCATAATATGTTCTCATTTATGATAAATAATAATACTTACTATTGATCATGTTTAGAGGTAAAATATTCTACTAGATCATTTTGATAGTTAAGTTATGTGTGTATGAGATAAAATTTTATGGATAGTTAGTGTATTAAGGTTGGTTTTGTTAGTTCTTGGTATGATTGAAGGATGTGATTGTAGATAAAGTGTCTAGACAAAGTAATATATCTAATCCAATAATCATAGACCTAAATCTTGGTTTTTGCACAAGCTATTCACTATTGAATATATGATTGGTAGTTTTTGTGAAGAATAGAAATTTTTTATTCAATCCATCATTATGCATGGTTATTCAATGTTAGCTCTTGAGTTAATTTTGCATCTTGTTGGAGCCAACATTAGTGAAGATACACTTTGTTTAGCACACTTTTTTTTTGGAAATTTGGCTTTAAAATATTTATGGATTGTATACAATTCTTTATAAAAGATGATAGAGTTATACATTGTGTTATGAATTCATATATAAGACTGAGTGTTTTGATTGTGAGGGAGAAAGAGAAAGGTGAACATTATGTGCAAATTCATACTCAGTGTCTAGACACAATATTGGCTACTAAAGCTTCATGGAATTGTTCAAGCATTTGTGATGCTACTTTTCAGTTTGGCATAAAATTGATGCAGGAGCATCTTGGGTTTTCTTGGTTACTACCTTGGAATTCATGAGAGAAGGCTTGATGGTTGCTTTGAAGGGTTCTTGTTCTAGTGCTCGGCATACACTAGGAGCTCGGCATGGTCTATGGAGCTCAGCATGCTCCTTGGAGCTCGGCATGTTATTGGAGCTCGACATGGTCTTTGGAGCTTGACATGGTCTTTGGTTACTCGGCATGGTTTTTGGGTTCTTCACATGGTTTGGCAATTTGGTGCTTGTTGTAGAACATTAAACTAACTTTTTGTAAAGAATTAGGGGATAAAAAATGTAGGGATTGAAGAGGGCTAGATTTCTACCTATGGTTTGAAGAACGAGTTCTAATTCATTTGGAGCTAGGAAATATCATGATTATGCTAAGACATCAATTTTGGAAATTTAATTATTGTTGTTGGCCATCTTGTAGCATTTAATTTATGTATTTGTATTTCATTTGTGTTCTAGGCCAACTTGTGGGTTAGATTGGTATAAGTAGGGGTTGTGAGAGAGTCTTTAGTCATTCATTTAGAAGAGGATTGAATGTGGGAGTAGTTGAAGAGAAAGTTTTTCTTGAGTCTATAAGTAGAGTGCCGAATGTGAGGCAATTTACAATAGGATTGTGATGAGGTTTTGAATGTGTGGACAGAGTGCCAAATGTGAGGTAGTCTATACTTGGATCTTGGATTGATTTTGAGAAGAGTTAGTAGTTGTGGCTTGGAAAACAAGGAGATTTCTTAGTGGGCTTGCAAGCACAAGTTGAGATCTTCCTTGGAGGTTTCTACCAGAGTGTGGTTCTAGACTAGCTAGGGTTTGGATTTAGATCTTGAGGGATCATGTAGTATTTTTTACTTGCTTTGTATTTGTTTGCAACCGAGAAGGCCTTATAGCCTGACATGTTGTGTGTAATCAGTTGTATATTTATGAATATTTTGCTATCATTTGGTATTAGATATTGCATTATTCTTCTTGTTCTTGTGTTTCCACTATGTGGTTGTATTGCACTACATCAAGTCATATTAGAGTGAAGGTTGTTCCTGAGTGTGTAGACAGATCACTAAAGGTAAGGAAGTTTGCACCACGACTTGGGTTGGAGAAGTGGATCTGAATTGATCTTGATCTAATAGTGGATTTTCTTTCTAGAGTCCAAGATCTCTTGGTTTTGAGGTGGAAGATCATGGTTTTGGCTTGCAATTGCAAAGGGCTCATAGATGGATCGATGGATGCAAATATGGAAAGCTAATCTTGTTGATGCATGATCATAAAGAGTTGTGGATTGTAGATTGATGGTCCTAAACCTATGATGGGGTTTCTAATTGTTCATGTAAGATGGCAAGTTATGATCTAACTTGCAAACAATTTGAGGTTACAAGGAGCATGGGAGGGATTTTTTGTAGAGGGTTTACAAATATCTTGGGAGATGGCCCTAAGAGGATTGGACCATAAGATAATTAGAAATCTTCATGATGTGGTGGAGAGGAAGTTTTCTGAGATGTCTTCTTGGTTGGATGCTAGTTTTCCTGATCAAGGTAAGAAGGTGGTTGCTCAATTTGAAGCTAGCTTAGTTGATCAAGTTAAGGATGAGGTGAGGAAGGAATTTGATAGCTATTTATGAAGTTGGATTCTACTAACCTAAAAGAGATTTTTTTGGCTGGTTAAGATACTTTTTCATGAGAGAAGATGGCATAGCAAGGTTTATGATGGTTTTGTTGATCATTTTGTGGAGTCTAATATAGAACCTATAGGATAGCTAGAGGTTGTTGCTAAGGATATTCCTAACCTTGTTAATGCTAGGATGGACATTTTTTTTCATGTTCAGTTGGTTGAGGACTTGGTTTTGGATGATCTGGTTGCTATTGGTGGTGAGTTGTGTGCTACAAAGCATCTTTTTGTGAGCAATGAGATTGCTGGTGTTTCAATTTTGGCATGCATTGATGGAGATCTTCATGTTGTTTCTGATGTGGATTTTTTTTGTTGGTGTGGATTCACTAAATGCTAATGTAGATGACGATTTGATGTTGAAGCATTATGTTCAATTTGTTCTTAGGAGAGAGCATGCTGATTGGATGGTTGAGATTCTAGAGTTTAAAAAGTGATGCAGATGTGGATGATTTGCACGTTGGTTTTCTTATCCCTATTGGAGTGGAAGACTTTGGTGAAGATGAAGATGGTTGTTGATATTGATTTGGGCATCAAAGTGTGGGACACACTTTTCTACTTACCTAGGGAGTCTGATATAGGAGCATCTTGGGTTTTCTTGGTGACTACCTTGGAGTTCATAAGAGAAGGATCGATGGCTGCTTTGAAGGGTTCTACTTCTAGTTCTCGATGTACATTGGGATCTTGGCATGTTCTATGGAGCTCAACATGGTCTTTGGAGCTTGGCATGGTCTTGGAGCTTGGCATGGTCTTTGATTGCTTGGCATGGTCTTTGGAGCTCGACATGGTCTTTGGTTGCTCGACATGGTTCAAAATTTTGGTGCCTATTGCAGGTCATGCAACTATTTTTTAATAAATAATTAGGAGCTAAAATTTTCAAATGTTGAAGAGGTTTTAGATTGCTACCTATGGTTCAAAGAATGAGTTTTAATTCATTCATAGCTAGGAGATATCAAACTTTTTCCAAGACATCAATTTTAGGAATTTAATTATTGTTGTTGGCCAACTTGTGGCATTTAATTTATGTATTTGTATTTCATTTGTCTTTTAGGCTGACTTGTGCCTTAGATTGGTATAAGTAGGGGTTATGAGGGAGTCTTTACTCATTCATTCAGAAGAGAAGTGAATGTGGGAGTAGATGAAGAGCAAGTTTTTCCTAAGTCTATAAGCAGAGCATCGAATGTGAGGCGGTTTATACCACGATTGTGATGAGGTTGTGAATGTACGGTCAGAGCGCTGAATGTGAGGCAGTCTATACTTGGATCTTGTATTGAGTTTGAGAAGGGCTAGTAGTTGTGTCTTGGAAAACAAGGAGATTTCTTGGTGGGCTTACGAGCACAAGTTCAGATCTTCCTTGGAGGTTTATACTAGAGTGTGGTTTTGGACTAGCTTGGGTTTGGATTTAGATCTTGAGGGATCTTGCAGAACTTTTTACTTGCTTTGTATTTGGACATAATTGGGAAGGCCTTATAGGCTGGAACATTGCATGTAATCAATTATATATTTATGAATATTTTGTTGTCATTCGGTATCATATCTTGCATTATTCTTCTTGTTCTTGTGTTTCCGCTATGTGGTTGTATTGCACTGCATCAAAAATTGCAAGTTCAATTTTAATAATGTAATTGGTTTTATTCTTGTAGCCTAGTTCCTTATATGCTCAAAATTTTAGTGTTTTTGGGTCTAACCCTTTTGCCAAGTACATGGCTCAATTTTAACTTTTAATAAATTATTTAATTGTCCTCCCCTATGTGAAAAGTTTTGTCTCTCGTAATTTTTTTAATCGAAACCCCAACTTCTTGTAAAATATTAACTCTTTGTGTATAATTTCCTTAACTATCATCCATTTTGAAGAAAAAAATTTAAACATTAACTTTTTGCAAATTTTTCCCTAACGCCAAATTTTCACAATTTTTTTTGCAAAGTCTAAATTTTTGTGAACTTATATTTAAACCTTAACTATTCAAAAAAGTTTTATTTGGTTACTTTCCTTCACATACAACTCTAGCAATCAAATTCCTTCAATTTTAGACCAAATACATACAAATATTTCACCTAGGGCTTGCAAGAAAAATTAACTCCCTTTGGTTTTTCAACTCCTACTTTTTGAATCTGAAAGTACACTCCCAAGGATCCCATTTTTATTGGGTTTTGTGCCATTTGAATATTATATTCATGAGCTATACATCCATTTGCACAAAACCCTGTTGAACCTAGGGTTTTTGGATAGTTTTGAAAGAAATTGCTATAACTTTTGATAGAAATCACCAATGATCTTCAAACAAAATAATTGGAAAAGGAACTCAATAAAGTTAATTCTTAGATCATTGAACCTCCCTTTTCAATCCATACAGCACATGTGAAAACATAAATGCAGTAGTTTTGAGCCAAAAAACCAATAATCTTTATTAAAATTTGCAAAAATCCTCACATCAACCAACCTGTTATGCTGGGGAAGGTTGGACCATATATTTATAAGCATTTTTTACTGATAAAATTCCTTGGGGATAGTTATAATTAGTTCAGACCCCTTTATTTGTAATTACCAACCTTTAAGCAAAAATTGCTTAACAACTTTTTGTTGCATTTTGCAATTTTGAACATAATGAAGTCCTAGGACTCTCTCAAACCTTCCTAAGACCTATATAAACTTATTCTAAGGTCTTTTAAACCATTTTGGACTATATTCCTTATTCTAAGCCTATTTAACCCTTATAGGTCTCTAAGCATTCATGGTTTATAGAAACACCAAATGAGCCTTGAACCTTTACAAATGGGCTTATAACAACATGAACTTATTCCTAACATCTTAAAACCTTGTTATCTTACTCATGAATTCCTAGGAAGGTAGTGCAGTTCACGGTCTTTGTGGAATATCTCATGATGACCTTGAGTGCCTTGCACCATGCTACCCTCCTCAAAAGAACTCAAGTCCCTTGAGTTGATATTGTGTCCAATTGATACCCTACCTTTTCAATCTATGTTTGAGTCATCCAAGTTGCATCTTCATTGAGTGTGTCCTTCCATTTGACTAGGTCAGAATAATAGGTGCCTCTCCTAGTTTTTTTTATAACCTTCTTGTCCAAAATGCATTCAATTTGAGGTTTACTAACCTTAGGTAGCTAAGAAACATCAGCATTATCCTTATGACCTATTATTGCATCACAAACATCAATAGGTGGCTTTTATGCATAAAGATTAGAAACATTAAAAATTGGAGAAGGCTAATGCGTTTTTATAGTAGGTTGTGACTACCTTCATGGCACCTCCTCCTGTAGCTACTTTTCTAGCTTTTCACCCTCAGGATAATAACATCATTGCAATTGGGATCTAGATATACAATGTTTGAGTAGATGAGGTGTGATCAATGAGTGTCTTTCTTGCTAACTAATTTAGTGCATCATTAAAAATGGAGACTTCAAACTTGTGTCTTTTCAAAACTTGTTTAAACTAACTAGGTAAAAATGAAGCTTAAAGGCCACCAAAAGGAAATTATAGGCTTGGCATTTTCACATACTTTGAATGTATTGGTATCTTATGGGGTTAATGCCCAAGTTTTTCTTCTTTTTGTATATCCATTGCCATCTCATTTTATACATTCACATGTTTATAGATTCAAATTACTAAATGTTTGGCCAATGTTCTAGCAGCTCTATTTCTAGAGAATTGATAGATGGGAGAAGCCAAAGTCAAATTTGTTACAAGTATAGATAGGAAGATCATCACCATCGATTTTGGATACAAGAGTACAGTTCCATAATGACCAAGTTCACTTGTTAGTTGTTTATGAGAGCCAACTTGCTATTTATGATGCTTATAAGTTTGACCGTTTGCATTATGTAAGTCTTTGTAAGCAATTTAGAATTCAAATTTAGTAAGTGATAATGATATAAGCTACCTTCTCTATATGAGTGTAAACTGATATCACATTTTCAGTTATTGCAGTGGACACCTCATGATTCTCTATCTGCTCACATTTCAAGTGTAGTATATTCATGCAACATCCTTCTCATAGTTGCAGGCTAATGTGATGGTGTCATTGGAGTATTTGATGTATAGAGCTTGAGGCCACATTGTAGTATTGCACCTTCTACATATTTGGCTTCAGGAATGAATAGGTAAGTTGGTCTAGTGAGGAAAAAGTCATGTTTTATATGGATAAATGGATCCCCAAGTATTTTATGATTTAACTCAAAATGTATCCTTTTATTATTCATATAGTGTTTATCCTCTAGTAATTGCATCACATCGATCTAACTCAAATTAGTTCTCTCTTAGAATGACTGATGGAGGAGTTTATGTCATTTAGCCTTTAGAATTAGTAAGAAAGTGGGATCTGGGACCTCTTGCAAATAATGGTACCATTGGATCAAATCCAGCATTAAGAAATCAAGGTTTAGAACCAGCTCCAAGGTAGTTCATCATATTAGAACATGGAAAATGGTGCCTTGTACTATCCTTTTATGTTTATCACTTATCCATCTAAAACTCCACAATTGATATTGATAGTCTCTTGCCCTCACCATGCTCCTTTTGATATATCAGTCTTCTAACCTATATATATATATATATATATATATATATATATATATATATATATATATATATATATATATATATATATATATATATATGTATGTATGTATGTATGTATGTATGTATGTATGTATGTATGTATGTATGTATGTATGTATGTATGTATATATATATATATATATATATATATATATATATATATATATATATATATATGTATGTATGTATGTATGTATGTATGTATGTATGTATGTATGTATGTATCTTCAAGAGCTTAGTGCTTCTATGTGCATAAGTTTGAGCTTTTAGAGAAAATCATTCACTTATGAACATTCCATCAAAGATGATGTATACTGAGGATAAGGCTTTTCTAGATATTAAGTGGAAGTTTCACAGTTTTTGAACATTCAAATAACTTTACTTTTATTGATGATGCTAAACTACTTGTGCCTTTTGTGTTCTTAACAAATCATAAGCTTTCAACTTTTGTGAAGCCATTACAGATGCAAATGAACTACTATTGGTGAGGTGTCAATTTTAAGGCAATTTTTGTTTCTATAATGTATAGTTCAATTGCTTGAAATATTTCATCTAGAGCTCTCAATTGATAGATCATTAACTTTTCATGTCATTTTCTGATGTAGAGCCTCACCTTGGAAAACTCAAGAGGAAAATAGTCACTCAACTGAGTTGCTTCAAGGGGCACATGCACCTTCCAAGATCAAACTATAATCAAACTCAACCATTAACAAACTGATTCTCTTTATACATATTTAAATGAGAACGTGCAACATGAACTTCAAGAATGATTAAAAACTCTTGCAAACTGTTAACAAACTAATTTTTCAATACTCAGTGAAAACTAACATGAGACAGGATTTTTCTTAACCTTTTGTCACCACATTTTGGTTTCCTGTAGCAACTTAATGCAACCCGACCACTTCCTCATTTATATTAAAAATGCATGAAGACTAATTACCTAGCCACTTAAATCCATTTTTGACTTTATACCATCTTTTTTGCATGCATTATTTTAGAACCCGATAACATGCAATTCATTAAACATAACATTCCTCATCATTTTCAAATCTGCAAATTTATGGTTCAAATTGAACTTTTCCACCATCATATATTAATCATGCAATTTTTTTTAGCATCTTGGTGAATATATAAAGATATTCACCAAATTCAATAGCTTTCTTCCGCATGGCCACAAACATAAATGAATGAAACACAAAACATGAAAAGAGAGAACAACATATTTACACAACTCACTGCAATTCCAGAAAGTAGATTGTAGCAAGTCTAAAAGACTCTCATTAACTAGTACGACTCTCAAAATAATAAATATTTACAAACAACTAAATTAGGAAATTGTATTTCTTGTAACAGATTTCAAACAACAAATTTAACTTAGATTCAA
The DNA here is from genome assembly GCA_028749045.1 of Cupressus sempervirens. Taxonomy (NCBI): domain Eukaryota; kingdom Viridiplantae; phylum Streptophyta; class Pinopsida; order Cupressales; family Cupressaceae; genus Cupressus; species Cupressus sempervirens. Next base: position 241,723,100 of record CM053789.1, on the reverse strand, counting down.
ACCCATTCAATGTATTGTTGTTCTAAAAAAAAACCATTAATTTTGAAAAGCCACACTAAAAGCATAGATTCACCAAAATAAAATAAAAACTCAAACTTTCTATTTCTCTTCCACTCAATCCGATCTCTTCTACATTCAAAAATCTACCTTTTAAAAAACTTTCCCGTCTCTTCTCTTAGGAATCTGAAATGTCCATAATAAAAACAAACAAAAAATGAAACCAAATTTTGGAATCGGTTAGATATCATGATCTGTTGCTATCTTTTTCCAGCTGTTTTAGGTTTCCTATAGCGATCAATTTTTTAGTTGTCTTAATTATTAAACACTCTTTATAGAAAACTGACTTAAACTGAAATGAAAACTCACTTTGTCCTAAGTGGCTATAATTAGAGAGCTTATATGAATGCTATTCTATTTATGCCACCACATCATAGGACTTTATTACAAACATTAAAATTGAAAACATTTAAAACATAAAATTAAATTTTTGCATAACTTCCTAACGCATTTTTAATCCGGTTAGTTCTTGTGGAAAAAACTATCAAGTCTGCCACTATAGCATTTTCTACTTTGGTTTGGTAGTTCTCCTTGCATTTGTAAAACTTGCAATAGTCTTTAGCCTAATGATAGTTTGGTATTACATCTAGGGCCATAACATAGTGAGTTAAAACTTTGCATTAAAGAAAACATCAAGGGATAATATTTGGATTGTGGATATTTGTAAATTATGTTGGTTTTAGACATAGTTAGATCCTAAGTAGCTTCCCTCTACAATTTGAAGAACTATCATACTATTTTGTTTTGTTTTGTTATGAAAGTGACAAATCAAAACACTATTAGTTTTTGGCAAGTTTTTTGGAGATAATACATAAGAAATTGTGATTCCAAACAAAACATTTTATCACATTTGAGTTTTGGACTATGATATTATGGGCTATGCATAACACTTTTGGTACAGTAGTCTCTAATGCCCTAAAACATTTTCATTCATGAATGAGGCCAAGGTTTGAAAAATTGAGACTAGGCTAGCCAAGATCTTCCATGAATCTACCTTGAGTCGATCATTTAAAAATGCCACTTGAGTTTCTAGCTCCTTAGCACTCTTTGTTATCCATATGTATGGTGTTTTTTTTCTTTGATTCTATCCATACAAATTTACTATGTTCCAAACTTGGTGGTAGGATAGAGCTAATAGGCTCAGTGATTGATTGTGTTTTAATATTATGTCCTTGATTCTCTTGCCAAGAAATTGATCAACAAGCAACCAAATAAGGGGTTATAGTTATATATGTGCTCTTATAATGATGTAATTGGGACTATAAGTTTTTTTGTCACATTTATCTATTTGAAAAATAGAGATTAGTTAGTGTTATTGGATTACATTCTTGATAAATAATTCTTTCCTAATTTTGTTTTTTCCTGTAGTCTTCACAAGCAATGGTGTCTCAACAACCAAAATTTAGACGGGTTGTACCAATTATTGCAAAGGCTTTGCTCTCATGGGAGCCTTTTAAACTGCACAAAATTTGATTCTAAAGCATAATTGCTCAGTGGAGACTTAGGATAACATGCACATTTCTTCCTCTTTCCCATTTTTTTTGTATGAAATAAATCATGTGATGAAAGAAACAATGGTGTGGAGGTAGAAATATGCACAATACACTGAGTCTCATGCACCAAGAAATTATGCTTTAGAATCAAATTTTGTGCAATTTAGAAGGCTCCTATGAGAGCAAAGCTTTTACAATAATTGGCAAAACCCTTCTAAATTTTTTCCAAGCATTGGTCTTGATTTTGATGCACATGTCTTCCTTTTTCTGTCAAATGTATGGCATCACCATAGAAATTTAAAGGGTATTGGTCATAATTTCCATGACAGTTGAAGGGATCTTGGTCTCTATTTTGATGATGGTTGGTCATTTTTTCCATCAAATTTCAAGGGGTTTATGTCAAAATCTCAACCAGCGATGCTCACAAATGAAGAAATAAGAGTTCAGGCTAGACTAAGGAAATTGACGAACCTCAGGTCGGTAACTCAACCTTTTTGAAGTCAAAATTTTGATGCAAAATGACTATGTTGAAAAAATGACTAAAAAAGATTGACAACAGGTTTAGTCACCTATTTGGCAAACTCTACTCACAATTTTGACCTTTTCGCATTGAAATTTAGGGCTAAATTTACTAGTGATAGGTGTATGGGACTCATATACAAACTATAGCATACATTAGTCCCAAGACAAAGAAGTACTGCAATGAAGAAATCAGCATGAGCAAAGATGCCAAGTTAGAAATTTGAAGTTTTTACCAATATTGTCAAGTTACCCTTAGATGTCAAGTAAAGCTCCAATACATGTTGAGTTACTAGTAGTGACTGAGTTGATGGTTGATGCTGAGTTGGAAATCTTAGTGGAAGCTGAGTGATTGAAATTCAGTGAATGTTGAGTCATGTTGAAACCTTTAAGTGTTGATTTTACAGTTGTATGCATCATGCAATAAATGCTAGGTTTTAAAGGATATAAGGTTGAATTTCACTTATTTTCATGTCATTCGAACATAGAGAAAAGATGAGAACTGAGAAAAAGTAATCAAACAACAACCTTACAATTTTTTGGATGGATTTCAATAGCAATTTAGCATGATTTCATTGATCTAAAGGTATTTATCAAGTTTTGGGGTACATAATTTTAAAGTCTATTATATATTGAAACCCTAGTTGAGTACAATGGCATCTAGTTCAAAAAGCCCCAAAGGAAAGGAGATTCATAAGGTTCAACTAGTTAGTAACAAGGTCAAACAACTTGAATTCAGATCCTTTCCTAAAGTAGCATACAAAAATGACCCTACTAGCACATTATCTATCATTCCACCCAAGGTAGTTAAGGTGGAAGATGTTAGGAAGTGATAAAATTGTAAAATTGGTGCCATAGGTGATCTTGAGATATTCCAAATCTATGAAAAGTTGTGTGATAAGGGGATACTTAAGGACGAGTTCCAGATAGTAGACAAGAAGGGTTTGACAAATGCCCTAGTTTTTCCTATGATATTCAAGATAGAATGGATTAGGACAGTACTGAGCTGAAATCATGATGGTTGTCTATGGCTAGAAACAAGACCAGTAAAGACAACTAAGAAGATAGTACATAGGGCTATGGAATTCAACCTAAGACCTTAAGAAATGATAATAAGGAGGCCATTAAGAGGAATATAGGGGCCAAGTGGAACAAGAGGGGTATGACCACTAATATTGTAATAGATCCCCTACTTGACTTTGCAGTGAGAGTGATTTCTCACAAATTCTACCAATCTAGTAGATTGAACAACATACCCCGCATAGTTGTTGATGTAGCTTATAAGTTTATGAAGAAAGATCATACTTATGATCTACTACAGCTGATGCTTTAGTAGATCAATGAAAACTTGGGAGCTATCAAAAGACCCAAGGGAGCTCAATGCAAGTTTGGATCAGTACTTGTCTGCATACTTTTCTATGTGATGGAAGAATTTCCTTCAATTGGGAAGGTAAATTGGAACTCAAAAAAGTATTCCATTACATAAATTAATGTGTGCATAGAGCAGATAAGTGATAACTTTGAGGCCTAAGTGACTAGCTATTTTGAGGACTTTAAGAAATCCATCAAGAAAAGAATGAAAATACTAGTTTCCTTGGTAGAAAAACATGTCAATGACATATGCTTCTTGGTTGACATTGACTACAAATATATTTAATTAGTAGCTCCAACAGTGAGATAGCTTAGGCCATTAGGTTATGAGTTGGATGTTGACCAAGCATAAACTACAATCACTACATTACTTGCAGAGGAGATTGACAAGGCTGTCAAACTTTTGGCACTTATGATGTGGTACAGTCTAAGGTAGAAAGGTAACTAAAAATAGCCTCTATAGTAAAAAGGAAAGAAAAACTGGTGAGAAAAAATAAGAAGAAGTTTGGAGCAGGTATTCGGTAGCAGGTGCAACAGAAGAAGAAAAAGAAGATGACAGTGAGGAAGAAGAAGAATAAGGTCAAGGCTCTCTGAAACTAACACAAGGCCTAGGAGAAGACAAGGACGAAGGTATCAAGGAAGAAGAAGCTGAGGAAGCACCCAAACAAGCCAAAGAGAAGAAGAGAAAGGCTAAAACTTAGCCTCTAGCTTAGCCCAAACCCAAGAAGGTTGTCAAGCCCGGACAAGCCAAACAAAAGAAACCTACTACAAGGGCTACTACAAGGGCATAAAAACAAAAGGCCAAGGAGTAAAAAAAGGAGAAAAAGAAGGCAATTGAACAGACTAGTGAAGTGTAGAAGAAAAGAATAAAATATGTAGCATACCCAGATTTTGATGAGGAAATAACAGAGATAGAGGATAACAACCAATTCCAAGTGGTAGGCCATCCTCCTAAATCTGCTATAGATAAACTTTGTGAAAATATTAAGAATGTAGATTTCAATGATTTGAAGAATCTTGATTTCAATAAGTTAAGTAGAGAAGAGAAAAATAGTGTAGAGGAATCTTTGCCCTGATGGCAGAGTTTAAGAACACACCTCTAGAGCTAGAGAATACCATGCCTAGGGAATTATATGAGATAGTTGAAAATAAATGGCATTATTGTCTAAAAATGGAGAAGGAGATCAAAGAATCTACCTTAGCTCAATTGATGCCTAACCTAACAAGAGGTCAAATAAGAAAGGCCAATAAGAGACATGATGGAAAATTTTCACCTACGTATAGAGCCTTTAGCATCCTACAAAATAAGATTGAGCATGTAGTAAATAAACCCACATTATTGTGGAAATAAATCTACAACTTGATTGATGATAAGGATGAAGAGGCAAATAAGGAAGAAGCCAATGTAAAGGAGAAAGAAGAGAAATATCAAGAAGGGAAGAAAGAAGAAGAAAAGAAAGATGAGGAAGAGAAAGGTCAAGAAGAAAAGAAAGAGGAGGAAGAGAAAGGTGAAGAAGAGAAGAAAGGAGAGGAAGAGGATAAGGAAAAAGGAGAGGAGGAAACTCAAAAGGGAGAAGACATGGCAACAGGTGAACAAGAGAAACAAGAAGAATAGAGTGTGCAAGACACACAAATGCCACCTCTAAGCCCTCCTCATGTAGCCATCACACCTATAGAATCCATAACTATCAAGAATGTTACTGACAAATCATATCAAAACATCAAACCATTAACTATAGAGGATCTCTCTAAGATCCTTGACCAATCTACCCAACAAGCTAGGTTATGCACAAACCCTATATTAGTTAGTGTTGATGAGATACAAAAGGTAGTAGCTGACACAACTAAAGTCAAGGTGAATCCACAAGAACCACCTTTTGTCTCTAAACCTACTAGAATACAAATTATACTACTTCCACCACCACCTCCACCAATTACAACAATTGAAAAATTAGGTGATACTATTTAGGTGTTGAGTGCAGAAGAAGGGAAAGACATAGGGTTAATAGGATAGATTTCTACATCTAATCCTATAGTACAAGTAACAAGTACACCCCCAATAATTTTGATTGATCAAGGGAAGTCATATGAAGAAAAGGAGCATACAACAAAATATGAGAAGTAGGTTACAATTCAAACATTGATAGACTTACCCAAAATAGGCACTCCTACACAAACTCATCAAAAGCTGAGCATTGAGATGATATCATTGCAAATATCTACACCAAGCTTGAGCTCTACAAAACTTGCCAGGGTACTTCACTATGGAGACCCTGAGCTAGATGAAGAGATTGTTATACCTCCTTATGACTCCAAGACTATAACTATTGAGTAGATCAATAAAATGTAAAATGCATTAGACGGAACAAAAAGATAGGAAATACTCAAAAAAGAGTACAAGCATAAGCAAGCATTGAATGAGATTAAGGACATATTCATCAATGCCTTTAGCTTGTAGTCACCAAATGAAAGAAAGCCTATAATGGAGCAACTATTAGATATAGTTGACTAGGTGACAAGTGAAGACTAGGACACAAATGTTAAACTCATGAAGTGATCGAAAAGAAAGTTTCAAGGAAAGGTAAATGAGAAGATATCAAGTGATATAGCACTAACACAGGTAGAGTTGGCTAAGAAAGTTGAGAAAGTTAAAACTATACTTGAGAATATTTTCTCACTATACAAAAAGCTATGTGATTTTCCCAACTTCACACAAGAGACTAGCCAATGAATATTGAGCTTGGAGAGAAATCTAAAGATTTCAAGCATGCAACTATATATTAGTCTAGCTCAAAGTGAGAAGCATTTTCCCTAATCACTTTACACTCAAAGAGAGTTAGTTAAATTTATAGAAGAGGAGGCCAATATAAAGGTTAAATTAAAGCAAATTTAATCCTCGATCACCCCACATCTGGAGGTCCTCCACAAAGAGAAAGTCTATGTTGAAACATTTCTCAAGAAAGATCCCACTATTTCTACACTTGATGTACTTGTACATCTTTCTCCAAAGACTGTCATCCAACACAAGTAACTTGAAATTGCTTTGGAGAATTGGGATGCAGCTTTGAAAATGATCATGGAGGTAAATAGTACTTTTTTGGCTAAATATGATATTACTCCTTAGAACCCTTTGACATAAGTGTCAAAAGGGGGATAATTCATAATAGGGGGAGATATAATGTTTTGACATAGCTAATGGGGAGAATACTATGTATTTTGATTACATTCTTTCATTTATTCTTTTAGAGAATAAAGGGGAAATATTGTAGGTAGCTAAAAAGGGAAAATATGATATAAGAAAAAGTGTGGGGGACGTACAAAATTTTGGAATTATATGGAAGATAGCTTTGATACAGAATACAAGAATTCCATAGCTCTAATACAAGAATACAAAGCACATAGGTATAGATTATAGAAAAAGGGGAAAGACAAAGAGTAATAGGTATAGGTACATCAGCATAGAATTTTGGTCACAAAAATGAACAAGGCTCAATTAGCTCAGTGGGAGTTATAAGGTATCTTGTTTCTTACAAAATTTTGAACAAATTTTGAAATTTTTCATAAATGCCAAGTAGAATGAAAAATGTACTCATAAGGTCAGACTCAATAATGGATAGTTAAGTGTTTTTGACACTCATGTCAGAGGGGGAGATTGTTGGTCTCAATCAACACACATAACAAATTTTCCTATACATGCAGAGTACACTATACATGTTGAGCTATAGTATGTGTCCGACCAAAATTTCAATAGGTTTCGAGTGACTTCAGGTGCCAAGTGATATATAGGTGTTGAGTCATAGTTGAAGTCAAGCAAGTAAGAATGCAACATGTGTCAAGTGAGCTAGAAAAATATATGTGCTAAGAAAGATAGTGTAATAGGCACTGAGCCAAGTCAGAATGTAATAGGTGTCAAGCAAGCTAGGATAGTATATGTGTCGAGTAACACAAAATCAACATTTAAGTTTGTGCCTTTAAAAAGTTATGTGTAAAATAGATCAAATCTTTTCATTTGTCTATGTTATTAGCATGTAGCCAATCAGAAAATTGGAGATAGCATGCAACCAATAGGTTATGTCTAAAGATTTGAGCAAGAAATTTGTGTTCGTAATTTCATTTCTAACCCTAAGTCTATGAAGTCTTTATAAGAAGGCTTAGACAACATGATTTCAAGTTGTTGAAGAAGTTAAGGAAATTGTTAAGTAGATAGCATATTGTAGAATAGGGCTAGTAGCAAGGGTGTTAAGGACTTAGTGAATTGAACAACAATTACACATTCAGTTGACCAAAACAAAACAAGGGATATGAACATAGATCAGATCAAGAAAAGATCATATTAGAGAGAGAAAATCAAGTGCCTGAATCTAGGAATTGAAGATTGCAAAATATCAGGTTAATGATTCTAATACTTTCTAGCCATTGTATTAGAAAGTGAAATTCTATATTGATAGGTTAGCTTAACAGCTAGGTGGAAGAACCTTTGAGAAGGTGACTAAAAGTCCTATTGAAATAGGTGGGCCTAACAACCTTTTGTAAATCCTTTAACAGGGTGACACTTCATGTAAAGTTTTTAAAATCCTTTTACCAAGTCACCATTGACACAGTGTAAAGCCTTTAATAGGGAAAACCATTAGAAGTGGTCAAACAATTATTACTACAGTGATTTTGTGGGTATCATCCCCACCCCAGTTTTACCTTCTTATTCTTGGAGGGTTTATGGGTTACCAAATTTCTAGTGTTATGTGTTGATGGATGCTTTTACTTTATGATCATTTATATATTTTCATGCATGCAATTTACTTTTAGTTATGTGTTTTAAAGGATTTAAAAAGCTTAAAAGTTAGTTACTTCTGATTCACCACCCTCCCCACCTCCCCTCAGAAGTACTCTTCCCATTTGAATATTCCAACAATTTGGAGGGTCTCCTGAGCCATCTAAACCAACTTATGGTGAGATTTGAAACCCCAACCCATACTATTATAATTTGGGCACTATTTTTCACAAAAATAACTCCCTAGGACCACTTTTTGATCCTCAAATGTGGATAGGAAGTTGGAATTAGAATTTCAAAGGGATGGAGACTTCTCTTTTAAAAATTCCATTTAAGGATAACTTGGGTACTATATTAGGGTTAGGCTTCTATTAGGTTGCCTCATGCCAAATCCCTCAATGACATGTCATCTACACATGGAAAATACAAGTGTAAAGTGACACATTAAAACATAGTACTATTCACAATGACATTTCTCTAATTGTTCATTAAATTAAATCCATTACACATGCACTACTCACAGTTAACAAAAAAAACTACATTAGAATGAGGTTTTGAATCTTCCAAAGATTCAAACTTGGTTTAATTGTGTCCACATTTTTTTAAGCCTTGATTCCCCAATTTAATTTCATGGTTAATTTACAATACACTAAACTTGAGCATTAGTAGTCTAACAAAAACCATATAAAAATACATGCATATATGTACATGACCATTAGAAATTTTATAATTCACATCAATCAACATATTCACTCGTCTCATTTAAATTTCCTTCTAATCATTTTCATAAGAAATATTCAAAATATTATAATATCAAAATCTACATATAAACATTAATCTCTATTTAACATAGTCAAATTAACATTCTAAACATCATCATAATTCTGTTTTCTATCCTAGAAATATAACACTAAATCCCAAACCATCAAATCACTAGGCATGTGAACTAGGTCCTACTAAATATCATAAGTTACAATCCTAACATTAAAATTTAAATTTTCAAGCATTTCTACAACTCAGTTGAAATCAAAATAGTGAAGTATTTAAACATGTATCATCAATCATTAAAACATATAGCATAAGTGAGTGTCATCGTAATGAAGTATTCCAAAAACATAACTATAAAAGTCTTCGCCTATCTATATCAAGAGTGTGTCAAAACATTAGTCATGAAATGTTAGAATTTCAATGTATCTTCTATGCTATGATGGGTTGGCATGAGGCCTCACAATCTTCCTCCTACTCATGTGTTACAAAAGCTTTTCTCCTCAGCCTCTAAGGTAGGTTTTTCTTTGGTGATTTGGTTGAATTCCACTTTTATGTACTATCTTTTTCTTTTCTAGCAATGGACTAAGCTTCTTTTGATCTTGTCATCACCCTTCTCTTTGTCTTTGGCTTTAGAGGTGTAACAAACTTCTTCACATATTTCTTTATGTTGGTTTCTAATTTAACAATTTTTTATTTATTTCTTATAAAATTAGGAAAACATCAAATATTATATTTTTCTAGGGTTTAGCTACTTCCCATGATTGGCATACCTTACTTATTTCTGGGCTAACTTAACAAAGAAATAATACATTTTTCACTTTAGGTTTTGCTAGACCAAGGTAGGTTAACCTAAGGATTTAACAACCTTTTATGGGTAATGCTCTTTAATACAAATCCTTAGTCAGTAGATTTGGTCTTAAAGACTTCTTGAAATTGAAAGACAAATGACAAGCTAATTAGAGCTAATAAGGAACTTGACAAAATTATGCAATAAGTGTTGACCAACTTCACACTCCATTGTGACCATAATTTTAATTAGTTTGGTTTATAAAATGTGCTCATGCTAAGGCAAGACTAATATTTGTTGATTTTATTTAGCATAAAGACCAGTGCCTATCTATTGTTAAACAAAGTCATATTAGCTTCCCTTAGATCTATTTAACTAACTTGGAATAAAATGTATAAGCTATGAATTCTCAAATTCTATACTTATCAAATCATTTTCATACCATACATGATCATGTCACTTAGTAGAAGAATTTACACAATTCTTTGAATTAAAATAATCTTCTAAGATGACATATAATTCATCAAATTTCATTTGAATAAACTAAAACTTTCTCATTCATTCTCAAAAACCATGAAAGTATGAAAATATGAGATAAAATCATAACACACAAATACCCTATAAAACTTCTTTTTTTTAATTTTTTCAAACATAATACAAAACTTTGATATGAAACTAAACAAGGATATATGACTATAACTAGAATTTTATTAATTTCCAAACTTCTATAAAACAAGCTAGATATAATTAAAAACTTAGCACAAAACTTGGGACTAACTCAAATTGATATGAAAAACAAAAGTAGAATTTGGACCCCTTTTCCAAGCCTTGCAAATATTGTTATAAAATAAGGATTGCAACAAGCTTCAAGCTATAAAAACCTAGACATGTCAAAAGATTAATTGCAACAATGTTTTTCTACATAAGACAAAATAATTACATGGCGAAAGGCTGGAGATAGCCAAAATTGAGGAAATGACATTCTAGTTATTCAAGACCCATTTCATTATTTGTAAATTGAGACTCCCCATAACAGATGATCTACAAGGATAAGGTATTGCAATGAAATAGATGTCCTTCCTCTTCTTGTTATTTCAACTTCTTCTATCTTGTTTAGTGCTATCTCTGGATGGTGACACCTTGATGTTAGCCAGAAGCTCTCAAATAGTCATATTAGTTTTGACATCTAGCAAGGTGGTTTGTTGAACATCATTTAGTTCATTTAGACATTTGTTCCATTTTGCATGTATTTTTCCTCAAACCTCTACAACTCTTTTTTTAATGTCCACTTCAATCTTGTTCTCAATATCAATCATATCATATACCATAGCAATATCAGTTTCACAGTTACAATAGGCAATAAATATTTCATCCTTCAAAATATTATCAAAGGAAGTAGACCATTACTATCATTCCATTAGGTTATTCTCATGATCAATAGTTTATAGAATGAAACTAGCTATTCCTTCAACAATGGTCTTCATCTTGTTCTTTGTCATTTGCATCATTCCAAAAAAGAAACCATCTAATTCCTTGACCTTGTTTGTCATCTTCCTTAATGTAATAATAAACTCTTTTGGAAATTATTTCTTTTGTGTTAACATAGGAACAATCCTGTCAAAAAATGGTATATATGGACCCCACTTAGTAAACATTGGGGAATGTAAAGACAATGCTTTAGAGGCTTGGTACTCTACACCTTCAAATGAAATGTAACTACTATGGATATTTTTTGAACTCTATTTTAGGATATGCAAGCATGTTTTACATTTTCCTCACTTTTATCTTCTTATTTGCTTCCACTACCTTCACATCCATCTATTGATTTGTTGCTAAATCCATGTCTTATATGATAATATTTGCTTGGGTTTCTTTGAATTTCACCTTTGTAGAAGGTCTGGTAACAACTCTCAATGTTTTAACCTCATTATCCAAATCATGATTTATTTTTTCTAACACATATTTTCTCTTCATCTCTTCTTCATAATGCTTCCTTGTTTCAATGTACCTTCTATAAGTTTGATATAATCATTCCTTAAAAAAATCAATTTTTTTTCGTTCCCATGATATACATTGTACTCATCATATTATAAATATGGTTACTAGATGTGGTAGTAACATTCCAAAATAATATGTTCCCCTAGTGAGAAGATATAACCTCCATCAGTGTTGGCTTGTTTGATTCTAGATCTAAACTCCAAAGTTCCATTGTTTGAGCATCAATGTTAAAGTCATCCCCTTGTAATTCTCCAGTGATGTTAACATCCATAAATGAGATAAAAAAATTATTGCCTTCTTATTTGATCCAATAGAATAGATGATCTTATCTCCCAACCAAGGAATATCAACATTCCATTTCTTTTTACAAGCTCTCTAGCTCCATCCACAGTAAGTGTTTCACTATTTGGATCATACTCTTGCAACCTTTTTACCATCTCTACTACTATTTCATCTAAATCACTTGGTTGTAATTACAAAGATAATTCATTTTATTTCATTTTGAAAAGAAAACTTAAAAATTCATTACAATTAATGAAATCCTCATCCTTCATAAATTCTTGAGCTTGTATGATTCTATCATCAATCATTCTAGCATCAAGGTCTAGCTAATTTGGGAGTTTTCTATTTTCAGTAGCCTATCTCATCATAAAATATTTCTCCATTTCATTAAAATATTGGCTACCCCATAGAAAAATTTGGAGGGTCTTTTTTGTTTCTTTACTGGGTATCTTAATTAACCTTTTTTTTCCTTCCACTGCTAGCCCAAGATGAGATTTCTTGTTACTTATCCTCTTCATCAACTTTGAGCATAATATCTTTCTTAGGAGGTTTGGGCTCTAATCTATTTCTTTTTCTAGGGGGCATCTAAGATAATAATTCTTGATAGTTTTGAATACATTTATTGAATATGTTCAAAAAAGTTTCCTCCTAATAGAAACCTGTGAAAGAAGGATCTATTCTCTTTATTTCCTCTTCAATACACATTATTTCCTTCCATTTCAAGGTTCTATCTTTGCACTATTTAATGTTGAAGGAATTGGTAATCACATCTTCCTCCCAAACCTCTTTTGTATTAGGCATATTAAATTTCCTCATTTTTCTTAGAGAATGTCTGACAATGTCATTTGGATCATAGGTTCTAGCAAGTGTAGTAGGAAATTTCAATTTCTTCATGAATTCATCCAATTCTTCTACTGCATCTTTACATATGTTGAATTCCCCTACCTTGAAATTTTTACATACAAAAGTTTCCTTCCTAATGCTTGGTCCTAGGTATGTCCTATTTATAAGAATTACCTGCCAAAGAATTCAATGATTCATAACCTTTCTAGGATGTACTTGGGTAGAAGATGAGGTGGGTGAGGGCACCCATAAACCCATATTATGGAACAATTCTCAAATAGAAAAATACTCCCCCTTTTCATGTTCTAATTTCCTACCATCATCGTAACATCTTGAGGTCTTATTCAATTTCCTCATACCCCTTGGGACCCTCTTAATGATATCTCCTAGCATAGCTGAAATAGGATGCACAAAATCATTTCAAAAAGCCAAAATATTAGAATAAGGGTAGAATTATTGTCATACCCTTGTCCAAGATTGCAATGGTATATTTTCTCCCATCTCCTCTATTCCATCTATAAATTATGGTTGATGTATCCTATATTCTTATGTATGATTATATGTGCATGAACAATAAATAATGATAAAATTTGAAATTTTCCATCTTTCATTTTTGTGCCACCACAATCTCGTTATGAATAACATTAATTATATAGGTAAAAAAATTCATACCCTACATTGGTGTGTAGATCTTGTATATTCAAAGCCATGTTATATACATAACTAGGAGTATTCATGTTTCCATCAAGCCCTCTCACCTTATCCAATCCAAAGATAGTATACTGAAAGTATCTTCTCAAAAATTCTAGAGGCATAAAGTCTCCTACCTTCTTTGGGTTTTTTCCCTTCTCCTTTCTCAACTTAGGGAGAAGCTCTTTTGAAATTTTAAAGATGCTTCTAGCTTTCCTTGTTCAATAATGTGGGTCGTAAGTCCTCCCAGGTCACAAACCTATATAAATATTTTCCTGTCTAGCGTGCATAGAACACTTCTGTCCTTGTGGAATCCATGGGTTATAGGATTATATTCTTTAATCAAATCTTTTACTAGGTATACATCTATAAAGACGTCCGACATAATCAGCTTAGCCAAATTTATATTCCATAGATTTGAAATGGGAGGCTCTCATACTCTGTTGTTATTGAGAAACCAAAACAACTCATTCACATCGGTCTCTAGCACCCTTTCACTCCTGCAAAATCTATAAGGATCCCACAAAATATGAAAATTTCCTGGCTAAGCATTTGATGATCCTAGCAAAAGGTAAATGCACTCATCTGCAATTGGACTTGGCGCCTTTATCTTTTCTTGTTCAGTACTAGGGGAACCCACCTCAATGCTAACCCGCACAATTAGTTTTTCCTCTTCTTGCACAATATCTTCACAATTTTAACCATCAAGCAACTCTCTACAAATCATTTTTTGATAAATTATGTGCCCAATTCTCTGTTTAGCAATGAACTCTTGTGAATATTGGTGCCAAGAATTTTATTTGATCACCCATTTAATGACATCTCAGCTGAAAATGACATTAATAGCATTTAAGGCAAACGTGTATGCAATATTTTCAATTTTCAGAAAACCATCCCACTCAAGTATTACGGCATCTATAGTGCTACTCCAACACCCAAGATTTACCTTTTCATAAACTACTTTATGGCTTTTAAGTAGCTACGAAGTGGTGGTAATCATTTTTTCTCTTTATCTCCAGTTCTCGCCAGTTATCAGTAATTATCAAATTGAAGTTGGTACAACATGAACCCTTGGCAACCTGATCTTTTCACAGCATTTCAAAGTTTGAAATGTATTCACTTTACTATCCCGTGACGGTGCGAAACCTTTTATCTCTAGTTTGTGACCCATCTTTACACTTAGCGTTTTCACCACGTGAAGTAGCGAACACATCCTTTCATCGCTGCTTTACAGCCTTTTACTTGGCTTACATTCCTATCCGTGAGATCATAAATCAACAATAACCCTCATATCATCTAACTTCATCACTGATTCTTGGTGGCTTTTCTTGACCACATTCTTAATAGTGTGAAGTTGTGAACATTGTTGGTCTTGTGTTCTCTACTCAATGACAACACTAGCATTTTCAACCTGTGAAATGGCCTTAAAGTTTAATGCCTGTGCATTTTCTTTTTCTCCACTTCATTTTCACGTGTTCCAGGCATTCAAATAAGTGGAAAATATATCTAGCTTGTTCTTGATATCATCTTTTCAACTATTAATTAACTTTATCCATGAGATCTAGCACAAATAAAGATTTTACATTATGTTGATTTTTTCTCTACTTCGCCACTCTTTATTTAAACTGTAATATTAACCTTGCAAGCTCGCGATCAAGGTTAGTCTCCAAAACTCCCTATAGCATTAACAGTTAGAGACTTAAGCCACGAAGAAGTGTCATGGTTCTTGCTGGCATCGATCTCTACTTCGTTACTGAATCATACTTTCTGCATCATGATATATGAATCCTAATATATGAATCATGTATCCTAATAGTTCTTTAGTGATATATGAATCTCATCCCCGTTTCTCATGGATTAGGTAAGTGCCCAGTCAGATAGGATCAAATTTCCCATGCTTACCTTTATCTTCGATCCTTGCATTCCAAAGTAGCACCAACTCTTCTGGTTCAAAATTCCTTTCTGATGCCTTTTTGTCATAAAAATGCTTCTCTTACAGTTGTAACTTTGCATTTCTTGTTGAAGCATCATCTAGTTGCATAATATCATCCATTCTTTGTTGCATTTCATCTACCACATCATCATCATATTTTTTGAATGAATTTATACATACCATTTAGGTTATTTTGTGGTAACCTGGCTTAGATTCCATAGACTAAGTAATAAGGTGCACAACCTATGGCTTTCTTCGCTATTACTCTGCCAACCCATATTGCTAAGGAAAACTGGGAATCCTAGGTTTTTTTTAATATATCCCAAATCCTCTTAATGATTTTCAAAAAACTTTTATTATTGGATTCTACTTGCCCATTTTCTTGAGAATGATATGGGGATGATGTATATTTTGTAATGCTATACTTTTCACTAAAAATTTCATGTTCTTCTGATCTAAAATATATAGCATTGTCAGTAATGTTCTTTTCTTGACAACCAAACCTGATGATAATATTTTTATGATAAAACCTATGACTAATTTTCTAGTTTCTCTTTTGGTGGAGTTTGCTTCAGCCCAATTTGTAAAATAATCTATTCCAATCAAAATCCATGAGTGCCCACCATTTGATTTATTGATGATTTCTCCTATGAAATCAATTTTGCATTGTTGGAATGGTGCTTGCACCTCTATAGGTCACAATGGTAAATTTCCAGAGAACTTTGGCTTTCTTGTGAATCATTGACAAGTATCACATTTCTTCACAATCTTATGTGCATCTTTAAAAAGTGTAAGCCACCTAAATATGACCCTAGTCACCTTGTGAGCCATTGTTTTAGCCATAAAATGACTTCCATACACTTGACTATGCATTTCATTTAGGATCCTAATTGACTATTCTTCATCAAAACACTTTAGAAGTACACCTTCCATACTTCTCCACCATAACTCACCCTTGACAATAATATACCTAATGATTGCATCTTCAATGCTCTCTTCTAATTTTCACTCATCTTTGGTGGAGATTTCATATATTGCAAATAATAAATTATGCCTTTGTACCACTCACAAGCATTCATATCACAGAAATTACTTTTGCAATCATCATTAAATTGGTTTATCTTATTTGCTTCTAAGTTGGCATCGTCCATTAGCTTTCCAAGTCCTTGTCCCCTAATCAACTTGGTGATTTGTATTTTATATTGAATACTTGGATCCTTTTGATCCATTTGCACCATCTCCCTCACACCTTTTACTGAGAGAAAATGTATTTTACTGTAATACTTGGAACAAATACAATTATAGTAGCACCAATAAGATAACGTCTAAATTCTTTTACAACTTTGACTAACACATATGCTTATTTTTCATTTATCACATATTTTATTTTGTAGCTTGTAGAAATTTTCTAAGGAATGCTATGGGTTTCTCAAATCCTTCCTCAATTTTCTACAATAGGACTACTGCAACAATATGAAAGGAAGCAAATGAGAATATGTGCATGGTTTTGCAAAATTAGGTGCTCTCAAAATAGGGGTATCTTTAGTTGCTTATTTTATCTTCTGAAAAGAACTTGTTCTCTCATCATCCCATTTTATTTCAAAACCATTCGTGATCATCTTTGATATAGGCCTTCTCACCTCTACATAGTTAGTGAAAAACCTTCCATAAAGCATGATCTCCCCAGAGAAATACTGGATCACCATTACACTTTTAGGCTTTTGAATCTTATCAATGACCTCTACCCTTTTAGGATCTATTCCGACTTCTTTTCCAACAAGATTCCTTAAAAGCTTACCGTTTATAATCCCAAAATAATACTTCCTTGGATTCAAAGAAATAGAAAAATTCTAAATCTCTAGCGAACACCTTTTCTAAATGCATACAATGATCCTTTTCCTTTTTGAGAATGTTGTCAGATCATCTTGGTATACTACTAGGAACTTGTGAATAAAATCTTCAAAGGCCACATCCATGGATCTTTGGAAAGTTGCACTAGCATTGCTTAGACCAAATGGCATCCTACTATACACATACGTTCTCCATGGTTTTGTAAATGTAGTTTTGTACAGATCTGATTCTTTTACAAGTACTTGGTTATATCTACAGAAAATATCCATGGTGGACATTAATTTTTATCCAATAACCCTTTCTAGCATAACATCCATGTTAGGAATTCCATAATTATCCTTTAATGATGATATATTCAAGTTCTTGAAGTCAACACATCATCTTATATGTCCATTCTTCTTTCTAATGGGAACAAGATTTGATACCTAAGAAGAGTTCCTTATTGGCTCGATAATTTCAGTATCCCTTAGCTTTCACCAATTCCAATTGCATTTTTTGTGCTAAGGTTGGATTAATAGGCCTTTTCTTTTGCATAAAAGGTTTGACACCTTCTATGATTGGGATTTCATGTTGAAACAAGTCTTTCCTATAGGCCTTCAAATCATCAGAGAACCAAGAAAATACATGCCTATATTTTCTAAATAGATTTATTAAGGTCATTCATGCTCTAGGTGATAATCTCTTACTAATGTATACTTTCTTCAGTGCATCCTTAGTTTCAAGAATTATCTCCTCTAACTTCTTAGCATCATACTCTTCACCATTCAACTTAGTTCTATCATGACTGTCAAAACTTGTCTCTAATACTACAATCATTTGGGAATCTTTTTTTAGCTGAACAACTTCTTTCCCAAAGATGGTATCCTTACCTTCTACTATCTCAACCATAGTACTATGGTCAATTTCTTGACTCAAAAACTAGTCTTCAAAATTTAGAAACCTTAAGATGTCTCTAGTATCCTCGAAAACTTCCTAATTTTTTGTGTTGTTGTGGATGGATGTTCTGATTTGTACCTCTACCTTTGATACACCATAAAATGTGATATCATTAGGATTTAAAGAAATGTTGGCTAACAAATCATCCATCTTCTTGTTACCGCTCTCTACCCAAGATATCCCAAATACATCAAAATTATCTACCATGTCCCATACAACACTTCTATGTTGCCTTAATTGTTTTTTCTTAGAGACATAGACATACTTCACTTGAGATACAATGACCTCAAAGTCTTCAATTACATGTAAACATTTAATTCCATGCTTATATGACAATCTCAACCCTAACAACAAATCTTCATACTCTGCAACATTATTTGTGCATGAGAAACTTAGAGTAAAATAAAATTTATACACAACCCCATCAGGGCATATCAAAAGAATATGTACTCTAGATCCATCCTTGCACCATGCACCATCAAAATACATGGTCCATAAAACTCCTTTGTCTTATTTTAATTCAACTTCTACAACAATAACCAATTTAGCAGATTCCTTCTCCAAAATTAGGACCTCATCTCTAAATGAGTTAATGCCAGTGTCCACAAAGCATGTCATCTCATCACCAACATTTTGTTCAATCATAGAAATACTATTTTATTATCTATTGATTTTGACCAATTTATCATTAATTTGAAATGTTACAGGAGAAAAATCACATTGTAGGCTTCCACTCATCACTACACTCCACTTTCTAGATAATAGCATACCATATTAGGGTGGGATGTCAACAACTAGGACACTCATTGTCAATCATTTGTTATGATAGACAAATAATCTATAAGGAAGTGCATTTATTGTCACTATGACAATAACTTCTCTTTGGTCTATAGCACAACATTTACCCTGGGTAGCATCTACTTCCAATCCTAACATTTATATAACCTCAAAAGGAATTGCTCTATTTGATGCACCAAAATCTATCATACAATTTTTTAATGTCTTTCCATTTACAATAATGCTTAAGAAAAATGGATCTAGCACTGATTTACTAAATCGTCTAAATACATGGGTGGGTTTTGAGATACAACACCCTCTATGTTTATTGGTTCTTTCTTTTCCTTATATGACTCACCTGAATTACAATTTAGGCCAACATTTTATTTAACATTCACAAGCCATGTTAAGGCTTTATCCTAATGCTCAGGGATTCTTAACAATTCTAAGAGTGGGACTTTCACTAAAATTTGTGATAGTATAGACAACATATCAATAGGAGGGGTGGGAAGAATTTCTAGTTGCATGCACTTAACAAGATCATGTAACTTCTCTCCCTCCTTTTTCACATCCTTTTTTTGAGCCTTGGGAATATTTGAAGCATCTTGTTTCATGGACTACTATGTCTTGCTCACATTCTTAATCTTGATGTCATATCCATCTTAAGGCTTATTTTCTTATGCTCTTTAGGATCTAGTTTCTTGAAAAAAATAATGGCATCCTTCCCCCCTTCATTTTGAGAGACCATACCTCTTACCTACACTTGTGCAACCATGTTAGCAATGATCTCATCAATCTCTTCCTTAGTAGGTCTTCTCAAAACTACTTCATTCTTTGAGGAAGTCATATTATAGGTTACATCATTCATTTCATCTCCATCTAAGAAGACATGCTGATGTGTAGCATCATGAATCTATCCTTTTACTTTCACATCAATATCACAATGATCAACATCAAATAAGTCATCATGATAGGATTCAACTATTTTACAACATATGTCATTAGTTTGGGTGAACCCACAATAGTGGTTTATACTTTTTTGGAGGAAGAAATTCCTCCAAAAATCCACAACAACCAATTTTCATATTGAAATTTACAGTAGAAATTTTTCTAACTATTTTCATAGAAACTATTTAGTTTCTATCAAAAAAGGCTATGTGTGTAGTTTAGATAGAAAATAAAGTGGCCACCTAGTTTCAATAAAAACTACCTAGGTAATTTGGATCAAAACTATTTATCTAGTTTCTATCAAAAATACCAAGCCTAGATGGGGTTTTTAAACCCTTTTCACAGGCTAGCTAGGTTCGATCCAAACTAATAAAAAAATAATTGAAACTTTAAAAGGCTCATATTTGACCCAAATGTCATTTTCGACAGTTGATTCTACAGTTTCAATCAGAACTACACAACTACAGGCATCCGACTCATCAAACTTTTTAAAAATCTATGGATTTTCATTTTTTAACCCTCTCTAATGTTTTTAGTTAAACTTTATATGATCTTAGTTTAATTTTTTTTTTTTTTCATTAAATTTTATATGTTTGTGTGTGTGTGTGTGTGTGTGTGTGTGTGTGTGTGTGTGTGTTTAAATTAACATGTATTAGTTTTTAATTTGAATTTATAATATAAATACATACTACATATGTACATTTTACATTTTTAATATAATGTAAATTCATTAAAAATAAGTTTTTAATACTCACTTGACTTAAATTACACCAATAAAAAATTTATAAGTGAATGTACACAATTTTTTTTTAATACTTTACATAAATTACACTTGACATAAACTAGAAACTTTGAATGATAACTCTAATTAAACAAAGTTAACACACAAATATATAAAAAGTTCTATACTTCATATAAATTACTTACACACAACTTAAACCTCTTCAAAACATTGTATAAAGCCATAATGAATAACATGAACCTAAGTCCAAGGTATGAGCCCTTTAAATGTATGCATATATAAACTAGAGACCATAAAAAATTTGGAATTTTGTAAATTCATGTGATATATGTATATAGAAATTTTGATATTCTAGATCCTTAAGCCATCATTTTAAGATTGCTTGAACTATATTTTCATGTGTATACATAGAAATTTCATTACATTAGATTATAGATTCTATGAGCTCTATGATTTATTTATGAGCATCGAAAACTAGAACCCAAGTTTAACACATTATATATTAGGACCCCTCAATTTATTATTCAATCTAGTTCTGTATAACCTAGTTACATGTCCTAGTCCACCCATGTGATCTGGATTCTCTAGACTAATCAAAAATTACAAATTTTTCGTACACACATGATATAAATTATGTTTAGAATTAAGATAAGGGTTTTGGGTCTAGCTTAGGATTATTACTCAAGGTTTAGAGTTTACATCAAGGTTAGCACTTATCATTAGAGCTAGGATTAAAATAATGGTTAGGGTTCTAGAGTGAATGCTTAGGTAAAGATTAGAATTAAATTTGGACTCCAATTAATCTTCTAAGGTTAGCATTTTTATTATAGTTTTCTTGGAGTTTAGATTAAGCTTTTATTAGGGTTCATATTGGGGTTTTATTGGGTAAATAGTGGCCTTTAATTAGGGTTCATATATGCACTTACAACATTCAAATTTGATGTTTAGGAAGTAAACCACGGATGTACAATATATGTTTATTTCATTGTTCAAAAATAAATTTCTAACATGTGTATGTTCATTTATGTTTTACGACTTATATATATTAAAGGTAAATTTGATACATGTGTATGCATTCATTTAAACATTTAAAGTAATTTTGTTTCATGTGCACATATTATATGTTTACTATCATGTTTATGATTTCTAGTTTCTTAAATGTCATTGTAATAAATTTCAAGTTTATTAAATGTCATATTTTAATTTTAATTTTAGGTTTACACATTATATGTGTAGACTACATATATTGACACATGGGAGATCAACAACCTCCTATCCTCAAGGAATAATAACCTATCCCATGTAAACAATAGGTTTTCCCCTCTTGAAGCAACCTATCCCTCCTGAGTGGCAACTTGTTCCCCCAAGCATTGGCCTATCCCCCTATATTAGTAGCCTATCCCACCTCGTGGGCTCTATGATCACACTAATTGGGAGATTGGGAGGCTTCATGAATCCCTAGCAAGTGGCACATGATCTAGTGTATATAGCAATACATTCTATAACACCTTACACAACCTTACATATATTAAAGTTGAGATTCATGGTGTTGATCCATATTCTATGCATAATATACAGACTATCCTTGATAGTAAGATATGAGATGTTTCCTTAGGTCTTTCACTATAGAAGGTACATGGCTTAGTGCCCAAAGATGTCCTGAAGAGGGAATGTTTCCCTCATTCTGTTCCACAATAGTTTTTTTAGGATTATTCTCCCCTTAAATGCATATATCCATAGATGACTACATTGATATAATCACACTTGTTTTCTACTCATGGTCATTATCCAAATAATGTCCAAATTCCACTCTATTTAGTAAAACATCATTATATAGAGGTTCACTTAGGAACGATGCTGAACTAAACTGATTTGCTAGTGCATAAAGGATAGGGGAATGGTAGATTGGCTGATGGGTTTCTAGGTCATCCACTACTGACACATAGGTCAATTATCAGAGAGAGGGCACCTATGATTTCCCCCATATTAGGTCCCTTAGCTGATGAGACCATGCATAGAACCCAGTTGCAAAGGTGATTCATGATGCTTGAGATATTTTTGTAGCTATTAGATATATTTCAAGTCATAAAGTTGGCCATTATTTGATGTCTCATTAGCCTTCCAAATCATCATCTGGTTTTTCATCTTTAGGAGACTTGTACAATGTAGTAGTCATCCCTTCAATGAATAGCATAGAGGGTCTCACTATAGTGTTGGCACAAGATACTATGACTAGTCTGGCTAATTATCTATTAGATTTATATAGATTCATATTAGAGCATCTTGGCATAACCATATCAAATGTTTGAGTTCATTTCCATGGTAGTATTGGGCCACATTCCTCTCATTGATCAAGTAGTGGTCATGGTGATAGTACACATCATGATTCACCTACTGACCACTCTTTTTCTGTAAAGGGATATATACATACTAGTAAAAAACCTTTAGTCAAGATAGGGCATGCTGAAAGTTTAGGTGTGGGCCTTGATGATATTGACTTCAGCTTGCCAACCATAGATGGATGCACTTGTTGACAAGTGATGATTTCACTTCTATGCCATCTCATCTACTCAATCCACTTAGCTTGTCATTATTAGGATATTTTCTAATCATCAATCATGCTAGAATAGATACAGAGATGGAGCTAGATGAGGCCTAGAAAAATCTAGATATATTGGTCGACATGATCAATGGTAGGTAGTTTGAGTATTATCAGATGCCATTATCTACATAGGGAAATCTTATTTCTTATGTTCATTAAAATTTCAATTATTTGAAACTAATAATTTATTCACATATACATATAGTTCCTTTGTAATTGTACATTTTTTAATTTGATTTTTTTTCACCTACATGGATTGTACAGGGACATGTCTCCTTTTACTCCATCTTTGATGCTAGATCATGTACATCATCGAGACTCATTCAAGGATGTTAGTAGTGGACATATGAGTTTCAAATGTTTTGAATTAGACATGTACACATCCATACATATACATATATATTGTGTGCAATTTGTAAATTTAAGAGACTTAATATAATATGATTATGTATAGTGATATCACTTTCCCTTGAATATATATAAGGGTTAGCACATCCTAGTGAGCATCCTAATAGCTACTCTTGAGACTGCATTTTGAGGAGACATCACAATGATAGTTCTACACCTAAAAATCTAAAGATTTGTTATTATAGATTGTTTGATCTATACATTCATCCAAAGAGACATTCCTAGATTATATAGACAATTTATATGTGCATGTTATATCTATATTTGATTTGATATAGATACTTGGATGTATACATGCACACTATTTATATTTGAATATATCTTTTGAGGTCTAGAATATACTCTTTCTTTTTAAGAAATAAAAGAGTAATTATTTGTAAAGTCAAGAATAGATAAAATTATTCTGAGTAGGAAAGTTTCTCTTAGTGTTTGAAACTATTCCATTTACCACTTATCCAAAAAAGCATGACGTATATACGATTGAATCAATTTATAAAAAATTTAAATAAATTATTGAGCATGTATCTCATCCTCTACTTATTCTAATCTTATCGATTCTTTTCCAACTTTTGTTTTTGACTTTATGTACAAATATCTCTAACATTTTATCATCCTCACACTAGTAAATTTTGACACAATTTTCGATTATTTTTGGTCAAAATTTCAACCTATGTTGGTCAAATTTGTGACCAAGTAGTGTGTCACAACTTTTGTCATCGAAATTTCAATGAACCCTCAAATTGGTCAATTTTTTGACCAAATCTTTGGTCAAAATAGAGTGCATTTTGTGTTAGCATAATTGGTGGCCATTACTTAAAATTTGGACCAAACTTGGAGGTTTTCCACTGAGAATTGGTTGAAATCTTGACCAATTCTATGGTCATGACTATAACATCCTAGTCATTGAGTGACCAGATTTCG
Source organism: Cupressus sempervirens (assembly GCA_028749045.1). Lineage (NCBI taxonomy): Eukaryota > Viridiplantae > Streptophyta > Pinopsida > Cupressales > Cupressaceae > Cupressus > Cupressus sempervirens. The sequence continues at coordinate 241,698,406 of CM053789.1, read as the reverse complement.
TGAAAATTTTACCAATGTTCGACACTCAATGACCAGGATGCTATAGTCATGACCAAAGAATTGGTCAAGATTTTGACTAAGACTTGGTAGAAAACATCAAAGATTGGTCAAAATTTTAACCAATTAGATATGTTTAAAATAAAATATAGTAGGTTTTTTTCTTGCAATCATGCTTATTTGCAATGGATTTTCAATCTTTACAATGCTCTTGGACCTAAAAGCATTAATGGGCTTCAAGTGTTCATTTTTCTACATTAGCTCATAAATCTTAATTAGTCTAAACCCTAGCCTTCAATTCTCATTGAAACAACTCTATAATAGGCTTCAACTGAGTCATTTCTTACAAATAGAAAAGAGTAGTTGAAGAGCAGGAGCAATGGCAGCTGGGAAAATGGTCTAACAGATACCATGGGCCTTAACAAGTTTAACTACCAACATTCATCAAATAGTTTTGTTTTACATTTTTGACTCATATTTTTAGAAAAATGACAAGCTAGAGTGTGATTGGCACTCTTTTGGGCTCAATTTCCTCTAATGGAATCGTTGACATTCACTATTCATACCATATCCCACACAATGAATCTTCTGACCAGGTAATTCTTTGAAACTAATCTTCACTTCTTCACTATGTTCATATATAGTTCTTACATATGAATTAGAGTTTGTAGGTTATATTTGGCATATCAATGTTATATACTACTTTCACTAGTAACTTTTCTCTAGGCTTCTACGTTGCAATGGATATTGATTACCATCATAATATGTATGAGTTGCATCAGCAAGTGAATCCAAAAGAAGTATTTTTGGATGGTGATTCTCTCACACTTTTTAATGTTCTTTAACTTTTGTAATTTGGAGACTGACAACTAGCAGCACAGTTCCATGAAATCCCTGTAGATCTGCAAATGATTGAAGCTGAATGAGTTGGGTGTATGTGACTTGATAGTCTTGAAGTTTTCTTTGTCTATTTCTCATTTTAGCTCTTTCAACCTACCAGATTATCATTTTCTCTAATTATAGCTATTTTCTTGTATTTGACAATTGGACTCTATATTATATTTACATTATAACATTATATTAATTTGTAGATATAGTCTAAAAAGGAACTAAGATTTGATATTTGGCTTAGGAAAATGAACAAAATGTACTCATTGATTTAATAATATTTATTGTTCAAAAAATTATAGATTTAAGGTACTAATTATGATGTCATATGCATTCCAGTTCATCAGCTTTTCCCATTTTGCAATCACATATGCAAAGTAGAAAATTGGCAATCCATGTTTAGTATTAAAGCCCAACAAATTAAGCAAAATTAATAGTCAATTGCTCAACCATAATTTTAAAATAGAGTGAAAATAGAATATATCCTAGTCATTAATGTTAATATTAGAATGTACTAGAGAAAAAAAACCCTAGCAAATAAAGCACATGTGAAAATCTCCCAAAATATTACTTATTCCAATGAACAAGAAGATTGCCAAAAGCTAGTTAAGTATCAATGGAGCTTCTTAGCACATCTGTCCTAGTATAAATAAAATGAAAAGAAATACTCCCACTGTAATTATCCAATTCACCACCTACATCTTTGACCTATTTTTTCCTATCAAATATTGATGTTAAAATAGATAGTAAAAAATTACATTTACTTCTTTCTTGACCTTTAGACAATCCTATTTGTAACACCCCACTAGGGAACCCAAAATAGATTAACCTAAAGTCATACTAAGTTTGTCAAACATTTATAATAATAATAATAATAATAAATAATAGATAAAATATAGTGAAAGCATTTACTCACATACACAACATTATCATAAATATATAACATCTCTTAAGGGTCCCATGATGTTGAATCACATTTAAGTTTAATTAGGTACAAAAACTGATACACAAAAAATTCACATTAAAAAATAATCATAAGTACAAATCCAAACACATAATAGAATTACAAGATGCCACATGGCAATAATTAGAATGCACAATCATACACTATACAAGTCATAGGGTATGAAAGGATGAAAGAATATACATCAACAATAATATACAACATCTCAAGGTATCTGGTAGACAAATGGAGTATAATAGAGAATAAGTATTCAATAGAATTAAAATATCAAAAAGAAAGAATAAAAATGCACAAGCACCTCCATCAACAACATCCAATGGTTAGATCTCATTGGTATAAGAAAATGCACTACCACCAAACCTCGTGAAATCCAAAAAAGTCCACTCCCACCATGGAGAGGAGATAAACTGAAGTCTCATATGCATATCAAAACACAAGTCATAACCAACATCTAAGTCAAGGAAACACCTAAAAGAAAACTATCTCAAGGGGTACCAAGACACAAATATCAAATAATCGCAAAGGCAACAAAGATATGTAAAAAATATACTATGAAAGTAGGTAAGTGTCATTGCATGAGCCAAATCTAAGGTTAAATTGGTAGCCACTATAGTATCTAGACCCCCTAGTGTCTCTATGTAGCATCAATATAATTTCATACAGACAAGGCATACTAACAAGTCATCTCTAAGGTTATCTTGATAATCTTTTAATACTCTGGCCCCCTAGTAACTTTCTCCTATACCAATATCTTAGTAATTCATTTTAAGCACATTTAATAAAATGTTATCTCTTATTCAAATATCCTAGAATGGGTTACCTAGGTAGCCTCTTTAGGGCTATGACTTTCATTGCAAGCCACTTCCCAACATGACATAGAGATAACCTACCCTTAGCTAAGAAAAATACAAAGATCTCAAATGACTATAAACCATGCATCAGTTATTAAACAAGCAACTGGAAAGCACTAGAATATCACTAATCATAATCATAACTTTGACTAATATGATCATTCTAATAGGACTGATGCAAAATCAAGTACACATAAACCAAATCTATGTCAAAACATGACATCACCAAAACAAATCATTTAATCACCTTAGTCCTATACAAACAACTAGGAAGCAATCGCAAATTACTGATTGAAAACTCAGAAGGTTATACCAAAAAAGTCACACCTTCACTTTAGTTCTACATAAGAGAAACTAAAAGCAATAACAAGACATTTGATCAACTTGGCATATAGCACACATGACACATCAGCATGGTTGGGTATAAAAGATCATATACCAAAATATCATCATGACATCATAGAACAAACCTCCAAGCCTCTTGTGAACATCCTAAATGATCAAAAAACTAAGTTAATTTTGAAGCCCAGCATAAATAACCACACATCATAAAGAGTATGTAAAAAAGTCACTTTCATAATTCTTTTTGCTTTAGAAACACATAAGTTCAATGTTCACTATAGGTTTTCAAGTTTCCATTTTCATTTTCAAATATTATAAATTTGCTAAGTTCTCAAATCGACATGAATCACAACACTCAACAAAATATAACAAGTTATTTAAACATAGTTTTCATACTTCAATTTGTTATCAAAACATAAGAGTTTAGTGAACATACACATCATTATTTATTGTCTTTTTTAAAGTATGTTAATTACCAAGGTTTCCAAATCATAAAATTTTCCTAGTGTTAATTTGCTAATGCTTCCAAGTTTACAAGAATAAAAGATTTGTAAAACTTATTAAAAGTCAATTAAATATGACATTAAACTCTCAACTTAAAACCAAAATTTTACAATCGCCCATATACCTCACAATAATGTCATAGTTAAAAAATTTCAATTAATTATAATCACAACAACCTCAATATTAAATATTATTATTAAAATTTTGTTATCTATTATTAAAATATTAATAATTAATAATTAATCATTAATAACTAATAATTAATATTTATAATATTATTAATATAATATTGAACTTAAAAAATAAAAAAATTAACATAAATTACAACAACTATATCCGATTATGAATTACAGATCCGATATAATGAGAAAGCCACCTAGCAGCTCAACTGCCCATGGCAATTGCTGCCTTGACAACTACTGCTATGACAATCCTTGCCTTAGTAGTTGCAAAGATGAAAAGACAAAGGATGGGGGCGGGGGGGAGAGGGGGCAGGGAGGTGGTGTCTCCCACCCACCCAAAAATGATTCAATATTCATTATATTTTTTCACAAAGACATTTTTAGACAAAAACTTAGGAAGGAAGCAGGGAGGTGGGGTTGGGTCTACCTCCCTAAAAAAAATTCAATTTTTTTTTTTTTAAACAAAACAAACAATAGTCCCCATCCCAAAACAATTCGCATAAATCCATATTTTATTAAATGTACCAAATACATGTTTAAAAGTATAAAATTATCATAGTAACTTTGTTTTACTATGATAAGTTTATAATAAATATATATGTTTTGCATAAATGATTTGATAGAGAAAACATGATTAACCAATCAAAATCGATAGAACAAAATGTATTCTCTTTACAAAATCCACAATCCAATTTAATAGTTCAAAACAACACTTCTTGTCCATTGAACAAGGGTTTCAAAAGTAAATTAATTCACCAATATTATCAAGAAATGAGGAGTCATAATTTCAATATGAGGGTTTTCAAATTTTCAAAGCATATACAGATATTTCTCAATCAAAGAACAACAAATTTGCATACAAGGGTTACAACCCAAATAACATTTTGAAACCAAAATATGCAATAGACATGGAGAAGACAAAAGTTTGAAGAACATAACTACTGTACAAATTAACCACATGATCCTACCTAGATCTAAAGCTAAAATGACAATTGCATGGAGCACAAAATTAATCCCCTTTTTTGTGAAACTCTTCTTCACTAAAAATTACTCCTCCAAAACCCCCATGCCCTACAAAATGAGCTCTCCATTTCTGATAAAGAGCTCTCCCCTAAATTTGGGGCTCTGATTGTGCAATTAGTCAAGGGATCTCACTGATCAAAATATTTTATTATCTTTTTACCTTTTCATGCACACTTTTAGATATTTTATTATAAAATTTATTAATTAAATAATTCGTTTCTCTCTTTAATTAAATTATTATATTTTAATTTCATGCATAGCCTTTATGCAAATTAATTAAAATAAACTTCATTAAATTTATGTTTTCTCTCTTTAGTTACTTATAAGATGTTTTAATAATATATTTATTAATTCTACTAAAAATATTATTTAGAATTTATCATTTAAAAATAAAACTCCCAAATAATAATAATTATTAAATTAAATTAATATAAATAAGTCTAAATTAGAATGATAACTTTATCTTTAAATTTAATTCTTTTATTTAATTAATTTCTCAATTAATTAAATATAATTAGATATCATATTTTCTCTATTAAATTTCTATTAAACTAAATCATTAAGATATCTTTTAATTTGATTTAATTATTACAGAAAATCACCACATGCTCACAAGAATGAATACAAAAACCCATCATACAAAACATAAAACTAAATCAAACACCATTGTCAAAATCTCGAACTCACGTCACTTGATGCAGTTGGATGGGTAAACTAACTTAGACACTTGTCTTTCTTTCTAGGACAATTTTCCTAGGATTTAAGATTTAGACTCAAGAGTTATCTCCCCACTTATACTATTGAACTACTGTGATTGGGTACGCTCATCCTAGCAATTCAGAGAAATCGATACCTTGTACATGCAATCTCCATAAAATTCACACATGTACAAAACATATATTCTAAACTAAATAGGCAATGGTGGGAAGTGATTTGTCATGTGGATCCCAACAAGGAAGTGACTATGACTCCCTTCCTCAACCACATTAGAAATGTCATACATAGTGTAAAATAGATAGGTACACCATACACATGCAAAAATGAACATACACACATAGATACATATACATATACACATACATACATACATACATATCATCATCGAAATAATAAACATAAACACATGAAATAACTAAATAACTCATCTTATTAATCAACTAAGTACGAAATAAAATCTAAACAATCTAGTAATGAAGTACCGATAATCATAACACACAATTGGCAAACTGGCCTAAAAGAATCTAGCAGTACAACAAAAAAGTCAACTAGGGATAGACATTACACTGTTGTCCTAATGACATAACTCTCCAAACTTTTAAACAAGACGTACTTTAAATGCTTGGAATAAGCAATCATATAACTTGCACATCGACAAAATGATGATAATGGTTGCCGTAATCAAATCAATGGGGCATGTTGGGTGCATACAAAACATCCCATAAACCTCCAAATATCAACCAGAAATGAGTTCCAATCTTCTATAAAAGTGTGCGACTTAGATCCACAACTAATCAAGACTAAAAAACTAGTCCCAAAACGTTAAACTGGTGTTCTCAATACCTTCTTGTTAAAACCACGCACACTCCTATATGGTCTACTCTTGAACCAATGCAGACTTCACTTGAATTCATTCAATCTCATGAGGAAGGCTGAGCATTATCTCTTGGAATGGAAGTCCAGTCAGCAATGAAATTCCAAACAAATTCGGAAGTGTCATCAATGTAATCAGGATACAGAGAACATGATGGAGCCCCAAGAAAAATGCCAACAGGTGATTTGGGCAGACTTGGGTAGGTGTGATGAGATCATTTGCTAATTTACAAGATAGGTCACAAGTTCAAATTCCACTGGGGGGTAGGGTATGTACGCGTCGTTTGTAGCACCAAGCGCCTCTCGAAAAAGAGTACGAGGTAGTCCCCTATCACTGTCACCATATCTAAACCTAAAAACTTATGGCATAGTGTCGTGGACTATAAAAACCACCTTACCTTTACCTTACCTTACAAGATAGACCTGATTCACAAGACAGTAGACATTCTAATAGTTGTTCAACAAGAGATTCATTCACATTGATTGACTGCATTATTGCATTGCTTCCTGAACCATTGTTTGCTAGAATATACAGAGCTCATGAAACGACAGAAGTTGTGTTGCGATCGAGGTAGAGTTAATATTTACTGTACAGTAATGGAAAAAAGAGCAGAGCATTGGTTGTAGAAATTCCATATTTAAACACAAATTTGTTTACAAAATATATAAAACAACTCAAATGTCGGGGTTGTAGCCACCAGGAAACATGATAAACTCATCACACATAAGTCATCCAATTGACTATGATAAAACTCATTTGTAAATGTCGTATTAAAGTCTTTCAAGACAATCCCTGGTATTGAAGGGTCCTGAAAACATTCAACCATCATAAACAAAGTTCAGTACTCTGTAAACCCAATGCAACAAGTGACAATACAGATTATATAGAAGACTAACCTTATTTACAAAAGACATTAATGATGATGGAGCTGTGCCAGGATTAGAAGTGCTAGCTTTTTTATCTTGAATTGATTCCGGTCCAAATGATGCAGTTGCCTGTTCCAAAGCTTTTAGAATGACCTTTGCCCTGTCAGAATCCTAAAACCAAAACAACAGTATCCATGAGAATGCAATTACATACAATACTACATCAAATGTCAGCTAGAAAAGGAAAAAGTACTACAATATTCAGAATGTTCCACCTAGGTCCTGATCTGAATTCCAATGAGAAAAACTACTAGTTTTTTAATTTCATACCAAATAAATGGAAGAGATAGCAAATGAGATAAAATAAGAGAATACACCATGAAATATGGATTTTGTTCATTGATTTTGATGCCATTGATTACACTGAATCAGTACATGGTATATTACTATAGAGTTCAACTTTGAATTCACCAAGAAATCCATTATATATAACAAATGCAAAGTTGGCCAACAAAGTAAAAATACAGAGAGAGAATGTACGGGCCAAATTGCTCCAATCAATGTTCACCATTTGAAAGATACCCTATTAACTATATACCTCCTTGTAGATCCTTGTCTTAAAAAAATGGTTCATCATTTTGCAATCCATATTGAAATTAGATCAATCTTATGAAGATCAATTAGTTGATGATCCTCGATGCCCCTTGATATAATAAAATTGAATGCATAAAGTTTAAAAATGGAATAAATATTATTAATGCAAGCTGCAACAAAATAAGAAATAGAATTGCACGGCTATCCAACCTCACATTTTTTTGAGCCAAAGTTGAAGGTCATGATAAACTATAATTCAAAAACGGAATCATTCATTTATTGCTGCAAGAAATGGTTGTATTTCTTGGGATATTATCTGTTCAACGTTCAAACACTTCAAAAACACCCACTAACAGATTAACTAAATGACCCGTTCAAAATATGTATCACCATCCATCATTTTCTCCTGGCTTCCTTGCCAAAAACAATTCACTGTTGCACCCAATCATCTAACATATAGATATTTCCTATAATATATTTTAATTCTCAAAGACAAAGTTTGAACTTTACCTAGTCTAAAGGTGGTTTTGCCTTCTATGATGCCAACATTGGAAAAAATCTCTTTCCGTACTCGTATAAAAGCAGCTTTGCAATAGCCGTCCCCTCATCATCTGAAATAGGGTAAATATCTCAATGTGTTTAAAAAGGCTCTCCCTCACCTCTCCAAAATTTTTAAAGGAGACACTACAAAATAGCAATGGATTGAGAGAATATCCAATGGCATGGAGGGAGCCAATGTCACAGAATTCACCACATATCGACCAAAGTTTGTACCCAACGAACACCTATCCTATCCCCAAAAATCCATTTAAATTCCTCTGAAATATTTGTCCATACAAACAGATAATATTTTATTTTTGAGCTGATCTTAGATAAGCTTTTTGTGAAAGTTGATCTTAATTGTGAAAGTTGATCTTATCATTTTGTAAAATCAATTTTCATGATTGCTTTTGCACTCAATCATACTCTTTTATCTACTTTTGTGAATGCTGATCTTATCATTTTAAAAATTCAAACTTTTGAAGATCACTGGCTTATGCACTCAATCTTACTCTTTTTGCAGCTCTATTGTTCAAAGAGATGGTGAGGGGCGACATTGAAATTTCAGAGCGGGCAAAGCTCAACTCACTTATCCTGTGGTTCGCTTTAATGTGTTATGCTATGAATGGAATTGATACTCCAGTATTGTCTGCATGAGAAAAAGAAGAGTAGAGAGAGTGCTTGACAAGATAATATCAAATTTATTAGAGATGTATCAAGAAGTTGTTCTTGCAAATTGGCTGCGTGATTAAATGTTTTCATCTTCTGACTAGCCGAATCTGCAGAATTGCTATGATGCTTGGTGCCACTCTTCTCACAAGCTAATCTGAATCCCATCCATCTTTTGAGGAATTAGCCTATATGAATTCATATACATAGAATTTGAAGTTGAATTAATATACATTTTGTATAGAATATTGGCTAGGTGTACAACTCTAGCTAGATAGCTAAATAAAGACACTCCTTATTTCTAAATTCCAAACTGATGTGGATGTCCTTTATTGCAAATCAATGTTGGTGCATTTTAATTTCTTAATGTAGGTTAAGAGCTCAAATTCTTTAAACCATCTCTCAAACTAAAAGCAGATTGAGATATTTCTTAGTGATACTGACATAATTCCAAGATTATGGATTCCTGCTATTTAATCAGATAGATAATCTGCAGGCCCGAGCCTAAAAAAAAAGCCTACAACACATCTATTCACACCAAACTCACCTACTCTCCAAAGAACAATAAACAATAAACTTCCATAGAACGTTACCTTGTCAAAGCCAATATCAAACTTCTGATTTTCGGGCTTCCAATCATTGGTAAATGGTAGAATCTCTGAACCCTTGTGATAATGTGTTTTTTCGTTGTTGAATATGTTTGCTACCTCCCACCCTTCAATATCCCATCCACTCCACTCTTTGGAAATGTTTCTCAACACCCCAAGGATGTATGCCAACCTTCAAATATCTATACAAGCCTAATCACATCTGCCACAGTTTTTCTAGATTGCTGATCCACTTCCTTGTTGCTTATAACAGCAGTCAATATGCTGATTCTTGGTCCATGCTGATATGGAAGTATAGAGTTCTAATATAGACTGGAGAGGGGATAATCTTAATAACACAAAACCTTTTAAACCACCTTCCCTATCTCTGCGAATGAAAACATGTATTTTCTGTCACCCCATATGAAAATATACGTAATTTAATGTCCAAATAGTAAGTAATGTATTCTTGTTAATAATATAATGCTAACATACAAATGTTCAATCCACCACAGAAGTACTATGCTCTCCACCATAAATAGGAAACCTTAAAGATCATCGTAACCTCGAATTCAAAGAGAAGATAGAAGGACTGTAATCTAAATGCCAGTATAACAGCAATATTACACCAAAATAGTAATCTTCATTTCACAACTATATACAAAACTCTTTATTTCTCTTCTCCACACATTCTCCCCTATCTTAGTAACTTGAGATTACATAGTTTTATACGAAAACATGACCTTTCACCTACCCTAAGAGGTTCAAACAATACAAATGAAGTGAGGAGAAGGACATTTAAAGCCATTTTTCTAAGAGCTCTATAAAGCATCCATTTGAGACTGTCATCTACATTCAATGTGGCAGATTTAACAATGTATAAAGGGCACATTCAACCTACTTCATAAGTAGACTCAGACCTTTCTCAAATCACTTCCAAGTTACCCAAGAAAATAGATATACCCCTTGAACATGAAAAGATCCTTAGTTCAAAGATTGGCAAATAAAATAGATACAAAACTTACATGGACTACTTTATAAAGTGGAAGGATAGACCTGAGAGTGAGGCCACTTGAATACCTGAAACTGAATTCAAAAAGAGAGAAATCGGTCCTCAACTAATCACCCCTATTGTCCCTTAACATTTTCTTTCTTTGTGGGGGATAATGGTGTAGGAGTATGTAATGTCCCTTTTCTGATTTTTTATGATATTTCCAACCTTAATCAGATCTTTAAGATCAAACAACTGCTATCACAAAGATCCACCAAATTTCTTAAGAAACCCCAAATCGGGTATGTCGAAAATAGTGCCAAAAAGCTTCACAGCTTCACCTGTTATTAATAAATCTGAAAGTAGACATTTTTACAAAAATTTGAGCAGCATAACAGCCTATAAAATGTCATTTCCAGATCTGTATAACATGCACACAATAGCTCCCAAATGGAGGACAAAAACAATGCTCATCGGGCTCCCGAAATTAACACAAAATGCTCGGAAAGACCACAAAAACACCCATAAACTATCTCAGAAGATTAATCACGTCCCAATACATATATTCAGCTCTATTTTAACAGCTTAAAGTCTGAAATACAGCAGCAACCAAAACTGATATGAAATGCTCAACTAAAAACACCAAACTCATGCAAAAAACACACCCAAAAACCCACAAATCTACACTGTTCAGCACAAAGGCAAACTCTGTATGAGCATGCACATGGAATGGCTTCAAACTCCCGTCCTTAGCCTTCCTGGAAACCTGCAAACTCCCGTTCTTGGGTCTCCCTGGAAACCTGCAAACTCCCGTTCTTGGGTCTCCTTCTCCACAGGTTTGGCAGCCTCTGAAGAATAACAAAGAATGAGTGAAAATCAAGTCTGGAATCAGCCCAAAATGCCTCCAAACCCCTTAAAAGAGGGCATAACTGTAACTCACGTCCAAGAGAGGTTAATGAAACTTATTTTAATAATAATTTTCATTTATTAGTCCAACGGTTTCCAAAGATTAACCCCCTTTTTCCGAAACTTCACTTTCTTGGGCCTGCCTGCCTTAGCAAAGATTTTCTTTTTTAATTATTTGAAAAGGGGACATGACAAGTCCTCCCCTCCCAAACATTGCTTGTCCTCAAGCAATGGCTGAATAATAAACCAATCAATCCACCTGGATCCCAAATGTAGTCATGAACTATACTACTACCAATTAACACAGGCTCCTGCAATATCCTCTGCAATATGACCAAGAGGAATCCATAATCAAATTGACAATTATAGCTCAACCAAACTCCGAAATCACCACTACCACAATCAAAAACCCATGAGGCACAAACTCTTAGAGCATCAGAACCCAAGTAAAGTGGACAAATCAAACTACCAACACAGTAAGTACCATCAACGCATCCCACTGGCCTATATGGAATGTACAATCCAACTCTGCAACAATGGTGAACCCTCTCGAATGAAACTGTACCAAGTATGGAGAATCCACACACTGTACAACTCCTGCAGTCAACACAACTCTGCAAATCATCGGCCACTATCTCATAACCATAACTCCCATACACTACTGATGGTGAAAAGACATTACAAGATAAAGAGTAAGAAATGGAATCCAAACCAAATTTGTCTGCCATCAACTCCTCAGCACAAGGATCAAATGCTAACTGATGTACATACCCCACAATATAATGTTGATAAAAAAAACCAACCTTAGTCAACAGCTCACCATGAAGAAGTGATACAACCCACTGTGACTGATCACCAGCTATGTCAAGAGATGTCATAGCCAAAGGAGTAGAATCAATAACAACACCTGCTAAAGCATCACTCCAAAACTCCTGCTCTAAGTCATGTATTATCAACCTGTCAATTGCAGGACCTATCACCATGTCATGCCCATCACAACTCTCATCCCGAGGCATCAAACTATCCCATAACTGATGATAAGCACTAGGAACCAAAGTACATCTCTGTATCATCATCTCATCAACATGGTCATCAAAGGTAGATAGATGAGCATACCTCACAGTGTAATGCCGATAGAATGCACCAATCTCAGTCAGTGGCTCAAACTGCAATCCAGATGTAACTAACTGTAATCGATCATTAACCAAGTTGGAACTGACTACTACCTCTGAAGACATTGTGAAGGGAGTAGTATTACTAGCAGGAACCATGCCAACTGTCGACTCACCAACATCACACATGACCTTTGATACATCTCTAGTCTCTGTGCCTTCAGTACTAGAGGCCACCACCCTGTTAGGCATACAATAATCTGCTACAAAACCCAACTCAACTAAACCTGACTCTAGTGGGAATGAACTTGATATGCCAATGTTAGTATCAAGGATGGATGCATCCCCATCTCCACTATCTCTGACAATCTCAGCCATGGACATCCTCGAATCACCAAACACCATAGCTTGTTACTGTATAGAATCAGATAAAGACCGTAGTCGCTCTAACTCCATGGTCACCTTAGCCAAATGAAACTGTGACTCCTTGAAAGCCAACTGTGTACTCTCAAGAATCTCAGAAGTCACCTCAAGCTGCTCAGTAAGCTCACTCACCTCATCTTCCTTGACCAACAATGCATCATATGCTGTACTACCCCACTCCATAAGATAATCTCTGTCAGCTACCAACTGCATATAATTCTATCTCAAAATCCGAATAGCCTCCCATAAAGAGTGGATCTCTATCAAGGAAAGATAACTTCCTTCCTGCTCATCATTAGTAGGAGAACCCCATCCATAAACTGCTAACAACTGACGAGCAGCATCGAAATGTTGGCAAGTGATAGCAATGTCTTGGTCACTAACTCTCAACTGATTAGACACATGATGGCACTGGCTTGACTGTCTCCTACAAACCTCCTCTGATGCACTGTCTGAAGGAGTGTCCTCAAAGTTACTAGTCTCTAGAGTATTACCATCCATATCCTGTGAATCAAATCTAAAGCTCATATCAACATACGGAGTATCAAAAACTGTAGCACTGCTGTCCAACTCCTCTATACCCAAAGAAACTAAGTCTTCAAAATTTCCCACTACATCCTCCTGGATGTCATCAATGCCAATATGATCTTGGGACTCATCTATAGACACTGCCAAATATGAAACATCATCAACACATTCCAGCAAGTATGGTCGACTGGATATATGAACAAAGCCCAACACCGGTGTATAAAAACTAATACCAACATCAGACAAGATACTGACACAAGAAAAGACAACACCGTGTAATCTGCTAATCAAATCCATGATAGCACCCAAACAAACACTGCTACCAAAAAGTGTTAAAGATCTCCAGTCAACTGAATCCCAAATGCCAATATAACAATCTCGAGTCCATATCCGTAAACTAGAATCAACTGGTAACTCAAGAAAACTCCTCACCTAAGTAATATGACCAATACCAACTAACTCCACATACCTGTCAAGATGAGATAATGAAGTCACAATACTATCTTGGTTCACCTTCAGCTGGCTGGACAAATCATGTGAAGTACTACCAGCCTCAACCTCATGTGATGAAGCATCTAACTGTGCCTGGTACTCTTTCTCAGCAAAGTCATGAATGCTCAATGTCTGCTCATCTCTACCAGGTATCTCACCATCCTGCACAACAACATCCTCATAATCATCATCTGAACCCACTACACTGTAGTCACTGCCTATTGTAACTATACCATCTTGAATACCTGTGGCATCACCCTTTGACGACTTGTAAACAATTGTCTCAATTTGAGTATCAAGTTGACTGTTACTATCAATCTGTGTGATATCCTTTCCCACCACCTCCTGTGGCAGAGTAGAATCTGAGACCTCTACCTGGCTATCAGCTAGTTTCTCAAACTCCTCATGCAAGTTCTTGTGAATTGTGTCATCTGTCCTGTGAGAAAATTTGCCAAATAGAAATCTAGTCAACTTATCCACCTTAGCTGGGTCGGACAACATGTCATTCATTATACGATGGTGCTCAACCAACTGTTTAGACATGTCATGGCTTATTTTCATAAGTTTATCTCGAATGTCTAAATAACCATCCTTCCTACTGTTTTGACTCTAGATATCAATTGTCCAAGATCGTGTCCTCTGAGACTCTGTACTATACCTATCCATTCTGGATAAAGTAGAGTGTAACCCCAATAGGATATAACTTCTTCAAACACCAAGAACTAACATGCAATTGATTAGAAGTAGCATGCAACCATAGATTTTGACATGCAACTGATTAGAAGCAACATGCAACCACCAAATTATGACATGCAAGATCTGGGTAGTTGTCAAAACTGACATGCAAGATCTGGGTAGTTGTCAAAACTGACATACAAACTTCTACAACCACCAAATTCACCAAGAACTAACATGAAACTATAGATTTGGACATGCAACTGATTAGAAGCAACATGCAACCACCAAATTATGGCATCCAAGATCTGGGTAGTTGTCAAAACTGACATGCAAGATCTGGGTAGTTGTGAAAACTGACATGCAAGATATGGGTAGTTGTGAAAACTGACACGCAAACTTCTACAACCACCAAATTCACCAAGAACTAACATGAAAATGATTAGAAGTAGCATGCACCCATTAATTTTGACATGCATCTAATTAGAAGAAACATGCAACCATAAATTATGACATGCAAGATTTGGGTAGTTCTCAAAACTGAAATGCAAGATCTGGGTAGTTGTCAAAACTGACCTGCAAACTTCTACAAACCCTCAGGCTGGCAAGATCATGGCTCTGATACCACTGTAATGTCCCTTTTCTGATTTTTTATGATATTTCCAACCTTAATCAGATCTTTAAGATCAAACAACTGCTATCACAAAGATCCACCAAATTTCTTAAGAAACCCCAAATCGGGTATGTCGAAAATAGTGCCAAAAAGCTTCACAGCTTCACCTGTTATTAATAAATCTGAAAGTAGACATTTTTACAAAAATTTGAGCAGCATAACAGCCTATAAAATGTCATTTCCAGATCTGTATAACATGCACACAATAGCTCCCAAATGGAGGACAAAAACAATGCTCATCGGGCTCCCGAAATTAACACAAAATGCTCGGAAAGACCACAAAAACACCCATAAACTATCTCAGAAGATTAATCACGTCCCAATACATATATTCAGCTCTATTTTAATAGCTTAAAGTCTGAAATACAGTAGCAACCAAAACTGATATGAAATGCTCAACTGAAAACACCAAACTCATGCAAAAAACACACCCAAAAACTCACAAATCTACACTGTTCAGCACAAAGGCAAACTCTGTATGAGCATGCACATGGAATGGCTTCAAACTCCCGTCCTTAGCCTTCCTAGAAACCTGCAAACTCCCGTTCTTGGGTCTCCCTGGAAACCTGCAAATTCCCATTCTTGGGTCTCCTTCTCCACAGGTTTGGCAGCCTCTGAAGAATAACAAAGAATGAGCGAAAATCAAGTCTGGAATCAGCCCAAAATGCCTCCAAACCCCTTAAAAGAGGGCATAACTGTAACTCACGTCCAAGAGAGGTTAATGAAACTTATTTTAATAATAATTTTCATTTATTAGTCCAACGGTTTCCAAAGATTAACCCCCTTTTTCCGAAACTTCACTTTCTTGGGCCTGCCTGCCTTAGCAAAGATTTTCTTTTTTAATTATTTGAAAAGGGGACATGACAGAGTACGCCAATTTTGGCTTCGAATACTCAGTATTGGGTCATGAACATAGCATAAGTGCTCCATTATAACCCACAAGTGTGTTTTTGCTTTGGTCTTGCTTTATGTTGCATCTTATAATCATTTTCCTTTTCAAAACTTCCAAACAGCTAGAAGTGTTTCCTAGCTAGTCAAAAGCCAATCAAAAGTGATCAAACAACCTAGATATGGTTAAAAAAAACTTGGAGATAGGTGGAATATGATTTGATAAGTCTTAAACATTCATTTTGTGGCAAGAAATCCAAATGTTGCCATCAAAATGTCAACTTTACAAAAATTGAAAGGTTACAATGTTGCAACTTTGTGCAACTTAGGAAAATCAATGGTGTAATTTCAAATAACAGTTATCTCCACCCTTCCAAGGGTTGTAATGAGCATTAAAAACATATATAAGCCTTTTCCCGAAGGCAATCACATGGTTAGAGGGAATTTTTATTGCACAAGATTAAATGAAAATTGAGTTTTTGATTGAACTTATGTGGGTTACACCTTTCTTTCATGTGATCATGAATTATATGTATATTTTATTTGTAAATAATAGTTAGTACTAGTTGCTATCTAGGTTTGTATTGGTTTAGATTGAACATTGCTGAGGTTTTCTTATAGTTTCTTCAACTTATCACACATAGAGAGTTTAAAAAGAAAATCATCATCAATCCTACAAATTAACCTAGACCATTAATGATGGATGGATCACCATGTTCCTATAAGATTTATGGTTTTGGTATATTCTTTGTAGCACTCTGGATAGTATATAGGACCAAAATTTGGTAGTAGGTTAACTTAAGGTTAATGGTGTGACGACCTCATAACACCGTCAATCATGGCTACCATATTCACCATGACCAACCAGATTGCTTGATTGATTTCCACATTTTGAAGAACAGAAAGGGTATGAGTCATCTCAAACTAGAAGATGATGTTGAAGATAATCTAAAGTGCGCCATTGCAAAAGAAATTCATAGATGGTGACAATACAAATAATTTGAATCAATCTTTACAACCTACTAGCTTCAGTGAACCTATTTATGTAGAAGCATATGTTACATTTCATTAGTATAATTTATTCTTTGATATTATATTAATCAATCCCACAATGGAAACATTTCAAAAATAATTTTTAGAATTAGCTTCTATGGGTGAGATCAAACTAGTTCAATGGTCAAAAAATCATTCTTTTTCTCTAGAGTCAAGCAAGCAGATAAAAGAAAACATAAAAGTGTCTTCAATTAAAACTAGTAATAGATTTTCTAACATTATTTATGAGACTATAAGTGTATTGAATGACATACATATTCACATTATGGACTACATCTTCAGAGTTACTTGCCTTGATGAGTAGGAAAAAATGGTGGTCTCAAACATAGTTATTCATGATGATAAGTTCCTAAAACATATTGTGTAATAAAAAAAATATGACGTGCCTCACACCCTTATCTACACTTCATGGAGTCTCTAGATTTCTGGATGCAAATTGCAAAGAGTTTATTTGGTGAGAATGCTTTTGTGAATGTTAGTGTTGAGAAAAAGTTTGACGATATTATATCAGGATGAGAAGTAAAAACCAAGGCATTGCATTGAGTTAGGGTGATAAGATCACATTCAAAAAAAGGACTAAGTTTGTGTTGATTGGTGGTAAATTTTACTTCTAGGTTTTCTGTAAGATATGTTTTTACAATTGGTATATATTTATGTACTTATGATTTTTAGCAATTAAGATTCTCCTTGATGCACACATAAATCAAGACAAAAGTTAACTATCTAAAAACTAGTTGAAATCTAAATTTGACCATAATGTTCCCTATAATGAAAGCTATTTTCTTTTGTAGACAATGGATATAACATTCATTGGAGCAAGCATATTTTAAAAGACTGAACTGCATCTTAAAATTCTTGTTGATAGAAAGCCTTGAGCTATAGCAATTAGTTGTAGTTTTCCTAATCAAAACTTTATGCAAAAATTGGCTTATTAGAAAAACGTACATCAAATCTTTACAACTAGTAGCTCTTATAACTAGAAAATGGATGATTGTTGGTAAGAAGGTCAAAGATAATAACATACAATATAAATAATTTAAGAGACAAAATAGGCATCTATAAGAAATAGACCATAAACCTGTGACCACTTGGTTAGGAGAAATTCTTTATCCAATGTCATTGTTTATGTAAGGCATATCAGTAAGCCTTAGCTACTACAACAAGTTTGTGGTTTCAAGAAGATTGCCAATCATTAAGCGAGGAGAAGGATATTTGAAGCCTTTTATCTAAGAGCTCTCTAAATCATCCATGGCCTCTATAAGAAGTTTAACAAAATTCATGCAAAGGATGGGCAACTCAGTACAACCAAAGTTATGACTACCAATGAATTTAAACCTACTGCCAATAAAGCGATGAAGGTCAGAGCTATAAGAGTCAAGAAAATAAAGTTTAATGTGGTCTGGAAAGAGAGACAAGTTATGTATGAGAGATGTTTTTAATAGGGCATATCTATGGTAGGTTGTTGACATATATTAATTTCTTCTAGTCAAATTATACATTTATAAAAAAAGTTTCCCACCAACAACTTTCCACCGAAATCTACATGTTTCCAAGTGATGACCATCATATTTTGCACATGTAATTTTACTATTATGGGATTGTATTCTATTCTATATTTTTCTAAAGACCTTTATAAATGATGGATGTGTAATATTTGTCCCTTGAAGCATGGTATTTGGGGAAAAACCTACCACAACTTCAACCTAGGAAACAAAGATGATCATTGCAGACATGTTTGCACTTTTTTATTGATGTTGTGCACCTCCATTATGTTTTCCCATTAACAAAACTATTGTTTGAGAAGAAAAAGAGCAACAACGTGTATTTGTAAAATACTCATAATTCACTAAAGAATAAGGGCATGCACTTTTAACATAAAATGAGCATGAAATATCAATAAAAAGAAAGAGAGAAAACAAAAATTCGAACACATGAACTTCTTCCACACTGTTATGTTGTCTTACTACCTCTTGATTTAATAATCCTAAGTAGAAATTGTTTATGTTCACATTTCTAAACAATCCATATAATTTCTTTCAAGTTTTCTTTCTTCTTTGAAATCTAGAAAAAGTAAGATGACCAAAATACCTTTTGCCAAATTTCTCAAATGAAGATTAAGAAATCTTAATTAGACTAGATAAAACATGCTCTACTAGATTATTTCCTAAAATACATTATAATTTATCTAACAATAAGAATGATGAATTTAATATTGCAAAAGAACAGATGAATAGCTTTAATTATAGGGAGTAAAAAAAATCTTACTGGAGTAGAATTGTCTTCATCCACCCAAGACTCATTTACTTCTTCTTCTTTTCTTCATCGTCCCATGGGCTTGTTGGCTTCTCCTTAACAACTACTAGAGCAATTGGCACAAAATCAATAGTCCATACCCATCATTTGCAACCAATAACAAAACTATCATGTACAAACAATAAAAGTGATATTCAATATAAGGGTGAACAAAAACAAAATTATTTGAATGAAGATTTTAAAAATAACCTATATCTTGAACTGAGGACCTTTATTAGGTCCATCAATAGTTTTGCCATCAAGTTCTTTGATTTCTTTATCAAGATCCTATTACAAAACAAATGATACCCACTTAGCAAGAAACCACAAAATATGCACCATTCGAACTCAACAACGAAACCAAGCATAACAACCATTATAGAATGTGAAAAAACAAGTCAAAAGAATACATTAAACCTCAAATGTGTTAAAAAATGTTATAATTTTATATCAATCAAACTATGGCATGGAAAAAGACCAAATCATACTTATGAAAAATTATTGTTGTACCATTTGATCTTATACTTACAACACATGTAAAGAAGTGAACAAAGGCAACATTTACATTACTCTTTCTAGATATAGAAACTCTTTCTAACTATAGCCAGACAAATATCTCAACAACTAGTTGAGAAAATTGACCATTGTCAAATTTTTATTTTATAATAAAAAATGAAGAAAAACTAAGCCTTCTAAAAAGGTTCAAATGAATTTCTTAAAAAGTCTTCATTAACATTTTTTGGAAGATTGTTGACAAAATAAAATTTAACCTGCATTTCAATAATCAAATCAAAAACACATGATAGTTGATACATAATTATTTGTCTCAATCATGTAGGAAAAGCATATAACCTAATATGAGACCTTGGAACACATAACACTAACAAAAAATACTCTACTTCACTTTCAGCCTAGTCCACTATAGGATGCCACTTGCCTCCAAGATGACAATCTTGTTTGCTCCCAACTCGATAGGTTTAGTTTCAGCTTCACTTGGTTTCGAGAATACTTTAGTATTCTCTACTTAATAAGGACAACCACATGATGGTGGAAGATCATCTGGCCTCACCCCGCTCCCCCTAACATTAATCTAAATTCTCCATTATCGTCTAATTACGTACTTCATTCATTCATTCATCCATTTATGAACTATAACATTCAATTAATATAATCACATAGCATTCATAAATATGTAATACTAATGAAGAATTCATTAACACATAAAAATATTCATTAACATGACATAAATATCAATATTAATATGCAACATTCATATAATTACTTAAAACAACATTCTTTCATTATCAAAAAAAGTTTATCAAACTAGGTTTATCAAAAAGCATTTTAAAAAATCATGTCTTCTTTTTGTTTTTCTTATCTCTCTTAAGGTAAAGGCTGATAGGAGCATCAATAGAATCCTCATTCTCATACTCTTGTGGCACATGTAATGTCAAATTACAATGCCTCCTCCTATTTTGAGGAGTAGAAGGCTGCTGCACTAAAGGGGGCTTTGTTGCAAGAACAAGTAAATGGGTTAAATTGGCATACTCTTTTTCTTTTTTTAACTGTTACAAATATTTAATTAACCAGTATAACATAACATGAATTTTTCTTAACAGAAAATGTCACATTATGTATATTAACATTTCGATATGCCAGCACCTCAACATGCTGAACACTTGGAACATGTTCCACTCCTTCACCACATTGTTCAACATGCTCTAAAATACTCAATAAGAGGTTACATGTCGAGTTACAATTGAAGATGTTAAATTGTGTTCATAATTGCATAATTAATTTCTAATAGAAAATTAATACCTCCATACTATGGTGTAAATCATGACCTTCATCATCCATAGGTTTTGTGACAAGATATGAATGCTACATTGAAATGTTATGAGCATTGTTATGTAGTCAATTTATGTTCGAAACTAACTCCAAAAAAAAAAAATTTCAACTATTCAATTTTATTTACTTTTCATTTGACCAATTTACCTATCTCTCATTTGGTGCACTTGATTCTTGGGTATGGATTTTAGATCCTTGGAAAAGGCATGCAACCATGACTTTATAGCCTCCCTTTGAAGGGAATTTTTTATCTTCATCATTGAGCTCTACATTGGCTTCTGAGCACTGTATTTTTTTCTTAATATCATTAGTTTTTCATGTGTGATTTGATTAAACAAAATTTTTTGCAATATAATATTAAAAAAAATATGAAATCACATTTCTACTACTTACAACTTGAGACCAAATATTCATATAGCCACTAGATCCAAGTTTGTGCTGGCCAACCTTTTTTAGTCTCATTTTTGTAGCCATTGATGTGTCCTATAGTCTATGACCACTTTGAAACATGTTAGATTATATATTTACAATAACCACTAATTAGTATGCATATTACATTCTACTTATCATGACATACCTTCTTTTGCCCTCTTTTGGCTCATTTCCTTCATTATCACGTTGCCTTTTCTCTTTTGCATATTCTATTATTTAAATCCACTCCATCAGTGGAATCATAAGAGGATGGTCATACCTTGGGTTCTCCTTTAGACCCCTTCTATAATGGTCCCTCATAGTCTTTATATGTTTAGATGCTCTTTTGAGAAGTTGGGCAATGTCAATTTTTTTTTCCCAAAAAGGTCCTCAAAAGATGCAATGAGTTCATTTCTTAATTCAACGCCCTGTGCATTCCACCTTTTTTAAACAATAAGATTTTTAGAACAATAACTTTAATATAGTATAATAAATGGAAGAAAAGAAAAATATTATAGCAATGATGTGAAACCACATACCATTTATTTATGGTGGGTCCAAATAGCCTTAATGTCATATAAAAAAGATGGTCAAAGAAAACATTATTTCCTACAAAAACATCATCAAATTATCAAATCCAAAATGAATTATGTATAATTAAAGGACAATTAAAATATAAATTATAACAATTTTAAAGCACCTAGAAACTTTTGTATTTTTAATGGAAACATAGTTTTCTCTTTCAGCAATAGTGTCCCCAAAAATGAACCAGTACTAGTCACATGGACTACTCTAGGAAATAGTTCAGCTACAATAGTAACGGTATCTATTGCTCTATCAACTGAAGGACTATCTATTAGTGGGAAAAATAGGTTCATGAATATAAAATCCACCCCACAAAAAAAACAATGGATGATTAGCATATTACAAAATATAGAAAAACAAGGTTTTACTAGTTGTACTTGGCATACTCAAGGATGTTTGCATGCTCCTTGTTGCAGATAATACACTCAAAAATATCAGAGCAAAAACTGAAGGAGGTGTCTACACTTCATCATGAGCTAAAGTATACAATATTTTTAGAAAAGACATTTACAATGGATAAAGATCAAATGGGATACTAGCTAGGACCATCCAAAAATAAAAGTTAAGTGTTATAATGTTGATGAAAACAAGTAATGTTGCACTAGTTCCACTTTCAACATTAGATATCTTATTTCTACACTAAGTAATTGCCTTAAATAAACTCAATGGTTTAATAATACTATAATTTTCAATAATTTTGTAAAGAGAAAGTGTTACTTATATGAAGGTTGTGTGCTACAACCGTCACCATGTTCACCATGTGGTCTCACAGGTGTCACAAATTTTTGTAGAAAATTATATAATATTTTAGATCATAATCCATAATATAGTATAAAATATAAAAATCTACTAAACTTCTATTATTGCTTGAGATTAATTACTTACCTTCAAATATTGGACTCTATGGACAAATTCTTCTTTTTGTGCATATGTCTCCTCACTTGTGTCACCCTCCATGACAATGTTAAGAATTTCATCACTGTATCTTTGTATGATTTGTTGGATCATGAACACAGGTTCTGCACTAAGGGTGATGTCATTTAAAAATTATGCCCATGTTTCAGATCACATTTGATCTATTGTCATTTTAGCTTTTCCCTATCAATAAGTATCAAGTTTTGACATCAACAGCAATAAAATTCCATCAAAATAACTCTAAAACCATAAGAAAAAGAAAATAATAATAAAATGTTTGTTTCTATATAATTTGGACAATTACAATAATTAAGGTTTACCTTTGCTAACGAAGGTGTCTGAGATGGTGCATACACTTCTATCGGTGGTAGTCTATCCATGTTTCTTTGTGAAAAAGATTAGTAATTTAAAGCAATCAGCAGAAAAATAAAAGTAATAGACTTTCCAAAAAATATTATTAATAAAATAGTAGATAGCATATTAAAGTTGATATTAATTGGAGGCAATAGGTTTAAATGTTATACTTACTAGTCTCATGATAGGAATTTTTTTGTATCTACATGATTTAAAGTGTAATCTATGAAAAGCTCTTCCCCTACACTTATTTATTTTATCACACATATAGAAACATGATTTCCCTCACATGCCTTGAATATACAGTTCAACCACTTATTAGTTGACATGGGTTCAGAACTATTTATAAATCCTGCAATATTACCTATTGCTTTTGGCCTTCCATCAATATACATAGTAAACATTTTACTTTGACAATTTTCTTTGCATTGTATACTTTTTTTTTATTGGAGAATCCACATCCAATTGTTGTAATTGTAACAAGGTCCTAGAAACTCCATCAATTCAATAACTTTATTGTAACATACCTTTATGTCATCCATAAAAAATAGGCCCAAAACATGTAATGAAGATAGAGATGTGTGATATATCCTTTCTTTAATAGAAACATTACTGTTAACTAGAGGTAGTTCCTTCAGTAGCCGTTCTTCCTAAAACTGTGTGTACCTTAAGGGAACATTCCTATCACCTGTGCTCTCATTATCATAAGAACATGAGCCCCCTCAACAAGAAAAAAATGCATTCATTTATTTAATTTTCTTCTATTCTTTTGACCTCTAGTTGATCTCCCTATTTGAGACCTACTAGATGTCTCATTGTTGTCTTCTATTACAACTTTTTCCTCACTCGAGGAAGATAGATTAGACAAATACCAATTTGATGATACTTGTAATCCATCAAATAAGAGACATACTAGGACTAAAGTTGATGTTGATAGTAAAGTGAAGATATGAAAATAATTTTTTTTATCTATATGGTCTATTGACTAATACATGTTGATCCATGTGATTATGAAAGATCCTGGTCAAAGGCATTGAATAGCCTACATATGTAAGTTATTTGTCTTAAGTTAGCCAAAAAATTGATCTAATCAATGTGTATATCTACATAAATATTGGACATATTGTACTTAATGTTTGTATTTGCACATATGGTTTTGAAAGAAAAATTTGGTCACATCGCTCATCAAATTCACTCATATTATAGTGAATGAAAATTTGTCCACTTACAATGCTCTATATACTATAAATTTCATATAATATAAAAATTAAAAGATGCATTCATCAAAATCATTATATATTTTAAAATTATTTATCTCTACTTTATGTATGGTAGTTATGCAATATCATTGTATATACTCTATGGCACTAGAGTTTAACACATAATAACTTAATTATAAAACCATGAAAGTCAAACAAATTTCTATAAATAAATCATGACCCCATAATATTTGAAATTGATCATACCTCAATAGAAAATTTATTGATCATCATCTTCATCCATGTCATCATCATCATCACCATGATCGTACTTGTCACTTTGATCATCATTATCACCATCACCATCTTCATCACCATCATCATCATCTTCATCACCATTGTCATGACCATCATCACCTTTGTCATCATTTTCTTCATCATCAACATCACGAGAATCTTTTCTTCTTGTTCTCTGTCATTGTATAACATTCATTCATTATCATCATTTACTTCATCTTTTGATTCTTGAGCATCTTCTTCCATCACATTATACTTTATCGGCCTTCCTTTTGGATCATGTCTAACAAAAAATGACTAACCGAATTTGTGTGGAATGCTAAAGTAAAACACTTGCTCATATTGGCTTGGAAGAACATAGAGCTCATCTTCAATTGGCTCAAATGACCTTGTATTAATCATTGTAAATCCACTATCATGTTCAATAAGAGTCCTATCATGATCATTTAAATTTTTCCATAGCCTATACCATTTGATAATAAATATAACTAATTTTAATAAATTAAATTTGTACTCAATTATATCATCCAAAATGCCATAGTATTTATTTTTAGATTGTTGGAGATGTATGCCATTTCTAGATGAAATATTGGTGACCTTGAAGACTGCACTTATCTTGAAATTACAAGTTTTTTTTGTTTTGTCTGACTTGTTTATTCAAAATTTATGGTTATGGTAGTACATAGCTTTGTGGTGTTTGGTTTGCAATTATTCAAACATGTCAAGATTATTTGCATTGATCTATTAGTTGATATTAAACTTATGGGTCATTATTAGTAATATTTTGTGTACCTTTCTATCTCTTAAGCCATATGCTAGATCAAGTATCATTGGCATAACATTGGGATCTCCATTACAATGATCTTCCATAATGAATGATGTAACACTGTTCCAGGTTAATGAGCAACTATTTTCTTGAAACTGTTGAATCCATACCTTCATCCAATCAAGATTGTTTGCAATATACAAATGTAGTTCATCCCGCTCATGACCAATTATAAAGAAAACAACTAGACCAATTAGAAACAACTTATATTGATGATAGATAATAATTAATTAACTAAAATAAAAATATTATAATTACCTCTCACTCTCCTCAATCTACTTTTCCCTGTTAGGTACTCCCCTTTGAATTTTTTAATAGAGTTGGGATCCCAAATGTGATCTGCATGGATATTTTCTGCAAACTTTGGAAGATATTCACTAATGTACACTATGGTCTGGTATAACATATATCCCTCTATCATTAAACCCTCAAGACGTGCTCTTTGTCAAACAAATCCCTTCATAAATTCCAAGTGCCTCCCGACTATCCACATTGACCTAGTTTGGATAGATCCATACAATTCAATCTCCTCAACTTGATGTATGAGGTATTGTTCTTGAGTATTGAAAAAATTTTAAGGTACACACTTTCACATTTTACACATAAGCTATCCATAGGTACACAAATATATTTGAAATCCATAACTTAATACATGCAACATATTCAACATGCATGAACATATAAATGATATTTCAAATAAAATTATACAATAGATTACATAAAAAGTAAAGAAATTCATAAATTAATACATGTGCAACAAATCTAAGAAATAATAATTGTAACCTCATGTATTTTCTAAGATCATATAAATTTTGTTTAATACTGTCATCAAACTAGTGTGGGAGGGATAGAGGTAGGACATACTACAGTCATTAAAAACTAATCATTTTAATATATTATGAAATGATACAATAGGTAGTACATGGAATTTTACAATTATTTTGTAAATAGATAGCAAGACTTACCTTGATGAAGGTATGCCAATCATGTGTTTTCAACCCTGGGATTTTTTTTGGATGATTTCTTTTAATACATCACTTTGTTGCTTCATTAATAACGAAGGAAGGGCACTCATATTTATGCAGTCTCCATTTCTATTTCATTCAATAAAATCGTTTAGTGTATTATTGGATTCATGAATGTCATTACAAATTTTAGAAATTTTTTCTCTATCACACCTTCCATCAAATAATTTCCATAGTGTCTCTATTACATTCTTTCCAATATGCATATCATCAAACAAATGCATGATTGGGAGATCCTTGTAGTATGGTAACCTACTAAGTTGAGTAGGATAACTTTTTATTCCTCTAGAAAATTTTCATTGATTCCTCGACAAATTTCATGAGCATCAATTACATGATTAGTAAATAAAAGACAATATCAAAATATAAATTTCAAACTTTGGAACCAAATCTAGATATTACCTTGGCAATTTAGTCAATCGTATGCTAACTTCCATAGATGAGGTGTCCTTCTTCATGGCCTTGATATTGTCTCTTCTTTCCCATTAAAAATATATTTTTTAGTAATTTGATACGTATGATTATTATGGATAAAGTGTCAAAACTTATCAAAAACCTACTTTCCTAAACTTCTTGAATGACAAGGTTTTATTTTCAGACCACAAACTGGACATGTGAGTTTTTCCTTTATCTAAACACCTAAAAGATCATGTACAATTATAATGTGGTACTTAACCATATAATACTAATGTGTAAGCAGTATAGCAAACCAAAAAAATGTGACCTTGACAATATAATATATTGAAAAAATGACTTAGCCCAAGGGCATCATGTATTGTCGATACAAGTATCATATGGAATTGAAATCGTCTTTTTCCTATTGGTGTAGACATGTCATACATAGTGATCTTATTCCATAACTTCAAAAACTTGTCAGTAATAGACTCAATATACACGTTCATATTTTTAACTTGGTACTTACCTAGTAAATGAATGAATAGAATTATTAGATAATGATTATGACTATTTTCATGTATTTTTTATAAATTAATTTAGATAACTATTAAATGAAATAATACCTAGTACAATCATTGACAATATTATGTGCTCCCTCTTTATGGGAATCCAAAGAGGAATGTTATTGTTAATAACAAAAATAGGCCACACTGAGTAAACAAATCTCATATCTCCAAATAGATTGACACCATCTGCTGCCAATGAACGCTTGACATTACGAGGTTTTTTTTAAAAGTGTAGTCATGTTTCTTCTATCTCTTTAAATGGAAAACCATCTATGGGCATTCACATACTGTCATCTTGACTTCTATTGCATGTGTGGTAAATAATAAATTCTGCCAAGTTAGTGTACCTAAATAATCATTGAAGACATGGAATAATGAGAATGTACCAAAGAACCTTTTGAGCAACGTTTTTTGTTATTTGATCTAACCAATATCTACCATATGACAATCAAGGCATTTCATTGCAAATTTATGTTGTTTATGATATAGAATGTGATCATTGGGACATGCATGTATTGTGTGATCCTTCATTCCAATTTGATTTATAATGGTAGATATTTCTTAGTATGAATAATGTAGAATGTTTAATGGTGATAAAAAAAACTCACCTATCAACCTACAACAAAAAATATGGATTGTTAATATAATAAATAGTAATGGTATGTTAACATTGTAGATGAAAAAAATGACATACATTAGCATACATGACATTGCTACATTAAGTAAACCATTAATAACCTTCAAGTTCACCAACAAAAATATAGTAGAGAGAAGAGTTGTTTGGGATCCTTCATGTAGGGGCTTGTGTACCTTATCAAGTATACGTATATATTCA
Organism: Cupressus sempervirens; assembly: GCA_028749045.1. Lineage (NCBI taxonomy): Eukaryota > Viridiplantae > Streptophyta > Pinopsida > Cupressales > Cupressaceae > Cupressus > Cupressus sempervirens. Next base: position 241,669,518 of record CM053789.1, on the reverse strand, counting down.
TCATCATTATCAAATGTGCTAGTACCATTATCATGAGTATCCTCATCACCCGCACCACTACCATCTTCTTCAATAATATCCACTAGCATATTATCATATTCTTCCATAAAAGTGTTATCCTCAGTTTGGATATTCACACCTCCATGTTCCTAGGAAATCCACATTTAGCAATTGATGAAGATCGTGGCCCCCTTCAATGTGACCATGTTTCCTACAATGACTCTAGGCTATTGTGATTAGAATTCTTTGATTCTTTAAGACCTTATACTTTTTGCAAGGACAATTATATTTATTAGCTTTTCTTTGGAGCTAAAACTACAATGTAGCAATTGTCTCATTGTTTTTTTCTAGGTTCATATTGTTAGGTGTGGTCTTTCTTCGCAAGAAAATACATCTGCAAAAATATTAGACATATTGTACTTAATGTTTATATCTGCACATATGGTTTTGAAAGAATATTTTTGTGTAACTAATGTGTATATCTACAAAGATAGTGGACATGTTGTACTTAATGTTTATATTTGCACATATGGTTTTGAAAGAAAAATTTGGTCATCTCACTCAAATCGACCCATATTATAATATCAAAAACTTTCATTGAGGCTTTCCATTACTCCTTATTTGTCATGAGTTGTGGTCATTTATTAGGGAAAGTTTGTATTCAATGTAGAGTATGAAAATATCAGATTTGTGACTATTTATTTCAATAGTTCAGTATGATTAATTCATTCTAGCAGTTGTTTGGCTTTTCTTGTGTATATGTATACTCAATTTTTGGAAGTGCTAGCATTTTTTGTTTTGTATCAAAGGTATTCAGAACATTCAACCTTTTTCTTCTCCTATGACACACCAATCAATTCCACTTATATATATTGGCCCAAGAGGATAGAGGGAATGGATTCTGGTTTGGGGAATTATGTGCTAGACAGAGAGTGGCTTACATGAATGTAGTCAATAATTAATAAATATGCATCTTGTTATTTTTATTTGTAGCTAGTCATTACATAAAGGTATGAATTTGATGAAGAAATTTTGTGGAATGTCTTCTCCATAGAAGGTTCGACATAGTGGATGTCAGAAGAGTCAAAAATCAAAGAAGAGGTAGAGCATTGTAGTTCAATTTGAAAAATGTGTTCTTGCATGATTATGCTATCTTTTTAAATAATAGTTATGCTCATTGGCATCACTGAACCAGAAAGAATAAAGTAGAATAGACAAAAGGGATGTTTATCATCAAATGAAACTCCAAATGCTCAAAAATCTTTCAAAGAAGAATAAAACATGGACGAATGCAACATAGTATGTCTTTCTAAGAATGGAAATCTACTCATCCTTAACCCTATTTTCATTTACCCTTATCTCTATCACTATAGTATGTCTTTTGAAGTATGTTTCTCTATCTTAAACTTATAAGGAATCTTAAATAGAATATTTTATTTTCAGAACAAGCAAAAGAATCGAGATCCTAGAATACAATGACTATAGGCTGATGCATAATTGATCAACAAATAAGTCTAGAGTTAGTACAACACCACCGTGTTAAATTTATTGCAAACATTAGCTTACATATATTAGCCATTATTCCTATAACATGTGTCATCAAACAGATAAAACCAGCTTGAAAATATTATTAAGTACAATTTTCATCGAACAAATTGACAAACTAACAAAATATGCTTTTCAAGTATGCCAACCTTCAATAGAGATTTTGTGCCTACATATCTATCAATTTGATTATATTTTCCTTTGACCAAAAAATAAAACTCTTTTTTATATTATCTTGAATTTTGAAAGATAGACATCATGAGTATGAATGCAATTATCATAAATGTGGTTTTGAAGTTTGTGAATGTCTAATGCATGAACTATATTGGGTGTGTACTATGTATATACATTTTATAGTATAATCCATAAAGCTATTGTTGAATTATTTATTCACTAATTATATATTTTTCTCTTTCAAGGCCATCAACACTTTACTTGGCATCTTTAAGATTTCATTTCAAATACAACTGCACACTATTAAGTAGACCTTAAGTGTTTATTGTAAATTAAACAAAAAATAATTTCATAACATATAAGATATACTAAGGTGAGCACTATGTAGTAGATCCTAGGGCATATTTCACTTAAGAATATATTTCTTTTTAATTTTAACCAAATTATCTTTTAATCCATACTCTAGTTTTGAATAGCTCTCAACTTTATTTTCCATGTTGGCTAACATCTCATTTTCAGCTTGATTTAAAAAGTGAAATCTATGAGAGATTACACTTTTTTAAATTAGTTAGTGTGTATTTATTTTAGACCTTATGAGGTCTTTCTATATGGACTAGGTGAATTGGTGTTAGAGCCAAAGTCACTAATTAGTCTTTGTTAGTTGTTTTAGCAAATTTAGGCTTAGAAGGTAGAAGAGGTGATATGAGTTCTAAATGTGTTTAAACACATAGTAGAGGTGGAAAAAATTCTTTAAGATCATTTATGATGTTTATACATCGATCTAGAAGGGTTAGACATCTTAGAAACAAGGATCATGGCATAAGTGCAAAGATGCCAAATGTTGTCAATAAGTTGTCATGACAATATTTACAATTTATTGTGAATGTTGCATGCAACTTAGTTACCTTGGATCCCCTAAACATGAGCAATGGAAAATCCACTAAGATGGCCTAGAATTTGTAGAAAAGTCATCTACTACATATTGGAGACTCAATCTCAAGGAGGAGATTTAGTTTGTAATAAGTTTGATGCAAGTAATAGTGAATGTGACTGTGATTTAGTGTGTAGATGAAGAATTTTGAGTAGTTGTGTTGTTGTATGGATTGAAAGAGAAAATTTTGCATTGGATTCATGTTGTAGGATTAGTTTCAAGCATTTCTCATTGTTTGTGCTTTGACCTTAGAGATAGTTTAGTGGCCTTAGTAAATTGTTTTGTAACTAGGTTGCTCACTAGTCCATTCCAAACTAGTTTGTGTTGTCATGGCTCCCCTATGAAATCTAACTGTGTGAAAACCTTAAAGTTGGATAGAAATGTTAGGGGAGTTAGTAAGTTATAAATATCTAGGAGTAGGAGTCATGGGATGAAAAAGAATGATTTTTAAAACCAAGCCCTAGATGAGCTGTTATTGCCTAGTTAGAGGTTTGGAGGTGAAGAAATGAGAAAATCTTGCAAGCTTTGAAAGTACTGTATGGAAGAACCCAAGAAAGAACTGTAAACTAGGCCTATTAGCCCTAGATATTAGGATACCCATGTATGGATGCCTTGAGAGTCTAAAACTATAAAAATCTCTCACAAAATCAAAAAGGGTATTTGGATGTGGTGGTACTTTTTTAACTTGTTTGGAAAGTTTTGGAGAAAAGAGAAAAAAAGTCTCTAATTAGGCCTAATTGCTTGTAGGTCATTTTAGGCCTTTACAAGAAAGAACTTGAACCCATTTTTAAAGGGCTTGGAGATATCTCAAAATAGATTCAAATGTTATAAACATCAATGCTAATGGAGAGATAAGAACCCCTATAATGAAGTTCATGAATTGATTGAGTTTGGCACTTGGAATCTTCTAAGTGTAGAAGGAAGAGTGTAAGAAATCTAAATGTGTTTTTCCTTCAAGGTGAAGCACAAGGAGTAAGACTCTTGTAGAGGAATAAAAGTGGGACTTAGTTAATAATCTAAGCCTAACTAGATCCTGAAGGAGATTAAGGATCATTGGAGAAAGTTAGAAGGCTTTCCTACGTACTTGTGCAAGCACACCCTAGAGAAATTACATAAGATTTCAACAAGAAATATGTGTTTTCTATTACATCCTATTATACACTTGAAATATTTTATACCAAAACTTAGGAAACCATTTTCCAAATTCAAATACCATTTTGTAAGGGTATAGGAAAGTGTTATTTTTGTAATCACTAAGAACAATCAAGTGTTTTGATTTGTTATGATTTCCTCTCATATGTAATCACTAAGGATAATAGATTGCTTGGACTCCACATGTTAATACCTTCAATTTGCACTTGTGTGTGTGTGTGTGTGTGTGTGTGTGTGTGTGTGTGTGTGTGTGTGTGTGTGTGTGTGTGTTTGTGTGTGTGTGTGTGTGTGTGTGTGTGTGTGTGTGTGTGTGTGTGTGTGTGTGTGTCTATATATATATGAAAGGTTAGTACTATTTGACTAAATATTAATATTCAAGTAAAATATCAGAATTTATATAAGTCATTAAATTAAAAATTCTACAGTTGCTAGAAAATATCATTAAAGGGTTTGCAAAGTATTCCATCTCATCATTATCTAAAAATTAAATTCAAACATATACTTTATCCAGATCCTATTTCCTTACTAGGGTTGAGGAGCAATAATATCCATGGATTTACTAAACTCTAGTTGAATGTGTGTGGGAACAATCAATGTTTGATACAACACATAGTGTCATGATGAATATTAGAATAAACCAATTGAACAACATGATCACTAATTTTTTCCATGTTAATCCTTTCAATAGTGTTCCTAGTTTAGTTATGATTCCATAAATATAAGGAAAAGTTTGAGCCACTTGAGTTGTATTAGGATGTTGATATGAAATGACTCATAATTACTCTCTTTTGGGATTATTGTGAAGCATGAACAAAGAGCCATGGTACCTTAAACAATAAAATAGATACCAAATATATTAATTCATTTGAAAAATCTCAAATGAAATCATCTCATATAAATAGAACATTTCAAGGTTCCAAAATTTCCAAGTAACTATCTAGGATGTGAAATAGCAATGAATTGAATAAAAAATTGTTTCCCGATGCATAGATGGATTTGGAGAGCTTTGAAAAAAAATTCCAATGTTGCAAGAATCATGACAATTGGAAACAATAGTAGATAATTTTTCAAAAAAAAAAAATCATTTAGCCAAATTTAGAGAAACCAATGTGGAAATCAAGATTGGAGTTCAGGAACATGCATTTGATCAGCCATGTATTAAAGATAGGGAAGATGGTTTCTCTAGAATGTGTGGGAATAGTTAGAAAGATTAGAGTGTTGAGGTTGAAATTAGCACCGTGAATGAGAATATTGTTGGTTCAAAATTTTTTTAATTGGGTAAGAATGATATATTTTCTAATGATATCTAATGATACATTATCTACTCTTGGTGTGTCATATGGTGAGGAAAAACAATTTTCCATTAGGAATCCTAATATAATTGGGATTTTAGATTCTAGAACTAGAAATCTTAACCAATAATGCAATTATGTTAGTATCTCCTTAGACGGACTCAAATGGGAATGATGAGAAAATTAGGACTTCTAGGTAGAAAAATAGAAACATGGATGAAAAGATGATGGAGTGTGCTAAGGAATATAGTAGTGTAACTTTATTATCATCTCCTTGGAAAGGGGTTTCCCCAGCCCTTTGAAGGCCCTTGCAAGTGGAAATATTGGATAACATTCCAATTTGTGGTGGAGGGAAAGTAAAGTATTTAGTAAAGGAATTTAAAATTTTGCCACCACTTTCAAATCATGGAGATCTACTGGGTCCTTAGGTAAATAAATTATAACTATTATAATGGTTTACTATATTATAGTAATTTTATTTCTATAGATTCGATGGAAAAATGTGCATAAAAGAAAACTCATATCTATATAGTCATTTCCAACTTATAAATATTACTCCTCAATTGATCCATTAAAATAATTCTAAATATTGAATTAACCTAAATCTAATTTGACATTTAAATAGAAGTTTGGATTTAGCCATTACAAGGTTGTCACTCCATAGGCACATTGTTCACTTAAGAACATTGCAAGGGGCATGGATGCTACAAATCAGACACTTTCATCGAGATCAATGCAATCACACCTTCATGCTCCACTACACACATCATCAATGATAGAGGTATTGAATAATAAGGTAACTTCATATGAGATAATGTAGGACATCATGGTAGAGATAGAGGGTGCTACTCAATGTCCAATTATAATGACACAAGTATGTAATTTTTAAGTTGAATTTATATTGTAAAATTAAAAACAACCTCTTATAGTCCTTTGATATTTTTTGCATAAATAAAACCAATATTTTTTTTTTGCATGAATTTTGTAGGTTGAGTTAGTGGGTGATATTGCTAGCTCAAAAGTAGAGTAGGTACACACATGTGCTTCAATTGAAAATATTGAAATGATGTGATATTATTCATTGATTATATATGGTTGTGATCCAATGCAAGATATTTTAATTGGAATCAATATTTCATATTTACTTGGATTTGTTAGTTAAAATAATCAATGATACTCAGGATAGTTCATGTGTAGAGCATGTCCACATAGGCACATCACTTGACAACAGAAGACAAGTAAGATATTTATCTCTTAAAATGTATATGCTTCTACAAGTAGTTTGAATAAATTATATGTAACACTAAGATATACCAATAAAACATCTTATATACACTGTATTATAGTTGAAATTGATATTTCATATTGATGTTTTTGTAGGTTAAACTGATAAATGATGGTCAAGATAGTTTTGGCCTAGACCATATACACATGTGCACCTCACTTGATAGCAATATCACAATCTTAGGCATTTTGGATTTCTAGAAGCAATGATGATGTTTGTTTTGCTCCATGATGCAACATTTCCCCCCCTCAAATACAAATCTCTATCAACAAAGGACAAGTCACATGTTGGTGCTTTGATATCATATTGGAATTAATTATTGAATCCCATAGTTCCTAGAAATAACCTACAACCAAAATGCTCATCATATGAAGAGAGATAGGAAGCAAATAATGTGCATTCAATTTTGAGAATTGATTTGATGCAACCAAATATTTGATTATATATTGAATGGGATTTGATTGGATGATTATTGTGATATATATTGAATCCTTATAAGAGCAAAAAATAAAGGTTTGATGAAATCCTTGGCAAGGATTAAATTTCTTCATGACAATTGTCCTTATTTTATGCTCTTTGACAAAAAGAACATCACCTTAAATAGAGAAAAAATTCCAAATTTAACTCAAGTATAATAAAATAAAAGGAGATCTAATGAATAAATTAATTATGTGAATTTCTTTATTTTTCCATTTTTGATTTTATAATAGAATTTAAGATAAATAGTAAAACAAGAATAATGAACATGAAGACACAAAAAATACCTTGGGGAATCCCTCTAACTTTTTCCTAAAATTATATCAAACTAAAAAAAATGATGAGAACTCCTCTAAAATGTACCTGTAGACAATAAAATATACTTCTACAATATGAACACCCACCATAGAATATTGAACAGAACAAATGGAATGTGATATGCCCTTTTACATGAGTTTTACTTGGTTATGAAGGGTTAGAATCTTCAGATTGGTTGTAGGGATAAAAGAAATGATTACAAAGTAAAATGAAATATTAAACTCCCACATCTTATGTGAATTCATGTATGTCTTTTTATGATTCCTACTATCAAAACCATACAAAAGAAGATAACAATAAAAATACCTTCTACGATGACTATATTTTTTTGACTTCAATAGCATATGAAGTAGTGACACAATACAAAGATGACTTTAACACTCATTTATTTAGTTTGAGTATGAGAAGAAATATCTCTTGTAGCTATATCATTAACAAGTGTAACATCACCTCATCTTTGTGTTTTGTTGGTTTCTAGGGAAAGAGATTATGGAGAAACAAAAATAACATATGCTAATTTATAGTAAATCACAAAAAGCTAACAAGTTTCCATGACTTTGACAAATGTTTAGTAGTAAGTACAAATTTTACAAGAGTTGAGAACTTGGAACCATTTTTAGCACTCATTTAACTATTGAGAAAATGCACATTTGAAATAATTTTACTTCATCTTTACAGAACATTTTACACAAGTAGTGCACAATCCTCAAGTTTTCCTACCAAGCACCTCATAAGTATTTTTCTTAGTTTTTTGATGGTGATGACTCTCATTACAAACACACTAAAGTGTTTTTTAAAGGCGCTCTAGGCCATAGAAGCTCACAATAATAATGCTCATATAGAGGAATGACTTAAGTGATTGTCCTAGTAACCAATGAAAAATTAATTTGGAGTTGATCAAGTTGACTAAATATTCTTACATTGAATCAAAAAAATGCTTGGTAAGATATACATTTTATTTCATGTTTCTAGATTATTACAGTGGATAGAGTTCTTAATTTTATAAGACAATAGCAAACGCAAACCACAAAAGGCATTTTATTAATGCATGGATTATTGTTTTGAAATTTGACTTGCCTTTTTAAACTATGAATCTTTTCAAAATTTGAAATCAGAAGTTAGAAATATGATATAGCATTAAATTTTTATTTTGTAGTTTACATTTTCATCCCACATATGGACTTCAATCGAGGAATTTAAACATCTCCCTTCTTGGGTTTCAATATGTGAAGAAATAGATTTTTGAGAATTTTGACATGTAAAAGGTATCTTTCAAATTAAAATATTCAAAATCATTGTAAAGGCAAACTCTAAATATTAAGTATTAAGGGAAGCCAAGCTTAATCAATCCTACAGTTTGTCAGGTCAAAACATCACCTGCCATTACTACAATGTGGATCCTCTAATAACATCAAACTATAGGAGAGCTTGTTTTATGATCCTTGAGTTTTGGATATGAAAAGAAAAACCATAAACCCAAGGATTGCATGTAAAATGTGGAAATTACTATTAGAAATAGGGATTACTAAGAGGGGGGTGAATCAGTAATCTAAAAACTTTAGTTGCCAACTAGATAGTATTTCTTATTTTAAACCATAGATAACAAAGTAATAAAGTAATATTAAATAGTAACAATAACCATGCACAAAGATAACTCATAACACCATTTTTTTAAACTAGGGAAACCCTAGCCAAGGGAAAACACCAGTGGGGATGATATCCACTAGATAATATATTGATATATATAAGTTCCTTGTTAGAGGATGGACCCTGTTAGGAGTCAATGAATAAATTCAGTATAAGGAGTCCCTATTAGGAGACTTTGAATCCTTTTTAGGAGATTCCAACCGTGTTAGGATTTGTAGTACAAAAAATGCAACATGAGCCCACCGCTTAAACATGCACTTCCAATTACAAGAAGAGCCCACTACCCAAACAAGTAATCAAACTTCTAGAATATATATTATTTCTTAGTTTGGTCTTGGAACAAAAAATAGCTTCACAAACTTCACTTATATCACTTTCACAGTAAGTTTGCATATCTCAATTCTCGCACAACTTACATTACAATTACACTTCTCATCGCAACATGTTTGTTGCATAACTACCATGCCTTTTCATAAATTTTTTCTAGGTTGGCTAAGACCACAATACACTTTTCCAAATTAGAGTAAACATTTAGGATGTCAGCCCCAATTGGATGAGTAATTACTTTGTAAACAAAAATAATTCCTTTCCTTTAGTTATGTTGTCCTATTTCACTTAAACACAAGTATCTCTATTTTGTACAGTTCATACTAACTTCTGAGGTTATAAATGACATCATCAACATGTATACTATTTTCATCTAACTTATCTAGTCATAATATGACATCAACAACAAGTTACAAACAAAACAATATATAGTTGTACACCAAATTCATATTCTGACAATTTTTTGAGTGCCAAAGGCTAAGTAACTTTATTTCTGAGGTTTCCTATAAGAATATACATCATGTGTTGCCATAATTGACAATAATTATATATCCTCATTATCCAATTGTGAACAATCTCCCATTTGGCATTGATGGCAACAAAATATAGAAAATTGGTTAAGTATAAAAAACTTAACAAAAATAATATAGTAACATTACATCTATTACATCCCTTTCATTTTACATATACTCCCCCTTATACTTTACAATATTGCCTTTTCTTTACTTGATTTGCAATTTCCTTATGCATTTTCACCCACTTTAACGTCAATGAAAAAGTTAAAATGTCAAAAAATGTCCAAAAACTACTATAAAAATGATGTAAACATCTACCTTAGACTGATAGAATCTTCATACAATCATCAAAATTTTCTTTCAGACTGTCCACACCTCTAGTCCATGTATCCTTTTCTGATTTAGCAGAGGTAAGAATTGGACATAGGACATATCATGCAATCTCAACTGCATTAAGATTTGAATACAAAAGGTTAGAATAAGTGTCTTTGGCCTTGAAAGATTCCTCCAATTGTTTCTGTACCATATATATTTTCAGAGAAATAGACTCTAAAATTTGATACTCTTTTTAAAAAATTTTCCTTCTAAAGTTCCACATTCTTGATATTATTTTGAATAGTAGCCACTGGTCCTTCAAAATTATCAACTTTACAAGATGGATGTTATAACTAGCTAGATAGATCCTCTAGCTTACTCATCTTTCCTCCAATATGACTTTCAATATCCTTAGTTTTTCTATAAGATAGGGTACACTTAATGTACAATATCTTACCATCCTTTTGACACTTTCAAAGTTCCTTGATACAAGTATCAAGATTATCAAATCATTCTTAATTTTTTGACAAATGGTGCTAAACAAGTTAGAATCATGTGAGATTTGTGCCTTGGATTCTACAAAATTTAACAAATGTGTGAATTCCTCATCAAATGATGTTAGCACTACCTATGCCCTTTGTTCTGGATCTTCCTCTATGTGTTGCACTACCAGAGTACTATGTAATCTGTTAGTAACCTCCATCAAGGTTCTCTATAGAGTCTTCACTATCTATTTCTTTTGAATGAGTTTTGATAAAGATGAGATCAAATTAGTTTGATCATCATCAACAGTTCCCAAGTTGGCAAGTGAAACTAGAGTAGATGAACTAGAAGGTTTCGTGTCATCTTCCCTTTTCTTCGTAGTTTCTTCTTTGACTCTTCTCTCTTCTTCCTCTTTTTCTTTTCTTCATTCCTTTCATTTTCTATCTTTTCTTCTTCTTCTAATATCTTCTGATTTTCTTCTTCTATTTTCCTCTTCATTTATTCTTCAATTAATCTTTTCTTTTCTTCCTCTATTTTTCTATTCTTCTCATCTTCAAGCAATTTCTGCTTGGCCTCTTCTACTTTCCTCTTTTTTTCCTCTAATAACCTCTTCTCTTGTTCAATTTGGCTTAGCTTTTCTTTATATTTTAATAATGAGATTCAAGTGGTTCTAAATTCTCAAATGAGTTAGTATTCTCAATCTTAATGATAACATTGGTCTAATCTAATAGGACCTTAACCCTCTGATGATTATACCAAATGCCACCTTCATCAAAAATAACATGGATATTATCATTTGGGGAGATAGCTTGAATGGGCAATACTCTATTGCCTCTAGCTATTTCTCATTATATAATAGATTGGAGAAGCCTATCTAGGCCAAAGCCTGGATTTCTTGTCTCACAGCTAAAATTAATATCTTCTTCTGGCTCCTCCTGCAAGACAAAATTATTACCTTGGATAATTTGGCCAAGAGAGGCCAAATTATCAGCAATAGGTGCTATCTCTACAAGCATGACTTGGAAATGGTTAATCACTTATTTATCCATTGTCCCTATTCTTCCAAGGTTTGGAATCTTATGACTAGGGATTTTGGATTCAGTTGGTGTCCCTCGGCTAATATCAAGGACTTCTTCTGCCAATGGAGAAGCTACCACTTTGGTTTGAAATCTTGGTTAATCAACTCTTGGACTCTCTAGCACTTTTTTTGGGGAATCTAAAAAGAGAGCAACAATAAAATATTCAGAGATAGAGATTCTCCAAAGTTTATTAATGAAAAGAAAATTGAAGGACTCATTAAGGAGAACTTTTCTATTACAAAGGGAGGAAACATTGAGGAATGTGAGAATAGTAGAGAAAGGAAAAAAGATAGGGACAACAAAAGATAGGAGGCTAGATGGTCTTCCCCCCAGAGGATTGGCACAAATCCAACTATGATAGGGTGGCCAAGGGGAACCTTGCCCTAGCTAATAGAAGAGGCATCATCAAAAATAGCTTGGGTGGAGGAATCATGACTATTTCTTTTCATCTTGGTCACTAGACAAATCACTTTGCAGAAGTCAGTGTAGCCAGACACATTGTTAAGCTAGACCTAGTCTCTGGGATTGAGTACCTCTAGCTAGAGGGGAACTCTTTAAGCATCATTAACTACATCAAAGGCCATACCATGCCTTCATGGAAGATTGCTAACATCATCGAGGATCTCAAATCTAACTTGGGAAAATTCAAAAATTCTTTTGTTAGCCACATTTTTTGAGAGGCCAACTCAATTTTTGATTGGTTTGCCAATGATGCAGTCACCAAAAACTTGGAGATGATGTGGAAAAATGGCAATGGCATCCCCACAGTGGTGATTGAGTTAATCCAGTAGGACCAAATTGAGGGTACAAATATAATCCCTTTTTAATAATGAAAGGATATGCCAAATTGCATGTCAGAAGGGGAGTTATTAAAATTCATGCAGAGCTCTTTCTAATTCATAATAGCATATACAAATGGCATGCTTTGAGGGTTGGCATGAACAAAACCACTAAAAATTGAATTTTTTGTTTTTTTTTTTAGTGTCTCAAAGAAGATAGAGCTCAATAAAATAGCTAGTAGAATAGGGTTTTTTGAGCTGGAGGAAGCCATGGTCAAGGAAAGGATCAGAAGGAAGCCTTTGGGGTAGGTAGAGAACTAGAAGGAGAAGGAGAAGGTTTGGCATAAGTTAGAAAAAGGTGATATTACTAGGTTTCTTAAGAAGCTCCATAGTTTTGATGCAGGATTGACCAGGATAATGGTGGACACATGGAAAAAGGGGAGAGTTAATATTGAGGACTTGGTCATATAGGTGATAGAAATCCCTCTGGAAGGATTAAAATTCTACAAAGACAAAAAGATGTTGGCTAATGTACTCAATGAATTTGTCAAGGATGATGCTGGAAGAAAAAAAATTTTCAAGGTCAAAACTTATTACAAGATGGAATCCATCAAAAATTGTGGAGGTATGTTCTCAAGGTCATTTTTGAATATATTACACTTGACTCTAGGTTTGATAGGATTAGAATGCACCATTTTGTTTTGTTAAATCACTTTAGGCATGGAGTTAAAAAAATTGTTCCTTTACATCTTTTTACTCCCATGTCAAAGGGTATTGAGGGTTTGAAGAGAAAACCCACTGCTAATCCTACCCTCCATGAAGGCCTTCTCCTCTTGGTTTATGTGTTTTTGAAAACTCAAACTACGTGGAAATCCCTAGGTGACCCAGGTTGTGCTTGTAAGGATACTTTCAGTTCATATTTTGGGGATGTTCAATGCATTAAGTCTAAGGATGAGAAAACCTCCACCAAAGTCATCCCTTCTGCCTACATTCCCTACATTCCTATTAGAAAGAGCCCTAGAAGTTTTCCTCCCATTCCCCCCAAGCTTGAGCCTCAAGAGGAGAAGGAGGGTAGTGAGGAAGAAGAGGAGACTAACACTAACTCTAAGGATGAGGAGAAGGAGAAGGGGAAGGATAATGTGAAGGAAGAGGTGAAGGGGAGGGAAAGTCATAAGGAGGAGGTGGCCTTAGATGTTACCTCAGGAAACCCCAAGAAAAGAAAAGTTGACTAGGCCTTGCTTTAAGAAGACAATAATTCCTAGACTTATGAGACCCCTAGCCTTGAGCTGCCCATTTCTTCACCTAAGGAGATGATTGAAATAATGGTGGAAAAAAGTGGGGAGGTGATTAAGAAGAATAAGAGGAGGGCATAGAGGAATTTTAAGAAGGATACTTCTAAGTTGGGAATTGTTAGAGAGATTATGAACAACCAAGTGATGGAGGACTTTGATGATAAAACCCATTCGATGAGATAATAGACCCTACTTTGGTTGTCATATCTAATAGTGCAAAAGAAATTGGTTTCAACCTTTTGAACAATGTGAAGAATAATATGATTAATAATTTTTGATCTATCAAGCGGTTGTTTCAAGAAATTGGAACTTAAGGGAAAGAAAAACCAAGAAAGCAACTAGAATAATTGTAGTGACCAAGAGAACACTGAAAAGAAGACTAATTATGATGGTATTTAGAAGAACTATAGCATCCAGGGAACCAGTGCCGACCAAGAGGACAAAATCTCCCTGGTTGAACAAAAAGTCTAGAGGATAGAATCCATCCACTAGAATCGGACAAATCAAATGATTGACACTTTGCATACCTTGAATGAGAACATTTTCAATCTGGGGGATTCTCTGATGAGAGTTGGCCTTCGTGAGGATACGACAAAGAAGACTAGTCTAGACATTGGTCAGACTAAGGATGTTTTGAAATATTTTAGGGACCAGGTGGATGCCTAAAACAAGGACTAGGAAGGACCAGACAAACAAAAGGAAAACAAAGCTGCAGAAACCCTACAAGACCTTGATAATGAGAATCATTGGTTTGTTTTGTCTTTTTGTTTCACTTCTAGGGTAGGTTCTTGGCTTTTACCTCCTAGCCTTGGGCCTTTTTCTTTTTTTAGCTTTTCGTAGTAGTTTCTTGTTAGATGGATTTTGTTTAATATTTGTATTTTAGATATGTTTTAAAACTTTTGGGTTTCAGGATCCCTGTAAAACTTGTTTTACTTAATCAAAAACATTGGTCTGATCTATCTGCAATGTGTCACTGCTCATTGATACTTCTAAGTTTTTGGGTGCTAGTGAAGATGTTTCCTTAGAATCTATCATCATTTGACTTATAGATACCATAGTTTCACTTCTTAACTTGTCTTTCTCACCCACCATAAATAAAAATGGTCTAACCTTGTTCCTTAGGTAAGGTGCTAGATTGTTTAGCAATCCCTTAACTTCTTTGTCATCAATCTTGCAAATAGTCCTTACCTACTCATAGAATTCAAAAGTTCTAAATCTTCTTCTCTAGTTGGGGCCTTCTTCTCTATAAGTTTTTCATATAATTTCAAGTTTACTATGCCCTCAATATCTTTCAGTTTTAGATTGTTGGCTATAATATATCTCAATTCAAGATATCAATCTGATGTTTATCAAAGTTGTTATACACAACATAGAATTAATTAATCTACACAAAGTTTACTTCATTAGCAATAGCTAACTTTATCTTCTCTATCTTTAGCTTGGAGGGTTTCCAAGCTTTTCCTACTAGCTACTTAGAAGTTATTATCTTCTCTGTTTGTTTCGCTTCTTTTTCTTGTTCTTGTTCTTGTTCTTCACTAGACTCAAAAATTGTCAAAAATTGCTTTTGTCTCTTTCCTAGTCTAGTGGCTTGTTTCTTGACCCTTTTAATCTTTGTGGTCATAGTTTCCACCAATCTCACGTATTTTTTATTTGGTTCACTTGTCTAAACATCTAACACTACTGCATACAAAATGCCTTTTTCTGAAGATGTTTCCACAATAGATACTAACAAAGGTTGCATATTTATTATACCTTGCTTTATGATTTTCCTAACTACTTGTGACTCACTCTCAGTCATATTGGCCTGTGATAAAGCTTTCCTCATTATAGTTTCTATCTTCTTATGAGATACCTTCTCCAAGGATGTCTGATCAGTTGACTAGGTAATCTCATCATAAGTTCTAAATTTGTATTCTGCTTGGTCTTTCTTTGATTTCAATAGTAAATCAATGTATCCAACTATCATTTCATCACTTAGTTCATAACCTAAGGGATCAAGAAATGTTTCCTAAGGTTCTATTTCTTCTATATAAGTAAAATTTGTATAAACCATAATACAAACATCATCTTTAAATCTATCTACAATTGCAAGTGCAATTTTGAATCTGTGTCTCATTTCATTTTGAAATGTCTTCATTATCAAGTTCCCACCATCAAATATCTTATTTGTTGATTGTCTTCTATATACTACTATGATCTTCTCCATTG
Organism: Cupressus sempervirens; assembly: GCA_028749045.1. Lineage (NCBI taxonomy): Eukaryota > Viridiplantae > Streptophyta > Pinopsida > Cupressales > Cupressaceae > Cupressus > Cupressus sempervirens. The sequence goes on along the minus strand of CM053789.1, from coordinate 241,653,699 downwards.
TACACCTGTCACTTCTCATAATCTCTATGACTGATAAATGTGGAAATCTCTTAAGCACATGAAACAATATGTGATTACTTAGTGACTAATATCTAAACACACCATTCTTATTCCTCTTAATCTTTTCTAGGTTCTCAAGTAGTTGCATTCTCAGAATTTCACCGAGGTTAACTTTTTCCTTCTCTACTAATATCTTGTAGGCTGCTAGATGAATCTGACTGATAATTCATCAATCTTTGAACTTCCACATATAGAGTAGGTAATGATTTTACTCAAGAATCTAACATCATCTTGCTTAATATTTTTGATCACCATAGACTTTCCATTATATACTACCTTTTTGTATCTCTCAACTTTCTTGTTAACCATTTTCTTAGAAAGACTAGTTACCTCATGAATAAGGTTGGATGAGATATCAATTACACTATATTGCATCCATAGTTCCCCATCATGTATTCTACTTAGTATGAACTATGTCCACTCATCTTTATCCGATTCTGAGTAGAAAAGATATTTGAACAAGTCTAGTTCCTTCAAGTGTTGAAATCCAAGTTTCACATTCATATTGTGATTGAAAACTAACTCCATATCCTTGTTCATATAATCACTTCTAATAGATTTAAACTTCTTGTTAAGATAACTTCATATATCTTCCAAATGCACTACATTGTTTGGAGTAATGGATAATGTTGAGTTAGGGTTTCCTTATATAGGTTTTACAGAAATAACCTTCAATTTTTGTCTCTCCTCATTTGCAATATTATGAACTATAGACATATCCATGCTTCTAACAAATATGAACTTTTACCAAATAAATTTTGTAGATAAAGGATAAAATACCTTTTTCAAAAATGGGGTTTTCTTTGAATATCACCTTGACAAGTAGCTTCTAAATGTCTCTACTTTAGATGCATTCACAATGAAGTGGAAATCAAGTTTGTACTCCATTTATTCCATCAACTTTAACTTGCATTAATTGCATACTTTACAAACATGAAAAAGTATTCAATTGCATTTTGAAATCAAATAATCAGTCAAGATATTCTATTGATCTTTAGATGCCACCCATGGTTTATTATAGCTTTTGGTCACCATGAAAATGGTCCACAAGACTTTGCTTCATGAAATTCTCTTCAAAAACACAATTTTCATCTTCTACTATATAATTATCTTTCTCAGCAATAATAGTAATTCTTAATTACTTTTTAGCTAATTTAGATAAGCTCCAAATTAAAAGAGAGCTTAGGTACCCTCTAAACTTATCTCAATACACCCTTTCCCAACTTCGCTACCCATAATTCAATCTTTGGATACAGTTTTCAAATTGGTGTTGTGAACAAGCTTAATTCAACTTAGTTGAATTAAACTCAATTACTAACTTTGATATTCATGTATCACCATCGTCTAACTTATCTTTTGAGATTTCTAATCCTTTTACAAATGCCTCATTGAGTTCTTCTCAAGGTTCACTAAATACATTTCTTTGTTCCTCATTATCTTTGTTAGTTCTGGAGTTCCTCTCATAGTTCCTTCTATCATTTCTAATGTCCCTTCCATCATTTCTTCAATTTTTGAATTTTCTTCCATTGGTCCTTCTATCTTTGATGTTTTTTTCTATTTTGCAATACTTTTTTGTATGTCCAAAGTTGTTATGTAACTAACATACTGGTGTTCTACTGTTAGAATTCTACTGATCATCAGGTGCATGGCAGTTCTATGCTATGTGCCCAAAGTTGTTACACTTATAACACATGATCTGTCTTCTTTCCTCATAAGATCTTCCTTCTCTTGATGTCCTTTCATTAGATCTTCTTCTATCTGTACGACTAGTACTTCTAGAAATTCTACTACTCCTTCTATCGTTATCATAATTAGGTTTCCTACAATTAATTTATTTACAAGCCATACCATATAAATTATGACAATAAAAATCCTTAACATGATTAAATGGCTTGTTTGTACAATCTCTTTTCGTATGAGCTATTTCATTACATCAAAAACACTTACCTCTAAATTCATACTTGGTTTCCTTAGGAGATTCCACTTGCTTTGGTTCATCCAAAATCTTGACTTCCTTGTCTTTTCCAACTTCTTTAGGTTAATCAAAAGATTAACTAGATTCAATCCTATCATCTTTTTTTTTCGATCTAATCTAATCTCATGTTTTTTTGTAGACATGTTAATTAGATAAGCAAGACCATTCTTATCATAAGTAGGTCTCTATATTGACACTAAATCATAGAGATTTTGTCATCTAAAATAAAACTTCTGAAGTTTTTGCTTGCACTGAGTTAATTACCTTTCAAAATAGTATTGAATTTCTAAAGTTCTCCATGATCTTCTTTCAATGTTTCAAGCTAATTGTCTTCTTTGCCAAAAGTGCTCTAAGATCTGCATTTTCAGTCTTCAAATTAGTTTCATCTTTTCTAGGATCACTCCTCAAAGTTAACTTGAGATTCCTAATCTTCAATTCATGCTTCAAGACCTTGTACTCTATCATTAGCTTCAAATAATCATCATCACTAGTTTTAGATTCAATAGATTCAAGCTGAGAATTGAGATGTTCAATTTTTTCTTTTAGTTATCCAATGTATACTTTTGAGTCTTCATATCTATACTTTAGCTTATCTCTTTCTTCAATAAGGAGATCAATTTGTTCAAGTGCCTCTTCAAGTTTCTTCATCAACTATTCCATATCCATAGGGATCTTACTCAAGCTATTATGCCTTTGTTGAATAACTATGCTCTGATACCAATTGTTAAAAATAAGGATTACTAAGAGTGGGGGTGCCAGGTGGGCGGGGGTGGGGTAGTGAATTGGTAATCTACAAACTTTAGTTGCCAACGAGATATTATTTCTTACTTTAAACCATACATAAAAAAGTAATAAATTAATGTCAAGCAATAATAGTAAACATACACAAAGATAACTCATAACACCATTTTTTTAAACTAGGGAAACCCTAGTCAAGTGAAAACTCCGGTGGGGATGATACCCACTAGATAATATACTGATACATAAGTTCCTTGTTATAGGATGGACCCTATTAGGAGTCAATAAGAAAATTTAGTATAAGGAGTACTTTTTAGGAAATTTGAATCCTTGTTAGGAGATTCTAACCCTATTAGGAGTTGTAGTATAGTAGATGCAAGATGAACCCACTACCCAAACATGCACTTACAATTACAAGAAGATCTCACTACCCAAACAAGTAATCAGGCTTCTAGAATATAGATTCTTTTTGAGTTTGATCTCAAATCAAAAAATCGCTTCACAAACTTCACTTATATCACTTTCATAGTAAGTTTACATATCTCAATTCTCACACAACTTAGATTACAATTAAACTTCTCATCACAAGATGTCCTTTGCGTAAATACCATTCCTTTTCATAAATTTTTGCTAGGTCAGCTAAGACCACAATACACTTTTTCAACTTAGAGTAAACATCTAAGATGTCGGCCCTAATTGGACAAGTAATTATTTTGTAAACAAAAATAATTCCTTTACTTTAATTCCACTATCCTGTTTCACTTAAACATGAATATCTCTATTCTATATAGTCCCCATTGACTTCCAAGGTTATAAATGTCATCATCAACATGTATGCTATCTCCATCTAAATTCTCTAGTCATAATATGATGTAAGTAACAAGTTACAAACAAAACAATACACTATTGTATACCAAATCCATATTAGACAATTTTTTATGTACCAAAAGCTAAGTATCTTTATTTATGAGGTTTCCTCTAAGCATGTACATCATGTGATTCCATAAATGACAACAATTAGATATCCTCATTATCCAATTGTAAATAATTATTGAGTCATGAATTCTAAAATTTAGTACGACTAATTTCTAGTCTTATTTATGATAAGATTTTATGTTTGACAATCCATTTTTGTGTCTATTTGTTGAAATTCGTGGCTAATTTTAGGTTACATGTGGTCATGACATTGGAATAAAAAAGTAAATAAGTTGTTGATCTTAGTCTAGTTAGTATATCTCTAATATTGGAGGTGTCTGTTTGAACATGTTTTAATTACAAATTGTTATTTTTGTTTCCTGAATTTTTGGTAGTTTACAATTAAAGGGCAAGTTAATCAGTTTCATTTTTAAGGAATATAACACGTTCATTGCATGCCTTCAATAATGATACCAACTCTTATGAGTTAAAAATGATTTTATGTTCTTGAAAAATATTTTAGGATGCCACTATATGCATTTTTGTTCCTTACAGTGATGATGGTTGATATAACGGAATTATTTCTCAAACTAAGCAAGATCAAGAAGATAGAGGTTTGATAGGAAGAATTAATGGGCAGGGTACCTACATCTACTCAGTTCTTTCACAATCTATTTTAAGATGATAATATCTTGAGTGGTGTTTGATTATAAGGTTCTATCTATCTTTTAAACAATTTCATGCTTGATAGTTGACCCTTCGTGGATATCTGCTAAATGTGCAATAGAAAGTTGAATCATGTTTAGCTGATTGTAGAAGAAAGTCATCAAAATTACCTATTTAATAAAAAAAAGAAAGGAGGTAGCACTAAATAACCATCATATGAGGGAATTCTGATCTTAAATAACATATTTTGAACTATAAATTAGTGTTTTATCTCACCCCTCTGTGCAAATCGACTTCCAAGCATCATTACAAAAACCACAAAAAGAGTTACCTCAAAAAGCTCTCATGAAAATGCAAACAAAACCTCATCTAGCTAAGGCTCACTCCTCAATATGCATATACTCCTAGACCTAGCATACATAGATGTCATAATCAGGCTCAAGATGCAAGAAGAAACTCTATCAATTGTATCTATCAGTATTGTAATTAAGTCTATTAGTGAGCCTCTGCCTTGTAGTCCAATACAGTTAAAATTTTGCTAGTGTGGTCTGTGCTACTACTAATAAAGCCACTAGTTGAAAGAATTATTTTGACAGGTATATTTTGAGGCAAGAAAAAATATAACTTTTTTCTTTTTTTGTTATGAATTTGAGTTGGTAAAAATTTTGACCAACTTGGGAAACCTAATTTGTTCAAAATTTTGATCAACTCAGGCATAAAATCCTAATTTGGTCAAAATTTCAACCAACACAGGGATTAAAACAAAAAAATAAAAATATTATAGGCCAATATGGCCTTTGGTCAAAATTTCAACCAATGCAGGGATAAAAACAAGAAAAATAAATATTATAGGCCAATATGGCCTTTGGTCAAATATTTTGGTAGAAAAACAAGAGGAAATGTACTAGTGTCACCATATTAGTATCTTCATCTCTCAAAGGAAATTTAATCAAGTTCCTACATGCTTCGCAAGTTCCTCTTATGTAATCTATTTCATCGATTGCATGATCATCTATTTTATCACATAAGATTGATGTTATGGATTGGCTTGATCATTTATGAAAAGAGTTTCAACATCAATAGGCTAGACCCACAATAATGGGTTACATTTTTTGGCTAAATAGGCACTGAACTTTGAATTTTCAAGAAAACTTTCACTTTCAAATTTAAATTCTCATTTACTGGTTAGTAATTTTAAGAGGAAGTAAATTAGTATCTTTTATGATTTTATATCTAGATTCTAAATATATATTTTATTTTTAAATAATTGATTTTACTGAATTATTTCTTCTCCCACAAAAATTGGCATGTTATCAAAAACCTTGTTTAAAGAGTGACACTACTTTTGACACACATAACTCTTTTTCTACAATAGGTATCAATGTGACGCTTTCAAATTTAGTTTGCTAACATCCATACTGAAACCATGGAAGTGATTTGATGTCTTTATCCATAGCATTTCATATTTTATCGAAGTTTAAAGTTGACATAACACTAATTTGGCGATACATGTCTTTTGACACATGTAACTTATTATATATTTACTTGATTTAGACTTTTTATTTTTTGATTAAAAGAGGACTCAAATATGAAGAATGTAGCTATTTTTAAAAAAAAATCATTCTCTCAGTTACTAATTTTCCAAGAGCATTATCATGCAAGTTGAATATCTTGATTCTAATTGCCCTTGTAGAATCTTCACTATTTCTAATCCTCCTATAGGGTCGCCTACCTATAATCCCATGATGTCATCTAGGGCAGCTGTCACTAACTTCTTGTCTTGGTAAGTTCATTTTGGTTTTGATGTTTCCTTTTGGAAAGATTCTTGGAATGGTAGCCCTCCATTGGATTGCAATTCCTCATTGCAAGAGGTTATGGAAGCTTCGAGTAGGAGTTGGGGTATTCATCTATTGGACTATGTGGATTATGTTGATCTTGTATCTCACAAGGTTTTTTGGGAAGGTCCTTTCTTGTTGCCTATCAGGAGTGATTTGACCAAGAGTTTTGATGTCATCCTAGCTAGTAGAGTGGTTTTCTTGTCTAGATGTTGTGATAAGCTACTATGGTGTTCTAGTAAGACTCAATTGTATTTAGTCAAATTAGGTTATGATACTCTATTGGGTTTATCAAAACAACATGATTCAAAGTGGGATTTCAAGTTTTGTTGGGATAAGAGTGTTTTGTCGAAAGCAAGAGTTTTTTCATGCTTGGCCATTCAGAGTAGAGTTCTGACCAGTGATAGGCTTAGTAGATTGCATATTGCAATTTCTTTCAAGTGTGTATTGTGTGGTCTTCAGAATGAGATGGCTAACCACCTTTTTGTGCACTATCATTTTTCCATGCAATGTTGGTATACTACTTTGGCCAAATCATGTCTTCATCTCCCTTTTCCTAAGTCTCTATGGGATCTATTCTAGTCTTGACCGACTCTATTTTTCAATTCTATTTTTGCATGTCTATGGTTTGTTGTCCCTTCATCTATCATCTCATCCATTTGGTGGGAACAGAACAAGATAATTTTTCTTAAAGAGAAATCTAATGTGAGTAATGTGATTTTTAGAATAGAGAGGCTTATCTCTAAATTAA